>VDFB02168118.1:103103747-103756941 GCA_007258455.2 Sequoia sempervirens
CAAAGAGGTCTGTGTTGTCATCTTGGAAGAGAATAGAACTTACTTGCTTTTAGCTCCAAACGTTCACTGCTACAATTTCCGTCTTACAGCACACCCTAACGCCTGTCCTTCGGCTTAAGCGGGAATTACGGCCTTACTGCGGGTCCACAGCTACTTGCGGCAACTCTGAGCAATTTTCGATCTTGAAAACTTCCTCACACAACTTTGTAGTACTTTTAATGCGGCAATACTTTCTTCAGAAACCAAATTGCAGCCAAGACTAAGAATACTATTATTGCAAGAATCTTGATAAATACACTAAATCCAAATGGGCAATATGCTTCTCTAAGAGTATCCTGAACTTGAGATTCAATATCGAATGACTCAGGCATAATAAACTCGCTAGCTCTGATACCAATTCTAAACAATACGCGGAATAAGGATCTAACTGGTGAAATGATAAATGCCAAAACCAACCACGCTAAAGATACAAGGCAAGATGAAAATAAATAATGCAATCTTACATTCAAAACTCATTCCAGAATTCATTACAATAGTATATTCAGATTCTGATCATCCAGATCGCTTAAAGCGCAGGAGAGAGCATAAGTCTGAAAACTAGACCTTCTAAAGACTAGACTCAATATCTAACTCGGTGTGTCTTGGAAGGCGTCTTCGAGGTCCTCTTATAGGAAGAGACTGATTCCATCGAAGCAAAACTTGTTACCTCCTTTACAAATTTTTGAAATCCGTCTATAAGAAAGTGACACGTAAGAGAATCTTGTCCGTAGCATGACTCAAAAGTAAATGCATGAGCATGGACAAGAACCAACCGACAAACTTTTCTGGAGCCATCATTAAAGGCGTGAACAGGAAAAGTTGAACAACCGTGATTAAGACACATGTCACGTACATGCCGACTTTACACCCAAAAGTCATTATGGGGATCTTGCTTTTTGTGAATAGGGTTGCGTCCTATTGTCACTTCTTAACGTGGGTGACTTCACGGCACAGACAAGCCCATGTGCTAGCCCTAAAAGGGAATCGGATCTAATAGATCATCTGGAAGTTCTTCATTTGCTCTTTCCCAGTCTTCACTTCGTTGGTTAAAGACATGATCAATTTGGACCATGTAATCGTTTGAATATGCAATATCAAGTTCAGCTCTTGTAGCTAAGAGTGCTGGTCTGAGAGTAATTTCCATGTTCTGAATTCTGACTTCAGCTCTCCATCTGGCAGTAAGAGGATAGAATTCCAGTCTGGGATACCTGTATCCAGTCCTTGGATAAGACATGAGATAAAATGTCAGGCTATCACAGATTCTATGACAAAGACCAGGATACAGAAAATTAAAAAATTCTTCCATATCTGGATTAAACCTAGCTCCAATTAAATCAGCATAATCTTCAAAGGTGTTTTGATCAAAAGTAATTCGAGTTATGAACCCAAATTTTATGGCCTTTAGTAAATTCATTTTACTTTGTTTCGACCAATTCATTCCGAAGAGACCCTTGATTCTGATATGTATGGCTTGGCGACCACACCAAAACTTTATTGGAGCATTGGACATTCCAATCTTTTCTTTGAATTCTTCTTCTTCATCTGAATCAACCAGAGCTTCATGATGATGGTAATGGATTGAATTATGCATATTTCTGAACCACTTATTTAGAAAATATGTTTCTAACAAAGTGATAACAATTTCCCGGGGAAGAGAAGGGAGCATTAATGTATTACCAGGCCCAAAATTTACCATATAAATGGATGCACCGTCTGGCCTGTAATATTCACAGCCAAGAAATTCAAGATCTGTATAGATTGATCCTGCAAGTTCTCTTGTTAATGAGTCAGCAAGTGGGTTGTTTTCCCCTTTAATCCATTCGATGTCGAAATCAAAACTGAGGAATTCGAAGTACCACCTTGCTACTCTACCTTGGGCAATGTCTTTGTTTGGCTTTTTCTTCAGCAAGCTTCTCATGGCTTGACTGTCTGTTCTGACAATAAAATGTACTGGCTTAAGAAAAATCTTAAACTTGTCTAGTCCTTTTTTGACTGCCAGTATCTCTTTTTCATAGATGTGGTACCTGCATTGTGTATCTGAGAAAGTTCCCGATCTGTAACCACATACATTATTTTTACCATTTTCTTCTTCCTGTATTAAAACAGCTGACCAGGTGTTATCAGAAGCGTCAGTATACAAAAATAATGGTAAATCTGGAAGAGGAGTCTGTAGAGCAGGTAAGTATTGGCATTTGGTCTTTATTCGTTGAACGGCTTCAGTTGCTTTAGTAGACCAACCTTCTGTTTCTTCCTTGAGATGAGCCTGAATAGCTCTTCTATCTTCAGCCAATCCTTTATAAAAAGGAGAAATGTAATTCAAGCATCCTAGAAATCTTTGTATCTGTTTCTTGTCATGAAGAATATCAGGAAATTCTTGAATTCTGTGTAAAATATGGGGCTGAAGATATACCTTTCCATCCTTTAAGTGTAAGCCTAGGAAATCAATCTGACTTTGGCCTATCACCATTTTCTTTGCTGTAAAGCATATTCCATGCTTTGTTATGGCTGCATATAACTGATCAAGATGTTGGAAATGGTCAGTAATCGAATCTGAAAATATAAGAATATCGTCAATATAAACAGCACAAAATTCTGTTAAGTGCCTTAAAGCTTGGTCCATTCTTCTTTGGAAGTAAGCAGGTGCTGTGCATAGACCGAATGGCATGACATTCCATTCATATAGACCTTGAGGGACTGAGAATGCTGTTTTGTATCTATCAGATTCTTTTACCTTAATTTGCCAAAATCCTGATTTGCAATCGAATTTGGAAAATACCTTTTTATTTGCAGCTCTTCTGATTAGCTCTGTGCTGAAAGGGATGGGGTAATTGAAGGGAAGAATTATATCATTAAGAGGCTTATAATTGATGCAAAGTCTCTTTTTCCCTCTTACCTGTTCTGCTCTTTTATTCACCAAAAATGCCGGGCATGAAAAGGGACTCTTACTGGGCCTAATGAACTGACCATCAATAAGTTCTTTGAGCTCTTTGTCCATCTCTGTTGTTTCTGTTGGGCTAAAGAGATATGCCGGTTCATGAGGTATGACTGTTATGCATTCTGGTCTGAGCTGTATTTCACAATCTTCATGATCTTGTGACCAGAATTGTAGAGGGTTCATGCTGCAACAATCTTTCTCAAATTTATTTTTGAGTTCTTGAAAAACTTCAGGAGTTTTTTCTGCTGCTTCTTTTACTGATTCATTCTTCTTGGTCTTTTTTGCCTCAAACTTGTGATTGACAATTTTGAGTGTTGGTACTTCAATCTGGCCATCTTCGTGCCTAAGAGATATCTTATGTTTCCAGAATTGAAGTGGTTCATATTTTGTAAAAAATAGAAAACCAAGTAGAACATCATCCTCTAAGTCATTATATTCAATAAAATCTGTAATGAAGATTTTACCCATGATTTCGATATGAACATCTTGTGCATATCTTCCCATTTTTATCCTTTCTCCATTAATAGCATAGCTATGTGGAATATCTGGTTTTTCTTTCCAGAATGATGGAGGTATAGCATTTGTTTTTGCTAAGGATCTAGATGAACCTGTATCTACAAAGGCATCTAAGGGAATCTTCTTATATCCAGGAAAACAGAAATTTATCCGGATATAATTTCCATTATTAGCAAGTAGTAAAGAGCAATTTCTATCCCTGATAAGGGACTTACTATTCCTTGAGAGATTCAAGGAATTTAAAGCTCAAGTAGAGAACTTGTCCGGGAAGAGGATCAAAGTTCTGAGATCTGACAACGGAGGAAAATACATCTCTAGAAGCTTTCGTAACTTTTGTATTGAGGCAGGGATTAAGAGGGAGTTTTGTGTCCCCTACAATCCACAACAAAACGGTGTAGCAGAAAGGAAGAACAGATCCATTGTTGAAACAGCTAAAGCCATGATCCATGATCAAGATCTGCAAATCCTCCTTTGGGCTGAAGCATCTAGGACAACTGTGTATGTTCAGAATCGTAGCCCTCATCATATTTTGGAGAACATGACTCCTGAAGAAGCTTTCACAGGTGTGAAGCCTAAAGTCAGTAATTTGAGAATCTTTGGTTGTCCTATCTACATTCATGTGCCTAAAGATAAAAGGACAAAGTTGGAACCATCTGGCAAGAAGGGAATATTTGTGGGATATAGTGAGTCTTCAAAAGCCTACAGGATTTACATTCCAGGTCAGAAACTGATAGAGATCAGCAGGGATGTTACATTTGAAGAGGATGTTGCATTCAAGAGATCTAAAGGCTCTCACATGGAGATAGCTAATGAAGACCATGAGACTCCTCAAGACATGGAAGTTGACCATACTCTTGAGATTCATAGGGAGTCTCCTGATCCAGAAGATGGTGATCCAGTTGAGCCTTTGGAACCTACTGATGGGCCTAGAGACATTGTTATTGGTTGAAAGAGACCTCTATGGGCTAGGCAAACAATGCAGGAGGCAGAAAAGTTTGCAGCCCCTAGAGGAACATTCAAAGAAAGCAAAAGACCTCAGAAGTTTTCAAGCTATGTTGCATTGATGAGTCAAATGATTGAATATGAGCCTTCCAGTGTTGAGGAAGCTTCAAGTCAGCAAGTATGGAGAGATGCTATGGCTGAAGAATATCAATCTATCCTCAAGAAGGATGTTTGGGATATAGTACCTAGACTAGAAGGGAAATTTGTTGTATCTTCTAAGTGGCTTTTCAAGATCAAGCATGCGGCTGATGGAAGCATTGAGAAGTACAAGGCTAGATTTGTGGCTAGGGGTTCTCTCAGAAAGAGGGAATAGACTATGAGGAAACATTTGCTCCAGTTGCTCGTTATACCTCCATCAGGACTATCATTGCTATTGCAGTAGTTAAAGGATGGAAGTTACATCAAATGGACGTGAAGACAACATTTCTAAATGGTGTAATTGAAGAAGAGGTATACATTGAGCAACCTGATGGATTTGAGGTTCATGGGAAGGAGTCTCATGTTTGCAAATTGAAGAAGGCTTTATATGGCCTTAAGCAAGCTCCTTGTGTTTGGTATGAGAGGATTGATCGATACCTATTGAGCTTGGGCTTCTCCAAGAATGATGCTGATTCAAACTTGTACTTCAAGGTAATTAATGGTGAGGCATTGATCTTGGTTCTCTATGTTGATGATCTATTTCTTACAGGGGAAGAACACCTCATTATCAAATGCAAGGAGTTAGCTTCTGAATTTGAGATGAAGGATCTTAGATACATGCATTACTTCCTTGGTCTAGAAGTATGGCAGAGGCCTAATGAGATCATTTTGAGTCAAGGGAAGTATACAATAGACATCTTGAAGAGATTTGGTATGATGGATTGCAAATCCATGTCTACACCTATGGAAACCACTTTTCAGAAGCTAAAGGAGTCTGCAGCTGGTTCAGATCTGGTGGATCCTACTATGTACAGGCAATTGATCGAATCATTGATGTATCTAGTCAATACTAGACCAGATATTTGCTATGCAGTGAGTGCACTTAGTCAGTTCATGTGTGAACCAAGGCAAATACACCTAGTTGCAGCAAAACATATCCTAAGATACTTGCGTGGCATAGTTGGGTATGGCTTGAGAAATTCTTCTGGTGTGGACTTGAAGCTGCATGGATATTCTGATTCTGATTGAGCAGGGTGTCTTGCTGATCGGAAGAGCACCTCTAGATGTTGTTTCAGTTTAGGGTCTACAATGATCTCCTGGTGTAGTGGGAAGCAGTTTTCAGTGGCACTGAGCACCGTAGAGGCCGAGTATATTGCAGCTTGTGTGGCAACTCGAAAAGCAGTGTGACTTCGGAAGCTCCTTGTAGGATTGTTTGGACAATCATTGGAGCCAACTATCATTCATTGTGATAATCAAAGTTGTGTGAAGCTTTCTGTCAATCCAGTGTTTCATGACAGAACCAAACATGTTGAGATCAAATACCACTATATCTGAGATATGGTATTGAGGAAAGCTATCCAGTTGAAGTACATTAGCACTGATGAACAGACGGCCGACATTCTCACCAAGCCTCTCCCCAGAGTAAAGTTTGTGTACTTTCAAGACAAGCTTGGAATTGTGGAGAATGAAGCCCTAGTTGAGAGGGAGACTCAACTTCAGTGATCTTCTGAGATTATGCTTTAATGCATTTTTCTTTGTGAAAGAAATTTGAGGTGAAAGCCCTTGTTTAATGCATCTTTCTCTATGAGAGAAATTTGAGGTGCAAGCCCTTGTTAATGCATCTTTCTTTGTGAGAGAAATTTGAGGTGAAAGCCCTTGTTTCCTCCCTCTGGGAGTAGCCATGGTGGATGTCATGTTGAGTGACTCCATGACAACATCACGTTGAGAGAGTCTGTGATGATTTTTCTTGTACTTGTGTTTATTCACTCTCTGGGAGTAGCCATGGTGGACGTCATGATGAGATGACAACATCACATTGAGTGATTTCGTGATGGGCACTTGTGCACATATGCTTTGCCATACATGGGAATAGCCATGATGGTTGATATCACGTTGAGTGACTCCGTGATGAGCTCTTTCCACATATTAGTGCAGCCATTGTGGGTGTCATGTTGAGAGACTCCATGATATTGGATAGCTGGAAGTATTCCTCCCTAGCTGAGAGGGAGTGTTGATGTTAGCAACGTCGGGCTTCTACTTCCAGCCCCGATTTTAAAGAATAAATTAAATATATAGCCTATCGGCTATTTAATTTATTGAGATGACTATTGGTGAAGAGGTGCTTCACTTTGAATGATAAATAACATTTAATTATTGTTATATAATTATTGATGGAGGCCGACCTCTTATCCGCCACCTTGAGGAGTCATGATTTTTCATTGAGGCCGACTTACCTTATCTTGAAAGGATGCAATCTCTCTCCCTCTTGTATATATTCGAGTTGCTCATTGATCATCACATTCATTCATTATACACATTCATAGTTCGAGTTGTTCAAGTGTGAATCTGTCAAGAGCAAATCGAAGTCTTATAAGGAGGCCGAATCTTTGTCTTCAAGAAGAGCGACATTATCATCAAGATATTGCATCAAGTGTTGGTGCTGTTGTTTAGCCTTGTAATTGGCCTCATTGTAAAGGACATTATTGATTCATATTTCAATATATAAGTGATATATTGTTGCTAGGTTTTTCTCTCTCAAGTGGAGGGTTTTCCCAGGGTATATGTTGTGTTTATTTGTTTGAAATTGAATTAAAATCTGCTTATCTAACTTCTGATTCTAAAACTAACAGGAGGAGCATATTTCGTGGACACGGATTTGCTAATGTCAACCATACAATCCAACAACCTTCTACCCCCTAGCCCTAATTTTTCCTAAAGGAGTTATTTTCTCTTTTTGACATAACTTGGGCATATGGTGTTGAAATTTGACAAACAATATCATAAAAAAATGGTTTCGAGCACTTTCCAATGGCGGAAGTACTTTTCTTAGATTTTGCTACTAGTACATTTTATCACCTATTTAAGTCAAATCTTCATTTTTGGATCCCGAGCTCATAACTTTATGCTTGGATCTTTGTATTTTGCAATTCTTGTGACGTTGGAAAGATGTTTCAAAGCTCTTCACAACTATTTATGCACTTTTTTCAAAATCTCTCCCAGGGATCTTTTATTCAATTTGTCGTTATTTATAATTTTGTTTGATTACTTGGCACATTTTGGTACTTGAAAAAAGTTTTGCTTGCATGAAATGATTTCATTTCAGCTAATCTATACATATTTCTAGCATGTGGTGCCTTTTGGGAATTGTAAAAATCTATTGAATGCAAATTTTTTATTTGTAAATGCTTTGAGGTAAAGTGCCACCTTTGTACATGTATTTTGGGGATCTTGTTGGATGTTGTGGTTGTGTTGTTGATATGTGGTTGTCATTGATGTCAACACTATTAGCATTGGTGTATTAGAAGCTGCATATGTCGAGGATATTGAGAAAATTGTAATAAGAAGTGCTTCAGGTTGTCAGTGGAGTAGTGAAGATCAGTCTGTCAGTGTGATCAGCACGTTGTTGATCAGCTGTTGTGGACTAAAGGGTTTCTTGCTGAGTATGTCTAGATTATCCACATCAAGTTTCAGAGATCCGCGTGAAGATTTGGTCAAGTTATGAAGATCTGTATTCTGACAATTTTTCTATCACTTCAGTTTGTGTTCCTAAAGGAAGATCATGTGATTTTTGTAAGTTCAGTTGTTGCGGATGTTTCTCTGGTGTTTTATGGTGTTTGTGGATGTTTCTAGTTGGTGCTCTATCTGTGTTGCATGTCCACGTTGATCGTTGTGCTCGTGATCCGAGATTTTCTCTTGCACGTTCATGTTTTTCATGTTCATGGCCGACTAGGTGTTGAAGCGTGTTGTGGATCTTCGAGGAGAAATTAATTGGAGTATTTTTGTGTTGGAGATGTTATTTTGGGTCTCCATTATGTTGTGGCCGACCCTGGTGGATCCGCATAAAAAATTCTTATGTATTTTGGGCCAACTGTTTGTAATTATTTTATTATTTCTTTGTGGCCGACTAATAGCGATGTAATTCTATGTTGCGGATATATAAGAGCGATTATTCTATCATTTGGATGAGTGATTGAGGTGTGTAGTGTGCGACTCCTATGTGTGAATATTGCTCAGATCATTCAAAGGCAAAGTAGAGTGTGAAGAAGAGTGAAGAAGGTTGAAGAAGTGTTCATGTGCCTAACTGGAACTATAATCAGGCATTAGCAGATGCTATTTTCTCAGTCCACAATCCGGATGGTTTTAATCCGAATCTTTCTTGGGTAGTGAGCCCTCTTGTAATTGAGCAATGAGCTCTAGGCAGCGTGCCTGAATGCATGTGCATTCCCATTGATACTTCTTTATACTTTTAGTAAGGTATAATATTGTGAACTGACCTCCACCGTGGTTTTTCCCCTAACAGGGTTTCCACGTAAAAAAATCTTGGTGTTCTCTGTGTTTCTGATGTGCTAATTGTTTATGGTTAATTGTTCATTCATCAGATCTGAGATTAAGTTAAGTTAAGTTGAATAAGTTTGAATATTCTGTGACAACTGATTCACCCCCCCCTCTCTCAGTTGTCTGTCCTTGTTTGCCAACAGATCTTGCACATCATGTTGCGTCATTTTTTGTACTCGCACTACTTTATAAAATGCTATGGGGGTTTTGTCGTGTGTGCTTTGTTATTTGCAATCACAACTTTGTATACCATCATGCTTGTGTACCTTGTTTTGCACACCCTTTTTCAATTGTAGGTACTATCTTGTGCACAATTTGATGATGTTTTTTCTCCTTCATGCACTACATTGTGACATAGTTTCAATGGACCTGTCATCCCTCTCCCTTGTCAACATTATGGGGGCCTTTCATTCTGTTGGTGCTAATGTTTCCTTGATTTCGAATTTGAGTGAGCTATGTATCTAGTTTTTGTTCATATTTACTATGTGGATGCAATAGCTAGCTACCCTCGCATTTTAGTGAGATGAAACACATACCATACAAACAGTCTTGCATTCTTATTTGTGGAAGCAACCTTCTATCCTCAATTGATCAATTTCTTCAAACTATTGGCACCTATATTTTGACTTGCAATATACTTTGTGTAATGTCCCCTTTTGGGAAGTTCCTAATTTTAGGCCTACAAAACAATAATAATCACAAAAACTAATATTAGTAATAACAAATATCAACTTTATGGTTATATTCAGATTAATACATAAAATCTTATAATATTGAGAGCAATACATCATAGCTAAAACATTATAATATTTAGATCTATAGTTCATAGCATTATTAACATTTGAATTCAAAATATCTTAACATCATTAATGATTATTCCAAGGCATATTCCTATAGCCAGTCATATTATGAATCCACTTGAAATGCTTGCCAACCACAATCTCAAGGATGGTTATCCTTGTATTGTGAGAGCATGGGTGGATCCTCGTCCATCCATCTCGAGGTGGCATACTTGAGAAGATCCTCAAGCCCAAGAGCACTTATCCATCTCCTGGTCCACGAACATGGTAGGATCTTAGGACTACTCCATCCCTCAATCCACCTTGGAGGCACTCCATCCTCCTTGATCAAGCCCAGGAGCACGCATTCACCTCCCAACCCATGAGCATGGCAGGACACTCCATTCCATCCATCTCAGGATGGTGTGCTTATAAGATGCATGAAGATTGCCTTCCTCAACAAGCCCAAGAGTACTCATTAACATAGCAGCAAAAAATGTTGTTTATCAAGCTTATGTTTGTTGAGCTTAAGGCATATGTTTCTTGCTGAGGTTGTGAACTAAAGATCGATTGGAGCACCTCATACAATAGAGTAGTGTATATGTGAGATATGGAATCAATTATAATGTAAAATCTTTGCAGAAACATCTGAGAAAAGTGGAAAAGGCTAGTGTATGGAGGAGTCATAAATGATACAAGTGACCAAAAGCTTTGAGAAGGCAATGACATGAATGAAATAAAGTGGTGGATGAAAAAGTAAGTGTGATAAAATAAAGGATTTGCTAAGGGTTAAAATCTTAGGCAGATACTCTTTAAAGTTGTGCAAGCTTGCAATCAGAGAATGGAGTCTAAATTCAGGGTAATGCACTATCTCTAATTTCAAGCTTGCAAAATGATGTCTTTGAATTACAGACATAATCTACATGCTTGGTATAAAAATGGGTGCGGGATTGAAATCCTTCAAGAGCTATTTTACAAGTTTTGAACATGAAGTGAAATTATTTTTAATATTCTCTATGTAAAGTAAAGTGCCTATAGGCTATGCATATTATAGATTTAGTATTAGACATTTACATACTTTCATTACATTGCAGCAATCATCATCAATGAGGAACCTCATCATTTTTCATTTTGGAATAGTACAACCTTGGACATTTTGCAAGAGTTAGCTAAAAAACTAGACCAAAACATGATAACCTTGCAACCTGACAGGGGGAAGACTATAATTGATTTGACTTGACATTTAAATGATGATTAATCTGACATAAAGAGAGACAAAGTAGTATGATCATTGATTTTTGTATAGCTACCACAAATGGTTTTTTTTGGGACCTTGGTACAAACTTGGGCCATATGAGGACTTCAAAATCTCTGGGAAAAATTTGATCTATGTTTTATCTGAGGGCAATACAGTCAAGCCTATCACCTAACATCTAAACAGACAATGATCTTAAAACGATACAATAAAGTTATTTACAATTTGGATTGATTTGGTGTAGACTGCTCATTCTTTGTGCAGGTTTCATATGTACAGTTTTGACTAACTTGGTCATCAAAGTTAGCTTCTTAAGTTTTCTTAGCATGGAGATGGTAAATGCTATAACCATTTATAAGGTCACCTTACATAGGCACGACTAGTGAAAATGGCTGGAATTGCTTATTTTGATTAATGAAGAATCCCTTCTTTATTTTGCTATGGTTTACTTTATTTTAGGGCATGTTGACAAGACTGCAATCTTAAAGTTCAAAGCAGAAAGGAACCTGTCCGTGCGTGTACTTAGGGCAGACTGCAGAGTCAATGACGACCACCCTTAACTTATTGCGACCTTGATTTATAGCAAAAAAAGGCCAAATTTAGGGTTTTTAAATGCAGAAGTTGTTAGGGCGATTATGGCAATTTTTTCACAATTTTAACGTGAAAAAAATTGCAATTTTAAACGATTTTTTGCCAATCAACGGTCTGCAAAAAATCCTGAAAAAATCGACAACCTTGAGGATTTTTTTAAAAATTGCAAAAATCGCGATTTTTTAAGGATTTTTGCTTCTATGCTCATATGCCTCCTGACCCACGAGCATTGCCTCTTGAGGTGGTGTGCTTGATGAAGGATAGGTACTTCACTTCTCATGAACTCGAAAGGTTGATCGACCTCCCTATTTATAAAATACTTCTATAAATTCAAAATGGATTGCTAAAGTAATCTACTATATTAATTGGTAATGAAATATCATTATGCAATTATGATATATATATATATATATAAATAGCCATTCCTAATTTATATTCTCAGACTTACTTCCCAATAATATTCTCGCTGAAAGCAAAATTTATTTCCAACAGATATCTCATGTTTCAATTTCTTATCTTCCTTTTTCCAATCTCATTCACTTGATGACTTCCTCAAACAAAAATGATTTATTTTTATATCTTCCCATCGTAGGGATCACAACTCTTCATCAAAGCATTTCCTTGCAAAGAGTCACACCTCAATGAAGCCCGTTTGTAAACTTACTTTAATTATTATTTGTTTACTTTGGAGTGGTCGACCATGTCATGCCCCCTAATTAATATTCATCGATCCCTTTTTACTATCTTTAAACCTTGGTTGGCAACTAATATTGAATCACTATTAAAGATTTGGTTGGCCCTTTGCTAATATATTTATTTTATCGCCCAATTTAATTTATTAAAGCTGCGATTTGTGTGGTAGAGATTGTGATCTCTATGGTGGGGGCATGACAATCCGCCCTTCCCAAGATTGCTTTCCCTCAAGCAATGTCAGTTTTAGTCTGTCACTAAATTATTTTTGCCAATACCAAGATCCCAAATCAACTTTGGAGATTTGTAATCCCTAGATCCTTCTTGCGATGCAATTGGCTTATGTTGTGACACTCTAATATAATGATGTTTTTCTCATTATCTTGGTTATGTCCAACACTGTACTGCAATGATGTCCCTGAAGAGTTGTTAAAGTACTTGCCAAATTGCCAATATAGTCTTTTAATATCATAAGGTTGATATCATCATCTAATGTATGTGGACAATTTATTGTCTTGTATTCTTTGGGCTTATGTATCGGTATTGCCTAATAACTCTCGATAACAAAACCAAGAGTTGGTAACTGGCAAGGTTCGTAATTTAAGACAAGTTTTCTCTCACCCTCAAAGAGAAGAAACAAAAAGACATCTTGCAGCCCTAGAATTCTTTCTTCCAACTTTACCCTTTTCTTTTAGACTATAGGAATCGGGTAGCGCCCCCTAGACACTGTAGTGCGCTTGGTAAACTTTTTTCACGTGACCGATGACACTGGCACAACACGCCTTCCGGTACCACAAGGACGGAGGGGAGACTAGACCTCGTGAGCTCTTGCCTACCACAAGATGCTTTAGCCAATCGAGCTAGGCCCTCCGCCCTTCCAACTTTACCTAAGGTATGAAGCAGATTGAGAAGCAGGAGACTCCACCTCGGAATGAGAATATGGTTGGACCCATGACCTAGACACCTCGCTTATGCCGGTGAATAAACAAAGATGTTGACCAATACCTATAAGTCACTCCCTAGCCCCTAATGACGGATCCAATACCTTCTCTTCCGTTCCCAGCCAATGAAGGATTGAATTCCCCACTTGCAATACTTTAGTCCTCCGTTGATCCATCCCTCACTGGAAGGAATTCTCTATTGCCTGATGCATGTGATCATTCCCCTATTGATTCTGGGTGAAGAGATTCTTCCCCACACAACTAGTCAACCCCTGGCTCCCAAATTACAAGTATCGAATAAGAGACATTTTTCAATCATTTTCCTTTGTAATTTATATCAGTACACTCTTTCAATGTGTTTTTCCAAATCATTTTGTTTTGGTCTTAGCTTTGTGTGCATTTCTTCATATCCTTGGCTCAATACTCTTGTTTTATTAAGCTCAATTTGCAGTCCTACAATTTTTCTTCCTAAATCCACCCTACTAGAATCCTATATTCTCTGATCCTTGAACATCTTGGCCCTTTTATTGTATTTCTTGACTCATTTTATCATTTCTATGTTTGGTGCATAATTCCTCATGTTTTGTGTTCCACATTTTTTTCATTAACTGCAGAATCAAGCTTATTTTGTAGCTTTCCAATTTCTCCTTGCATCTCTATCTCACAAGCATGTAGAATGGAAGGGTTCATGCAGGTTCTTTCTAATCAATGATGACTGTAATTCTTTATTGGGATGTCTTAGGCTTTTCCCTAGGTAAGTCTTATTTGTAGATGTTTTGAGATTCTTTTAGCCTTGAGTTTGAGGCTATTGTTGATTGTAATCACTAATGAGTTAATCAATCTTGACTAGAGAGCTTAGCTATTGTCAATTAGTTGAAGTTTGGATGCAATTATGAATTATCTCACTTGTTTTCATATCACCTATATGATTGTAAGAAATAAGTTGCTAAAGAACTGCCAAATATATCAAGCACTATTTATGAGGTGTTGTCCAAATCTTCTAGCTAACTTTACTCAATTTTGGTTGGTCGTTGTGGGAGCATTGGATGCATTTAAGATTCAAAATGGCCTGCTCCTTGTTTAGGAATGCAGTCATGAGTTTGTGGACTTTAATTGGTTGGCTTTTTAAGAGACTCATAGTCCTAGGTCAAGATGATATCTTTGTGCACTTATATCTTGAAAATTTGGAAGATAATTTGGAAATAAATCTAAATCCATCTTTGTATCTTAGTTATGCCTAACTTCCCATGACAACTAGTGATGGCAATATATGGATTTCCATTAGATTTTATCATTAACTTTGTTGAGTTGTTAGAGAATGATTGATTGTTCCTTCATTGGGAATCTTATGAGCTAATAACTTGTAATTGAAAGACCATGTAGGTCTCATAGCTTTGGTAACTACTTGTTCGTGCCTAAAAGCTCTTTCCATCCTTTTTTAATGATACTACTCCTAGGGGCCCATTCAATAAGCCTTGGAGAATTACTTCTTGGCCATTGTGTTGGAAACAAAGTTCCAACTTTTGAAAATCTTGATAATATCTTCTCGAGGAATGTAACCATTGGATGCCTAAAACTACATCCGTATCTCCTATATTCACTAAATAGAAATCTTCACTTATTTTATGTCTTCTCAAGGTGATACTTAGTTGATGGACCATTTGTGTGCAAGGCGTAGTGAACCCATCTACCATGACCACCTTGAATCCCTCAAATTCTTCAGTTTCTAAATTAATTCTTGTCACTAAACCTTCATCAATGAAATTATGGGTGGCACCACTATCCACTAAGACAATTACTTTCTGCCCTTTGAGAACACTACAGATTTTGAAGGGGTGATATTTAGGTGCTCATGAAAGCGTGGCTAAGACACCACTTGCATTTTCTTCATCATCCTGTTTCCTTTTCTTATTTTGGGGTTCAAATTCTTCTTCACTCATTTCTTCGTCCAATATTGCTTCCAAGTTGTGTGCTTATCCTCTTTTTGCACACCTATGTCCTGCCACCCATTTTTCCTTACAATTAAAACACAATCCCTTCTTTTGAAGCTCGGTCCTATCTTCTCATGTTGTGTGTGATCAAGGAGGTAGTGTCCTTGGTTGCCAATTTTCTTTGTAGGAGGGTTGGTTATGTGACCTTGAAGGCATACTCTTCGAATAGCTCCTTTCTTTTGTTGTTGTGGTTTCTAACCTCAAGGCCTTTTGGATTGCATCTTGAAGAGATGTGGGGTCAAGGGAGCTCACCAAACCACGGATTGATTTTGATAGCCCTTTGATAAATAAGTATGTTAGCCTTTTCTTGGTAATCCCAAGTACCATGACTAAGATCTTGTGAAATTCGGCCACATAATCTTCTACTAATCCTTGTTTCAATTGGGTTAGTTCATTGAAGTGCCTTTCAAGATGCTTTTGATCAAATCAATCTATGAGATTTTGTGTAAATTCATTGTAGGTTATGTTTTGGTGCCCTTGAGTAATAATACCATGATGCCACCAATCATGTGCAACCCCTTCCAAATGAAAAATGGCAAATTTCATAGCGTCCTCTTCAATCATGGGGCTAACGGAGAAATAGGTGTCCAACTTTTGGATCCTTGAATGTGCAACGACTTTTCCTGATCCATCAAAGTTGGGGAGAGTCATTTTACTCACCCTTTGGCATAAGTCTTTATTTGGTTGTATTTTTTCTTTTCTATGGGTATTCCGTGCCCTAGCATCACAATATTCCTCAAATGAGATATTTCTCCTAATTTCAAGGTCCAACCTTGAGTAGGCCCCAACATATTCGTCAAAATCATTAACCGGTGCATTGGTTTCTTCTTCTTTTGATGGCCCTTCCCTAGGTAAGAATGAGGGTCTTGTTAACCTAGGTGTTGACCCTAGTGGTGATCTATTGTTATTCTCCGAGCGATTAGAGTTGACATCCCTCACATTAGTTTGGTTGGATCTAAGAGTGTTGATTGTGTTATTCATGTTTTGTAGGGTTTGGAGAAGTATTTAAGTTGTCATCAAGTTTTGTTCCATGAAGGCCCGAGTTGTCCTCTCATTTTGTTCCATGAAGGCCCTCAATTCATTTCCTAGTTGTTCACCCATTTTATTGCTTTGAGTAGGGTTGTGTCTTGCTGCAAATTTCCTTCGTTATCTTTCCAATGCCCTTTGAGCTCTTTGGCTTAATTACATAAACTACTCTTCTTGATCCTCAGGCTGGCAGGATCAAGGCTCTGATACCAATTGTAATGTCCCCTTTTGGGAAATTCCTAATTTTAGGCCTGCAAAACTATAATAATCACTAAAAAATAAAAATTGATATTAGTAATAGCAAGTATCAACTTTATGGTTATATTCAAATTAATACATGAAATCTTATCATATTGAGAGCAATACATCATAGCTAAAACATTATAATATTTAGATGTATAGTTCATAGCATCATTAACATTTGAATTCAAAATATCTTAACATCATTAATGATTATTCCAAGGCATATTCCTATAGCCAATCATATGAGGAATTCACTTGAAATGTTTGCAAACCGCAATCTAAAGGATGGTTATCCTTGTATTGCGAGAGCATGGGTGGATCCTCATCCATCCATCTCAAGGTGGCGTACTTGAGAAGACCCTCAAGCCCAAGAACATTCATCTACCTCCTGGCCCACGGACATGGCAAGATCTTAGGACCACTCCATCCCTGAGTCCACCTTGGAGGCGCTCCATCCTCCTTGATCAAGCCCAAGAGCACTCATTCGCCTCCCAACCCACGAGCATGGCAGGACGCTCCATTCCATCCATCTCGAGGTGGCATGCTTGATAAGATGCATGAAGACTACCTTCCTCAACAAGCCCAAGAATACTCATACACCTCCTAGCTCATGAGCGTTGCATCTCGAGGTGGCATGCTTGATGAAGGAAGGACCAATAATTCACCTCTCGTGAATTGTAAAATCCCCTCTCAATTTTAACGATATTTTTTCGATTTATTTTCCCAATTTGACACATTTGTGCATTTTGTCAAACTGCTATTATGTTGAGTTTTGCATGGCACAAGAGTTTCTCAAAGACAATATGCAGAATGTAATTTGCATTCACAATATAAGGAAATGATATTCATTACAATACAATATGAGACCAATATATCATATGCAACTGTCACATTTTATTCACAGGAAATAAGGAGCATAGTATGCCTTTACAATCCGATATATGCATAGCATTGACTCATTCATAGGAATAACAAAGTATAATAAGCTATTACAGTCTTAGATGCTCATACATTCTAACTCGGAAATGAAGTTCATACAAGTTCTGACCTAGAATACTAGTTACTCTGAAATACACCAACAAGCTTCAACTATCACCTTGAAATCCGCACGCAACCTCCCTTTTTGCAAAGCACAACTCCTATATAATGTTGTCACGCCAAGTATGAAGTTCCAACGGCTCGGAAAAGATGAGGCGGCTTGTATAGTTGTTGTTCTCCTACAGAAAATGCGACCAGCATCCACAAATAACACCCAGCACCATAACCACGAACAACTGTTAATAAACATGGCCCACAGGAAGAAGACAGCGATTGGTATTGGCAAATGATGGCTTCAAAAATCGTGTCAGATAATAACCACACGCCCAGCAATAGAAATGACCCCTCATAGCATGGCAGTCAACAGCAATGTATGGCGACTGAGTGCCAACAAGCCCACACCCTTCCTACAACTCCACAACCTTTGTAAATGGCACACGATTCAGTCACGTGTATATAACTGGTAATGCCAATCGACCAAACTCATTTACCACAATAAACCCTTCAAGGACTCACGCCCAAGCTAGAATATGGAGTTCACAATAACCACATAGTAATATGGAAATGCCACGACCTGCTTTGAAACCCCTGATTATGGCGTCCAACTGACTTTGCAAATATCCTCCAAATTGAATAATAATCTCGACCTTCAATATGCCATAAATGTCAATCGCTTATCTCCAAATTTGTCTCTGAGGGAGACTTACAAATTTGCCAATATCATGCAAGTGTGAATCCAAGATGAATCCGCCTCAATCTAGCTAGGATGGAATCTTTCACCACTGAAACTAGATACCCGTAGGAATTCCACCTAGGGTTTCAAACTCTGAAGAGCTCCACCTAAAAACCAACAAAATAATAATAATCCAACCTAATGAAGAAATGAGCTTTTACGTCCTTTTTATATCTCCTTTTTAATTTTCCTGCCAAAACTTATTAGCATTTTATTATAAAGTGACTTTATTAAAAATATCTTTTAATATTCCTTGGCATCACTTTATTTTACCTCATTAATATAATTATTTAATATTACCTTATTTAATGCACTTTTTGTCAGGCAACATTAAATAATTAAATTAATTAATGTCTATGAGGCGGGTTGGAAAATGGGGACATTACATGTACTCAAAAGGTTGATCGGCCTCCCTATTTGCAAAACACTTCTATAAATTCAAAATAGATTGTTAAAGGAATCTACTATATTAATTGGTAATGAAATATCATTATGCAATTATGATATAAATATATATAGCTATTCCTAATTTATATTCTCAAACTTACTTCCCAATAATATTCTTGCTAAAAACAATATTTATTTCCAATAGATATCTTATGTTTCAATTTCTTATCTCCCTTTTCCCAATCGCATTCACTTGATGCCTTCCTCAAACGAAAATGATTTCTCTTTTATATCTTCCCATCGTAGGGGTCACACTTCTTCATCAAAGCATTTCCTTGCAAAAAGTCACACCTCAATGAAGCATGTTTGTAAGCTTTAATTATTATTTGTTTACTTTGGAGTGGCAAACCATGTCATGCCCCTCTAATTAATATTCATTGATCCGTTTTTACCATCTTTAAACCATGGTTGACTCCTAATATTGAATCACTATTAAAGCCTTGGTCGGCCCTTTGATAATATATTTATCTCATCACCTAGTTTAATTTATTAAAACTACGATTTGTGTGGCAGACTAAGTTGTTGGTTCTAGCACTAATTTGGGTTCGGGTTCGGGTTCGGGGGTTCAGTTCGCCAGTTTGGCTAAACTTTTTGGGGGATGGGTTTTGTTCGTTTTGGGTTCGTTAGTACAAAAAACATGTAAAAATAAATAAATATATATATATATGTGCAGCCTAGAAGCATGAATTAGGATTAGAATATCACATAACATCATATAAACAACAAAACCACCATAAACTTGAATATCATTTAAAACATGCATGATAAAAGTCTTTTGCTTCATGGTTACATCCTACAATTGTCATTAGGTTAGATTTTTGTATGTCATGTTTTATGGTAGTTGATAAAATACTTTTCAGTTAAAAGTAATAGAGTCACGCAATTGTTGTTATTGTTACACCTTGTGGGTTTGGCTGCAGTGTGGGGACATTTGAGGATGTCTATGCTTGCCAAGTGGTGATGAGGTGCACATGTGTCTTGTGATCTATGAAATGCCAGTATGTCCTTGCATTAGAAAAATGAGATTTTTTGAAGGTTTTTTAAAATTTTCATTACCCAATGTTGGGATTACATAACTGATGTTCGCTGCCTAAGTTTAATATGGTAAAAAGTCATCATCGTGGTAGTTCACAAGCAAATAACCAAGTTTCTGATTGTTGTTTCACTTGTACACCTATTTATGGGCTATGATTTGAGAAGGTACTTGTTTTCTGATTTCCTTTTATTGAGTTTCATTTTACGTTCCTAATGTAGTTATGAGATGAATTTAGCTCCTGAGATTTTGTGTACATACATTATGTCTGTTGTTGATAGTTGAGTTACTTGAAATTTTACTTATGAATCCTTTCAGACAATATTGCAATATTGTAGTTGAATGAAAAGCAATTACCATGTTTAATAAAAATTACTTTTTTCCTCAAAAGAAACCACTTTTTGGTCGCCTTATCATGCGGGTTCTCCTTGGGTTCGCCCGGGTTCGCTTTGGGTTCTTCCCGAGTTCGCCCGAGTTCTGCATGGGCGAACCAGACCAAGAAAACACGAACCCTGGCCAAACCCGCAGAGGAACCGAACCAGGATCCGAACCCGACGCGAACCAGAACCAGAACCCAACGTTTTTTAGGAGAACCCGGTAACTTAGGTGGCATAGATTGTGATCTCTATGGCGGGGTCATGACACTTTGCATTGGTTGAGTAGTGTTGGGTTCACTCGTGCAAATTGATGTGCCATCATTATCTTTGACTATCAATTGTTTCCTTGGTTTGTCTTTTAATCATTGTTCAAGTAGTGTTGTTGGGGTCACTCATGCAGATTTTTGTCTTCTTGGTATTGATCATCATCCTGATTTCAGAGGAGATTTTTCAATCTCAGCACTATAGCAATCATCATTCGATAGTTGTTTGTAGATTTTTTGTGCTTCAATGGTGTTCTTCATGTTCATCTTCAAGCAATTGTTTGGAGGCTTCTTAGTCCTTCACTTTTTCATGTCTTTCTCTCATTTGGAGAGGAATTTTTCCCATTACGTTTTCTGCTTTTCTCCTATTGTGAGAGATCGTTTTCATTTGTACATAGGTACCTCATCAAGCCTAGTTGTCAGGGCCCATCTTTTTATTTTTATGCATTCATTATTAGAGGTTTTAGCTTCTCCCTACATTGCACTTAAGGGAAGTGTAAAAACATATTTTTCTAATTAATTGGGTCCCTTTTCACACTAGCATCTTAAGCTTACTTAGGTCGTGTTTTTTTAATCTCAAGTCATAGGATGAAGACACATGTCATGATCTAATTTTGTCCTCACCTAGGGTTTCATCTAGAGTTGTTTTTTTCTTTTTCCTTATTATAAGAATTCATTATTATATAATTCATTAAATGCACATTCATTATGATTCTTTTTTTTTTTTTACCAATAGTTTTTTTGGCCTCCATAGCAATTTCTATTGCTTTTTCTCTCTTTTCGTGGCAGATGTTTGATTGTAGGTGATCTTTGGAAGCTATAGGGTGGAGGAATCAACTCCAACATAATACATAAGTTCAATGGGTCCATACCATTGCCTTAAGACACTAAAATAATTTATTTATGACCAACAAGATTAGATGGAATCCTAGTTGACATGCTCACAATACCTAAGTGTCAATTCTATGGCCATATTTTGAAGACAACATTCCAAGGAGCTAGTTCATGAAAAAGGTTGTCCTATTTGTGAAACCTTAATCCCTTAAAGTCAAACCTAAAGAATATCTACTAACAATTGTGTCGTTGTTTGTCAAGGTATCCTTTATAAAAGTGAATTTTAGGAAGAGTAATTCTCCAGAAAATTTGTAACTCCATCACCCTAACATACTCAACTTTTCTTATATGTGTGTTAATGATGATCTCAAAAAAACCCTCCTAGAAAGATTGTCTCTTGAACTTGGAGGGATACATTGTGAATAACCATTAAAGTATGAGATCGCACCTATCAAATTATGTAGATTTGTTCACCTTCATGGACATTGATCAAGCCCTTGATCATTAAATCAACCACCAACTTCCATAATGGATACCAAAAAAAATTAACTTAATCAATCATCAAACCTCTAACCAACCCCAAAGAACAACACACAAAAACAAAGGAGGCGCAAGCAACCCAAGAAGGAGTGGGTTAATAATCAAGAAGGCAATATAATCAATATGCTAAAACATCACCCAAAACTCATAGTTAGGAGAGGGTTAATAATGGAAATCCCTACGATGAACTCCTTCCGGATTTTTAAAAACAATCAAGAGACTAGAAAATCAATAGATATTCCTTGAATGTTGGGAGAATTGATGGATCTCAATGAAAAGACATATGACTATGGATGGATAAGAATAAGCTCCTCATGAGGAGTGAGAGAAACTTCCAAAAAAGGCCTCCACAAAAATGGAAGTCAACTCCATCTCCAAAGAAATAACTAATTAAGAAAAAGACATTTATAAAATTTTAAAAAGGAATAACAAGAGGAAAAAGATAGCAATATCATAATTTGACACGCTATGGAAAATACCTCTTACTTATCAATTGATGAGCTAAAGGAGCTCTATAATGAATGGTTCAGAAGGCACAACACTTGTTGAAGGTTTTGCAAATGGGGTTGCAAGCTAAGTGGGCTTAACCTTGGGGAAAACTTCATGGTTAAGCGTGCTTGAGTTGGAGTAGTACTGGGATGGGTGACCTCCCAAGAAGGCCCAATCCTTCATCTTTGTGAGCATCACCTAGATGCGATGAGTGCTAAGTGGACCATTTATTATCATGAGAGATGGGTTCTTGTGAACCACGACTCATGAAACATGGGTCAATGAGTTTGACTCGAAAAACTACATGGTTGAATCTTGATAGCAATATCATAATTTGACACGCTATGGAAAATACCTCCTACTTATCAAATACATAGGTGGTTTTGGGGGACATATTTCAATGAGAATGATTCAATCCATCTTGTAAAGAATCCAATGAAGATGACCAATATGAATAGTATAACCTTACAACTCTCCACAAATGGATATTGGCCAAAGTGACTAATCCACACATCTAGTCACCCATGCATATACTATCATGGAACTTGAGACAGTTAGGGGAAAACAAAAGTCCCTTTCTCTAGAACCCCATAAATATCACTAAGGCAGATTTGTTCACTATTCAAGAAAAAATCCAACCAAGAATATTGTAGCAATGCTTGGATCACTTCTTGTGCGCCAAGTTAGTAAATCATGAAAGATTATATAGGAAGAGAAAGAAGCGGTAATGTTATATGAGACCCAAGTGAGTATTTATTGATACATTATCAAATTCACTTATAGGGTGTGATGATACTTATCCACTCCATTAGCTTGACTAGATATATGTGTGTGTGCATTTAGTTTATCTTCCTCCTTCAACTCTGTTCTAATATCAACATTTCACATATCTCACCATGTGGTTGCCAGAGAACAACCCAAAATTTCTTATCCTTCATCAACACTTTAATATGGGAAATCATCAAATAAAAATTTGGTTAATTTGAACAAACCAATTCCAAGACATAATTGATATGCAACCTTATTGATCTTGATTTCTCTAATGACAATTTTACCTAGTGCACTTAATCAAAAAGGTCAAAACATAAGAGTAGACTGACTAGATATTTCTTATCTCAACCGATTAGATCCCCAAATTATTGTCTCCAAGTCATAATTTCACACTCCATCTTATCTTTTTGTTGGCCCATTTATATTTCAAACCTCTATTTTGAGTGCCACTCAAGATGCACCCATGTTAAAAATGTGAATATGTAACTACCCTACCCCTCTCTCACTTTCCTCATAACATTAGAAAGTGATGGGCCCTTTCAAAAACCTTTATCCATTATCAAAAACATTAGAAAATGATGGCAACATCTATGATGCTTGAATTTGTAATGTACAAAATTGTGGGCAAGTTGATTTTTTCAAAATCCCAAAAGATTTCATGGAACAAAAACATCTTTGGAAATATTTTTCATCACCATAATAACACTAGGTACAATTAGAGTGGATCTAAATGCAAATAAGGAAAACATGATTAACCCAAGAACTTAATTCTCAACAAGGGAAATTGGTCAATTAATTAATCTATTTACAAAAGAAAGAGGAAATCTACTAACAAAAACACATACATTTATTTTTTTGTAAATATTAATGATTCAACAAGCTCTTATTGCACAAGCAACACCAAAAACTGATGGTAGCAAGGAGACTGATCAAGAGGCTTAATCCCTTAACACGGGTACCCCAACAGACACTTTAGGAGAACACAAATGGCTCTTCCATATTAAGTGTTGAGTCAACAACAAACCTGTGCATGTCATCATCATCAATAGCAACCAAAAGAATATTATCACGCAAAATGCAGTCCAACATCTTGGAGTCTCCACCAGCACATGTTTAGCTCCATGCTCTTTAGGATGGCTACAACAAGGCCAGGAGATATAAGTAAGTCATTAATGCCTTGTCAATAATGTTACTAAACCTATGCGCAACACAATCATTTATGATGTTGCACCCCTAGAGATATGTGATATTTTGGTTGGAAGACCCTTTGTATATGATCACAAAGGTGTCTACAATGCAAAACCTTAATGTTGGAAAATTCATGTTGGCAATAGATACTTCAACTTGCATGAAATGTCACTATAATCCAAACTCACTTAGGTTTTGACAAAGCTTTACCAAAACCATTGCACACAATCAAAAATTGTATTTTTGATGGTTTGCACATACACACCTACACAACCAACAAAGCATGCCCTAACACCATGCAATTTTGCACCGTCTATCATAGCAGCATCAACTTGACACTATACTGTACCAATATAATTGAGTCTTTGTTGAATGTGGGTCTTCCAACACACAATACAACATATAATTGACTTGGCTCCTAAATCCTTTCTTCTAAATGGTTCCCTATCATGCATGTACATTTGGGAGAATGATGAGGAGCCGAATTCAAGAATTGATTGATCAAGGAAAGATCATACCCAAGAAGGATGGCGCATGGCAACTATGCAGCGACTACTTTGCACTCAACAAGATTTCAATGAAACATGTATCCCCAACTGCATATTCAGGACCTCCTAAACCAGCTTTACATGGCATGAAACTCACTGAAATTCATCGGAAGGCCAGACATCATTATGTCCCAATACAATCCAAAGATATCTAGAAGACTACATTCAAAACATTGGAAGCACTCTATGAGTGGATGGTTATGTCATTCAACTTGACCAATGCTCCTATAACATTTATGCACCTAATGAATGACATCCTCTGCAACCTCACTAACTCATCCATCATCATATATTTGATGACATACTCATCTTCAGCAAGACTTGGGAAGAGCACTATGCACCTAATGAATGACATCCTCTACAACCTCACTAACTCATCCATCATCATATATTTGATGACATACTCATCTTCAGCAAGACTTGGGAAGAGCACATGCAATGAAAAAGCAAAGAAGTGTTTTTTCGAAAAAGTAATGAAAAAGAAAAGAAGTGTTTTTTTAAAAACAACGAAAAAGCAAAAACTTTTTTTCCTAAAATAACTCTAAAAAAGTTATAAAAGGAGGTTGGGTTTTCAGAAGAAAATTGTTGCTTATTCATTTCATTTGCTTTAGTGAAAGAAAGTAAGTTCTCCCTATTTTCCTAAGGACAAAAACTCTTTGGTAAATCCAATTTCAAGGACAAAACCCACCTAACAGGCTAAGTGATTTCATCTAGAAATCACCATTGTGTTGAATGCTGAGTCTTTCCAATTTGTTATTGATAATGAAGATTTTTTATGCGTTTTGAAAGATTTTGGTATGTAAATTTTATTGGTGTTTATTGTCCCAATTCTAGCTTGAATTTAGGAGTGATTTTTTGGAGCTTTGAGAGAGTCATGTTGTGACCTTTTCACACATCACCCCATTCAAGATAGGGACCCCCTAATTTTTGATCCATTCAGGTCTTTTGGCTTTGGTTTTGGGTCTGTCTCTCTCTGTCGGTTCTTTCTATCTAGTGATGTACTTGCCATTTGACCTAGATTTGAATTTTGGCTAAGTCTGGAGGGCTTTCTGATGAATTAGGGTTTACATTTTTCGGGCTACTTTAAGGTCAAATTGGGTTGGCTAATCAAATTCTAAGCTTAGCACTGCTATTAAGATGCTTCGAGCAGGCCCCCACTGAATTTTCACTAAATTTTGATAACTTGCTATTTTTAGTAAGTACCATTTTGGGGCCTATTTTCTTGGGATTTTCAAATTCTGATGACTGCACTGCACTTAGAACACTGTGAGCTGCCTACTTGCAAAATTTGAGTTGAAACAGACAACTTACTATTTTTAGCAGTTCTGCCTTCGAGGGTCATTTTTAGGGTTTGCATGTTGGACTTTCAGATGCATGTCTGGAGATTCTTTGTGGGTTTTTCGAGACCTTCGCAGTGATATAGCATGCAAAACAAGATGATGACTTTCAATGATTCAGGCTTCAGAGGCAATGTTTAGGGTTTGCACGCAGGATTTCTCAACGCATGTCTGCATAATCTTTCTAGGTTTTCCAAGAACTTCGCAACGAGTGTGACATGCAAACTCATCCGGCAGCTGATTGGTCACTTTTTCAGACACTTACTATTTTTAGCAGGATCACTCTGGCAGCTACCCAGCACTTCAAAATCATGAACACAGCGACATGCAACAGGAACGGGGTCAAACGGAGACCATTTGAGCAACATGCAAGTCAAATTAGGGTTTCTAGGTTCAGGACCCAAAATGAGGGGTCAAACGCCAGAATTTCCAAAAACCAAGGTATCCCATCACGATCAGTATCTTTTGAGGTAACCCGCTGGTAAAATTTGAAGGCGATCTGAGCACTTACTATTTATAGTAAGGCATTTCTCAAACAAGGCTATAAATAGTAGGTCAGCGCGAGATGCCAGTGTGAGCAGGTCAAGCAAGTGATGAGGACCCCATGGCGCGAATTTCAGGTCAAACGTAGTTGCAGAGGTTCGAAAATCAAGCACTTACTATTTTTACCATGTCCATGCAGAGGAATTAGGGTTTCCTAAAAAGTAGGGCGAAACACGAGGGTCACACGGAAGCAGCATCCAATCACGATCAACATCCTTCAGGCAATCCACTCACAAAGTTTGAGCTCATTCTGAACAGTTACTATTTTTAGTAAGTTGCTAAAAATAGCAGGTACATGCAGGCATCAGGCACCAACAGCTCAGTCACGTCACGAGGTTCGAGGCAAAGCAAAAAATCAAGCCTTTCGAAGCTAGAAATCAGCTTAAAACACAAAGAATGCGAAACTTTCTAAAAATAGCAGGTTAGGGCAAGCTGAGGGCATCATGAACAATTCGCCCTAAGTCAGACATTTAGTGGGAAAATTCATCTAAGTTTGGCAAAATGGAAGCTTTGCATGCCAAATCTGCCCTAGAAGCTTGAAGAGCCATGAAAAATTCACTAAGTCTGAGAAAATTTGAAGCTCTTGCCCTCATATCCACCTTGGCTACTTGGGTTTGATGGAAAATTCTTCTAAGTCCTTGAAATTGGAAGTAGACATGGTGAAATGCGCCCTTGCAAGCTTGAAGTGAGTTGAAAATCTCTAAGTATGGCAAAATGAAAGCTCCTACCTTCATATGCACCCAAGGTAAAGAGGGACACTTGAAAAATATTCTAAGTGTTTTAAATTTGAAGCATGGCCCCCTAAATGCGCCCAGGGAGCTGAGAGAGTTAAAAAAGTTTCTAAGGCATTTAAATTTGAAGCATGGCCCCCTATATGCGCCCAAGGAGAGGAGGAGGTGATTGAAAGTTGACTAAGTTTTGAAGATTGAAAGAAGGGACCTCCATATGCGCCCAAGGAAAGGAGATGCCATGGGAAATTTTCTGAGTGTCCAAAACTTGAAGTAGCACCCAGCAAATGCGCCTTAACTCAAGAGGAAGTGTGGAGAATTTTCTAAGGCATTGAAATTGAAAGCTTGAGGGGTCATATGCGCCCAAGAAGAAGAGAAGGCCTTGAAATTTTCTAAGGCAGAGAAATTGGAAGCTCCAAGGTCCAAATGCGCCTAAGGTAAAGAGGGGAGACTTGAAAATATTCTAAGTGTTATAAATCGGAAGTAACACCTCCTAAATGCGCCCTTGCAAGTTGAGGAAGCAAGAAAATGTTTCAGTGTTGGAAAATGAAACTACAAGGGCTCATATGCGCCTAAGGGCTGAGGGGGAAGTTTGATATCTTCTAAGTGTTATAAACTTGAAGCAAGCACACCAAAATGCGCCCAACTTGAAGGTGAGAGATAAAAAAAAATTCTAAGTGTGAAACTAGAAGCTTGAAGGGCTGAATGCGCCTAGCATGACAAGGAATGAGAAAACCTTCCAAGGCACTAAAAAAATGAAAGTGGAGAGGTCTAAATGCACACTTCAAAAGGATGAGTTCAAAATTTCTCTAAGGCAAGAGCAAAGTGAAAATAGAGGAGGTCATATGCGCCCTTGGAAGGAGATGGCAGGAGAAATATTCTAAGTGTTGCAAATTTGAAGTTCAAGCCTCCAAATTCGCCCAACCTCGAGAGAGGTCATTCAGATTTATTTTTTTAAGTGTTGAAACTTGAAGTAGTTACCTCTATATGCGCCTTGACTTGTGGGAGGAGTTGGAAAATGTTCCAAGTATCGCAAATTGAAAGTTGCCACCCTTGAATGCGCCCTTGGAAGGAGATGCCATGGAGAAATATTCTAAGTGTCACAAAATGAAAGTTGGAGAGTCCAAATGCGCCTAAAGACTAGAAGCTAGGGGAAATATTTTATGATGTTGAAATTGGAACCTCAAGATAATAAATGCGCCCAAGCTTGTGATTGAGTGATGGAATTTTCATAGGCATTGGAAATAAAAGAAATTTGTTCTAGGTGAAAAAAAAAAAACACCCAAGGCTGGAGAAGTTGGATAAAATTTGATTAAAATTATTTCCCAAGGTTAAAAAATTAAATGTCCCCCTTTGTGTTGACACATGATTTTTTTTAATCAAGTTGAGAAGTATTTACTAAGAGGGAAATATTTTGGGAGGTCTTGAAAAATGTTCTAAGGGGAAAATAATTTTGCCTTGCGATTTTAAAAAATGCTGGAGCTCACGATTGATGAAATTTCTCTGGGAAAAATATAAATTTTTCTAAGGCGCTAAAGAACAAAATGAATAAAATTTCTCAAACGAGATAAATTTCTCCTAAGGCGTTGAAATTAAATTTCAATGAGAAGTACTCCATTGTTCAAGGATGAGATTTTTTTATGCTGGAGTAATTTTAATAAATTTCCCAAAAATGTTTTAGTCAACTAAACGTTACATGCAGTCAAGGAGGGAAATTTTAATTTTCGAATGAGGAAGGAATCTCCAACAATAGTAAATTTTTATGACAACTCTATGACGACTAAGCATAACTTTTGTGACAACTCGCCAGTCTCTCTCCCGAATTGGAAATTTTTTAAATAGTGGGGGAGTGAATTAATGGCAACTGCTAAACTGGGCATCCCCTCTCAATTATATAAACTCTGAAGCTATTCATTTTTCTTCACAAGTTGCAGAGTTGAGATTGTGAGAGTGCTGAAGTTGAAAGTGGCTGTTGAGTGAGAAATTTCTGAGTTGAGTGAATTTTTTTTCGAAGTGCTAAAGTGTGAATTGTGAGAGCGTTGAAGTTGAAGTGAGTGAGTGCTGAGAAGGAGAAAATTCTGAAGTAAGTGAGTTGAGTTGAATTTTTCTAAGTGTTGAAGGTGATATTATTGAAAGTTGTTGAAGCTCGGAGTCAGAAATCTCGAGGTTTGGAGTTGGTGGTTTAATGCTAAAGAACTTTCATTTTTGAAGCTAACTCCATATTTCCAGCCATCTCGTAGTGATTTTATTTTCTAAGTTGGAATTATAATGCTTGAATTTTGTTTTGCAGATGGCTGAGGTTCAAAGAGGAGATGCTACCAGAACAAGCGAGGCTGCAAGCAAAGCTGGAAATACTGAAGCAAGCAAAGAGAATGCCTCCAGGTAGGCCATCATCAAGCAGCTGAAGAAGTCTTTTCTTCCTGAGTTGAATTTTGTGTCAAAGCTGTGAGGTTTGACTGATACCAACCTTGGTTCATTCAACCTCGAGGCATTCAAAAGGAGAATATATGGGCAGGGTGGTCATCCTCCATCAGTGACATCACACAACATCATGAGAAGTGGATTGTATGCATCTGTTGGTTTTCCACTAGCAATTCGATGTCCTGAGTTGATAATGGAATGTGCAAACTATTATAGGCCAGACCACCAAACAATTGTTTCTTCAGAAGGAAAGTTGCTAGCTAACTTCACACCTGAAGCTATTGGAGAGGCGTTCAGGATTCCAGCTATGGAGAGAATGTTGTACAAGTCAAAAGAAAGGGCTGATAAAATGTATGCCTCATCTTTCGATAGGTGTACAAAGAGAATTAACACATCATGGATGAGGAAGCTGAAGCCTCCATGTGCCAAGTTTCCAAAGCAAATTATCTCAAAGGAGTTGAAGTAGGAGTATTGTGATTTAATCATGATGCTTAGTCGGGTGAATGGCAGCCCATAGGCATACACTTTTGAGCCTTGGATGTTCTTCTACATCAGCATGGTGTTGGAGGGAAAGGAGTATGTAGATTGGGAAAGAATGATCAGTGACAACATAGATGAGTAATTCAGAAGTTTGAGGAGAACAAAGACATTTTATATGAGCTCGTATGTCATCTATTGCTAGCTCGGATGACGAAGTATAAGGGATTAACATACCAAGAGCCGATTGGATGTCGTTCTGGTCAATTTAAAATCCATGAAGGTTGTAGACAGCTGCATTTGAAAAATACCTCCAGCTTCAAGAGAGTGAACAATGCTTTCACTATGAACATCACGAGGACTCTTCAACGAAGAACACAACATAGAATATCCAAGGATGCACAAAAGTTGATTGGAGAGTATGGGTACTGGTTTATCCAGTTCCCAAAGTTCACTTACATAAGGTTGTCGGGGTTCCACTCATACGCCTACAGATTGCCAAGGTACCCCATAGATAGGATGGTAATGCTTGAAGTGTCTATGCAACTCATAGCCTATGACAAAATCATAAGGAAAAAGAAGAAAGGAGGAGTACAGTTCCCTATTTTTATGGGAAATTCACTTGAGGAGTGCCCTTCTTTGCAGGAAGCCAAGGAAGCAGAGTAGGAGTTACAATTCTATCACCTCACTCTACACACCAGCCGACAGGATTTTGATCCTCAAAGGAAGATTGGGGTGGTACAGGGTGAAGAATATCGACACAAGGCTCATGTAGAAGATTTTTGGGCGAAGGCAGAAGATGAGGCTAAGATCAGAAGGAGGATGTTCTCCAGATTACCTCTGAAATTAATCAGAGAATGCGAGGTTGTCCAAGTTCCAGACTAGGTGGATGAGGATGCCAACATTATTCACCCAAATTATGAGTCAATAAAGGACATGCCAATCCCACCACCTGATTGGGCAGAGCTAGAGATTACGGACTTGGACACTTTGTCTATGCCTGTCTTAACATTCACAAGGAGCTAGGTGGATGGACATATTCATAGGCTTAAGAGAAAATCAATTGCCCTCACATACAACCTCATGGGCAATCAAAGGCCACCAATATCAATAAAGAAGAGAAAACAGACCGCCCAAGCTACAGAGCCACAGGAGGAGGAACCAGTTCAGCCTGAGCCTCAGAGGATGAAGGAAGCATCACCTACACAACTGTTGGCTCACTCTTCCAGTGTACAAGAAGTTTCAATATTTGCAAGTTAGAGGGTTAGAGTGAATGAAGAGCAAGAAATGGAAGAAGTCAACCAGCCATTTCCTAGAGAGCCTGATAGTCAGAGCGCTAATGCTCCAAGAAGTGCTAACCAACCAGATGAAGATGACGAAATAATAATAAACACTCGCCTGGATTGTGCAATCAAGGCAGCCTTTGAAGATGAGAACACTACGGAGCCTGAAGTTTGGGGTCTTGAGGAGGATAGTCAGAACATGGAAATGGATGAGCCTCAAACGAATGTTGCTGAAGAGGAAGTTCATGAAGTAGAAGCAAAAAAAGAGCAACCACTTGTCTTCTGTAGCTCTCAACAAGATGTTCCAAATTGGCTCACAAGTGCAATAAGAAGTGATCAAGAGGATGACACTGACCCAACAGTAGAGATGGAAGAGCTCCTTAATAGAATAAGCAGGTCACCTAAGAGGAAAAGAGCCAAAAAGTACTCCCGCATGGAGACAGATGAGTCCGGTTCTTGCACTCTTCATGTTGCGGTTCTGAGGGAAGAATGTGATCTAGATGAAGTAATGCCTGAAAATTACATGATCAGTACAGTTGAACTGGGGCGCCCTACTGGAGCACAAGTGATTGAGGAAGCTGAAAAATCCTTCCAAGCATTGAAGGATAGACTGCTCCGAAAGGGAGAAAAATATAAGAGGCTAAAAAGGGAGCATAAGGAATTAGTTGGGTATGTGCAACATCTAGCACATCCATGTGCTCAGGAGAACCCAATGGTGGAACTTCCAGCGGAGCTTCCACGAGAGTCAATTAGCGGGCTCGAGGAGATGAAGAAGGCAATTTAGGAAGGAGACAAGTGGATTAGTGGTGTTTGTACTGAGGCTGAGAAATTCATTGAGGATCTTGTCTCCTCTTCCCAACATGCTTCCAACATCCTCTCTCATTTGGAAAACATTGAATAGGCATGGACTGATACTCACATTTTTCAAGACAAGACTATTCCACGCCTAGCTACTCTAATGCATATGCCAGTGCTAACATTGATTGAAGGAGTGGTAATTCAGGTTGGAGATAGATATGATTTTCCAGGCTGGTATTCTGCAACATTCACTGGCCAAGGTTTCTTTGACACGACAAGGACAGAGTCAGTCAAGATCAGGAAGGCCATGGGAAACATTCAGGAGGGCATTTTCAACACACTGGAGGCATTGTTCACAAAATGGCTAACTCCTGGGGAGGTGACGATGGATGGATTGAAGGGAAGATTGCACCCATTCTTCTCTGAGATGAGAGTATTTGCTCAGGTTGACTTTGAGAATATCTCCACGTTCTCTACTATTATTCAAAGTACACAGGAATCCATCGAGGCTTGAAGAAAATATTGCATCCAGTAGGAGAAAACAATTGCCATCCTCGAGTATCAGCTTAATCTTACTCCATCCATTTCTGAGTAGGGGGTTGATGCATTGTTGGCCCGGTTTGTTGCTTTCGTGGTCAGGGAGAAGAACAATGGGAACAGGATCCTGGACGTGAATCTTCTAGAAGGGTAGTGGGCATTAATTGCTCATAGTGGTCAAAGGAGGAATCTGCCATTTTTGTGCTCATTAATTGCACCACTCCTCCACCTTTTGGCAGTTATTAGGGTAGAATATAGTCTAGGGAATGTGTGGCTTGATCTAAGTCGTCCATTGTAATTTAATCTAGACCGTCCATTGAGATCGGTCAGCTATATAAAGGGGACTCCCCCTCATTTGTACATTATTAGATTAGAGATCAGAGAATAGAGTATAGAAAGACAATTTAGAGTTAGCATAGTTCCATTGCATAGCATAGTTTGAAGGAGAAGGAAAGTTTTCCCTTGAGAACTTTGTAAGAAGTTGTTGTGAAAACTATCATAATAAAAAGAGTTTCATTGATGATGATTTTGTCTTTAGTTATGAGTAGCTAGCAAGATTTATTCGTCTTTCTACTTCAAGTAGGACTTAAAGTAGAGTAATTTTCATTTTCATGCAAGTAGTTGATTGTGGATAGTGGTGTTTGATTGAAGCAGCTTCGTCCAATCCATACCACTAGCAAGCTTACTAATGGTAAGTTTTCCTTGTGTGGTCAACTGGAATACTTTTCAAACTTAACTTCGATTGTGATTCATGTGTTTGTATGCATCATCCTGATGGTATTTGCATGTTGAGTTGTAATATGAACACCTTTTCGCTGCTCCCTTGAAGATTGCAACAACTTTGTTGAAGCTGTCCAACACGAGGCAAGGCAAGGTCCGATTGAAGTCTGCTAAAGTCAAGCTCCGCACATCTTGCATTTAGACTAGGACATAACTCTTCTAAACCCTGCACTCATTTCAATTCAATACATTTCTGGTTAGTTAAATAGGAAAAACGTACCTTATTGTTGAATCATCCGTAATGCACGAAAATCCCACCTTCATCATTAATTTGCTGTCAGCTGCTACATCTGAATATTTGTGTAAGTCCCCTCGTGAAAACAACAAATCACAATGAACCAACTGAGGGTATTCCATTGCATTTTAGGAACCTTGGAGTTGAACGTACGATCTCTCTCGCAATCTTAGCGTATGGAATACTTTGATCAAGAGAGAATGGAGTAGCCATTGGATACTTTATTCTACTATTTGGTGTTGGTCACAAAAACCACATCAACACATCCCACGCTTCATTTTCCACAAATTGAACATCACGGCTAATTATAACCTTTCTAGTGATAGGATTAAACAACTTGTATGCCTTTGTATCTTCAAAATAGCCAACAAATATACATTTTTGTCCTTTATTATCTAACTTCTTCCTCAACTCATCAGGAAAATGTGCATATGCAACACAACCAAATACCTTAAGATGAGAAACATTATATTTCATACCTGTCCAAGCTTCTTGAGGTATCTTGTTTTTCACACTTTTCGTTGGACACCTATTCATGATATAAACAACAGTTTCCACTGCCTCAGCCCAATATTCATTAAGTAGATGTTTGGCTACCAACATACTACGAGCCATCTCCATAATGGTTTGGTTCTTCCTTTCTCCCACACCATTTTGCTGAGGTGTATAACAGGCTGTAAATTTCTTGTATATGCCATGTGCTTTACAAAAATTCATAAAATCATTAGATACATATTCTCCACCTCTATCTATCCTTAAGACCTTGATATAATGGCCACTTTGCTTCTCCACAAGTGCCTTGAACTGCTGGAAATAAGAAAATGCATCAGATTTGTGTTTTAGAAAATAGACCCAAGTTTTTTGTGTGAAATCATCAATGAAAGTAAGAGAATAAGTGCATCCTCCTATGGATGGTGTTTGCATTTGTCCACAAATATCTGAATGCACAATCTCAAGTGTTGCTCTTGCTCTATGTGATTTGCCAATCGGAAAAGACTCTCTATGTTGTTTTCCCAAGATGCAACCTTCACAAATTCTTTCTGGCTTTTCAATTAATGGCAAGCCTTTCACCATGTTCTTCATATGTAATAGCTTCAACCCTCCAAAATTTAAATGTCCAAATCTAAAATGCCATAACCAAGACTCATCTAAAACAAACTAATTGAAATGTTGTTTCAATTTTTGTGTCTATATTTTTTGCCTTAAATGATGCTCCAGAATTCACATTATTTGTCTCATGAACAAATTTAGCTGTTGTCCCCTTCATAACTGGTCTTATTCTCAAAGGAAACATGCGGTTGCTAGTCATTTTCACTTTAGCAATAACCAGATTACTTGGGAATCTATCCAAAATCACACACATTGTTTTCCAAATACACTCTAAATCCCTTTTATACCAATTGACCAATGCTCATTAAATTATGCTTTAGGCCAGCAACATAATATACATTAGGCATGTTTTTCTGCTCCCCCTCTTTGGTTAGAATATCAGTTGTTCCTTCAAATGCCTAAAATTGTGACCTTGTTGTCGTTGCCAAGAGTGACTTCAGTTTGAAATGATTTATCTAAACTAGAAAACAAATTTGCATTACCAGTCATGTGATTACTACACCCAGAATCTAAGTACCATATGTCACTTGGGCTTTCTTGGACTACATTACATTCAACGAGAGAGTTAGTAGGAATTGCTTCAAAAAATTTAGTGTATGCAATAAACATAGTGCTTGTTTGAGTGTTGCTACTTGTCTGATTTTGACCTTGTTTGTGCTGATCATTTTTTTTTTCTTGCATTCATTAGCATAATGTACAAACTTCTTACAATAATGGCATTGAACATGTGATTTATCCAATCTTTGGCCACTTGGGTGACTAAAATTTTGATTTTGACCTCTACCAGCACTATTTGTAAAGTTGTTATTATGTCCACCTCTAGGTGAAATTCTCACTCTGCCTCTAGAACTGAATCTTTTTTTTCCTCTTCCATGAGTTATAGATAATTGAGATGAAAAAGCATTTTCCAATGACATGTTTGACCTATTTAGTCTAGATTCATGATTGATAAGAGAAGCATGAAGCTCATCAACACTAAACTGACTCAAATCTTTAGTTTCCTCTAGAGTCACAACAAGATTATCAAATTTAGTAGGGAGGCTTCTAAGAACTTTCTCAACAATTTTCCTATCCTCTATGACCTCTCCATGTGATTTAATTTGATTAGTTAAACCAACAACATGAGTAAATGAGTCTATTGACTTTGAGTTTTTCATTGATAAATTTTCAAACCCTCTTCTAAGAAGTTGTAAAGTCTTAGCAGCCTTTACTTTGTCCATACCTTGGTAAGCAAGTTGAAGTGTATCCCATGCCTCCTTGGCTTGCTTTGCTATTACTACTCTTGGGAGTATGCTCTCATGCATTGCTTGGTGGATATAGAATAATGCTTTGCCATCCTTCTTCCTATGTTCTTTCAAGGCATCTTTCTCAACTTGTGTGAGTGCATTGTATGTTGCTTGGTCTGTTGGTTCCACATAACCATTCTCAACAATTTCCCAAACATCTTGAGACCGAAACAGGGCTTTCATAGTTAAAGACCAATACTCATAATTCTTTCCTGTGAAAATAGGGGTTTGTAGACTAGACGAGGATGCACCAGAAGTGGAGGCCATGGCTTCAAACAGAATAGAAAAAAAAAGGTTCCTTTGGCTCTGATACCAGATGAGGGCTAGAGGCAGGGGAGAATGAAGAAACTAAAACAAAAACAACAGAAGAACAACCCAGATTTTCATATATACTTAACCCAGGAAAATTAAACACCAGTTGCAGCTGCACACAAAGTTGAAAAATATTTTTCTGCTCTCAACCAGATATATTCATTTTTCTTCTGTGTAAAAATATCATACAAAATTGTTCATAAAATTTTATGGGCATAATACTCGAGAAGAATGTACAGCTGCAACTTGTACATTAATTACAATTAGTTTCACCGTAAAAGCCAGCTAAGAGAAATTAAAACAAGTCTTATGGAGAAAGCTTTTCTAGCAAGCAAAAGGGGTGAAAAATAAAAGTCACTAATTACTCCTTGAGTAATTGCTTTTCACGTCAAGTGAGAAATAAATGTCATAAGTTAATTACTTTCACATTAGGGGAAAAATCAATTATCACACAAAAATATTAAATAGTCCATAAGCATTAAAAACCTGAGGCAAAAATGTTGCCATAAAATAAATATAAATGAACTGCCACCACAGTTGGAAGAGAAAGGTTCGGAACTTTGGAAACACTTCCCAGTCGTATAAGAGTGACGTGAGAACTACATGAAAAAAGAGGAGGATCCTTCAAGAGCAGTCAAGAGTAGAAAATGCAGCATCAAGAGCTCTCAGGAGCAAACAGTAGTTGGAATTACCCGTTAGGAGCAGATTGATTTCTAACATTAAGGCCCCTCCCATTTTATTTATATATTGGAAACCAAAAGGATTACAGTAGAGATCTTTTTTCATGTACAATGGAAAGGATGTCAACTTCTTACAGAAAAGCATAAAACACAATATATATAGATAAACTAGACTCAGTCATAACAAACATATACCATAGGACTTGCTATTATTATGCCAACACTAAACCTAGGCCAAAATACAAACATCATAACTAAAAAAATGCACAACCAAAAAACCGAAATAATGTGTGCTTCTCAGTTTTAGAAAAATAGATACATCAATCATTGAGAAGCATCACCAAGAAATTTTACAATAGCACAGCTAGTAACAGTTGCAACAATATTTACGACAAAAGTACCTATCGCATGTAGAATGCCCCTTCGATTTCCTTCTTCTGGATTAGTTAGGTCTTGAGAAGGATGTTCCAGAAAGCCTTGCAAATCAAGTTTTGCATAGGTCAAATCTAGGGTAAAGACGCACCGTTGGCACTTATATCTCCAACCCCGACTTTTCTTATTGCAAAATCCAAAACTGTAGTGTCCATCCTCAATCTTGACAAGTTTTAGAGAATGATTCTTATGCTTGGTATAGGTGAAAAAATCAAGAAGCTTGATGCAAAGTGGGTGGAACCTCAGACTAGGTTTCAACATCCACCCCAAGAAAATGCATGTCGAATGAGGGAGAGAAAAGGAAAATGCGAGGGAGGGAAAATGAATGAGAGAGAGAAATTAAAAATTTATTTTAGAAAAGCATTTTTTTTATTTTCTTAAGTTAAGACAATTAGAAAATCAAAAATATAATTTAAATATAAAATATATATTTAAGAAAAATTAATATTATCTCAAATTATAGTCTCGGTGGTCATCTCAGTTGTAGCAAGATGATGGTTAGCTCTATCGTTGTGGAGTAAAAAAGTTGTTAAATTCCCTTGTTCACTTATTCTTAGGTCCTTTAGGGAATTTGTAGACCTCTTAAGGAGTTTTTGCATTAGTTGAAGTCAACAAGTACATTTGGTTTAAGAACAACTAAATAGAAGGTGTTACAATTGCTTATGTTGGTTTGAATAATAATCTAAATTCTAAGACTGATTTTACAAGGTGGTAACAGCAGCAAAACTTATTGAAACAACCATGAAATTGAGTAACACACTATTAGGGTGGCAAAGTGGAAAACTAGTTTAATATTTGGGTTGTCAACCAAGTAGTGATATCTGCACTTTGGTGATAAAATTGGTGATATTTGATCACATGATTTTTATTTGAAGTTTTGATGTACTAAGTGCACCTCTTTAAAACACTTATATTCTTTGTGAATGTTTTTGTGCTTCTAACCATGTCTACCCATGTCATTTAAAACAAGTAGTGAATAACAAAATGTAGCTAGATATTTGTGTTTCCACATAATGAAATGATACATTAATATGAAATATTGGAATACAAATCTAAAGCTACTTTCAGAGGGCATAGAAAGTGATTGGGATTCTCACAGTGTAATTCCCATAGCTCCATGTTATGGTGCCTGAAAGCAATGTGTTGGTAACTAGGGATCTACCTTCAACTGTAACATTATATGGTAGCTTATGGTTTAGAGATGAGAATGATAATGTGTTTGGTTCCACTGTCACATTGATTCCAGATGGTGCACTTACAATAGCCTTGTATGTACTTTCTGCAGCTCCCACATTCATAACAGTTCTTGGAAATTTAGCTTCGAAAGATTCTCCTGCGGTAATAGCAACCATTATTGAAGGGTAGTTTAGTTCTCGTGAACCATTTTTAGATGGCTTTATATGATCACAACTACTGGAGTTTCCTACCACCAAATGCAAAGTGGTATCATTGTAACCCTGACTACAAAGCATAATGATGTAATCATCTACACCTACGTCATAAACAAGCCCTGGATTGATTGCCTGCAATGGATTAATTTGGCTAGCCCCATATCTGAATTCTGCATTCGCATTCCTAGGAAAAGTTTCATCCATTACAAATGCTGCATCGAAAGTCAAACTGTTTACGGATTTGGTTTTACTATAACTAGTTATTTGATTTTCTATATAATTAATTTCTTTATTTGCAAGAGATTCAAATAATTGAACACCTGCAGTCATGAGAGCTGATTTTATAGCGGCAGGAGACCAATCCATATGATAAGACTTAACAAACCCTGCAGCTCTTGCAGCATGAGGGCATGGTATGGATGTTTCTAATATCATATTAAAGTTGGAAAACTTATGTCTTCTGTATAGCCAGTAAGCGATACATTTTTGGCCCAAGATGCCAGGATGTCCACACCTAGTGCAGTGATGTTTGGCTGATAACACATCTCGTTATATCATATTATTTTCCATGGAACAAAAAAATGTTGTTTTCAACTATTTTCGGGTACAGAGAATTAATTTCTTTCAAAAAAAATTGCTTTACAATTTAAAATAATGTTATGAAGAAAATAATTTAATACATACCTTGAGAATGTCCATTGTGATTGGATTGAAACCTTGCGATGAGAATGATGCCACTATGGGTGCAGGTACTTTGGGAGTAATTGTTTTTTGAATATTTGCAATCGGAGAGCTGATGGATTGCAAATATAAGTAATAATTAATAGTCTTCCATGGCCAACATAAATTATTTTCATTCTAAAATTACAACTTTAATGCAATTTACCTAGTTGAGTTTATGTAAGACAACACAATTTTTGCTTGTTTAGTAGTTATGACTGTCACAGGGTTTAACCATATGAAAGCTATGTCATTGCTTCCATCATAAATTATAACGGCACCTGCACCACCAACTTCAAAAACTGAATAATCTGGAGGAGTGCTGATGAAATAACAAACAATTATCTTTCCTTTTACTTTTGTTTGATCCAGAGAACCCAATAGACAACCACTGAAAATTTCATAGAAATAATAAAATTTTGAGAATTTTGATAGAAGCATAAATGAAATAAATAGTATTATATATATGTACATGTTCTGTTTAATTTTTATTATTTTTCTATTGAATTGCCGAGTCAATCATGTTTTATTTGTTACCTAGAGTTATCTGGAGTGAAGCCTCCAGAAGCATTAGCAGCATCCCCTCCATATACCAGAGGATACCAAGGTTGCTCCATTGTGTATGTGTTTATAGCAATTCCCTGTAGAGAGTTACTCAAATTAAGGCCCTGGTAGCTACTTCGTTTTGTGTCAAAGAAAGCTGAGTTTAATTAAGGAGGATTGAATTTAAATTTTAATAAGAAAATATTTGTTGGTTTACAATGTCAATTGGTAATGAATGTTTATCTATAAAAGTTTCAAATTACCTCTTCAGAACTATTGTTTCTAAGAAGTTTAGACTTTTTACCTCTATAGAGATGTTGTTTCCCAGAAGAAGTTCAGTGTTCATCTTGCGATCAATGGTATTTGCTGCCACGGTTAGAGACCATGGAGAATAATTCACAACAGATTCCCTAAAGGATCCTGAGTTTCCAGCAGAATTTGATACCGAAATTCCCTTCTGCATTGCATGAAATGCTCCAATGGCAATGCTATCTTCAAAGTAGTCAAGAGGAAAAGGATATCCAAGTGACACCGAAAGAAGGTCCACACCATCAGATATAGCATCATCAAAGGCTGCAAGAATATCTGCATCATGACAACCCTCAACCCAACAAACCTTGTACATAGCAACCCTTGCACCAAGGACTCCACCTCGACTTTCTCCTTGAGCAATACCATAAAAACTCACATTTTTAATAAAATTCTAGTAGATGTAGAGGAGGTGTGTGTCCCATGTCCCTCTCCATCTCTTGGAGACAAGTAATCTCCTACAGGTGGATCATTGATGAAACTACGATAATATTTTGCCCCTACAAATTTCCTACAAATTCAATCATATATAGTTATTTAAATCTAATTTATAAATTATATATTTATTATCAAACTTTTATGTAAATTATTTTCTTCTCACAATCCTATTAAAATGAAATGTTAAAAGCATAAAGATAATTTTCTGAGCTTATCTCCTACAATACTTAGCCATTGAAATGTGCTCATAGTTTTAGATCATTTTAAAAATTGAAATGGCTGCAACAGTATATGTAATTTTGTCCTTAGTGCAGTGTATCAATATTTAACTGTATCTTAGAATTTTGTTTACAAGTAGAAAGAAATTTATACAGTATATCAAAAATAAATTCAGTAGGAATGAGTCTAACTTGTTGCAGGCAGGAAAATCTGGTGTGGTGTGGCATCGACCCTTCCATTTGGAGGGAACTGGACCAAATCCTACGTCGCTAAAACTCTCTGATTCTGGCCATATTCCTGCAACAGAAGAGATGTGAAAAAGTAATGACTAAATCATTATGATATTAATCTCTATCAAACAGTTAGTTTTGTGTCAAATTCTAAGAATTTTACTTTCCATCTAATTACAAATTAAGTGCCTACCATAATAGCATGGTGAAGAAAGATGAAAGAAAAACTACGGTGAGAAGAACTTATTATATTACTTTTCTGCATCGTATCAGTCCTCTGGATTAAATTGCATTTTTTTATTTGTTTGCAAGGTTTAAGAGCTCGCTACTTAAACTCTAATCTTCGACAAATTTACCTGTGTCCAAAAGGCCAATAATGATGTCGCTCTGATAATCTAAATCATTGCTCTGAGCAGATGCAGGTAAGCCAATGAAATCCCATGATCTAGTTGTTAAGGTTGTCAGCTTCTTGCTCTCAAACACCGAAACCACGCCATCCATATCTATAATTCAATAGCATATACAGATTGAAGCATTTCAAGGTACGAGGTAGCAGTTTCTTTTTGCGAATTGCCATCATTTTTTGATGGCGTAGCGCCCATGTACACCACATAAAGCTAATTTCACACCATAAATATTTCTCCCTCAGTAAACATTATTGACATGTTCCAGAGTTAGTTAAACTTAATTCTTAGGAAAAAATATAGTAAGAACATGCCTTTTTATCTAGCCCTTGAGATCCAGCTGTACGAAGCATTTGAGCATGCAACATTATCAAAAATAAAAACACCGTGAGAAGAAAACTGTTTGTTCCCGGTGCTGCCATTGAAACAGAAGTTTTACTATTACAGAAAACTATCCTGCACAACAATGATGAGATGTGTCCTTATTTATAGAGGCCATTGCCGGCATTCTATTCCAATCTTCTCTGACAAAGATTGGAAAAATCAACAGGGCTCATTTTTGACAAGAAATTCTAGAAAATGTATGAAAAAATTAAATAAAACAGACTTATTCCTCGTTATGGATATATATCATGAGCAAGGAGAAAAACACATCAGAACGATATATTAATGATCATGCGATCTACAGCACGATATTTATATCCATCTTTTGTTTTCAATCGAGGTCGACTCGTTATTTTTCTTTCATTAAGGATGATATTTTTTAAAATAGGGTAGCTGTTAAAAAAGATTGACTACGATTTTGAAAGAGAAGCAAAAGCGTCTATATATAAGAGATTCGGTAAGCTGGACCACGACAACTGGAAATTTTTGGTGTTTAACCATGATTTGTTCATCGTTGGCTTTCCTCTCCTTGTTATGGATGATTTTTCCCTTTCATAAGTCATCCTTTTCACCTTCGCATCATTTTATATTCGTAAGATCTTATGTTTTAAATTTAGTGTAATAATTATTTTTGAGTTTCTGAAATTTCATTTTTTAAATCTATTAGTGATTGAAAACCAACACCTTTAGGTGGTAAATCTTTCTCTTTATTGCATTTAGAAAATCAAGCCACCTGCAGTCTTAGACTTCTCGTCATAATTGGGTGTAGGAAAGAGGTAGTGTTCTTATCCTCTAATCAAGAACTTTTTGTCTTAACTCTTTAGAATAAATTATATCTACGTCTTCTTAAACAAATATGATGCTTGAACAATTCACAATATCATTTTTCTTTACAAACTAAAAGTTATTATATAACATTAAAATTAAATTTTGGTTCACATTTAGAAACATATTGATTTTAGGTGTCTTAAGATGGATCTATGTGAATTAAACTATTAGAATCTCAATTAGTGTATATGTACTCTAAAATTAACATTAAATTCAAGTTCGTATGTTTTAAATTAATATTTCACTACCTCTTGGCAAGAAAGTTATCTAGCTATACTTTGTTATTGAAACTTGATTTGAAGAATGAGAGTACATTGGATATAGGTTATTTTAGGGTTTCTTGTTTGTTTCCTTCTCAATCTTATTCTACTTCCAAAAAGTAGTATTTTTATGCCTTTTCCTTGCATTTATTGTAGCATCATTCATGCTTCGTAGATTACAAGATTTTTTTCTCCATTAAATGGCCTCAACATTTCTTCCCTCTATGGCTATTATTGTTGGAGTTGAAGGTTTAACATTAATAAATAATGGTGCTCCCATCCAAGCACCCATGAAATTTTGTTCTAAAACTATTCCATGACATATGTGTTTAATTTTACATCACTTGATGTTGTGCTTCTTATTCTATAATTTGATAATACATGTTGTTGGCTAGAATATTTTACTTTGGTTGGTTATTTTATGGATACAATAGTTCTTGAAAGCACACTAAAATAATAGGCTAGTAGGGCCATGACCTCATTTTGGATTCACCTTATCATCATGCAAAACTGATGCAATGCTAAGGGGTTCAAAGATACAAACGTCTGAATTCCACAAAATAACTCAAAGTAGTGATCTCACAATCCATATTCATTGACACTTTTGGAGCATTCTTTAACAACAAACAACATAAGAAACCAACAACCTAACACTCTTCATGTCCTTTTGTTCACCTATCAAACTCTGGATACCTTTTATTTTTCCCTTAAACAATTCAAATTCTCGAACAGGGATGTTTGTAACAACACCCTTCACAACAAACTATCCTACAACAATCAAGCCTAATTAGGCTTCAATAACAAAGCAAATCTAAGGAAATATTCACTTAGACCCCCAATCTCCATCCAAACACACTCAATAGGTGACAAAATTCCAAAAACAACATACTATATCAGTACTAACAACCATTCATGTGACAAAATTCTAATCAAGGATTTATGCCAAACTTCATGAGGTTTATTGGAAATTTTCCACCCAACCCCTCAAACACCTTACCAAATCCTCAAAAATATTCAAATACACCTGCACTCACTAAATAAACCATTCCCCATGCATATTTGGTGCAGGAGCACCATTGGTTCAAAATTGTCAAGACAAGTCCTTAAGGTCTAGGCTTTAGAGGTTTTTGGGTTTTGTTTAAAATAAGGTCTATAAGACCATATGTTGATGTAGTTAGTCATTTTGGATAGTACTTATGTGTCTAGGTGGTGGAGTTTTTAAAATGTGCAAAAAGTGCTAAGTTGTTAAATTGGAATGATATAAGGTTGTAAAAGTGCACTAAAGAGGGAGATCAACGGTCACCTCTTTCAAATGTTAGTTTTGGAAGTTGAATAGGTTTTTTTAAGGTGGGAAACACTATAAAAATTCATGAGAAACTCGAATGGATGGTTTTTGAAACATTTTGAAGGATTGAAATACAAGAAACTCTATTTTTCACTCATTTTTCGGTATTTTCTGCTATAACAACAGTTTGTACGGCTTGTACATCAAGTTTTTGACTCAAATTTGTTGTGTTTTTAGTATTAAGGTGAATTAACTTTCTTTTGAATCCTTTTAGAAGGTTTTTCATTACGTTTTGTGCATTTTATCAGCAAATTACTAAAACTAGCCTAAACATTAAAATTTGAGGGTCCTGAACCAATAAAAATGGATTTTTGACCCATTCCTCTTTCTATATCCTTTGTAACTTGAGGAATGGGTCTGAAATAACATTAATAAGGTTTGGCAATGATGTGTTAGTTTTGGGGAGGTATGAAAGTGAGATGGGTGTGAAACCCTTGTGTGTAAAAGTGAGTTTTCTTTAAGAAAAATGAGGTTTTGATAAGTCAAATTGAATTTATGAGTTGGACAGAATTATTTTATGTTTGATTGAGTATGTGAAGATTATTTTAGGCTGGTATGAGAAATTTATAGGCTTTGGGTTGGTTGGGAAGTGCTACTTTCAATAAAACCTAGGATTTCCAAGCCTAGAGAGGGGGTTTTATGATTTGGGTAATAAATGATTCAATTTCTAGGAAATAATGATGGAATATGATATTTGATAGGTATGAAGTGCTTCCAAAAGGTTCCAAAAGTTTTGGACAAGTTTTGAAGGTGGTCCCTTTGTAAAAGTGGCCTAATTTGAGGCCTAGAAAGTGAAAAATCCCTGCTTTGAGCAATTTGGTACAAAAAAACTATTGGTGATTGTTTGATATGTTGAAAATATCTATAATGGGTCCTTGATGTGTGTTGAGTTGTGAGTTGAAAGGGTGTGTTAGTGAAAAGATACCCGATCTAGTGATTTTCCAATGCTACAAGGGAATAGTGTGATTTGGTTGAGAAAAAGTGAAATGGAGAACTTGGTGATCTAATAATTAATTGGTTGTTGAATTTGTGATTAGTTGTGTTTCAGGACCTCCCCTTAGTGCATCAAAGTGGTATCAGAGAAAAGGTACCAGATTCCTATAGAAGAAATTTGAAGATTGTGGGAAAGTAAGCTTGGAAGGTGAAGAGGCAAGATTGCAAAGATGCCTCCAAAAGCAAAGAACACAGAAAAGGAGATGAATGAATTGAGGAACTAGTACATTAAAGAGATCATAGAATTGAAAGAGATATTGGAAACCTTAGAAACGAACAAGAGAAGAGAAGCAGTTGAGAGCAGTGAGTCAGAAGAAGAAGATGATGAAGATTTTGAGGATGTTGAAGAAGATCTTGATCCAGAAGACTAGAGAATGGCCAAGTTGATAAAGGCTATAAAAGGTGACAAATACAAGGTAAAAATAGATGTACAAAATTTTGGCACCACTTGGTAATCTGAATGAAGAGGAATTGTTAGATTGTATAGCTTGTTTGGATAACTATTTTGAATGTGAATAGATTCCTGAAGAACAGAGAGTGAAGATTACCAAAACAAAGCTTAAGGGTCATGCACTTGTATGGTGGGATTATCTACAGTCCGAGAGAAGGAAACAAGGCAAGTCTAAGATTGTGGATTGGGACAAGATGGTGGCTAAGTTAAAAGGTAAGTTTCTCCCTTCAGATTATCAAGTTCAAGTGTTTAAGAAGTTTCAAAATTTGAGACAAAAGGAAATGGATGTAAAGGCATATACTGAGGAATTTTATAGATTAAGCATGAGGTGTAATCACAATGAAAATGAAGATGAGAAAATTGATAGGTACTTGGGTGGCTTAAGAATGAATATACAGGATGAGTTGGCTTTGACTAATCCTAGAAATGTAGAAGAATGTTACAAAATGACATTGAAGGATGAAGAAAAGGTAAAGAGAAGGCAAGAGAAAATAGTAAGAGGAAGAGGCAGCACCATGAGAGGAAGAGGAACACTTTCTACTCCAAGGAAAGCAATTGAAAATCAACAAGAAGAATCAAGTAAAAGAGATGAACAAGTTGCTAATTTTAGAGGTGGATATAGAGGCACAAGGGGCAGATTTGGAGGTGGAAGAAACTCTAACACTTTTGTAGGAAGATGTTATCAATGGTAAAAATTTCGACATCCTACTTGGAAGTGCCCTAAGAAGGCTAGTTCATCAACATGTGGAGGGGAAAGAAAGTTTGAAAGAAGAGCACAAATAGTCCATGAATATGAGGCTGAGAGTACAAATTCTAATTCACTCTATGTTGCTCCTGAAGTTGGTGAGATGTTGATGATGAAGAAACAAATCTTGAAGACCACCAAAGAGGAAGAGCTGCTTCAAAGAAAGGATTTATTCAAGATAGCCTGTAAGTGTAGAAACAAGGTATGAAAATTCATTGTTGATTCAGGTTGTACAGATAATATTGTGTCTCATGAGATGGTAGAGAAATTACATTTGCAAAGAGTACCTAGGGAAAGGCCATATAAGGTGTCATGGGTGAGTGAAAATCAGTCTTTGAAGGTGAATGGACAAGCAAGAGTTGAATTCCAAATAGGTCCATATAAAGATAGAGTGATTTGTGACATATTACCCATGAGTTGTCATTTATTGTTGGGAAGGCCCTGGAAGTTTGATAGGTTGGCCTTGCATAATGGTAGACAAAATACTTACACCATAGAAAAAGATGGGAGAGAGTTTGTTTTAACCCCATTGGTTGAAGGCCTAGAAGAATATGGCGAGGTTATTATGTTTGGGAGAAAGGAGTGTGTGAATGTAGATGAAGGAAAGAACATGAATTAAAAACCCAATGCAATGCTTGATAGGGATAGGACAATAAATGGAAGAGGTGAGTCTCATTTGCAAGCAATAGAAAAAAAGAAGAAAGGGGATTTTGTTTGGAAAAGGAAGGTTGACGATAAAAGGTTTTAGACTGGTAAAGGACAGAGTGAGTGTGAAAGGCCTTTGGAAAGGAAAGAAAACAATGATGGAATAGTTGTAGGGACTGTGATATGCCCTATAGCAGCAAAAATATAGTTAGAAACCATTATGACAGTGATTGATGGTATAGACAAGATAAGGACAGTGAATTGTGAAGTTGATGTAAAAAAGAGTGACAAGGCTACTAATACAGGGGATTACAAGTTTGAGAAGGAAAAGGAAAGGAAGATAAAGGTGAGTAATGATGTTACGATAGTGAACAAAGTAGGTACAAGTCTGACAGAGGTAATAAAGTCTGATGAGACAATTGGTAAAGATGAAAGTGCAGATTTGACAAAGATAGTTGATGATACAAAGGTTCCTAATTTGGAAAGTGATAAAAATGCAAACATGGAGACTAGTGGACAGTGGTTGAGGCATGAGGAATAGAGGAGAGTAATGGAAAATGATGGAGGACAGAGTACAAATGAAAATTTATCAAGATTTGAAGATGAAAAGTTGAACAAACACCCCACAACTTACAAAGAAGATAGTTGGAGCAGCTAATAAGTGAAGGAAAACCCAAGAATGTCAATGACAATGAAAAACCAAAGCAAGAAAAAAGATAAATAGGACAAAGGAATGGAGACTAAAAGGGTGGACATGTATCTTTCATCTTTCCAAGAGACTTGGAAAAGCTCAAAGCTGGGGTGTATGGTGCAAGAGCACTATTGGTGCAAAATTGTCAAGATAAGTCCATAAGCTCTAAGCTTTAGAGGTTTTCGAGTTTTGTTTAAAATAAGGTCTATAAGACCATATGTTGATGTAAATAGTCATTTCGGATAGTACTTAGGTGTCTAGGTGGTGGAGTTTTTAAAATTTACAAAAAGTGCTAAGACTTTGTTAAATTGGAATAATATAAGGTTGTAAAAGTGCACTAAAGAGGGAGACCAACGGTCACCTCTTTCAAATGTCAATTTTGGAAGTTGAAGAGGTTTGTTTTAGGTTAGTTTTGGAAGTTTAATAGGTTTTTTTTAGGTGGGAAACACTATAAAAATCCATGAGAAACTCGAATGGAGGGTTGTTGAAACATTTTGAAGGATTGAAATACAAGAAACTTTGTTTTTCACTCATTTTTTCTGTACTTTCTGCTGTAGCAGCAGTTTGTAAGCCCTATACATCAATTTTTTGACTCAAATTTGTTATTTTTTGAGTATTAGGGTGAATTAAATTTCTTTTGAATCCTTTTAGAAGGTTTTTCATTACATTTTGTGCATTTTATCAGCAAATTACTCAAACTAGCCTAAACATTGAAATTTGAGGGTCTTGAACCAATAAAAATGGATTTTTGACCCATTCCTATTTCTATAGCATCTGCAACTTGAGGAATAGGTTTTAAATAACATTAATAAGGTGTGTAAATGATGTGTTAGTGTTGGGGAGGTCTGAAAGTGAGATGGGTGTGAAACCCTTGTGTGTAAAACTGAGTTTTCTTTAAGAAAAATGAGGTTTTGATAAGTCAAATTGAATTTATGAGTTGGGAAGCATTATTTTATGTTGGATTGAGTATTTTAAGATTATTCTAGGCTAGTATGAGAAATTTATAGGCTTTGGGTTGGTTGGGAAGTGCTACTTTCAATAAAACCTAGGGATTCCAAGCCTAGAGAGGGGGTTTTATGGTTTAGGTAATAAATGATTGAATTTATGGGAACTAATGATGAAATAAGGTTTTGATAGGTATGAAGTGCTTCCCAAAGGTTTCAAAATTTTTGGACAAGTTTTGAAGGTGGTCCCTTTGTAAAAGTGGCCTAGTTTGAGGCCTAGAAAGTGAGAAATCCCTATTTTGAGCAGTTTGGTACAAAAAAAATATTGGTGATTGTTTGATATGTTGAAAATATTTGTAATGGGTCCTTGATGTGTGTTGAGTTGTGAGTCGAAAGGGTGTGTTAGTGAAAATTTACCCGATCTAGTGATTTGCCAATGCTACAAAGGAATAGTGTGATTTGGTTGAGAAAGAGTGAAATGGAGAACTTGGTGATCTAATACTTGATTGTTTGTTGAATTTGTGATTATTTGAGTTGAAATAACTCTCCTTATTGCATCAATATTTCATTTCATTTCAACAAACACCCTTCATAAACCCTCATTTTTTACTTCACAATATGACTGCCATAAGACTGTTTGAACAAGATAGTATACCAAAATGCATTCAAATGCTCATAGATCATAAAAACCACTTAAATAAAGGATTAATTTTATTTTTTAAAACCTTTCCAACTACTATTACTAAGAAGAATACCAGTTTCACAAACAAAACACTAAAATTTCACAGAACTCTATCATTTTCAACCTTTTACATAGAAATACAGACTTAGGGAATCAATTTATCAGTAGAAAACCTTGTTCTTTCACCCTGAAACTTTTAGAATATGAAATACCATATTAAAAGGAGTTAAATCACCAAGAATTAGTAATTTTTATTGGCAAAAACATGAGAAGCATTACTTTGTTTGCCTTTGTTTATCGTAAACCAAGGTTTAGGATTGTTTTTAAAGAAACTGCAATGTCTTTCTCCATATTAGATGAAAATGAATGAAACAACTTGAAAAATGAAGTAGAAACATGTATTTATCATTCCCAATGATTTTCCATTGAAAACACGGCTGTACGAGGCCGTACAGTAGCCTGAAACACAGTTTTACCAATAAGAACACAAAATATTTCATTTTAGCAAGGTTTCATTATTGAGTTTGCTTTGCTTACACCCCTCCAATCCCTTCCACGAGGTTCTCCACCTTTTTAAACACCATATAACCAAATAAAATTCCTATAACTATCCCTTGAGTTCCCATGACCGTTGGGCCTCTTCAAACTTACATATTTTGCACTTTCAACATAACAACTTTTTATAAAACATGCAATTTTTACATTTTTTACTCCAAAGACCTTCCAATAAATTCAAATGCTATTAGATAGTCCCAATGGACCCTAAAACATCTAAATCCCTTGAACCCTATTAAAATTTTGACAATTGAGTCTTCTTGTGCCATTTAACAACATTTGGCAATTTTGCATTACAAGTTTGCATTATTTTGCAACTTTCTACATCTTTTGCACAATTTGACTCAAATGACTCCAACACACAAAAAATGGCCTTGAAATGGCCTTATTACCTTCAAGTAATCAAACTAAAACTCCTCATTGCATGAATTTCTCTAGGTGCTCCTGCACCAAACCCCCCATTAAAATAAAACTCAAGTCCTCTTGAGTGAGGATCTGCAATAAAAATATGTTTGATCACTTCTTTTTCTAGTTTCAAAACACTTCCTCCATCTGGTGTACCCTTCCAATAAACTAGGTATTGAAAGCATGGATCAAAACTCTTCTTCATCTTCACTTTTGGGCTTCCCATTATCTTGCTTAGGTACTTGGGCCTATCAAATGGAAATATCTTCCTCTTCCAATCTACCTTTCTGGATACTTGCATTGGAATAAATACAATAACAACTTCACTCACAAAAATAACTTGAATAGTATCAATATCATTCATGAAATCTTTTCCTTATCTCTCAAACTATCTTGGAAACTTCTGCCCCATAAGCACATCTGATGGAGTCATCTTGACTTGCCATTCCTTATCAGCAACTTCATTATCGACACTAACTTGATTCAAAACATCAACCTTATCATTAACCTTCCTATGAAACAATGAAGTGAGCATTATATTCTCATACCTTGGTAGCCCACTTTGTATCTGCAAATCCAATCCATCATTTCCCTTTACCAACTCATCATCTTCTCCTTATAACATAGCATCATTCCTCAATCTTGCTACCTTTATGTCTTCAAATCCTTCAACCTCTAAGTGCTCTTCTCTTTCCACTTGCTTGAACTCTTAATTATCAACAATCACTTCAACTTGTTTGCTTTGTTCTGCCTTCAATAGGGACTTCATGTTCTCCTCTTATTTTCTTCTCAACATAATCTTCTCAATAGGCCATGTGACCCTTTTCTTGATTGGTAAGTGCCAACTAGATTTTGTTTGCTCATGTAACTATAGGATCCTCCTTGTCTCTCCCTCACTAGCTCCCAAACATTCTCTAACTCTTTGATCTTTTGTTCAATCTCCAATCAGTTTGCTTTCTCTCTTTGCCAATTCATCTCTCTTTCCTCTTGTTTCCTCTTTTGTTCCTTCTCTTGAGAACCCTCAACCTACTAGTATCTTCTCAACAAATCCATCTTTTTCTCTAAGCAAGTCCCTTTAACCTTGCTTCTCAACTTCTTTTCCTCACCTAGGTCTTTCCACTTTTCCTCTACCTAGTCTTTTGGCCACCAACCTGTACACAACCACAAAACTCTCTACCCAGACCTTCTGAGCTCTGATACCAACTGATGCAATGCTAAGGGGTTCAAAGATACAAAATTCTTAATTCCACAAAATAACTCAAAGTAGTGATCTCACAATCCATATTCATTGACACTTTTAGAGCATTCTTTGACAACAACCAACATAATAAACCAACAACCTAACACTCTTCTTGTCCTTTTGTGCACCTTTCAAACTCTAAATACCTTTTATTCTACCCTTAAACAATTCAAATTCTCAAACAGGGATGTTTTGTAACAACACCCTTCACAACAAATTGTCCTACAACAACTAGGACTAATTAGGCTTCAATAACAAAGAAACTCTAAGGAAATATTCACTCAAACCCCCAATCTCCATCCAAGAACACTAAATAGGTGGAAAAATGCCAAAAAAAACATGTATACTACATCAGTACTAACAACCATTCATGTGACAAAATTCTAATCAAGGATTTATGCCAAACTTCATGAGGTTTATTGGAAATGTGTCATCCAACCCTTTAACCACCTTACCAAATCCTCCAACCTATTCAAATACACCTTCACTCACTAAATACACCATTCCCCATTCACATTTCATGTCATTTCAACAAACACCCTTCCTAAACCCTCATTTTTGACTTCACAATATGACTGCCATAAGACTGCTTGAACAGGACAGTATAATAAAATGCATTCAAATGCTTGTTGATCATCAAACCCACTTAAAGAAAGGATCACAACACATTTTATAAACTTTTCCAACTACTGTTGCCAAGAAGAATACTAGTTTCAGAAACAAAACATGAAAAATTTCATAGAACTCTTTCATTTCTAGCCTTTTACATAGAAATATAGACTTAGGGCATCAATTTATCACTAGTAAACCTTGTTATTTTTCCATGAAAATTTTAGAATATGAAATCCCATATTAAAAGGATTTAACTCACCAAGAATTGGTAATTTTCATTGGCCAAAATGTGAGAAGCATTATTTTGTTTGCCTCTGTTTACCCTAAACCAGGGTTTTAGACTGGTTTTTAAAGAAACTTTAATATCTTTCTCCATATTTGATGAAAATGAATGAAAAAACTTGAAAAATGAATTAGACACATGGATTTATCATTCCCAATTACTACCCCTCAAAAACATGGTTGTATGGGGCCATACAGTAGCCTGAAACATAGTTTTACCAGTAAAAACATAGAATATTACATTTTAACAGGGTTTCATTATTGATTTTTCTTTGCTTACAAGCCCCCAACCCCTTACAAAAGGTTCTCCACCTTTTTTAACAACATATAACCAACTACAATGCCTATAACTATCCTTTTATTTCCCATGACCATTGGGCCTCTTCAAACTTACATATTTTGCACTTTCAACATAACAACTTTTTACAAACACATGCAATTTTTCATTTTTGACTCCAAAGACCCTCCAATCAATTCAAATGCTATTAGATAGTTCCAATGAACCCTAAAACATATAAATCCCTTGAACCCTATTACAATTTTTGCAATTGACTTTTCATGTGCCATTTAACAACATTTGGCAATTTTGCATTATTTTGCAACTTTCTACATCTTTTGCACAATTTGACTCAAATGAATCCAACACAAAAAAAGTGGCCTTGAAACCACCTTATTACCTTCAAAAGACTCAAAACCTTCAAAAACTCAAACTAAAACTCCTCATTTCATTACTTGCTCTAGGTGCTCTTGCACCAAACTCCCCATGAAAATAAAACTCAAGTCCTCTTGGTGCAGTCACGATAGGAGGGTTCTCAAAGAGAATAGTATGGACTGTGTAGTATGAGTTACACAATAGAAGCCACATGTAATATGGAGGAAAATGAAAATTCAAACATTCATATTACCAGAAATTTTAGTTACAATTAGCCGACAACATCTAGGTTCACTGATTGGGCTCACAGGCCTGATACAACATGCTTGAAATACAATATTGCTATATGCTCCTTAATACGAGCATAAATTTTACATATCGAATCCCATATTCATCTACCTACCACCTAATGATCTGTTACAATGATTTATATCTCATCCTAAGATCTAGAATCTTCAGCGTTGGCCAAAGATCATTACCATCTCCGATGAAGGAAACGCAATGTGTGCATGGAATAGGTTGGCCTTAAATTTGAATTTCTCCTTGGCATGTGCATAGGATGAAGTGTGGACCTAAATTAAGGTACTAGAAACTCCATAGAACAATTTGGAACACATCGCAATGATCCACAAGTTATGGGAAGGATCCACAAGAGACAAAACTAGTCGTTTGGGCTCAAAACTACTTTGGTGCTTGGTCCTAGAAACTGTCACTTAATCTATAAGTGATAACTTTCCAGAAAAAGATCCAATCATTCTAAAATATTGGAATAAGGTAAAATGAAAATGTCCACAATGAAAACATAGATCCGCAAGGTTCAGTGAGAAAATATGCTAAATCTTCCAACTTGAACTAAACAAGAACTTAACAAGAACAAAACTGAAATGAAAATATTTTTTGGTTGATGTAGGATTGCAAAGAACCAAGGATGCTCCTGCATCAGACATCTGAGGTTATTTGAAAAGTGAGTCCCTCACTTTGCTAGGGCTAAAGGAAAACCAATACGGTTTACCTCGGCCTGAGAAATCCAAGAAGAATCCTCCACTGGTCTACCTTTCCACTTCATAAGATATTATTTGTATTGTCTTCCATGCATTTTCCTCCCATCTTTGATATATAAAATCTTTTATATCTTGTCTAATTTTTCTTTGGGAAATTATTTCTCCAATTTTGCTTTACTGTCTTCACTGAATTTTTCTTCATGGTACTGATGTAGATCTGCAATGTTGAATATAGGTGATATACCCATGCCATCCGGTAACTCTACTTCATATGAATTTCCTAAATCAAATTTATTCAAAATCTTACAGCGTCCAAACTTCCTCATATTGAGCTTATTGTATTTGCCAACTGGAAATATTTCCTTCCTCAAATACACCATCACTTCATCTCTAACTTTGAACTCCTTATGTCTCCTCTTTTCATCTTCTTGCTCCTTATACTTTTGGTTCATATCTTCCAATTGTTGCTTTACCTGAGTATGCACTTTCTTCATATGTTCTACAAATTCCTCTATTTATGTACTCCTTTTATCTTCCTTACCGATGTCTCACAACTTTGATATACCTCTAGGATGAACTCTAGTAACAATCTCAAAAGGTTTCTTTCTAGTACTCTTGTTCACTGAATTATTGTAAGCAAACTCTGCTTGTGCAAGGACTAAATCCAAACATCTAGTCTTCTCCCCAACCAAACATCTCAACAAATTCCCCAAACTCATGTTTACTACCTCTGTCTATCCATCAGTCTGTGGGTGAAAAGTAGAACTAAACTTTAAATATGTCTTTAAATTCTTCCAAAGCGTCCTCCAAAAGTATCCAACAAACTTTGTATCTTTGTTTGAAACAATACTCCTAGGTAATCCATGCAATCTAACCACTTCCTTGAAAAACAAGTCTACTACATGTACTACATCTTTTTTCCTCTTGCAAGGTACGAAATGTGCCATTTTATAAAATCTATCCACCACCACAAATATAGAATCATTACCTCTTTGTGTCTTCGACAAGCCAAGTATGAAATCCATGCCAATATCCTCCCAAGATCTCTCTGGAATGGTCAAAGGATTATACAATCCAATGTTCTAACTACTCCTTTTTGTAGCTTGACAAACTCTGCAACTCTGCACCAATTTTCTAACATCCTTATGAATCTATGGCCACAAGTAATTATCACTTACCAATGCTACTATCTTATCGATTCCAAAGTGTCGTTCCTATCCTCCACTATGTTTTTCTTTCACAAAGTTATCCCTCATTGAAATTTTGGGTGTACACAATTGATTCCCTCTGAACAACATATCCTCATGAATGAAATAATCCAACCATTGAATTCTATCCTCCAAGACTAGTTCTTTACAAGATCTCTAGGGTTCTACAAAATTTGGGTCTTCCTCATACAAGTTCTTCAATTCATCAAATCCTAATACTTCCAATCTCATCTCTTCCAGTAAATTCCTTCTCCTACTCAAAGCATCAACAACTCTATTTAACCTTCCACTCATATGTTTCAAAACAAAAGTATAACTCTGCAAGAATTCCACCCATCTCATGTGTCTCTGATTCAACTTACCATGACTATTCAAATACTGCAATACCTGATGATCTATATACAAAAAATTCCTTAGGTAACAAGTAATTTATCCACTTCTTCAAGGCTTCAACTATGGCATAAAACTCTTGGTCATACACTAAATACCTTCTCCTAGCATCATTCAATTTCTCACTGAAATAAGCTACTGGTCTTCCTTCTTGACTTAATATTGCTCCAATTGCATTTTCACTTGCATCACAGTCTACCTGAAATACCTTATTAAAGTTTGGTAAAGCCAACACAGGCTGCTCAATCACCTTCTATTTCAACAACTCAAAACTCCAGTTTTCTCTAGATGTCCACCTAAAACCTTTCTTATCCCCTCTCATTGTTTCTGTCATAGGACTTCAAATAGAACTGAAATTCCTAATGAACTTCTGGTAGAAACTATCTAATCCATGAAATGATCGTACCTCTCCAATAATTTTTGGTGTAGGCCATTCCTCAATGGATCTTACCTTCTTAGGATCCATCTTCAATCCATCCACAGTTATCACAAATCCCAAATATACCAATTCTTCCTTCATGAAACTGCACTTTTTAATGTTTATCATGAACTGCTCTTCTCTCAATCTCTACAAAACTTGTCTTATGTGCAACAAATGTTCTTCTCTAGTATTACTGAAAATTAAGATGTCATCCAAATACACAATAACAAACTTACCCAAGAATTTCTTCAATACCTCATTCATCAGTCTCATGAAAGTACTCAGTGCATTTTTTAGTCCAAAAAGAATCACCAACCACTCATACAATCCTCCATTTTCCTTGAATGTTGTCTTTCACTCATCCCCTTCTCTAATTATGATACGATGATATCCACTCTTCAAATCTATCTTTGTAAAGTATTTAGCTCCTCTCAAACAGTCCATAATTTCATCCATCCAGGGCAAAGGAAATCTATACTTCACTATGATTTTGTTTATGGCTCTAGAGTCTGTACACATCATCCATTCTCCATCCTTATTAGGTGCTAGCACAACAGGTACTACACAAGGACTCAAGATTTCTCTAATCAAATCCTTCTTCAACAACTCTTGTACTTATCTATTCAACTCTTCATTCTCTGTCGGTGTCATCTGGTGTATTTCTTTATTAGGAAAACTAGCTCCAGGAATAAGATCCATCCAATGAATAATACTCCTCACATGTGTCAATCCATCAGGTACATTATTTGAAATGATATCTTCATATTCTGTTAGCATCTCCTTTATCTCCTCTAGTTGTTCTTCTACATACTTCAAGTCTTCATCCTTATTAGGAACCAAGGAATAACACATGTTCTCATGTCTCAGTTCATCTAGAGATCTCCTTCCATCAACCAAAAAAATTCTAGCATTCATACAAACCTCAATTTTAGGAACATCCTCCAATGGCAACAAATTTTGCTTCATCCCATTAGCAACAATGGTGTATGTGTTATTATTTCCATCATGAATAGCCTGCCTATCATATTTCCAAGGACTTTCCAACAAAACATGGTATACATCCATAGGCATGATATCACACAAAACTTCATCATGATAATTTCCTATCTTCAATTTCACCAAATATTATTCACTTACCAGTATCTTATGCTCATCTTGAATCCATGCTATCCGATAGGGCTTTGGGTGTTTCAATATTTCCAACTTCAATTTGGTCACCATTTCTTCAAAAACCGGGTTCTCAAAGCTTCCACTATCCACAATCACTCTGCAACATTTACTAGCTACCTTGCATCTGGTTTGGAACAAATTCTTTCTCTACAACAGTTCCTGCTCCATCTCACTTTGGCACAATACTCTTCTGTTCACCAACACTTCTCCCTCTTCTGATTTATTAGATGATCTGACATGATCCTCCTCAACAAAGGTTTTTCTTCTACTATTCTTTATCTTTATGCTTGTCTCTCCTTGATTACATTCAAATGCTCTATGTCCTTCTCCACCACACTTAAAACAAGTTCCCCTGAATACTCTTTTCTCCTGTCCTATATCATCTTTTCTATAGCCCTCATTTCGGTAACCACCATATCCTCATCTCTGGTAATATTTTCCATCATCTCTATGATACAAATTATCATTCTTATTGACTTCCTTATCTTTATTCTAATCTGCAAAAGACCCTCTCCCTCCTTTGGTAAAATTTCTTCCTATCTGAAATCTTCCACCTCTTCCTCTCTATCTCTACTCGTGTCTTTTATTTAACTTCTCTTCTACTTTTAGGGCACATTGATATGCCTCCTCCACACTCAAAAATTTGATCAAACTAATCTCATCCTATATAGTTGGCTTCAATCCATTCACATATCTGTCTAATTGCTCAATCTCATTCTTCGAATGTCCAGATCTGATATTCAACTTGTAGAACTCCTCAGTATACTCTATCACACTTGAATCCATCTACCTCAAATTCTACAACTTCCAGAAAAAATAGATCTGATAGTCTATGAGTATAAACTTTGTCTTTAACTTATTCACCATCTGATCCCATGATTTTATCTTCTCTTTTCCTCTTCTTTGCCTATCTATCTGCAAATGTTCCCACCAAAGGGATGCATGTCCTTTCAACTTTGTCCAAGAAAATTTCACCTTCTTGTCTTCGGTGGTACCTTCAAAATCAAAATACTTCTCCATCTCTGTTATCCAATGAAGTAATTCATCTGAATCCAACTTACCACTATAATTAGGTGGATTGAAATATGGTTTAGTAGTTACTCTGGTTAGAGCTCTTATGAACCTCTCTTCTCCCTGATCTAGGCCAGGTTGATTTTCTCTTTCCCCTTCTCCCTATTCTTCTACCTCTTCATCGCTCACATCATCAACTAGCCGACCTCTCCTCTGGGTTGTTTCAATTGCTTCTAATCTAGCAATAATTCCTCTCAACATCTCCATCATAGCTAGGTCTGCATTTCCGTGTGCTCCATTTCCTCTACCATTTATTCTTCCCACCATCTTTATACAAGTCCTCTATAGCTACAGGTTGGATCCTTAGTCCGCCACTCCACAATAAATCTTCGACAAGACTCTGCAAACTCTAACAATCTCTCATGGAATAAATCTCGCTCTGATACCAATTTGATATAATCACAGTAGTAGGGTCCTCAAAGAGAATAGTTTAGACTATGCAAGAGTTACACAACAAAATCCACATGCAATATGGAGGAAAATGTAGATTCAAACATTCATATTACTATAAATTTCAATTACAATTGGTTGGCAACATCTGGGTTCATAGAATTGGCTCATAGGATTGATACAACATGCTCGAAATATAATATTCCTATATATGCTCCTTAATATGAGTGAAAATATTACATATCAGATCCCATATTCATCTACCTACCACCTAATGATATGTTACAATGATTTATATCTCATCCTGAGATCTAGAATCTTCTGCGTCGGCCAAAGATCATTACCATCTCTGATGAAGGAAATGTAACATGTGTGTAGAATAGGTTGGCCTTAAATTTGAATTTCTCCTCAACATGTGCATAGGATGAAGTGTGGACCTAAATTAATGTTGAGGACACTCCATGGAACAATTCGAAACATATTGCAAGGATCCACAAGTTATGGGAAGGATCCACAAAAGACAAAACTAGCCATTTAGGCTCGAAATTGCTTTGGTGCTTGGTCCTAGAAACTGTCACTTAATCTAGAAGCGATAAATTGTTGGAAAAAGATCCAATAATTATGAAATCTTGTAATAAGGGAAAATGAACATGTCCATGATGAAAACTTAGATCCGCAAGGTTCGGTGAGAAAATATGTTGAATTTTCCAACTTGAACTAAATAAGAACAAAACTAAAATGAAAATATTTTTGTGATGCAAGATTAAAAAGAACCAAGGATGCTCCTGCATCACCTCTTGAGTGAGGATCTGCAACAAAAATATGTTTGATCACTTCTTTCTCTAGTTTCTAAATGCTTCCTCCATCTGGTGTACCCTTCCAATAAACTAGGTACTGAAAACATGGATCAACACTCTACTTCATCTTCTCTTTTGGGCTTCCCATTCTCTTGCTTAGGACAAGACAAAAGGATGGATTTGTTGAGAAGATACCAGCAGATTGAGGATTCTCAAGAGAAAGAACAAAAGAGGAAACAAGAGGAAAGAGAGATGAAGAGGCAAAGAGAGAAAGCAAACCGGTTGGAGATTGAACAAAAGATCAAAGAGTTAGAGCAAGTTTGGGAGCTCTGACATTGTTGCTCTTCTACCTTCACTGTCTTATACTCTTTCTCTTTCCATTTTCTCTGGCTCTCTTCATCTCTTATTCTGAGACTTTCTGCCTCTCATCATTGTATTTGTAGACATACAAACCTCTATTTTTTATAGTGCTTGACTACCCATTACCTTTAATTACCTTCAATTTTGGGCTTCCCATTCTCTTGTCCTTTCCGTTGTTCTTATTTTCAAGCAATGGACATGGAATTTTTTTCTTAGACAAGAATTCCTTTAAATTCCATATCTACATTGAATTCCTTGCATTACCCCTACCTTTCCAAAATTTCCTAATCTAGATAGCCTCCTCTATAATCTCAATTATCTATGTTGAACTAAAGTGGTTCTACTCTACCCATACCTAGTGGTTGGTTTGCATCAAGGTGGATCTTTCCAAGCACCTCAAGCATAATCTTGAAATTTAGGTTGGCAAACTAGTTATACACAATCTATAGATATCAAGTTTCCATAATCTATAATGTTTATTTACATCAAATTTTTGGATTTGATTGTGTAATAATTTTTGCATCAACATTTCAGATCACACTCCATGATCCATCAACGTGATGAAAGTAGACAACTAAAGGAGAAACATTGATGATGGATCACAAAGTGTGATATGAAATGTTGATGCAAAAATTATTACACAATAGAATAAAAAAAAATCGCGTAAATATACTCAATATTTTCATTATATTAAAATTTTGAACAACTATTATCATTTACAATCATTAGACCAAATTATTAAGGACTATATATTAAGTGGTGAAATGTATGGAATGGGATACCTTTTGGTTTTTGGCCTTAGAGTTTGACACCTTTCTAAAATTTCATTGAAAATAGGGTGGTTGTGAGGAGGGAATGTAAGGGTTTGTAAATGCAAGGATATAATGAGAATTTAATGGATTTGGACAAGGAATATTCAACTTATAGCCTAAAAGGTGAGTCATCCATCCCTTAAGAAAATTTGGAAATGTCCTAATTATGAAATGTAATGATCTAACTAGGTTAATAATGTAATTTATTATTTTGATGCAAATACAGAAAGTACAAAAGTTTACAAACAAATTCACACAACAGAAATGCGCAAAGCAGGACTTTGTGCACCTGTGGTTCAAATTTGGGACATAAAATGGAAGACATAGATTTCCAGGGCATGAGTGTCCTTGTATGATTTTTTGGATCTATTTTTGAGGTCCTCTGATATTAGATCTAAGCTTTAGAATTTTTCCTTCAGATCTATCGAAACACTTATAGATATTTTTTTAACTGAGTTTTTGTGACTTGACAAGTAGTAGGGTTTTGAATGTAATAATGAATAAATTTTCTCCTAGATCGTTTCAATTTTATTCAAACCTGAGATCTACACATTCACAAAGACATGATATTTGGTGCCATTTTAGGGGCTTGCCTCAGTCAAACCCTATGTAAGTGTTTCCATTTCCAAAATGGAAAATGTTAATTATAAGTGGATAATGAATATGGAGTGATGAAATCACAAAGTGTTGCAACTCACCACCCTTCAATGTCTTCCTTTAATGAATAAAGTCATGCACATCACTTCAAGGTCTTAATCTTTATTTTCTTGAATTCTTGAATAATTGAATATTTTGGAGACCTACAAAAGTGTTAGCCTTCACAAAACCATGATAACATGAACACACATAAACTTACATAGAATTGGACATGATGTTAGGATCTTGAATTGCTGCAATGAATCTCTAAAAATATTGCTCTTGACATTCTCAATAATGCTCTTGACAATGTGTTTTCCAATATTTTTCTAGATAGATTTGAAATGATGCAATAACTAGGTATTTATAGGTATTTATTCAATTTCCCAAAAATTAAATCTTGATAGTTGACTTTGGAAAATTGAATAGCAAATATTAAATTTCCAAAACTAATATATTTGAATTTGGAGCCAAAATAGGGGGACATTGATGTTCAAGGTGTGAGTCTCTTTTCCCTATTTTATAGGATTTTAGGTGTTCAAGGAAAGGTCTTAGATTGATTCAAATTATTTTGGCTTGCAATTTCTCAGAAATTATCAAAAATAGGCCATATAATGCATAGTTTAGGAGATTTAAATACTTAATTACGTTGAATAATTAAAGAGGAGACCAAACATAAGGTGAAATTGTCATGGGTAACAAGTTATGATGGTACATTTAGCCCCGACTTTAGCAAGAGTGTGAACTTATGCTTAGAATCACACGAAAGTAGAAGATTTTATTCAAGAGGGGTCCAATTCTCCAAATGTTGGATAAATAGGATGACTAAGGATCAAGGGAGGCGATCAAGCCCCCAGGATACATGATACCATGGAAAAATATCATAGGCATAAATGAACAAACACATGTAGGATATGCAACAAGACAACATACACTAACATACAATGCTAAAGTGAAATACAAAAAGAGGGTATGGACTAGCAAGTTGTATTATGCTAGGACCCATACAAAAGGTGTTCATGACTCACACAATAGAAAATTCAAATATTTGGTAGGTGAATAAAAAATTAGAAGGCACATCATGGGCTAGTGAGGACCAATTTTCACTAGGTGAGTCCCTAAGATAGGGTAGAAAAAAGAGAAACACATTATGTCTAGTGAGGATTGTTTTCACTAGGTGTGTACCCTTAATGATACAAAGAGTTATACTCCTTGATAACCTTGATAAGGTGCTACAAAATTTTCAAAATTTTATGCGAACACTACACTAAGTTCAACACCTATGAAAAAAGTGAAGAAAAGAAAATGCCAAATGTCAATGGCAATGCAACACTAAGTCCGATTCCCATGAACAAAGTTCAAAGCCAAATAATGCCAATGTATGGTCCCACTTTATAGAAATTGCTAAACACCATGCTATGAGAAGTTAATTTAAAGTAGAAAATGATAAATTCCATGAAAAAAAAAGATCAAAAGAGCTTACTTGGAAAGCCCTATGCCAATGACATGTTTCTAAATAAAGCTATATTATGATAAGGGGTTTCCCCCAAATAAAATGAGATAAAAGACATAGAAAGGAATGCTAAGTGATCCATGAATCTAGGGTTAGTATAATTATTTTCTATAGTGATATAATAGATCTCGAAACTGACATCATTCCCCAGAAACTCATGGAACAATGAACACAAAGGAGGAATTCCACATAGAGAAAGAAGAAAAAGAAAATTTTGGGTCAATGTGGAGGAGACTTAAATATCTTAATGCCTTGCATCATCCCCAAAAGGAAAACACAAGACAAAAAAAGAAGACAAAGGTTATGATATATAGAAGAATGAAGATACAAATAGAAGAATGTTATGACAGATTTGTTTCCTTTGTATCCTTGCACCAACAAAGCAACAAGGGTCATCCAAATAAAGCTCACAAATATAAAGACATGCCAAGGAACATAACACAGGAGATCACATCGCGTGCAAGAAAACACAAAGAGAACATTAAAAAAAAACATTACAAAGTACCACTCATGTGAGCTGACTAAAAGGAGGTCATCCACATCCCACTCTGGCTCATCATATATGGGAGGTGGAAAATTGGCCAAGGCTACTACAACAAGATTCATAATAGGAGCATCTCTAGGTTCAATGTGTGATGGGTCACTCTCATTAAGAGGTTCATCACGATTGCCTCCATCCAAATTCATTTTCTTTGAAAATAAAACATAAAGCTCATTATGCACCTCTTCATCATTTGTAGCAATTTCATCTTCATCATCCAAATTAATCACAATGGGAGTTTCATGACAATTGCAATTGAATTTTCATGTTTCATTTCTTATTTTGGTTCCATTTTTTGTTTCAATGAAAGTTGTATTTCTTCTTGAGTTATTTCCATAGGAGTTATTTTGTCTCTCTTTCTAATGAGATTGGGGAAATATGTGATTGAATCCTAGGCCATTTCATCATTCCACATTGATTGAATTCATCCTTCATTTTTCCCACCATTTTATTTTGGTGTCTTGGTAAACTTTTGCATGCATTTATTTCTCTATGTTTTCCTTTTGTTTCTGTTGGTAAATCTGTACTTTTGAAATTCTAAAGAATAGTTATTATATATGCAAGAAAATTGTCATTTTTCTTGGAAAATTGTTACATCATGTTCTCATTACAAAAATCTCTCATTATCATACTTGATGTTCTATTTTTAGGTCTTATTGATTACTCTAGGATTTTTTTTGTTACAAGCATACAAATATGAAGTCATTTCCCATCTTTTCTTGCTTTTCATTGATCCCACTCCCATTACCCATCCTATGAGTGAGGTAAGATTAGTGAAAGAGAATGCAATCTTGGAAAATCATGACAATCAAGTTTTTTCTCCTACCAATATCTCTCCTATTTGTGAAGTTATTTTGGTGTTAGAGGAACCAATCATTGAGCATTATGAGAATCTTATTTTTTTCTGTTCCCCTACCTCTCCTACTTGGGAATAAATTGTTGGATAGAAGGATGAGACCATTGAAACATCCCCTAATATCACTTTTCCTAATCTTCATTCATCTCCCAATATATCTCCCATTTGTGAGAATGATTTGATACAAGAGGATGCAATCATCGAAAATCATGATAATCCTATTTTTTCTTCTCTCGACACATCTCCTACTTGTGAAAAAGGTGTCTTGGTGTTAGAAGATCCAGCCATTGAGTGTCATGAGAATCTAATTTTCTTCTCTCCTAAAGCCTCTCATACTACAAAATATATTATGGTGCAAGAGGATGATAGCATTAATAAATTTCTTTAAAAATAATGGTAATGTGGCTTCCTTAGATGAATATTATAAGGTGACATTATATCCCTCCTCATTAGAATAGCATCAACATAAATTCCAATCCACTGAGGTTATGAATGCACAATTGACTATTTGATCTCCCTTGATTATTGGACCTCCCATGCCTCCTCTAATTTTTGGACCTCCTAAGAGTCCTCTAATTATTGGACCTCCCAGGTCATCTCCTAAGACAATTATTATCATAGGACAACCATAACACCAACCAAAACCTCTTATCCATATCTTAAATTTTTCAAGACAACTCATTTGTATCAATTTTTTGAAGCAACCAAGTTATCATACCATAGCTCGCACATATAACACTAGAAACAATAAAAAACTAAGATAAACTTTGACATCCATTCCATTTCCTCAACCATACCTCTCACCCTTACCTAATATCATGTAGTGTAGTGGTAAAAAACATCTCCTTGTAGAATAACTTCACAACACTCATCCTAGTATTTCCTTTTCAGATTTGATTCAAGCATCACCTCTTTACCATGGCATGCTCTAAAATTCCTTACAACAAGTTTTCATCCCTCCTAGTGAGCAACCAAATTATGTAGAATCCCTAATTGAAGGTATGAACTCATTCAACTTAGACATTGTCTTTCATCAAAGTGAATTACCCCATTTGGAAATGTAGAAAAAAAATGAGGCATTGATGATAGTGGGTCGATAATGGTTCAACACTCAATGTTATAAAAATATTTTGGATAAAATTTAGGTGGAAAAGACAAAAATTCAACCAGATAGCTTTTCCATTTGTGGTTTTGATAATATGGGAAAACAATCACTTTGTGTGATAAAATTACCTATTAAAACTGGCAAGGTTACGTTGCAAAATCCTATCCATGTCATGCCCAATAATATTTCACAAAATATTTGTTGCAAGAACGGAAATATTGAAAGTGTTGTCATTGATGTCAACTGGTCAATTGGTTATCAAATTGTTGTTGTTGTCATTAGTTCAATGGATGGAGGTTATTGGATGTATATGTCAAGGATATTGAGAAAATTGTAATGAAGATATGTTGCAAGTGTTCAGCGGTTGCTTTGGGTTTTGCTCCTATAGTTATGTGGTTCAATTATGTTGATCATGGTTGTTGGAAGCTACTATATCTAGATTTTTGGCTATTGATTCATTATACAGTGTGAGTTGTGTTCACTAGTTGTGAACTATGGTTTTCTGTATTTTTGGTTGAGGTATAGGAGAAATGTTGTTGGTCTAGATTTCTCTTTGATGAAGTATTATGACTTGCAATTCTAGAGTTGAGTTGTTTTGATTGTATTGAAGATAATTTTGGTATCTAGAAAGTTTGTACTTAATTGTTATATGTGTTTTACACTAGTTTGACTGACCTTGTGTGAAATACTACCTTTGAAGTTGATGAAGTGTGTTGGATCTATTTGGGTCCTTATGAAGTGTGTGTTTGAGTCACTGTCATTCTAATTCCACCCTATGATGTTTTGGCACCAATCTAATTTGAACTTGATTTTGGATGGCCAACTTTGGATATGTTTCAATGTTGAATATGGTATAAATACAAAATGGGTTAGGGAAGAAGCAATGAGAACAAAGGAAATAGAGACAAGAGCACAAAGAGAATAGAGATAAGTGTGAATCAATGTGTGTGTATGATGTGAGTATGGAAAATCAATGTGAAGCCTAAATGTTGAGTTTCCAGAAGCAATGAGCTAAAGGTGCACTCTATCATTCATGCATGTATGGAAGTGGATTGAGTGAGTTGTAGTGGATTTCTCTGTTGCATTGAGATTGCATTCTCTCTATAACAAGTCTTATTTATCTTCCTTGTATCTTTGTGGTAGTGAGCCCTCTGGGTTGTTAGCGCTATTGGACAGTGAGTCTTTATTTTGGACAATGAGTCCTAGTTTTGGAAATGAGCCTTGTTTCTCAAGAAGTGAGCCTCTTCTAATCAGTTTTGATATTCTCTATATTGTGAGGTAATCCTCACCATGGTTTTTCCCTTATTGGGTTTTCCATACAAATCTAGTGTTATTGCAATTATGTGATGGTTTTCAATTTTTGCAATAGTATTTAATGTTTAATTTGTTAAGTAGTGTTAATGATTGGTTCCATTGAATGAATTAAATTTGAAATCTATGACAACTGATGACTTATTATTATCCGAGGTTCGATGGAACTAATTATGCTATCTAGAAAATATTAATGGAAGAATATGTGGACTATTGAGGATATGATGTTGAGAAATATTACAAGAATCCTTACACCCCTCCTGCTAATGGTCCAAAAATGGTTGACGAGATCAAAGCACATGAAGCATTCACAATAAGGTGAAGTAAATTTTGAAGAACAGTTTAGTACATTCCAAGTTGATTAAGGTTCAAAATTTGAAGATTACAAAGGAAGTTTGGGATGCTTTGGAAAGGGTGCATGAAGGTGATGAAAGAGTTAAAGAGGTAAAATTATAGAATTTGGAGACACAATTTGAGCTTCTACATATGTATGAAGATGAGAATGTTAAAGCATATGTACAAAGATTGGATGAGATAGTGGCCAGAATGTGAGGACTTGGTGCTACTGTAGATGAAACCATAATTGTAAAGAAGATTCTTAGAACTCTCCTTGATGCTTAAATTGAGAAGGTGTGTGTTATTAAATAGAGTATATATTATAAGACCTCCACTAAAGATATGTTGTTGGGATTTTTGACATCCTATAAGATGAGAAAGCCGCGTCTAGGGAATGGATGCAAATTAGAAACTACTTTTAAGGCGATAAAATCTAAAGATCCATATGAAGACAATTTTGATGAAATAGAAGCTAACTTTGTGAGAATGGCGAGGAAAGGCTATGGTAAGTATGAAGGTAAGTTACCCTTTAAATTCTTTAGTTGTGGAGAAATAGGTCATTATGTTGCAAAGTGTCTGGAAAGAGCTAAGAGGAATAAAAAAAGATATGAGAAAGAAAAGAAAGGAAAGAAGATTAAAAAAAATATTATGTGAATGAGAATACTAGTATATTTGATGAATATTCTGAGTATGAAGATCTTGATGAAAATGAATGCTTGTTCTTGGATATAAAGGATGAACCTACTTTTGCTAATTCTGAAAATTAGGTGAAGGAAAGTCCTCTGGAGAAGGAGAAAAATGAAGGTACTATTATCTCTACCCTACATGCTAAACAAGAAAAGAACTATTGGGTTGTTGATAATGGTTTTTCACATCACATAACTGGTGATAAAAGTAATTTTGTTAAACTTGAAAAATATGATGGAGGCTTGGTTATGTTTGGAGATGATACTAGTGCTAAAATTTGTGGGATAGGTTTTGTAAGTTTTGATGGAAAGGATAATGTTGATGATGTCTACTATGTTAAGGGTTTAAGGCATAATGTAGTAAAGGATATGATCTTGTGTTTAAGGATGAAAGATGTGAGATTCGGAAAGGATCTAAAACATTGATTGTTGCAAGAAAGAAATCTAAAGGAAATATTTATCAACTTAAGGGTGTTGATGGATGATGCTTTATGACTCAGATTAATGATAGTTGGTTATGGCATAGGAGAATTTGTCACATGAATTTTGATAACTTGGTGAGGATTAGTGTAATTCAGGCCATGAGAGATTTACCAAGGATTACAAAGCATGTTAATGCTATCTACATGAATTGTTAGTTTGGAAAACAAGAAAAAAGGAATTACAGATCAAAGGAATAATCTACTACTAGAATAATGGATTTAATTCATACATATCTATGTGGTCCTACAAGAGTGAGAAGTCTACATGGTGAAAGGTACTTTATTTTTTTGATTGATGATTATTCTAGATATACATGGGTTATATTTCTTAGAGAGAAATCATATGTATTAGATAGATTCAAGACATTCAAAGCTATGGTTGAAAATTAAGTAAATTTGAGGATAAAATGCTTAAGGTCTAGTAGAGGTGGAGAATTCACCTCCCATGAGTTTAATATGTTTTTTGAAGTGCATGGAATAAAGAGACATTTGTCTACTCCAAGAACTCCTCAGCAGAACAGAGTTGTTGAAAGAAGAAACAAAACAGTTCAAGAGGTTGTTAGATCACTGATTATTGAGGTTTGTTTACTAGAAGTTTACTGGAAAAAAGCTATTCATACTATTGTTTATGTATTCAATTGAGTTCAAGCAAGAGAAAATAGTACAAATACCTCCTTATGAGCTATGGTTTGGAAGAATTCCTACTGTTAAGTATTTGAAGGTATTCAGAAGCAAATGTTACATTAGAAGAGATGAAGAAACTTCTGGTAAGTTTGATACAAGAAGTGATGAAGGAATTTTTTTTGGATATTCTACTAAAAGAAAAGCATACAAATATTTTAATAACATACTGAGAAAGATTGTAGAAAGTGCAAATGTCAAGGTTGATGAGATAGTGAAGAATTCAATTGACATTGATGGATATGTATATTTGATGAACCTAATTATGTAAGATTTGAAGAGATTGTGGAAGAACAGGAAAATGATTCATGAGCAAGAGAAGTAGAATGATCAGAAAGAAAGAGAAGAAGATGCTCCAATGATGTCACCTAAGATGCCTAGATATGTACAGAAGAATCATTCAGAAAGTATGATTATTGGAGATAAGACTAAAGGAGTATTAACTAGAAGTAGAACTACTACTAAAGTTAATTTGTGTTTATTTTTGGAGATTGAACCGAAGAATGTAAGTGAAGCATGTAAAGATGAACAATGGATGGAAGCCATGAAAGAACTTATGCAGATTGAGAAGAATAAAACTTGGGAATTGGTCCCAAGACTAGCAGATAAAAACATTATTGGATCAAAATGGGTATTCAAAATTAAGTTGAATGAGAATGGAGAAGTGGTTAGAAACAAAGAAAGGGTTGTGTGTAAAGGTTACTTGCAAGTGGAAGGCATAGATTTTTAGGAAAATTTTGCTCCAATAGAAAGAATGGAAACTATAAGGATTTTCTTATCATTTTTTGCTCATACAGACTTTATGGTCTACTAGATGGATGTCAAGTAAGCATTTTTGAATGGTGAATTAGAAGAAGAGGTCTAGATGGAACAACCAGAAGGATTTCAGTTATTTTAGCAACTAGATATGGCATGTAGATTGAAGAAAGCTTTATATGGATTGAAGCAAGCCCCTAGAGTTTGGTATGCGATGTTGGAAAGGTATTTGATTCAACAAGGTTTCAACAAAGGTATGAAAAATAGTAATTTGTATTTTAAGATTAAAAATAATTTTTTTTGATTGTAGTTGTATATGTTGATGACATTATCTTTGGAGGAAATGAAAATATGTGCAAGATTTTTGTAGAAGAGATGCAAAAAGAACTTGAATTGTCTATGTTTGGAGAGATGAATTTCTTTCTTGGGCTACAGATCAATCAAATAGAGAAATGAATTTTTATTTCATAGTTTAAGTATGTGAAAGAGATGCTGAAGAAGTTTGGGATGGATTATTCCAAACCAGTATATACTCCTATGGTGATTAGTTGCAAATTGGGTAAAGATGATGATTAACCTAAGGTTGATCAAAGCAAGTATAGATCTATGATTGGTGGATTATTGTACTTGACTACTACTAGACCAGATATCATGCATGTTGTTTATCTTGTGTCTAGATTTCAAGGAGATCCTCAGGACACACATATTGCTACTGTTAAAAGAATATTCATATATTTAAATGGCACTCTAGATTATGGATTATGGTATCTTAGAGATACTAACTTTACTTTAAGTGATTATATAGATGTAGATTGGGATGGATGTGTAGATAAAAAAATAGTACAAGTGGTGGTGCATTATTTCTTGGTTGTAGATTGGTGGCATGGTTGAGTAAAAAAACAAGTTTCAATATCTTTGTCTACTATTGAAGCTGAATATATTATTGTCCCATCTTCTTGTACACAAGTTCTATGGATGAAACAAACATTGAAAGATATCACAGTGGTGTATGATTATTTAATACAAATGTAATTAACATTTTAGAAAATCTTGTGATGCACTTGAGGATGAAGCATATATCTACCAAGTATCATTTCTTGAGAGAGAAGGCCATGGAGAATGAAGTAAAGCTTGAGTATGTTTGGATGAAGGATTAGGTGGATGATATATTTACGAAGGCTCTTCCTAAAGATTCTTTTGATTATCTCCGGGAGAAGTTATGGGTCATTTCCCATCCTTTCTTGAACTAGATGAATATGGAGATGCATCATTCTAGTGGATTTGTGGATCTATCTTTCTTCTGGACTTATGTTTTGATGGTTACCTCTCAGGGGGAGTAGGTAGTGCCAACTGTTGTCATTGTGAGTATTTTGTTTTCTATGTCAAAAGGGAAATCAATGTAAAATATCTTTTTCCTTTTCCATTGATGTCAAAGGGGGAGAGGAAGCATGCAAAAAAGGAGAGGAAGAATATAAAATACTATCTACTAAGGGGGAGAAACAAAGAGGAACAAAAATAAAATAGAAAGAAAAATCTTGAGAAGTGTATTGATAGCTATTATGGTTTCTTTGATGGTTTTTCACATCATGTGTTGCCATCAATGAAAAGGGGGATATTTTTACAAGAATGGAAAGATTGAAAGTGTTGTCATTGCGTCAACTGGTCAATTGGATATCAACTGATTGATTTTGTCATTAGTGTCATGGATGAAGGTTATTGGATGCATATGTCGAGGATATTGAGAAAATTTTAATGAAGATATGTTGCAAGTGTTTAGTGGTTGCTCTGGGTTTTGCTCCTATAATTGTGTTGTTCAGTTATGTTTATCATGGTTGTTGGAAATTGCTATATCCAAATTTTTGGACATTGATTTATTGTCCAGTGTGAGTTGTGTTCACCTGTTGTGAACTGTGGTTTTCTGTGTTTCTAGTTGAGGTCTGGAAGAAATGTTGTTGGTCCAAATTTCTCTTTGATGAAGTCTTATGACTTGCGGTTCTAGATTTGAGTTGTTTTGATTGTATTGAAGATAATTTTGGTATCTTGAAAGTTCTTGCTTAATTGTTCTTTATGTTTTACACTAGTTTAGCCGACCTTGTGAGAAATACTACCTTCAGAGTTAATGAAGTGTGTTGGATCTATTTGGGTCCTTATGAAGCTCATGTGTTTGGGTAACCCTTATTCTAATTCCACCTATAGACATCTAAATTTGATCACTCCCATAAGATCAAATTCACCTCTTTATTCATCCATTCTGCAATATTAATTTATTTATTTAATATTACACTTTCTACCTAAAGTCCTTAATGTATTTAATTCAACAATTAAATTCTTTACCTTACATATTTTTCCTCTCTAAATTAAATAGATACATCAATTTATTTAATTTAGTCATTTAACCTTTTTTGATTAAAATCAATTTTAAATTCTTCTTTTTTCTCTCTCCTTGTCACATCCTCCATAATCCCTTTCTAATATGGATTAATTTAATTAATTCATGAATAGGATGTGTATCCTCTTAATCAAGGATTAATATCACATCCTCCTACATTTTCCACTTGCTTCTAATATTTTATTAACTTATCCTAATCAAGCATTTGCACAACATTAATCAAAGTCATAAGCCACATTTAGCACCCCTTTTTAGTCAACCTTTTCATTGGCCTTTCTTAGCATTGACCCTCTTTCCCATGTGAATTTTTAATTCAAATTTATTCATCCTAGGTCTCTCTCCTCCCCATGTGAATTTTGTATTCACATTTTATCCTTTCAAGGCTTACCTTATCCCCATGCAACTTCTAGAACATTTGACTTGTCACCTCATCCACATGTGACAAACTCCCACCTTTTTGGAGACCCTCTCTTATGCACTAGATTCTACCAAGTTTGTGAATTTTTAATCCACATTTATTTCTCCAACCACTTTCTCTTTTCCCATGGAGATTTTTGAGGAATTCCAAAATTACTCAAATGTCACTTTCATCCTCACTTGGGGACAAGAAGTTACTTTTTGAGGAAATCTTCTCACCCCCAAGGTACTTGTCCTTCCTCCACATCATGTATCTCCCTTCCACCTCACTTCCACATCATCTTATGCTAGGCCATCTCATATTCCACATGTCAAGATGTGAGGGCTTGTGAGTCCTCAACTCACCATAGCCCTACAGCTTGACCTTGGTGGCTCAATCTCAACCATTGAATTCTATAGAGAATTCAAATTTCTTTATAAATACCCCCTCTTCTAATGCATTTAGGGACTTAGTAATTTTATCATCATTATGCTATCATTTTGAGCACCCAATTCACAAGTATTTTCACTCATTTAGCCAAGCCAATCTAGCCATTTGCATTTGCATCCCATCACTTAGTCAATCTTGCATTTAGTCATTTCCTTAGCCATCCAAGGAGCACACAAGGATCTTAAACATCAAGGGCCAAACAAGGGATTCATCAACATGGAGAAGGTATAAAAAATTGCATTATTTCATCTATTTTCTTTGTGTTAACAATTCCTTAGACTAATCTTTGAGGTGTCTTTTGTGTTTTTCCTTATTGCGTAATAGTTGTTTTTCATCTTTAGGATAGGCTAAACATTTAGGATCACATTTCTAGCATGCCTGGTGGGACCCACAGATGGGTTCCTCTATTTTATATTTGTTGTTGTTGAGATTGTTTGTAGGTACAAGTCATAGAGGGGTGACTAGGCCCTTCTGGTCACTACAGAGGGGTGACTACGCCCTCCTAGTCACTATAGAGGGGCGATTACGCCTTCCTGTGCACTACAGAGGGGCGACTATTCCCTCCTAGTCATTATAGAGGGGTGACTATGCCCTCCTGTGTAATGTAGAGGGGTGACTACACCCTCTTATACAGTGCAGAAGTGCAACTATGCCCTCTATTTGGCTGCAGAGGGATGGATACGACCTAACCCATATTTTGATTCTAACAAGTTTGCTGTAGAGGGGTGGATATGCCCTAACCCATATTTTGATTCTAACAAGTTTACTACAGAGGGGTGGATATGCCCTAACCCATATTTTGATTCTAACAATTTTGTTGTAGAGGGGTGAATACACCCTATTTCATATTTTGTTTCTAACAATTTTGCTACAGAGGGGAAGATACACCCTATTCCATATTCTGTTTCTAACAAGTTTGTTGCAGAGGGGTGTGTTAGCTCTCAAAAATGCAGGCAAGATGCCTCAAGAGGTTGCCAATCTCTTGGTACGCTTCAGGGTAACAGACAAGGTTGAAAGAATTCAAACTTCTACTCTTCAGGTGCTGCTAAACCTAGACGGGTGTAGCTTTCTAAATTTGGGCAGACTTAACTTACGATTATCCCTCTTGTAATGATTTGTCCACAATGGCAGATGGAAGTGAACAAATGAAATCAAACATGACAGCAATAGTAATCTTCTGATCTAAATCCTAAAATGCTCAATAAACAAATATAAAGAAATTGAATGAGTTCAAAATGATGAAGTGTAGAGACCAGTGCCTTATTGGGTATGCAGAGTCAAATGAGATCAAGATGAGCAACACTTCTCTGGAGAAAACTCTAATTATCTGGAATATATTCTGTTTACAACTTGTATAAACATGCAATTCTATAACTACTAAGTTCTACTTTAATAATCCAAATGAAACTCTCTGATTACTGTGATCAACTAAAAGGATTTAGTCTTTACTTGAAAGAACCAATTGATTAATCACACAGATACAAAAATTGTGCATTGATAAATTGGACATAAACTTGTTATGTCAATTTAAATAACCAGAAAGCATCAATTTTGGAGACAACTTAGCAGTATTTTATTTAATTCAATAGACAATTGACACCAGAAAAATGCAGCAACATCAACTGATTTTCATAAATACCTCCATTCTGAAATCATGCAACAATAGTCTCTGATTTGATAATTTTATTCAACTGTTCCTACTTGTGTATCGAAAATCAAAATAACTGGTCCTTATTTTACAATTACAAAATGCCTATTTATACACCAGCATCAAGAAAATAAATCATATTGAAATTCCATGTCGGCCCTCCACAGAATTCAGGCTCAAATCAAGTCGGCCTGCAATGGTACTTTAGCAATTTACATGTTGGCCACAGTGTTTGAATTTTTGTTTTTCTTACTAAAACAGTCACCAAGACAAATCACAGCTATGCCGAAGGAAATTCAATCACTAGTCAGTCGCTCCCCCCTGTTTTATTCGCTTTCCCCATGACCCAACAAAGTTAGAGAGAAGTCACATAGATTACATTATGTTTCCCCGAGATGCACTCTGTCGTGTTTTCACTCGCTGAGACACAAGGATATCACCCAACGATGCACACTTTTCATTTGATTTACTGTCGTTGTGACTTTCAAAGTCTGGGAGACATTATATATATCACTTTGTGTTTCACCAAAAATCCCTTATTCATCTTGCGTGTCGCTATAACCTTCAGCTGTCGGGGAGACATCATATAGAAATCTCCTTGTTATACCGAGAGCCTTGAGCTCACACCTATTCACCAAGACAACATAATTCTCACACTGACAAAAACCCCTTTGAGCAAGGTTTTTGCTATGACATCGCTCTCGGGGATACCTCATATAGATAATACTTCGCTATACCAAAAGTCACCCACCATCCTGTGTGTCGCTGTGACAAAACAATCTTCATGCCAAAAAAATCCATTGTTTTCCATCGGTGAGACCGAAGGTCACTCGCCGAGACCTCATACCGATAACCTTATCTCTCACCAAGCTGTTCCCTTTCATCTTGTGTATCGGCGAGACATATTAATGTCGGGGAGACCTCTCGGAGATTACACCATGTCATACCGAAGAATCCCGAACTCATTTTAGATCGCCAAGAGAATTCCATCCCTTCGCCGAAAGCCATTCATAAAACATTGTCGGCAAGACCCAACGGGCTCACTATGACATAATACCGAAGCAAAGACCTCTTGTTGATATGTTAGATCTTCCACCGCCGGTCGATGAGACAAAAAGGCCTCGTTATAACCTCACACCAAAAACAACATGTCTAGCTGAAATGAATCCTTAATGCGCTTGTTGGTGAGACCAAAAGAGTTCACTGTGACCACTCACCGAAGACCAAACCTTTGCCAAAATGTTCGTCCATCATATCGATCATCGAAATCCATTTGAAAAGAACCTTTATGCTCCGTCGGTGAGACATATACACTTCACCAATACAAAATGCTGATACCGCCAAGCTCTTGCCAATAGGTTCCCCCTCAGTCGCCGAAAAAAAGAAACTGTCATGCCGATAATTACCAGTAGATGAAATCCAATCACCACAACAATAGAAATGTCTTGCCAATAGGCAACATAGACATTTGCTAGCAGAAAACACAACATGGGTCAAGGAGTCCCTAGAAATCTCACGTCGATAAGCCTGCAACAAACAAATGTTAGCAAAGATGCATGACTCAATGGATTTTGTGGGGCTACAGGGGAAAAATGCAAGAAAAATGTACTCGTGGTAGGACTTATTTGGAAAATATGAATGTGAACACTATGTAAAATCATCAAATTTTTATAGTTCTAACAGTGGCTCCATCTGGGGATGAATGATAGTAAGATCATTGCAAGGAACCAGATCTTTGGGTGAGTAGACCAGACACAAAATGATGAACTAGTGAGCAAAGATGGAAATGGATGAATAGCATGTTGGAATGAATGCAAAATGAATGCAAGACGGAGGTGAACCAAAACCCTAAACTACTGTGCATGGAAAATAATTTTAAAGAGGACAAGCAAGAGTTGTCCATGCACTAGCAACCCTTAATCCTCTATGTTTTCACTTCACCTGTTCTAAGCTATTAATATTTGAAACTCAAATCATACTTTCCCCTGTCAAATACTTGGCTTAGTCTTGAGTTCATCAAATTCCTCTTGAAGACACACATGCAATCTTCTCTGTCACTATTATTGCAAGTTTTTAGAGTATCATCATGCTTAGTTTGGCCCAAATTCCCTTCATCATTTTGTAATTCACATTATCCATCATCATGAGGAAAATATCTATTATTTCCAACATAAAAAATATATGCATATCCAATAAAACATTTTATATTATCTCTCTCACTATTTTATACTATGAAACACTCTCTCAGCTGTATTGAAAATTCACCATCAAAGTGCCCTTCTTGAGAAACAAAAAGTTCTATTATATCAACACTGTCTGAAACAAACAAATCTGAAACCTTTTGCATCTCTTTGATACTATCATTTGGATACAACACTGGATTATGACTCATATCTTCAATATCATGCATATATGAACCAATCAAAGCTGAACCTCTATCATCCTTGGTATGCAAACAAATGTCTTCTCCACATGAGTTAAAAATTTCAAAATCACATACCTCATCTTGAATGGACACAGACCTTTGATCAACCTGAAAACTTTCACCATCAACTTGAGAAGTGCACTGAGAGTCATAAGAATCATCATACAAATATCTTTCACTGTCAAAAAAAATGTAAGCTAGACACAGAACCTCAGGATCACCTTCATATGTATATCTTTGATACTCAAGAGTCAGCAAATCTGAAATTTGCTCACTGCTAAGAGAATATGCTTCTACATTTTCATTGCTATAGTTATATTCTTCGCTTTTTTCATTATCAAAAAGAGGTCCAAGATCATTAGAGAATGAAAAATCAGAAACATTACCAACAAAGTTACTTATTCCATCATCTAGCTTGTCTGAAATTATTTCCTCTTTACCATAAAGTAGATTTGGAAATACCTGGAATTCATTCCTGGGCATACCTTGGCAGAACATCATTTCCTCTTCATCAAATGAGTGTTCATGACTTTCAACTGTAATAGGAGGTATTATATACTCATTATCAAATGAACTCACATTGTCCATTGCTTCTTTCTCTCAATCACCACAAGAACCTTCAACTGGATCAATACTGATTAACTCTGGTTGGGCTGATTCTATCTTGAAGTTGCCAAGATTCACATCACAAAAACAATTGATTTGATCTTGGGGTACATAGTCAACAACTTGGCTCATTCTTGGCTCCCTATACAACCTGACTTCCTGACCATTCACTGGAATAGTTGCATAAGATAAATCAAACTGGATATTTCCCCCAACTGTCGTTGTCCATTGTCTTGATAAAAGCATCCCAAACTGAGGAGGAGTATCAATCACTATTATATCTATATTATATGCCACCTGTGGATAAGTAGCCAGCTTGACTTCAACATTTCTCATAATACCTACCATAGGAATAGGTCTATTATCCATTGCATAACATTTCCCTTCATATGTATCAACCCACATGCCAAGCTGCTTCATAACTCCTACTGGCATGATGTTTATAGCTGCACCAGAGTCTATCATGCAATTCCTCAACAATTTGTTATTTATAAGCAATGTAGTGAAAAAAGGATCAACATGTGGGGGAGTTGTTAATACATCACTCAAGCAGACCTCTGGGATATTTACCTTCTCCTGCCTATTGATAGCTACTTTATTTTCAAAATTCATTATCAATTGAACAACACAATCTCTGTATTCTTTAATTTTCATCATCTCAAGTAGTGGAACAAACATTTTTTACCTCAGATAACACCTGAGAAAAGTCAAAAGAAGAGCCCTCCACCATAATAGCCTTCTTCAGTTCTAGTGTTTCTCCTTTGTTTTCTTCCTTCTCCTTTTTACTAGGCTGGTCAGGCATTTGTATCTCTTTGTGTAATTCTTTTACTTCCTCCTTTTGGACAGGCTTCTATTCATTTTTATCATGCTGTTTGTTTTCTAGCTTCTTCACAATTCCTTGTGTTGCCTTCTGGTCCTTCATGAAAATTCCCCTAGGGACACCTTCATTCTCATTTACTGTTCTATTTCTTAACTAGTATTTACTTTTTGCTTCCTCAACTGCAGCAACAGTTAGTCTCTCTATCTCCTCTTTGGTGAGTCTCCTCATATTGTAGTGAGTAGGAATTTCATCAGAATGCGGTTCTATATAGGTCTCTTCAGAATCAAAAAAGACCTGTTGTTCAGCCATATGGACATTGTATCTCTGATTTGAAACATCGTACTCATATCCTTCATCCTCTGAAGATGAGTACCCTTCCTTAACATGGTGAAGATTATTTGAAGTCAAATATACCGTGTGATCTTCTCCACCGCTTCCTATCAACATTCCTTCTTCTTGCATCCTTTGGGAAACAACACAATAATCTGGAGAATGTGGTTTATCAAAATCTTCACATAAATAATTCTTACTTACCATATAGGTTCCCCTCTTTGTCAATGGATCAGGAGTCTCCTTGTTTCTAGGCCTAGCTATTATAGGTTTTTCATCCTTCCAGTTTGTATTATAAGGCATATCATGCAACCTCAGCCTTTCATTCTTGTATGTGTTCTCTTGCTTATACTGATAATTGTTGCTTTTCTGAGGAGGCCTAGGGTTATCTCTTTTATTGATTATACCAGCATCCTTTTTGTTATTTTCAATTGTTAGTGCAATCTTCTTTGCTTCAGCCAAATCTCTCGGGAATCTATTTCTCAATTCATACCCTGTTTTAGGATCAAATGCATTCAAATAAACACTCAAAGCAACAAAATCTGGCAACCTTGATCCAGGAGGTACCTTAGTCTGCAACTTATTGAATCTTCGGTTGAAATCATAAATTGAGTCATTCTGATTTTTCTGAATTTGCATCAATTCGTGAAGAGCTGCATCTGGTGCATTTAGATTCCCATATTGTTCTAAGAATCGATCTTGGAATACTTGAAGAGAATTTATTGAGAATGCAGGGAAGCTTGTGAACCAATCCCTAGCATCTTCAAGAAGTGACATCATAAATAGCTTCATGTGTAAATCTTCATATGGCATATCTATGTCTTGGATGAAAACATGGAAACTCCTTAAATGCTCTTCAGCAGTGATTGCATTACTCCCTGTAAATTTGGGCACCATACCCCTCCAACTGCCATCCATAGGGTAAGGGTATAACTAAAAACCTGCTAAATAAAATTGTCTAATCATGGTTGTATGCTGGTGAGGGGGAGGAATAGGTGGACACTGATGCTAGTGCATGGGGTTATTGTACGGTGCATTATACTATGGGATAAAAGACTGACCAGGAGGTGGATGCATAGCTATATGCTTACTAGGAATGTGAGGCGGATGGTTTGGCTATATGTATTGATTTCCTATCTGATTGTGAGGAGCATTTGATTGATTAGAGGGCCCTGCACCTTGATTACCTTGCTTATGAGGTGGTACATACTTTGGGGAGCAACCAGCTATCTGATCAGTAACTTGAGTTTTCTACAATTTAGCCTCTAATTCCTCTATCCTCTTCCTCTGTAATTCAAATTGTGCTCTTACTTCCTCAGGAAGCTCATGATCAATAAACACATTTTGGTTACCTTCAATCTTCCGATCATATTCATGCTGAATTCTGATTCGTTCAGGCTCAAGTCTAGCTTCAAACTCATCCTGTTTCTGAGAATCGTGAAAAGGAAAAGTATTTCTTTGATCTTCAGGGGAACAAAGTTCTATACTTGAATCATCTCTCCATGTATCATAGCAATTATATGTTTCACAATGTGCTCCTAGTGCTTTACCTTTGTATGTTATGCACATGTGCTCATTGATCCTCTTTCCCTTATCAGCTCTGTCATCTTTGTGTGTCCACTTACTACTACTAGCAGGAGCTCTAGTATGACCTCCCTTGTATTGAGATCTTCTTCCATTCATGTTTGAACAAATGCAATGTTTCTTTCAGAGTCGTCACCTACTTTTCCAAAAGTAGGAAAATGATTATTTCTGATCTTTTATCTAGTGGAATCACTCTCAAATTATAACCTTTTCTTCAATGACTCTATAATGTGGTCTTCAACCGAATTTTCTGATGTAATCCCTAGCAAAGTCACCAATTTGTTTATGAGGTGGTACTGTTAGAACTGTAAAAATTTGATGATTTTACATAGTGGTCACATTCATATTTTCCAAATAAGTCTACCACGGGTACATTTTGCTTGCATTTTTCCCCTGTAGCCCCACAAAATCCATTGAGTCATGTGTCTTTGCTAACATTTGTTTGCTGCAGGCTTATCGGCGTGAGATTTCTAGGGTCTCCCCGACCCATGTGTTTTTTGCTAGCAAATGTCTGTGTTGCCTATCGGCAAGACGTTTCTACTATTGTGGTGATTGGATTTCATCTACTGGCAGTTATCAACATGACAGTTTCTTTGTTTTGGTGACCGAGGGGGAACCTATCGGTAGGAGCTTGGCGGTATCAACATTGTGTCTTGGCAAAGTGTATATGTCTCACCGACGGAGCATAAAGGATCTTTTCAAATGGCTTTCAGTGAGATATTTTCTTCAGGGCAATGTCTTTGCGAAACTCCCCTGTCTTGCTGATTGATATGATGGATGAACATTTCGGCAAAGGTTTGGTCTTCAGTGAGTGGTCACAGCGAACTCTTTTGGTCTCACCGGCAGGCGCATTAAGGATTCATTTCGGCCAAACATGCTATTTTTGGTGTGAGGTTATAACGAGGCCTTTTTGTCTCATCAACCGGCGGTGGAAGATCTAACATATCGGCAAGAGGTCTTTGCTTCGGTATTATGTGATAGCGAGCCCATCAGGTCTTGCCAACAATGTTTTATGAATGGCTTTCAGCGAAGGGTTGGAATTCTCTTGGTGATCTAAAATGAGTTTGGGATGCTTCGGTATGACATGGTGTAATCTCTGAGAGGTCTCCCTGACATTAATATGTCTCGCCGATACACAAGATGAAAGGGAACGGCTCGGTGAGAGATAAGGTTATTGGTATGAGGTCTCGGCGAGTGACCTTCGGTCTCATTGATGGAAAACAATGAAGGACTTTGTTGGCATGAAGATTGTTTTGTCACGGCGACACACAAGATGGTGGGTGACTTTCGGTATAGCGAAGTATTATCTATATGAGGTCTCCCCGAGAGTGATATGTCACGACGACAAGCTTGCTCAAAGGGGTCTTTGTCGGTGTGAGAATTATGTTGTCTTGGCGAATAGGTGTGAGCTCGAGGCTCTCGGTATAACAAGGAGATTTCTATATGATGTCTCCTCGACAGCTGAAGGTTATAGCGACACGCAAGATGAATAAGGGACTTTCGATGAAACACAAAGTGATCTATATAATGTCTCCTCGACTTTGAAAGTCACAACGACAGTAAATCAAATGAAAAGTGTGCATCGTGGGAGATATCCTTGTGTCTCAGCGAGTGAAAACACGACAGAATGCATCTCGGGGAAACATAATGTAATCTATGTGACTTCTCTCTGACTCTGTTGGGTCACGACGAAAGCGAATAAAATAGGGGGGAGAAATTGACTAGCAATTGAATTACCTTTGGCATAGCTATGATTTGTCTTGGCGACTGTTTTAGTAAGAAAAATAGAAATTCAAACACTGTGGCCGACATGTAAATTGCTAAAGTACCATTGCAGGCCAACTTGATTTGAGCCCGAATTCTGTGGAGGGCCAACATGGAATTTCAATATGATTTATTTTCTTGATGCTGGTGTATAAATAGGAATTTTGTAATTGTAAAATGAGGACCATTTATTTTGATTTTCGGTACACAGCAAGTAGGAACAGTTGAATAAAATTATCAAATTAGAGACTATTGTTGCATGATTTCAAAATGGAGGTATTTATGAAAATCAGTTGATGTTGCTACATTTTTCTAGTGTCAATTGTCTGTTGAATTAAATAAAATACTACTAATTTGTCTCCAAAATTGATGCTTTCTAGTTGTTTAAATTGACATAACAAGTTTATGTTCAGTTTATCAATGCACAATTGTTGTATCTGTGTGATTAATCAATTGGTTCTTTTAAGTAAAGACTAAATCCTTTTAGTTGATCACAGTAATTAGAGAGTTTCATTTGGATTATTAAAGTAGAACTTAGTAGTTACATAATTGCATGTTTATACAAGTTGTAAATAGAATATATGCTAGATAATTGGAGTTTTCTCCATGGAAGTGTTGCTCATCTTGATCTCATTTGACTCTGCATACCTAATAAGGCACTGGTCTATGCACTTCATCATTTTTAACTCATTCAATTTCTTTATATTTGTTTATTGAGCATTTTAGGATTTAGATCGGAAGATTACTATTGCTGTCAAGTTTGAGGGTATGTGCAGGATCATCGTCCAAAAAACAGGCCCTTAAGTGGCAAAAAATTTAGAAAAATCAGTGTTAGGAAACTTGACGTAAATATTTGAATAAGTTATTTATATTATTTCAAAAATATTTAAGAATAGAATTTGTAGAAAATTGAATTTAGTTTCTAAAATACTAGGCTTATTTAAAAATAAATAAAATCTATTTGGTGAAAATTTGAAATTTCAATGCAGAGTACTTAAATTTCGGTGGAAAAAATAAGAAGTAGGTGTCTGTTGACCACCCTAACCATAATAAAATGATAATATTTTTTGTAAGATTTTATATATAAGTAGAGGACTCATGTTTGGATGTGATGCATATTTTTTTGTAATTTTTCCAAGCAAATAATTAATTATGAATTTTTTATTACAACTTTTAGAAAATATAAAACTCGCCTCTGACCACCTTAACTTGGTCAAAACTTCATGAAATTTAATTTTTTTTTTTAATCCTATAGTATGTGAAGCATAGAATGTGACGCATGTTTTGATTCAAAAATATGATACCGCTTGAAAGTTATATATGTTTTCAATCAGCCTATCGATTAGGACTTTAGTCGTAATTCTAATAGAAAATGAATAATAATTATTTATTAAATTCAAATTAAATCATAATTTATATTTTTGGAAAGCTGAGAATCTCCTCTAAAAACCCTTTTCGTTTCATTAATTTTGGGTGAAAAAAAATTCGTCAACCACATACCCTCATAATATTGCCACTTTTTGGCGCACCATGATCCTGCACATACCCTTGATTTCATTTGTTCATTTCCATCTACCATTGTGGAAAAATTATTACAAGAGGGATAATCGTAAGTTAAGTCTGCCCAAATTCAGAAAGATACACCTGCCTAGGTTTAGCAGCACCTGAAGAGTAGAAGGTTGAATTCTTTCAACCTTGTTTGTTACCCTGAAGCGTACCAAGAGATTTGCAACCTCTTGAGGCATCTTGCCTGCGTTTTTGAGAGCTAACAGGGTGGATACACCCTATTCCATATTCTATTTCTAACAAGTTTGCTACAAAGGAGTGGATACACCCTATTCCATATTTTGTTTCTAACAAGTTTTCTACAGAAGGGTGGATACACCCTATTCCATATTCTATTTCTAACAAGTTTGTTGCAGAGGGGCGGATACGCCCTATTCCATATTATGTTTCTAACAATTTTTTTGCAGAGGGGCGAATATTCCCTATTCCATATTCTATTTCTAACAAGTTTGTTGTAGAGGATTGAATATGCCCTCCTAGTTATTGCAGATGGGTGGATACGCCCTCCTGGTTACTGTAAAGGGGTAGATATGCCCCAAAACAACACATTTTGGGAGGTAAAATAGCCATTTTAGCTTAGTTTTTGCTCCAATTTTTTGTTGTTTTCTGATTCTAACCCCCTAATGTTATTTGTTACAAGGATATTGGTGTTTTTGATAACATTTTGTAGCATATTATTGTATAATTGGTGAAGAAAGAAGGATAAAACAATTAACATTTGCTTGTAGGACTTGTTGTTTACACAGATTTCTAAAGCTATCCTTCTTGTTTTTCGTTAATCTAGGAACATAGCTTAATTAGGGGACATAATATTTGTTGTTTTTTGTGTCTATCTTTTTTTGTTACCCAAAGGGGGCATTAGTTTGTCTTCACTTTCCCCTTGCACTTTGTGTGAGCCTGGGGAGTAGTTGGAAATGATTAGTGCTTTCTTTCTAGTGGGACCTGCTTGGGGATTTCATCACCCCAAGGGACATTCCAACCATGCATACCAGCGGGGTATATAAAGGGAGGAGAGAAAAAGTTGTACCTCAATCTAGTCACATCGTAATTGGTGGAGCATCGAAGCTAGGATGATACCTAGATAAACATGAAGATTTGGTATGATCCCTTTAGTATCTCATTGGGGTTCTTGACTCATGCTTGCGACGGGCTGGTGTTCATGGTTGTGCCTCACATACAAAGAGCATATCGAAGACTCCCTAGAAACCTTATGCATCCTAGATTAAGACCTTTATTGGCCATACCCTTAATACTAATTGTAGGATTGTGCTTGTTTGAAAGTGCTTTCTCGTGAGAAACCAGTAAATTTTGTCACAAGTTGGCCTCATTGTTGTCATTTTAAGTCCTTGCCATAGTCATTTCCACCTGAACCAAGTCACTGTTCACTACAGTGGGGTGAATTTTCCCTTCTTTTCACTACAGTGGGGTGAATTTTCCCTTTTGTTCACTGCAGTGGGGTGAATTTTCCCTCTTGTTTGCTACAGTGGGGAAAATTTTCCCTCCTGAACAGTAAAATTCATCCTGTTTAGCTCCGTTTAGCCTCCAAACCTCTGTTTAATCATTCCAAACCCCCGTATAATCATTCCAAACCTATTTTTTGTCATTCTAAACCTCCAAAACCTCTGTTTAGTCATCCTAAACCTTCGTTTAGTCATCCTAAACCTCTATTAGTCATCCCAAGCCTCCATACATTTATTCTCTCAATCCACCCACTTGTTTTGAATTTTCCAATAACTCATTTGGGAAGCCCATATCATCACCTAGTGAACTTGTTTCACCAAAATCTTACCCTTTGCATTGCCTAATCCATATCATATAAACACCACTCATCATTAAACTACCTAAACCTTGTGTTACAATTTGTTATCCAAATTGACCTTAGCACTTGAATTTGATTGTTATCCTTCATATCAATCATCAAATTTGACCCAAATCAATTCACTTCCATCTTGAGGCGAATTCAGTGTCATAAGTTATCATCTTCGACCCAAATCAATCCATTTCTAGCTTGAGGTGGATTTGGTGCCATGATTATTGTTGGAAGATGTGCCTCAATTCTTACTGACATGTAACTCCTGTAGGGAAAATTCATTGTGACATTATTCATGTCTGGCCAACTAGCTGTTCTGAATCCTTTGAAATGTTCATGTCGCCGAGACAGTGTTGATGTCTTGCCGACAAGTCTATCGCTGTGACCTTTTTCATCGGGCTATCACAAGGGCTTTGGTAAGATGTCCCAACGAGTATGAAATGTCTCGCCGACAAAGGTTGCTATCGGGGTAACACAAGAATCTTGGGGAGAAGTCTCAGTGATGAAGATAGGTCTCACAAACAGTAAAGTCCTTCCGATGGAAAAGTTGAAATCGATATGACTTGTGAGCATCGGTAAAACGTCTTGCCGATGGAGGAATCTCTTGCCGATAGAAACATAATGGATGTCGATGGATTCGGTATGTCTCATGGCATTCGTTATAATGTCCTGCCGACTGTTGGGATCTATGATGATATCGATATGAAGACTTTGTGGCATCGGGGAGACACTGTTAGTGTCTCACTGATATTCCAACAAAGTTGAACGCCCTTGATCAGATTGACCATCCTATGTGGAGTATCATGGACCAATCAGAGGAAGTGATTTTTGAATGGATGGTAGTTATATTTTTGCAACTATTGTGATGCTGGAGTTGAACATCATGCAAGAAAAAATCGACGCTCAAGTGGAAACTTTCTATGATGAGGCAATGGAAGATAAGGATGCACAGAAGGTAAAAATCAGAATGTAATAAGATAAAAGCAGATCGATTATGAGTTCTGTAATCAATCGAATTGTTGAGATATTTTTCTGAAAACTAGATGAATAGTGAATGAAACTACTGTGAACTAATACCAGAGAGTTGTATCTCTGATTTGTATGTAATTGTTGTTACTATAATACAAAGAGATTTAGCTTGGTGTGGTGGGTTTTTTCCCGAAAGGGTTTCCCATGTAAATCTGTTGTTCATTGTCTTTGAGCATCTTCTTTGTTTCTGTAAATCTTTGATGTGTGTCTTAATTAGATTGTAATTTGGAAATTAAAAGTACTCTATGCATTCTCCCCTATGGTTTTGACATCAGGAAAGTAGCTTCTGCACCATTGCTTTCCTTACAAATGGTATCAAAGCCTTGCCAGTCGTGTTATCCTTGTGAGTGGGTTGGGTTTTTTGTGTCAATCCTTTTCCAGTGGGATTTTGGTAGAGGTCTGATAGTTTAATTACAAATTAAGATGGCTAGCACATCTGGGAAGATGGAAATAGAGAAATTCAATGGTAGCAATTTTGAGTTGTGGAAACTCAAAATGGAAGATCTGTTAGTAGACCGAGATCTTTGGACTGTTGTGTCTGGAACAATGCCTCAAGGCATGAAGCAAGAGGATTGGGACCTTGTAGATAGAAAGTCTAAGGGGATGATAAGGCTCTGTTTGACAGACTTTGTTCTTCTGAATGTTCATGAAGAAAAGACTGCCTCTTCCTTGTGGAAAAGACTGACATCAATTTATCAAGGAAAGTCCTTGGTGAACAAATTGTTCTTGAGGAAGAAGCTTTACTCTTTAAGAATGTAGGAGGGAGGATCTGTTGCTGATCACTTAAATGTTTTCAACATGGTGATTGCTCAGTTAACATCTGTTGGTGTGAAGATTGAAGATGAAGATCGCTGCATGTTGTTGTTATGTTCTCTGCCAGATTCTTGGGATCATCTGGTGATGGCTATTGGGAGTATGACATCCACTTTCAAGATGGAAGATGTTGTTGCTTCTTTGTTATTGGAAGAGATGAGAAGAAAATATTCTGAAATGGAAAAGGAGGCTCTGGTTGTCAGAGGTAGATCGAAGGAGAAATGAAAGAAGGACAAGAAATCTAGATTGAAATCAGAAGGGAGATCAAAGTCCCCTGGTAAGAAGTCCAAGGTGAAGTGCTAGAATTGTGGGCAACCTGGTCATGTCCGAAAGGATTGCAAGGAGGAGAAAAAGAAGAACTCTTTTGGAAATGATTCTTCTCAAAGTGATGCAAACACTTTCATTGCAGCTTTTGCTACACGGGCATCCGATGATGTCTGGCTGATTGATTCTAGAGCATCTTTCCACATGACATCTCATAGAAATTGGTTCACGAAGTATGAAGAATACAATGGTGGAAAGGTGTACTTGGCAAGTGATTCATCTTTGGAAATTGTTGGCCGTGGAAGAGTGAAGGGAATCAATGATGTAATGCACATACCAGGTCTGGCTTGTAATTTACTTTATGTAAGTAAGCTGAATGATATCAGAGTGCATGTCACGTTCTCTGGAAATGGCTGCAAAATGAATAGTGGCTCTATGGTGCTGGCTAGGGGTGCTCGAATTGGTACCTTGTACAAGCTGGATGCACAAGCTATTCAATGCAATAGTGTCTCTGCAAAGCCACTTAAGACTAGTTATGGAAATAAGAAGGAAAACGTTCCTAATGGAGTAAACGCCATGGAGGTTAAACTTCCAATAGGAAAGACTATGCTCTGGCATCATAGGCTTGGCCACATTGGTGAAAAAGGTTTAAAAACCTTGAAAAATAAAAACTTGGTAGAAGGGCTTGCAGATTGTAACCTTGAGTTTGAATTTTGTGAACATTGCATATATGGTAAACAACACCGTGTTTCATTTTATTCCAGTTCTCACAAATCTTCTAGTTTGCTTGATTATATTCATTCTGATGTGTTTGGTCTAGTGAATGTTCCTTCTCTGTCTAAATCAAGATATTATGTGTCGTTTATTGATGATTATTCAAGAAGAACATTTGTATATTTTCTTAAAAGTAAATCAAAAGTGTTCAGTCGGTTTAAGGAATTTAAAAACCTTGTTGAAAATCAGATTGGTAGGAAAATAAAATGCTTGAGGACTGACAATGGCGGTGAGTTTTGTTTAGATGAATTTGAAAGGTACTATATAGATCATGGGATTAAAAGACATAAGACTACACCTTACACTCTAAAGAAAAATGGAGTTGCTGAAAGGTTCAACAAGACAGTAATGGAAAGAGCACGAAGTATGCTGAGCAGTGCTGGCTTGGAAGAGAAGTTCTGGGTTGAAGCAGTCTCTACAGCATGTTACTTGGTAAATTGTTCTCCTAACTCTGCTCTTGTTGAGAAGATGCCTTTGGAAGCATGGTCTGGAAAGAAGCCCTCTCTGAGACATATTCCTGTCTTTGGCTGTGAGGCATATGAATATGTGCCATTTGGAAAAAGATCCAAGCTGGAAAACAAAGTTGTAAAGTGTATTTTTATTGGCTATAGTGCTAGCATAAAAGGATACAAGCTTTGGAACCTTGAGACTGAGAAGGTTTTGTACAAGAGAAGCATTATCTTTCGTGAGCTGAAGCTTTCTACATTGGATCTGTAGTTAGAGAAGAAATCAGAAAATGAAAAGGATGTAGCAGAAATTCCTCCGGCACCAAATAAAGAGGAATTGAAAAATAAAAATGTACCTGATACTAAGGATAGCTCAAGTAGCTCTGAAAGTTCTGAAGAAGATGAAGAACCACCTCAGCCTCAGCATGTGAGGAGGTCAACTCGTGAAAGAAAGCAACCTGATAGGTATGGGTTTTCTTTAATAGATTCTACTTGTTCCTATGCTTTAATTTCTAGCACTGATGAACCTAGGACTGTGAAAGAGGCATTTAAAATGTCTTATTCAAACTCTTGGTTGGAAGTCATGAATGAAGAGATGGAATCATTAGAAAAGAATGATGCCTAGAGTTTGGTGCCATTTCCTAAAGGAAATAAAGTTGTGGGCTGCAAATGGGTATTTAAAAAGAAAACTGGTATGGATGGTAGTGTAGAAAAATATAAAGCAAGGCTGGTTGCAAAAGGTTATTCCCAGGTAGAGGGAATTGATTATGGAGAAATCTTTTCTCCTATAGCTAAGATGACATCTATTAGATTTCTTTTGTCACTTGCAGCAGCGTATGACTTAGAAATTGAATAGATGGATGTGAAGACATCATTTCTTCATGGTGAACTTGAAGAAGAAATTTATATGTCCCAGCCAGAGCACTTTGTGAAAAAAGGTAAGGAAAGACTAGTTTGCAAGTTGAAGAAATCTCTGTATGGTTTAAAACAATCTCCTAGAATGTGGTACCAGAAATTTGACACTGTTGTTTTGTCATTGGGATTTGTAAGATCAAAATGTGATCATTGTGTATATTACAAAGCTGAAAGTGATCAAGTCCTTATTATTGCTCTCTATGTTGGCGATATGCTGTTCATAGGCAATAGTAAGCTAATGATTTCCGATCTTAAGTCTCAATTGTCTACAAAGTTTGAAATGAAAGATCTTGGTGCAGCAGGGTATATTTTGGGAATGGAAATAACCAAGGACAAGAAAAATAGAAAACTTTGGCTCAGTCAGAGTAAGTATATCATGACTATTCTAGAGAGATTTTGTATGACTGAGTGCAAGCAACTAGTTGTTCCAGTTTCACAAGAAACGAAACTATCTATTGAGGATTGTCCAAAATCTCCTACTGAGATGGAGGAGATGACTAGTGTGCCATATGCTAGTGCGGTTGGCAAACTTATGTATGCAATGGTCTATACAAGGCTAGACATTGCCCAAGCAGTGGGAGTTCTTAGTCGGTTTATGGATAATCTTGGAAGGACACATTAGGGTGTTGTGAAAAGAGTGTTTAGATATCTGAAGGGCACTTCAGACTATGCTTTGTGTTACCATGGTAACTTGGTTAAATCACAGAGGACTCTTAGTATTCAAGGTTATGTGGATTCTGATTGGGCAGGGGACATTGACAGCAGAAGATCCACCAGCGGATATGTTTTCATGATGAATGGTGGTGCAGTGAGTTGGATGAGCAAGCGGCAGGCTATAGTCGCTTTGTCCACTATAGAGGAAGAATACATGGCAGCTAAACATGCCTATAAAGAAGCAATCTGGTTAAAACGTTTGCATTTTAACATTGGTTTTGATGCAGGAAAAATTACAATTTACTGTGGCAGTCAGAATGCTATATGTTTGGCAAAAAATCCTACTTTCCATGCCAGGACGAAACATATAGATGTATAGTATCATTTTGTACGGGATATGGTGGAGGATGGGAAGGTCTCTTTGGAGAAAGTGGATACTTTGGAGAATGTTGTAGATGCATTGACGAAGCCTGTGAGCACAAAAAAATACAGGTGGTGTGCCAGTTTGATGGGCCTCTTGGCCCATGTTTTTTAATAGTTTGATTATGCTCTAGAGGTGTCAGTAAGATCTTCTTCAAGTGGGAGCTTGTTGGAATATGTGCCTCAATTCTTACTGACATGTAACTCCTGTAGGGCAAAGTTGCTGTGACATTATTCATGTCTGGCCGACTAGCTATTTTGAATCCTTTGAAATGTTCATGTCACCGAGACAGTGTTGATGTCTTGCCAAAAAGTCTATCGCTGTGACCTTTTTCATCGGGCTATCACAAGGGCTTCAGTAAGATGTCCCAACGAGTATGAAATGTCTCGACGACAAAGGTTGCTATCGGGTGTCAAAGTGGTTATCGAGGTAACACAAGAATCTAGGGGAGAAGTCTCAGTGATGAAGATAGGTCTCACCGATAGGAGTTTTCACTTGGTTCCTTCGTGGTGACAAAAAGATTTTAGGATGAAGTCTTGGCGATGGGTGCCTGGTCTCACCAACGGGGATGCAACTAAAGTCATCAGAGTAACTCTTGGCGCCTAGTGAAAGGTCTGGGTGAAGTCAAATGTCTTGCCAGCTCAGCAAGACATGGGCACTCATTATGTGGTCTCAGCGAAAGACATAAGTCTTGCCGACTGGTGATTGGAGCAATCGGTGTGACTTAGGACTTTTGTATGAAGTCCTAGTGAAAGCGATAAGTCTCGCCGACTCTTGGACACTTCGGTATGACATGTTCGACTGCTGTAAGGTCTTAGCGACATAAGTCTTTCCAACTCGATAAGACTTGGATGAGCTCAATATGAAGTCTCAGCGAAAGACGAATGTCTTGCCGACTGTTAGGTGCTTCGGTGAAGCTTAAGGAGACTATATCAGAACTCTTGGAAAATGGTAAAGTCTTGCTGATGGAAAAGTTGAAATCGATATGACTTGTGAGCATCAGTAAAATGTCTTGCCGATGGAGGAATCTCTTGCCAATAGAAACGCAATGGATGTCGATGGATTCGGTATGTCTCATGGCATTCATTATAACATCCTGCCGACTATTGGGATCTATGATGATATCGATATGAAGACTTTGTGGCATCAGGGAGACATTGTTAGTGTCTCACCGATATGCCAATAAAGTTGAACGCCCTTGACCAGATTGACCATCCTATGTGGAGCATTGTGGACGAATCAGAGGAAGTGATTTTTGAATGGATGGCAATTAGATTTTTGCAACTGTTGCAATACTGGAGCTGAACAACATGCAAGAAAAAATCGGCGCTCAAGTGGAAACTTTCTATGATGAGGAAATGACAGAGAAGGATGCACAGAAGGTAAAAATCAGAATGTGATAAGATAAAAGCAAATCGATTCTGAGTTCTGTAATCAATTGAATTGTTGAGAGCTTTTTCTAAAAACTGGATGAGCAATGAATGAAACTACTGTGAACTAATACCATAGAGTTGTATCTCTAATTTTTATGTAATTGTTGTTACTATAATACAAAGAGATTCAGCTTGGTGTTGTGGGTTTTTTCCCGAAAGGGTTTCCCACGTAAATCTGTTGTTCATTGTCTTTGAGCATCTTCTTTGTTTCTATAAATCTTTCATGTGTGTCTTAATTAGATTGTAATTTGGAAATTAAAAGTACTCTATGCATTCTCCCCTGTGGTTTTGACATTAGGAAAGTAGCTTCCGCACCATTGCTTTCCTTACAATTATCCACTTGATTAATCAATGCTCTAGGTCACTAAGGGTGATTTTCTGACTGGGTTTAGGATCCCTTACATCTTCCATCATTTAATCTTAATCCAATCACCCAATCTATTCTATCCAATCATCTAATCATCCAATCAAACCAATCAAACTTATCCAACTATCTAAACAATCCATTCTATCACATCCATTCAATCAACCCAATCCAATCTATCTCAAAGTCTGACATCCTCCAATCAAAATCCAATCTTAACCAATCAAAATCCAATCTCATCCAATCAAAATTGAATATAATTGAATCCAATATTATCTAATCATCTAATCAGAGTCCAATTAAATCTACCCACACCCCTCATCCAATCAATCAATCTTCATCTAATCAAATTGTTCATCAAGGACATCTTTGTAATCTACCTATAGCACATTTGCATGCCCGTTCAAACTAGGTCACAAGCCAAGAAGCAAATGGCACAACAACAAGGTGAAAATTCCCAAGTAAACATGTCTCAAGATCCTAATAATAGTGAAAATCCTACTAATGGTACAAATGTCTCTCAAGATCCTAAAAATGGAGTGAAAATCCCCCTAGACCCTCATAATGACACTTCATCACACTCTGACACTAAAAATCAGAACAACTCACCACATGGTGAAGAGAGTATGGTTAATCAACCTGAACTCATGCTTGAGGAACATTCCAGTAATCCTGCCAATGTGCAAATGACAGACCACCTATTCAAAAAAAATGGGGAAGAAATATTTTCCCACCTGATTGAAAAAGGTGTCAAACCTCCACTAGGTGTTGACTTATCCAAATATAGCAGTTCCATGGCTAACATACCCCAAGGTTCACAAAACACACCAGATGGCTCATACATCCCCAATGTTCCTCCAGTAGAGGGTTGGCATCAACCTGAATTTGGAAACACTGCTCTTTATCATGTTAACCATCCCCCACATGCTAAAATCTTAGTCATGGGGGCTCCTCAAGTATCTGATCCCAATAATCCTTTTTCCTATGACATGCCGAAAAATGTTCCACAACCTTCGCCATTAATGCTAAAAACACCACCCCTTTCAAGTCGACCTTGAGTCAACATTGGGGGCAACCCTTTTACTGCATTTCCTCCACCTCCTGGGGCCACAAATCTATCACCACCTCCGTACACATCTCAATAGCCTCCCCAATCTAGCCTACTAACTCAATTACCTCCATAAGGTACATCCCAACCAAATGTTTCAGTTGGTACCCAACAACCTCCTTTACATAACACCTCTACATTATCTCAGTCACCTCATTAGCAACAACCCCCGCATAATTCTTTAGTTTCTTCACAAAAACCACCATACCAATCACAAGGCAATCCATCCCAACCTCTTGCCCAAAACATATCCCCATTCCTTGCATCCATTTTACATCCGCAAGTTCAACCAAAACACAACATCCCATCTCAGCCCACACAATAGTCAACATCACATCAAAAACCTCCTCAACATTATTACTATCATAACCAACAGTAGTTCCAGCAACAACCACCCTATGTGGCCTCCCAATAGTCATAGTAGTACATTCAATACCAACAAACCAATCTGCAATATCACATTCAAGATCCTCAACATTCGGTCATGCGTTCTTATCAAAAAAATCCCTACTATACCTTGCAACAACAACCCCAGTACCAACAAAATCCCTTGGCATACCAGCAAGGGACATCATTATCTCACTATCAAAATCCATATGTCAACCTTAAGACACTATCTCAGCAGGATCCTTTGTTTTCCTACCACCCATATCCATCCAACCCATCTGTCTCGACTCCTACGCCACCGGTCAACGTGGACCTATTGGAAATCAAAGCTTTTTTTGAAAGATCTCCAAGTGGGGACTAGTAAACAATCCTTTAAATTTGAAGATATATGTCCCTATTCGTTCGATCCATCCATCTCACTAATTCCCTTCCCAAAGCACTTTGAGAAACCAAAGTTTGACAAATACAAGGGAAACAAAGATCCTAAGGACCACTTGCAAGAGTTTTACTCCCAGTGTCAGGAAGTTATGCACAATGACAACTACCTCTTGCGTTTGTTTCCTCAGAGCCTAATAGGCAATGCCCTAGAATGGTTCATGAGTCTAGAATGAGGGTCCATAAAATCCTTTGCGGATCTTTTAGAATTTTTTTTTCTTACTTCTCTTTCAAATTGGAAAAAGACACAAATACTTTCGACCTTCTTAAGGAGAAGCAACATGAAGGTGAAACCTTTGTTATCTACCTTCAACGACAGCATGCACTAGAAAGCCTAATGAAAACCCCTCTCAAAGAGAAGGACATGGTCACCCTCTTTGTGGAGAACTCACATCCCGACATGGCTCACAATTTCAGGTTGCACTATGGTACCACTTTCATTGAAATAGTGGAAAAAGGATGCATCCTTGAACGTTCCCTTATTGCAAAAGGGCACATCAAGATACACAACCATGACAAAGAAAGGCCATCTGATGATAAGTCACACTTTTGGAACAAGAACAAAAACACAGTGAATGATTGTGTCACTGACACTAAACATGTTCAGGTGGCTAACACATCCCAGAGGCAACAACCATTGGTACCTAATGCCATATCCATGCCACAGGGAGCATCTCATCCTCCTCAACAGTCGAACAAAAATAGTCAAGAGAATGGAAAATTCCAATATATTGAATTAGGAGAACCCTTGAGCGTCATCTTCAATAAGTTGTTACAGGTCAACTATCTAATCACGTACCTCGTCACCAAACCATTTGATGAATCGAAGCCCAAAATAGCCTAGTTTAGGGAGAATGAATATTGTGAATTCCATAAAATAAAAGAGCACACTCTAAATAAATGTCAAGGTCTCAAAAACTATGTCAAAGATCTTATCGATCGAGGAGATATCAAAGTCAACACTAGACAAGCTTCATCATCCAATGCTCAATTACAGATATACCAAAACACCTTCCTTAACCATAATCAAGGCACAAGCACCTCTAACAACAATCCCCAAGACAACAACACAAATAATATAAGCTATAAAAATGTACCCCTCAATTATGATGGCATCATCCATTACATTGAATAGGTAGAATCTCATGTGTCTATGATACATGTTAAAGCTAAAGAGCCCCAATGTGCTATTGCTACTTGATGGTCCTACATTACTGTCCCTACAACCTCCACATCCATCCAATAAAATCCTGTAAACTCTCAATATAACATTCTTGATCACCTAGGAAAGACCCCAGCTCAGATCTCAATTTTGGATCTACTTAAGTCTTCTCCTGTGCATCAGGAAATACTCAACAAAGCTTTACAAGAAACTCACCTACCTAATGACATTGATCCCACATAGTTCCAAGCTTTAGTAGGACACCTAGCTTTATCTTACGAGCTACACTTTGGCCATAATGACATGCCAAATATTGATGCCAATAACAACTGTCCCTTACACATTGAAGTCTTGGTTGCCCGTCATAAAATAAAATGGGTCTTTGTAGATAATGGCTCTACCCTCAATCTATCTACTCTAAAGTTCATAAAATAGGTAGGGTATACTCAAGCAGATTTGAGTAATAAAATCATCACGATCAAAGCTTATGATAATGTGGAAAGAAATTCTAAAGGGATTATCAGTCTTCTTATCCAGGTTGGACCTGTAGTTCAATACACTACTTGTCATGTCCTTGATCTAGACATACCATATAATCTCCTCCTCAGCCGCCCATGGCTCTACACCATGCAAGCTGTCCCCTCCATGTACCATCAATGCCTAAAGTTCTTAGTTAATGGACAAGAGATCACCATTTATGCCAACACATAACCATTCAAATACTGCCACACTCTAGAAGCATCATTTCCACATTTACATTATTGTCCTAGGGTCAAAATGGGGGCATCTCATTCATCATCCTCCAATCCATCATCCACCATGACAACCACTCCATCTTCTGCCACCAATCCTACAGTCATCAAAGTATAGATCATTGACAAGGGGTGTGGTGAATATGAAATGCATACCACTCTAAATGTGGCAACCATGCCACTGTCACCACACATGTACGACCAACCTTTGTAGGCTACTCCAAAGGAAGACAAGACTATCACCTTTAGTGCAAAAAAATTCCCACTACCACTTTCTGGTCTCCTACTTAAAGACAAATGCACCAAAAGAGGATATTAGTCAGTGGGTATACTGTGAAGAACCCCAACCAAATCCTCCTCTAAAGGAATACTTTCAGGAAGTATACCCTTGGTAAGCTAAGTTCACACAAAAGCATAACTACCAAGGCGGGGGCCTAGGTAAGGAAGAACAGGGACAATTGCAACCTATTGATGTATCAAAGCTGCCGTGAAATATAGGCCTCAAATATATAACAAAAAGCAGAAAGTCCCTAAAACATCATCTAATGCCTCCAATAGTGTTACTATGGAAAATGGTCCCTTAGAAGACATACGCAAGGAAGAATCCAACATACGTGCATATGATGATGTTTATCACACAGACGTCTCATCCATGTTTGACTACTTATCTGTCTTTACCATCAACCTTTCTCTTCGCTGGATCCTGAACTCATTGATTGGGACCTACATGATAACACACCTGTCAATTTCTCCCTAGATACATATGTAAACCTCATGGGATTGGGGGAGTATGAACACTCGAGTCATAAAAATAAAAAAAATGGTCATCTAGTAAAAACCTCCCCGAGGCACTTCCTGACCTAGAAAAGGTAAAAATAAATGACACATCTGATAGTGAAAACCTCGAAGAGGTGCTAGAGGATGGATATGTTCATCTTCCCCTTGTGGGAACTCAATTATCCACACGGTCATCCATCCTAATTTAAGAAACTCAAGAGGTTAATTTGGGTACTGCAGAAAACCCTAAGATCACCTATGTAGCCAAATCTCTATTAGAGCAAGAATATTCAGTCATTGTTCAGCTACTCCAAGATGGCATCATTAACTTTGCTTGGTAATACTCAGATATGCCAAGCTTAGACCCTGCTTTAGTAGTTCATCATCTGGATGTTCACCCAGATGCCAAGCCAGTCAAACAAAAGCTTCGAAAAATGCATCCATAGGTAGCATTATTAGTCAAGAAAGAATTAGAGAGATTACTAGATGCCAATTTTATCAGACCCGTTGATTACTCTGATTGGATCTCCAACATAGTTCCTATTGCCAAACCAAATGGAGACATTCAGATTTGAACAGACTTTCAGGATCTTAATAAAGCCTATCTAAAAGATGACTTCCCACTGCCCAATATTGATATGTTGGTCAACTTGACTACAGGACATGAGATTTTATCCCTTATGGATGGTTTCTCTAGTTACAATCAGATCTGAATTGTACCTGAAGACCAACACAAGACCAATTTTACAACACCTTGGGGTAATTTTTGCTACAATGTTATGCCCTTTGGTCTCAAGAATACTGGGGCAACATATAAGAGAGCAATGAATATCATCTTCCATGACCTCATCCATATTATCATGGAAGATTATGTTGACAACTTGCTAGGAAAACCTAGAACTAGAGCAGTGCACCCTGCCATCCTAAAAAGGATCTTCAAGCGGTTAGAACATTACAAGTTATGAATAAATCCAAAAAAGTGTGTCTTTGGTGTTACGTCAGGAAAATTATTGGGTTACATAGTCTCCTGAAGAGGCATTGAGGTTGATCCCATCAAGGTGAAAGCTATTTTGGATATGTCACCCTTGCACAATCTGAAATAGTTGAGAAGTCTCCAAGGAAAGCTACAATCCATCTGTCGGTTCATATCCCAACTTGTAGAAAAGTGTCAGTCATTCACCCATCTTTTAAAAAAAGACTCCACCTTGAAATGGAACCAACAATGTCAGATAGGTTTCGATAAGATCAAGGAATACTTGGCTCATCCACTGATCTTAATGCCACTGATTCCAAGGAAACCCCTCCTGCTTTACATCTTTACCACTTCAGTTGCACTAGGGGCATTATTGGCACAACATGATAAGTCCTCAAAAGAAAGATCAATCTACTACATCATTCAAACACTGGTCGGCTATGAATTAAATTATTCACCCATGGAGAAAGCATGTCTTGTAGTGGCCTTTAGTACACAAAAAAACTAACATTACATGCTCAGTCATTTGGTCAAATTAATAGAAAAAATTGATCCACTAAAGTATTTGTTATCCAAAACCACTTTAACTGGTCGCATGGATAAGTGGGTCATGCTCCTAAGTGAATTTTACATACAGTACATAGATCACAAAGCCATAAAGGGACAAGTCATATCTAATTAGTTGGTTGAGGCACCCCTTGTGGATGCTTACCCCCTAGTCACTAAATTTCTAGATGAAGAAGTTTTCACAGTTACAGAAGCATCTACTTGGATATTTTATTTTGATGGATCATATACTCATAATGGATCAAGTACAGGAATTTTTTTGGTTACCCCTCAAGGTGACTACATCCCAAAATCATTCAGGATAGCATTCCTGTGTACCAAAAACATAGCTGAGTACGAAGTTCTCCTCACAGGTCTCCAAATTGCAAAGCAATGGCACATAACTCACTTGAGAGTCTTTGGTGATTCATTGTTGGTCATTAAGCAAGTTAATGATGAATTCCTAAGAAAAGATGATAAGCTATTACCCTATAAATGCATGGTGGATGATTTCAAGAAATATTTCACCTTCATATAGTTTGACCAAATTCCTATGGTGCAGAACAAAGCAATTGATGCTATGGATACTATTGGCTCTCTGATTGACATGCCTAAAGATCGAATAGAATATGAGTTCCTTGTGGAACAAATTTTATTCCCAACATATGATATCCCTAAGACTGACATGGTGTGTGATATTGTAGGTCCTGCTTCCCCATGGTACCAAGAAATATATACTTATCTGCATGATAATATTCTACCCCCAGACCTCACACGAAACCAACAAAAATCCTTTATTCAACATTTAGCCTGATACATTATTGTCTGTGATATGCTTTATTGTCACGTGTATGATGGAACCATCGTTAGATGTCTGAATGAGACCGAAGCCCATACTGCACTGACAGAGGTACATAGTCATGTAAATTGTGGGGCCCATTCAAATGGTATGGCTTTGGCCAAAGGGATTCTTCGAGATGCATATTATTGGACTACATTAGAGCATGATGCTTGTGAATTCGTGAAGAAATTCCTTCTCTACTAGCAACATGCAAATTTGATTCATGCTCCAGCACAAGACCTTCAACCCCTCTTAGCACTGTGGCCCTTCTCTCAATGGGGTTTCGACTTGATTGGAAGGGTTTACCCACCATCTTCTGATGGCCATACATTCATAATTACTGCCACTGAGCACTTCACCAAATGGGTGGAAGCAATGCCACTCTCACAAATCATCAATACTCAAATTTTAAAATTCATCCTTTACCATATTCTTTGTAGATATGGTATTCCATCCACCATCCTTTTTCGATAATGGAAAACCTTTTAAAAACTAGGCCATGAAACATCTTTATGACACCTTTCATATCCAGCATCGTTGGTCGACACCTTATTACCCCTAGGGTAATGGTCAGGAAGAAGCAACCAAGAAGACCCTTATCTGCATCCTCAAAAAGGTTGTCAATAACACTGGTCAAGATTGGAACCTCCATATTCATCCTACTCTTTGGGCATATTGCACCTCCATCCATACCCCTACAGGTGCTACCCCCTATTCTTTAGTGTATGGTGCCAAAGCCATCTTGCCAATCGAAGTTGAGCTCCCATCACTGAGAATTTCTCTAAAGAACCTTATCAGCGAGGAGGATGCTCGTGTTGCATAGTTTGCACAACTGGAGTTACTTGATGAAAGATGAATCACAACCTATGATAATATGCAAGCTTACCAAAACCACCTCAAGCGTAACTACAACAAGAAGGTTTGTCCTTGAAAATTCTAGATTGGTGAACTTGTCCTTAAAGAGAACCAGTATACTCAGTAGGACCATGATAAGAAAGGAAAATTTGAAGCAAATTGGTTGGGTCCTTATATCATAACCGCTAAATATGGATCTGGGGCATGCATACTTGCTACCCTTGAAGGAGAGCCCCTCAAAGAACCTATCAATATCATGCATCTAAAGAGGTTCTACACCTAAGTCTGTTTGGTAACCCTAAGTGAAAAATAAAAAATAAAAAATCCAAAAATAGTAAAGAGAAATAAATTCGTCCTATGGTGAAAACCACCTTTGGTGGCACCTTGGATAGGTACATGTGGTGAAAACCTGGTAACATACATCATCCGTAGAGGGCTTAATCATTATCTACCTTGTGTCCTAATTAATTTATGACTCCATCTATCCTATCTTGACATCCTCTCCCATTCCATCTTTGGCCACTTGGTATCTTTTGATTGAGCATTGGACGATCATATGCTATCCGTCACCCTAAGATTTTTGTCCTAGTTTGAACTTTTGTTGTCAAGTTGTTCATCTGTTAGTTTGTGTCATCATCTAGGATCATCTATTGTGTCAGTCTCCACCTAGGCCTCATCCTGTCATGTCGATCCTCTTAGTCCTTATCGAACTACGTTGCCCCTATGCTTTCACATAGGCAAGGTTGATCATCTGATCCATCCTCGGGGCATTCTGGACCATCTTATTGTGGTCCTCCATCATTTTTATTCATTGGTACCTTTTCATTGTTATCCATGGTCGCTTATCACTTGTCTTCTCTGAACTACATTGCCCCTGCATGTTCACATAGGAAAGGTTAATCATTTGATCCACCCCTAGGGCTTTGTTTCGTCATTGTCTCATCAGTCTCCATTAGTCCTCTTGTCACTTTATCCATGGTATTTTTTGGAACTATGAGGGCTCTACACTTTCATGTAGGCAAGGCTAATCTATGATCAACCCCTGAGCCCCTAGGTCTATAGGGTGTGTCAGTCTCATGTCTGGTGTCTTGTGCCGTGTCATCAAGCTATGCCCTTATCTAGCTGGTTCTTCACAAATGAGAACCACCTGTGGCAAGAAATTCAATCGATTTTGAGCATCCCATGTCATAATGATCTTTTAGTTTAGTAGATATCCATCATCTTTGGTCTCAATAGGATGCATCCTTCCTAACAAACCTCATCAACCCCATCCATCCTCTTGATCCTATGGCAAAGGACGTCTAGAATTTGATTGTGATCTTTTGATACTTTTGGTTTTTTTTTATCATTAGAGCTCTCTATTACAATTAGTTAAGGCCACCATAATTTTTCATATTATGGTGTGTTTTGACTAATTTAGAAAGGGGCATATCTTGATCTTTTATTATTGTTGTCTACTGGGTTGCCCCACGTAGTATCCACCAAGACCCATGTGATCTTGTTTTATGTTGGGACATCCCTTTGTGCTTGTGGTTATCCCAATGCCTAGCCCGACCAAAGTATTCACTACTTTGGGGTGTTTGGATAGCCTTCTTGTTTGTGTGTTTGTTTCATGCATTAGATGCTAACTCGCCTTGGTTACCTATAACCTAGCACTTGGTGTCTTATGCTATAGAAAAAATTAGTGCTTCAAAGATGAAAAATCATATTAGGATTGCATTTCATAATCATTACTATAGCATAGCATTCACCCTATGATTTTGGCTGTGCAAGTTATTTTCCCTATCTCCCATTCTTCTCAAGATACTAAGGGTTATTGATGGGTTCCAAATTACACCCGTTTTCCACTTTCACTACACATACATCTCCCCCCTCTTTATCATGTAAGTCCTTATTGATGCTTATGATCATGTGTTATTTCCTTTCATTACAACTTTAAGCTCATTACAAGTGCACTATCATTTTTAGAACCACACATATTAGGTTCATTCTACTGCTATCACCACTTGCACCACAAAGTGTTAGATTCATGCATACATCACCACTTGCATCAAAAAGTTTTAGATTCATAATATATCACATCCTGCATGCATAAACATATACATAAGCCATCATAAACATATATATACACTTCAACAAATCAGATAAGCATTCATACATAAAGCATCCACATAAGCCATCATAAACATATACATACACTTCAACAAATCAAATAAGAATCCATACATAAAGTATCTACATACGCCATCATAAACATATACATACACATCAACAAAACAAATAAGCATCCATACATAAACATCCACATATGCATATATCAAATCATCCATCCAATGCAAGAACATGGTGTCAATAAGGGCCGGTATGTATAAAAACCCAAAAGTCCATCACAAAATAATTTCTATCAATGACATAAAAATACATGCCCATCATATACAAAATAATAAGAAGAAATATTAGTACAAGGCTCTGAAAATAACCGCTGTCACTCTGACCTATCTATCCACCCTGTACTTGTCAAAAACTCAATAGCCTGTCATCTACAGAATGAGCTACCCACATCTGATCTGTAAGGTGAATCAAGTACTGATCTCCTACCTGGAAAAACCCCATGTGACTCACTGAAACCTTGGGTCTGCGTCCCTAGCATCTGAGATGGCGTTGGCATTTGTGGTTTATGCCGAACATATTGGAATATCCACTGTGTCGGATCTAGAACTACATGATAATATGCAAAAATAAAAAATCATGCCTCCCTCTCATTCTCCTCTCGCTCAGCAACCTAGACCCAAGCAGAGTTCCACTCCTGATGATACCTATCCTGATCTCTAGTAATAACTCTCCTCTCATACTCCTAGGCCTCTTGGGATAGTCGTAACTGCGCCATCTCTGCCTAAACCCGATCTCTCATCTCCTCGGTAGCTACTGCCCTAGCCACTACAACATTCCTCTCACCTTATAACCCTTGTATATCTTCCCCTATCACATCACCAACCTGTACTAACTGCAGCTGAGCCACTGCTGTGTCCCACTCTCCCTACAACATCTGCATCTGCATCTCTATAGCATCCCTCTCCCTCTATACTAATTGCAACTAAGACACTCCTACATCTCGCTCTTCCTGCAACATCTATATCCATATATCTGTAGCATCCCTCTCCTTCTAAGAAGCCTGTGATCAAACTTCCATTGCATCCCTATCCCTTTGTAGCTTCTGTGCTCTCAATTCTGAGGCATCTCTCTCTGTCTCTATAGTGACAATACCTCTGAAACGGTCTCCTCTCTCCTCCTTTGAAGAGACTATATCTATACCTCTGTCACCTCCCTCTCACTCTGCAACACCTACACCTATGCATAGAGTACATCCCTCTTAGCCTCCATGGTCTACACCTGTGCCACTGCTACATCTCTCTCTGCCTGTATCATGCGTATCTGACCCCTCATCTCCTCTAGCACCTGTCTAGTGTTTGTTGGACCTTGATCTATTGGCTCCCATCTAGCTTGCAATATAACAACCTCTGACTATAATATATCATGGTCCCAACTCACAATAGCCAACTCATCCCATACCCCTTATATCTCAGCTCGCATTCCATCTCTCTCCCTCTCCACTGCCACTACCTGTGTGAATAGGTATTCAACAATGAATCCATAATCTCTTTGTCCTACTGTCTATACCCTTGCTATCTCGGCCCTAAGTCTAGTCACCTTTGCCTCAACTATCCTCAACCTCTGATCTATAATCCAAGGCCTCTCCACAGTGCCTCTCAGCTGAGTAGTAGGATCCTCTAATGCCACACAATGAATCGCTGCCAATGGCTCTACCTCCAACACATCCACATCTAGCCCATATACATCCATCACATCAATCTCTACCTCATCCTACACCCGCTCGACCCTACTCACCTGAATCCTCCTTGGCTGCCATCTCCTCCCTACCCTCATCAATCTCCTTGACTCTCCTACATCCCTCCTCTCCCCCTCTAACTCCTCCTCATCCTCGCTCTCCCCTATCTCTAGCATGGAAGGCCCCTCCTTTTCCATGCTTTGGACACTCCTTTGTCATCTCCTACTCACCATCCTCTCTGATTGAACCCTGGCCTCAATCTCCTCCTATGCTCCATCTTGTTGTCCACCCCCTCCTGTCCCCTCCTAGTCAGCCCTCACGAGCACTCACCTCCGTCATACTCTACCTCCTATTCCTGTCTACTGAACAACTCCACCCTCCATCGCACATATCATCTCCACCTTTGGCTCATCCTATTGTACTACATCTAGCTCTAGACCTATCCCAACCTCCTTTCATACTGCATCTCTCCCACTGTCGAGACCTGCTACATCCATCTCCTCCCCCACATCTATCATTGCCCTAGCCCTCCTCCGCTATCTCCTCCTCCTCCTCCTCTCGGGTTGTCCTACCACCCCAGCCTCATCCTCTCCTTTTCCCTATTGACCAACACCCTCTACATCCTCCTGCTATCCTACCACCCTCACCTCCCCTCTCCTTTGCACTTTTCTCCTCCTGTTTACACTCCCCCTCACCAACTAGCGCTCATCCTATGATCTAAATCCTACAACTCCTACAATAGGTACCATTGGTGTAATCCTCTCCCATCGGTGGTTTTAGCACCATCGACCATACTGAATCATAACTCATGCATCCTCCACCCCAGTAGCCCTCCCTGGGTAGGGCACCTGCACTGTCGCTGCCCACAATGCCTTGGCATCCCTCAGTGTCGAAGCATTTCCCCATGGTCGCTCTCTGGTGAGTCAATGAAACATGACGGGCACCTCCAGAATATCTCATACCAACCCAAATTTCCTCAACACTCTATTTGGTCAATGCATCTCCATTATGCATGGCTAGCTTCCAATCAAGATGCACCAACTCATAAAATATCCCTTATGTCTATCCTCCTCCTCCCTCCATCCCCTAAATTGTCGATACATATAAGGATGCCATAATATGTCCCTCTCCTGCAAGCCATCTATTACTCTCCTCCACCCATCCATATCCCCCTACAACTCTTACCACAAAACCCAGCCCCTCACCTCCCCATACCCCCAGACCATCAGTTCCCTATCATCCTCCTCTCCTTCCCTAACCACTAGGGGTCTCGTCACCATAATGTGCTCCCATGCCCACACCTATAGTAGGGTCGTGTGTTAAACTCACTGACCTCCTGTAGCAGATCACATACATGTCACTGTATAACTGTGCTAATACATAGGTATCCCATGAGAACTATCCCTCACGCCACTTGACAATATGCTAAATCACCTCCATGAATCATAGACTGCAAAACCACCTGCTACAGTCTAGCAACAATATCCCACTAATCAACCCACACATAAATAATGGTAGGGGTGGTACTCTCACTGATAAAAATCTATCTAGGTCCAACTTCCCATTCTGTATGGGTAGATCCTCATCTCCAAATAAAATTGAAATGGTGTGGTCTAACTCTGCCCCTCTCAATACCACATCGCTCAATAAAAACCCCACTATGGACAACTTAAGGATGCACCATACATCCTCCAACATCACTATCATCTCCCTTGTTGGAAGATGGAAGGTTTATGTCTCTAAACTCCATCTCTCTATCAGTTCTATCATCATCCTTTGATGTGCCCTAATCATCAGGAACTGTAAAAAGTGTAATAACCCTGCATGATCCAATGCTACATCATCTACTTCGGTCATGGCCACCATAGTCGTTGCCACTGCTATGACCATCATTCATATGTCTATAATCGCTTGAAACTCTGCATCCATGACCTGATTTCCAGTACACCTTATTCTCGACCCCGGGACATCGCTTGCTTTCTCCTCTTCTTTTATTTTCCCCCCTCCCTCCTGCTTCACCCCAGTTAGGGAAAACCTGTCTTCGAGAGGGGAGGATGTGCCCCCTCATCGAGGCGAATGCACTCCTAGCTGAGGCAGTTATGCCCCCGTGACGGGGTGAATGCGCCCTGAGCCAGGGAATCTATGCCCTTGAGCTAAGGTGGCTACACCCCTGTGCTAGGGGGAATGCACCCCGAGCTGGGGCGGCTGCGCCCCCACGCTGGGGTGGACTTGCCCTGGTCTGGGGTGGATGCGCCCCGCTGTGGGGCAGACCTGCCCTAGTCTGGGGTAAATGCACCCCCAACCTATAATGGTGCCACCCATAGAGGGGTGGATTCGCCCCTCGTGGGACCATGCCGGCCCCCTCCAACCCCCCTAAATTTCGTCTTCTTCTCTACCCATCCATAGAAATAAAATGTACCCATTTTTCTATTCTATCCCATGAACAAAACCCATTTTTTACATTTTTTATAAACATTCAACCACGTGCTATATATGCTTAAAATACATAAGAGGAATTTTGTCACTAACCTGGCAAGGCACTATGTAGTGGGTGTGGAATCTCCGCACCTCATCTACCTGCTGAATGATGTCAGAGTCATAATCTTGCAGCATCATTTCTCTTTGTCCTCTTCTCTCAATTGCTATAGTGAAAATGTGATAAGGAAATTTCTAAAAATTACCTTTTAACCCCTTCCCCCTCTTTTTTTTGTTTTTAAAATAAAAGGTATTTTTTACCTTTTATTTAACTTTTTTCTCCTCCAACTAATTCCCTACCTTTCTGGGGTCGCCATTTGCAAACCGTGCATCCGACCGACTCCATTCAAAAACAAAAGTTGCTCAGTTTTTTTATCTCTATCAAATGGTACCTCCCATTTCTTCCTATTGAGAAGTCACCCAGGGCCCCTTTTCTTCCCGAACTGGCCTCTCGAGGGGGCATACCCTACCATTTTTCCTCTATCCCTTCATGGTAATGACTGGAGCATCTCCCTCCTTTTTCCTCTACTGGTGCAACTCATTCAACCTATTTCATGTTGGGGCATCAATCCCTATCACTTCCTTCACCATCTCCATTTTGTTTTTCTTTGAAACATTGTTATTCTAACAATATTTTGAAGAGGGGAAAAATGTAGACATCTAAATTTGATCACTCCCATATGATCAAATTCACCTCTTTATTCATCCATTATGTCAATATTAATTTATTTAATTAATATTACATTTTCTGCCTAAAGTCCTTAAAGTATTTAATTTAACAATTAAATGTTTTACCTTACATCTTTTTCCTTTCTAAATTAAATAAATACATCAATTTATTTAATTTAGTCATTTAACCTTTTTTGAATAAAATCAATTTTAAATTCTTCATTTTTCTCTCTCTCCTTGTCACATCCTCCATAATCCCTTTCTAATCTAAATTAATTTAATTAATTCATGATTAGGATGTGCATCCTCTTAATCAAGGATTAATGTCACATCCTCCTACATTTTCCACTTGCTTGTAATCTTTCATTAACTTATCCTAATTAGACATTTGCAAAACCTTAATCAAAGTCATTAGCCACATTTAGCACCCCTTTTTAGTCAACCTTTTCATTGGCCTTTCTTAGCATTGACCCTCTTTCCCATGTGAATTTTTAATTCATATTTATTCATCCCAAGTCTCTCTCCTCCCCATGTGAATTTTGCATTCACATTTTATCCTTTCAAGGCTTACCTTATCCCCATGCAACTTCTAGAACATTTGACTTGTCACCTCATCCACATGTGACAAACTCCCACCTTTTTGGAGACCCTTTCTTATCCACTAGATTCTACCAAGTTTGTGAATTTTTAATCTACATTTATTTCTCCAACCACTTTCTCTTTTCCCATGGAGATTTTTGAGGAATTTGAAAATTCCTCAAATGTCACTTTCATCCTCACTTGGGGACAATAATTTCCTTTTTGAGGAAATCTTCTCACCCCCCAAGGTACTTGTCCTTCCTCCACATCATGTACCTCCCTTCCACCTCACTTCCACATCATCTTATCCTAGGCCATCTCATATTCCACATGTCAAGATGTGAGGGCTTGCGAGTCCTCAACTCACCATAGCCCTACATCTTGACCTCAGTGGCTCAATATCAACCATTGAATTCTATAGAGAATTCAAATTTCTTTATAAATACCCCCTCTTCTAATGTATTTAGGGACTTAGTAATTTTATCATCTTTATGCTGTCATTTTGAGCACCCAATTCACAAGTATTTTCACTCATTTAGCCAAGCCAATCTAGCCATTTACATTTGCATCCCATCACTTAGTCAATCTTGCATTTAGTCATTTCCTTAGCCATCCAAGGAGCACACAAGGATCTTAAAAATCAAGGGCCAAACAAGGGATTCATCAACATGGAGAAGGTATAAACAATTGCATTATTTAATCTATTTTCTTTGTGTTAACAATTCCTTAGGCTAATATTTGAGATGTGTTTTGTGTTTTTCCTTATTGCATAATAGTTGTTTTGCATCTTTAGGATAGGATAAACACTTAGGATCATACCACCCTAGGATGTTTTGGCAACAACCTAATTTGAATTTTATTTTGGATGGTCGACATTGGATGTGTTTCAAAGTTAAAGATGGTATAAATGCAGAATGAGTTAGAGAAGAAGAAGTGATGAGAACAAAGGAAATAGGGACAAGAGCACAAAAGAATTAGAGATAAGTGTGAATGTGTGTGTGTGTATGATGCGAGTATGGTAGATCAATGTGAAGCCTAAATTTTGAGTTTCCAAAAGTAGTGAGTTGAAGGTGCACTCTATCATGCATGCATGTATGTACATGGATTGAGTGGGTTGTGATGGATTTATCTATTGCATTAAGATTATCTTCTCTCTATAACAAGTCTTCTTTATCTTCTTTGTATCTCTATGGCAGTGAACCCTCTGGGTTGTTAGCCTTGTTGGATAGTGAGTCCTTGTTCTGGATAGTGAGTCTTGGTTGTGGTAGTGAGCCTTGTTTCTCAGGAAATGTTCCTCTTATAATCAGTTTTGATATTCTATATAGTGTGAGTTAATCCTCATCGTGGTTTTTCCTTTATTGGGTTTTCCACGTAAATCTGGTGTTATTGTGTTTATGTGATGGTTTTCAATTTCTTCACTAGAATTTAATGTTTAATCTACTAAGTAGTGTTAAGGATTAGTTTCAATGAATGAATTAAAGTTTAAATTTGTGACAACTAATTCACCCCCCCTCTCAGTTGTCTTGTTCAACTATCTTCTCCTAGGTAGACCATGGATTCATGCAATGAATGTGGTGCCTTCAATGCTACATCATCTAGTGAAGTATACTTACAACAACAAGGTTTACATGATAAGAGTTGATCCTAAGTCAAACATTTGTTTACAAACTAAAACAATAATGATAAAACCTCTTAGAACATTGACACCAAATAAAAAAGTGGAACTGGATCAAGAAGAAGAAGAGAATTTTTTATCATCTATGTGTTCATTATATTTTACACCTACATTCATGGGAGAATACAAGATCACATAAAAATCAAGAAAAGAGAGATAAGCTACCGTAATATCGACACATCTGATTCATCAAGGCTATGTGAGTCCACAAATTTTAGCAAAGAAGAGGAAGGAAAAAATTATACATCTAAACATTATGAGTGTGACCATGGGAAACCACATTCTTCAAAAGAAATGAAAGAACTTTATGGAAGGGGTTACAAATTAAAAAAAAAACTTGGCTATAATGGAAAAGGATGTGGGATAAGAGAACAAGGTATCCATGTCCCCATAGAGACTAACACACAAGAAACAATTAGAGGTCTTGGTTATTTCTATTCAATTAGCAAGTAGCATTAGTTGTTGCTCCTTATCATGTGGTAGTTGTAGTATCATAACATACTCATTACCATCCATGAAGGTATAAACTCAAGGATTTTTGCAATCATAAATTTCCTTTTGCAAGGAGCAATATATCATCATCCATTTTTGGCCTGCCATTTTCTCTTACAATTGGGGGAAAGGGATTAGGTAGCCTTCTCCTAGTATGACACTTGTAGTTTCCACTTTTGGCTAGTTGATTTCCTTTCATGCATATATAATGAGCAAGCATGGGATACAAACGACCTACCTTAGGTTGGTTTTCATGTAACATACTTCTTTCCTTTCTTTTTATGTTATTTTTTGTGGTGCATTTTAGGGGCAACACCTCTTCATGACACAACTTTATTTTGAAATATATGACCATCATAGGGATTTCTAAATAAGCTCTCACATCTCTTTTATCATTTGGAATTTATCATTTCCTACTTACTTTAAATTAATTTCTCATAGCATGGTGTTTATAAATTCCATTAAAGTGGAGGCATACAATTCCCCCCTCATTGTCTGTATAATTGTTTGTGTGACCTCTTTAAAAGTGTGGTCTTCTTAATTCATGTGAAGTGTCTTCTTGTCAGTGACATTGGGTTTGTTAGTGATATTGGGTTTGATGTCCTACAAGAGTGTGACCTTTCTTGGCATATGACATTCCTCTTTGTGGTAAATCTATGCTTTGCATTCCCTAAGGTGTGAATTTTTTATTCCTCGGCTAGTACTCTCTTGTTGGTGATGTCAAGTGTAATGTTCCATAAGGTGATAAATTTTATGTATTAAGAAAAAAACCTATGATTATCCTAATTATTTTAAATCCCTTTTCATTTAAAACTAGTTCATGGCCACCAAGCATAACACAAATTTCATTTTAGTGGTGCCTTTTATTTCATGAGTGTCTAGCATAATGCAACTTGCTAGCCTTGTAAAACCTTTAACCATTTTATAGTGTGGAACCTTATCAAATTTATCAGGTAGTATAAATTTTTTTATGGTTGATGTATGGAAGGTCTATAGACCTATCATGACTTTTACATTTGCCACCATTTTGTGGGTACATACTAGACCATTTTGTGTTTCTCATCCTTTTTCCTTTGGGTCTCACCTAGTGTATATCAGATAGCACTAGCCCTTGTGGGTGTACTCGATGGATGTAGCATAACACTACTTGCTAGTACATCCCTCTTTGCATTAATTTTGACATTGCATGATTGTGTATATTGTGTTGCTACTGTATGCATGCGCTCTTTATGCCTTTATTAGTTTTCTATGAAATCTTAGATCTTGGGGGCTTGATCATTCTCCTTGATCCTTGTCATCTTATCTTCTCAACACTTGCACAATTGGATCTCTCTTGAATGATTTGTCTACTTTAGTGTGAGTTTGAGTGTAAGTTCATACTCCCACTAAAGTGGGGGCTAAATGTAGTGTAGGAAATCATATACCTTTATAATTTCATAGTTTTTTTTGCATCTCATTAATTAATTGGACTTAATTAGGCCTCTAATTGACCGAATTATGCATTCCATAGCCTTATTATTCCTATTTTTTGAAAGGGGAACCTATATTAAACAATTTCCAACATTAATTAAATTACCTTGGAAACTGAGTGTCTTGAACTTAGGTCCTAGGATCCATTTTCCCAAGGGTGAATGGTCATCTTGAAGTCATAGGATCCAATTTTTAAAATTTTTTTGGTGGAATTTTAATGATTCAAATTCAAGCTTCAAGTGTCGGCTTTTGGAATCTAATTTTTGGGAAATTAGATAAGCACCTATAAATGCAGTCTTTTTACCAAATTAAAGCTAACAATTAAGAGGCAACATTATCTAGCATTAAGGAAACTTCCACAAGAGAAAATATTATTGTCAAGAGTATTGAAGAGTAGATTTATCATATTGGAAATATGAAAAATAACATAGATGAAGTTGTGCATACTTTAAAGGATCAACCAAGAAGAATACCATCCACATGAATAAGAAAGTGTTGCATCATGAGAAAGAATAGAACTTGATCAAATTATGATCTTGAATGTATTGAGATAGAACTCATGAGATGATTTAAAAATGTACAAGATCCTTGCTTATATAGGAAAGGTGAGAGGTAGTTGGATAACCACCTTAGTTACAAACATTAAATTCCTAATGCATAATTATAAATGCATGAGAGAAATATTAAATGCCTAGATAACTACATGCCTATTAATGAGATATGGTCTCATTAAATACTAGTTTCTAGAATGCCACCTAGGAAACTAAATCCTAAGTAAACTTATTAAAGATGTAAATAGGTCCTCACTAATAACTAGTTAGGAAATACCCCATTCACACTAACATATCGTTTATCTATATCAATAATCAAGATCATATCATCATGTCAAAGTACATGTGTGTTCATGCCATGTTTGGAGCTAACATTGTGATGTAGGTTTCAAGCATTCAAGCATCAATCAATAAAGCGAATTCATGTAAGATCCAAGCCTTAAAGTGATACTTTAGTCCTGTAATAAAAACCATTAAGGGTTTGATGAGTTGTAATAAGCTTTGTTCATTCATCAATTCCTTGACTTTTTCATTATTTCATTATCAAGGTTTCATTACCAAACATGGGGTTTGACTAAGGAAAACCCCATTCACCCAAACCAAGCATTTTTTCTTCTTTTTTTATCTGCAAATTTATATGTGAAGAAGGATTGAAAGTTAATCAAACGAGAACTTTTGCAAAGTTGCATAAGTTGTCATCATTGTTGCTAGGCTATAGAAATGCATTTACAAGTTTTATTTATTACCTTCTGATAGTCAAACCTAGAGAAATTAGAAGCTTAGATATGGGATTAGAAAACTAAAAAATTGATTTTGGGACCCTAGTCAATGACCCTAGGCATGAATTAGTCATATTATAGGCCCTAAATACAAATTTTTATGATAGGTGTACACCATCAAATACTTCTCAGGTGTGCCTACAAATTATTGTTTCCATTTTTGTTATCATAGAATTTTGAATTTCATGTGTTAGGTCATATATTTAATTTATTTTATGCAATTTAAATAATTATAAAACATTGAAAATCATTCCTTTCTATCATAAGAAATCAAAGATCCAAGGTCCAAAATAGGGTTGAATCACCTCAAGTTTGAATGTCAAACTTATCCCTTTGCGATCTTATCTCTCTCCAATAAAATTAGGGAAAGGTGTGTTTGAATCCTAGTCTATTTCATCATTTCACTTTGATTGAATTCATCCCCCTTTTCCCCACAATTTCAATCATGCACTATTTTGTTCTTTTCTTCCAGTTGGTGAGCAATAGCATGACGTCTGCACCTACTTTCCTTAGTATTTTGATTTCTTCTTGCACAATTTTTAATTTGTGATGGGGTAGGAGTAGGTTTTTCAACCATTGGTTTCTTGTCTTCCCTTAAGGGAGGAACTCAAGGAACCACTTGGGGTAGAGAAACCACTATTTCTTTTGGTCTATACACTTTTTTTTATCTTTGATGGCATAAAAGGTATATTTTTATTATCTTTTTGTCTCTTATAGGACATGGGTGGAGGGATTGCAACATATTTACCTTTCTTACTTGGAAGGGTCTTGGATTGAGGCATAGGCTCATCCATAACAAGTGCAAAAGGAGGAACAACCATGGACCTATCATTCTTAGGAATATTTCTAAGGAATAAATTTTCTATGAAATTTCCCTTGAACTTTTCATGTGAATTAAAAAGTAAATATTCATGAGGCTTTATAGGTACCATAGGTTGAGGCAACAAAAAATCCAATGAAAAATTCCCATGAGAAAACAATGGATTGAACCCACTATGATGCACTATATATATCTCATTTTCAAAGGGAACTTTATGCACTTGTGAATAACTAATGCAATGAAATTCATGGAGGATAGCCATGGGTAGCCTAGCTTTACACAAAATAAATCTGACAATGGGATGATGGAGAATTAGGAATCTAATTTATTTGGTCCAGTTTTTAGAGGAAGAGTGCTTGAACCTATCGTAGGGCAAGAAAAACCATTATTAGTTTTTATCCATGATTTTGATTATTCAAATGAATCTTGATAATTGCATAAAAGTTAACTCCTTAGGGATCACATTCTCTACACATGCGGGATTAATGATTATTCCTTATATAGTATTTTCATTAATACAACCATCAATGTAGAGAGGACCATCAGGTGCATGTCTAAATTCATCACTATTGGTGAAAGTGATGTCAAGTAACTTAGTGGTTTGGCCCTTATAAGGTTAAACATCTATTAGAACAACCATGTGATCTATTTCCTTTTATTCATTATTATTATCATTAATGTCATCACTCATATCATCAATATTATTAACATTCATCTCATCATTCTTAACATCACAAGCTTGCATAAAGTTTGATGAATGGTTGGGATTTGGGTTGGTAAAATTTGTAAGTTTTGGTTAGATGGGGAAATAGACTTATTCCCTTGGTCATTAACACCACCTAATTGGATGTGATTAGAATAAATGAGATATTGAAATTCATGTTTAAGATGCATGCATCATTCTCTATCATGTCCATTTATGTGATGATATTGACAAAAATAATTTGGATTGAAGTTTGGAGGTAATGGTTTGGTGGTGTCCATAGGTTTAACAAGAGGAAATCAAATTAGGTTGTTACTTAAGAGTTGCAACATGATTGAATAAAGAGTTTTAGGTAACTTCTCATGAATTGCATGTCTTTTAGTTTAAATTGGTATGGAGCTGGAATTATGGAAACAACTTGAGGTTCAATCCTTGAGGTGTATGAAACTTGATAAAATGTTTGTTTTTATTTTTGAATGGTTGATAGTTATTTTGAGGTACGGTTTCAAATTTGTCAATATGTCAATGAAGATGCTTCCTCATAATTACTAATCAAATTCTAGTAATCAAGAAGCATTCTACACAAAATTATAAATGATGGAAATTTAATTAATACAACTTTTTCCCTTATGTCAATTTACATGTTTTCAAAAAACATTCTTTGTATATTTGCATCATGAAGAGTTAGAGTAATTTTTGATAATATCAACTAATAACAGCTTATGAAATTTGTAACCTTTTCACCTTGTTATTTTTTGTATCATATTAAATTAGTTATGTTGATCTTAAGATCAATGTTTACTTGGAAATGATCAAGAAAAGCATCAACATGCTCATTAAATGAGTAGATTGAATTATTTAACAATGAACCAAAAAATTCCAAATCCCTGCCTTTCAATGATCAAGGAAAGAGTTTATCCAAGAGTTTATCCTAAAAAATGAAGACAATACATAAGGTTGTGTATGCTGATATATGATTTCTAGGATCCCCTTTACCATTGTACTTGTCAAATCAGGGTATCTCTATGTTTTGTGGAATTTGTGCTTTGAATATTTGAAGCGGAAATGGGCTCCTTTTTGACATATTGTGATGTTTTTCCATTTTGGTTTTGGTTCAAGTTTGAGATTTGTTGCTGAAGTGAAGTTATGTTTTACAAAATTTGGTTGATGATGGAATCATTGGTTGACAGGTTTTGGGAATGTGATGAATATGGTGGAATCGTGTATGTGCTAGGTGGGCTACTATGTGGAAAATTTATGAGAGGGGATGGAGATTGATGTGTGACATGAGAAGATCAAAAACTATAAGGATTTCAAGTGGAAGGACCTTTTATGGAAGTTATGAAAATGCTTGGTTGTATTGTTGAAGCAATAGTTGGATTTGTGTATGCAGGAATAGAAGCTATAATTGTATGGAGGGAGACTTTAATTCATCCTTGATTTTGAGTGTATCAAAAAGCTTGAGTGCAACTAGCCAATGCATTTATATTATCATTAATGCACAACCTCTAATAAATGATCATCATTAATCACTTTCCTCATTCTGTCAATTATAGGAACCATTGTACCAATGAAGTATTCAATACTCACAAAGTCTTGAAGTTTTTCTAAGTCCTTGTCTAGTTTTTTTTAATTTTGTCTTTAGTAACATGTGCAACCATAGTACCAACATCTATAAAGATGGGTATTTGTTAAGTTCCATTGGTATGGTAGTGTCAAGAATAGAGTCCAAAATGGGTTGAGTATTGAAAACACTTTTCATAGAGTAATGATGAAAAAAGTACTCCCTAACATGGCCTTGATTTAGTGTTGTAATATGTCTAACATATTCACATTAGGTCTTGGGCCCTTGTGAACTAGATGAGCTTATTGGTGCCTTATTTGGAGTTTTATTTAGTGTTGTAACACACTTTCACACTTTTCTATGTTTTTATTAAATAATTGGGCTTCTTTATGCTTTAATTGGCCTTATTTTGCATCCACAAGCCTCGTTTAATGCATATTTTTGAGGATGATCTTGACACAAATCAACATCCAATTACAATTCAGGTGTTTTCAGGTTGTGTAGCCCAAATTTTGTGACCTAGGACTCATATGCCACCCTACGATTATGGGTCATACCTGGGGTTTTGGGTCCCAATCTTGGTTTCACTCCTTCCTAAGTATTTTTGAAAATAGTCCCATAAATTATGCCTAATTGGAATCATATGCCACCTTGGGTGTATAAGTCCTATGTGGCCCAATATTAAAATTAATTCAAATTCTTGTGGGATTTTATCCTCCTAGATCTGATGTTAGCTTGTAGTGTTGTAATTTTGAGAATTTTTGCATAATTAAGTATAAATACAAGGTTCTTTCAATCATTTTACACCTAGCAAGTTGAATGAGCATCCTTATAGAAAGTTGAGCTCACAAGATCATTAAAGTGTTTACAAGAGCATTCAAGAGGCTTCAAGGGTAGATTATCAAGCATTTTAGAGCATTATTCAAGCATTAAGCATCATGTCAAAGTCTTCATGCATCATTTTTGTTGTTGATCTAACAATTGTGATGTAGGGTTTTATGATTCAAGCTAGCATTTCATTCAAGATCTATCATATTCATGCAAGAGTCAAGATCTACATCCATTGGATCCATCTCATATATGTTTGTAGCACTTCATTGCTAGGGTTTTGTGAGTTGCAATATCATTTTTTGTTCATTCATCATTCTCCATTCCTATTTCATTTCATTTCAAGGTTTGATTATCAAAATGGGATTTGACCAAGGAAAACCACTTTCCACTAGAAAAACAACATTTCCCCCTCTATTTATTGTGTGATTTGTAGGTTTAGGTTGAAGAAAAATTAAAGAGAAAGTTTGGAGAAAGTTGTCAAAGTGTTCAAAGTTGTCACCTTGTATTGGAGATACTTGGAAGACTTCTACAGGTTGCAAATTAGGGTTTCAGATTCAAAAATCAATTGGGAAGCATAGAGCAGACCTTGAAAACCAAATTTAAACTTTAAAGCTTTAAAAATCCCTAACTAGACTGATATGCTAGTTTTGGCGTATGAGTCCTGGGCAATTTAGGTCAATTTTTAGGTTTTTGCAGTTTTAGAGGCCCATTTGCCAAATTTTAGTTTCTGCACAAAAACCCAAATCTGGGACTAAATCACCCATTCTGGTGTATGAGTCCCAGTCAGCACTAGATTTAGTGTTTCCAACATTTCAGAGCTTCATTCAATCTCCTTCAAGTTTCCAGGTGCACACATTTCATCTTGCAACTTTCTATTTTGATTTTCATATATTTATAGGTCATTTAGTGAAAAATTACATCATATTAGGGTTAAGCATTACATATTTCATTTGATTTTTCTCTCCTAGCCCTAGCTTGGTGGTGAACCCTTCATTATTTTACAATCATATTTCAAGATCTCTTTCTCCTTTGCATTGAGATCTCTAGGGTTATCCCCAAATGAGATAATTGGAAAGTTGGTTTTTCTCTATGTCCTAAACCATACAAAAGCATCTCCCCCATTTTCAGTCATTTTAAAGAGTTACAAGACTGATTATTTATACTGGATGTAAAACTAGTATGAGATTCTATAAGTCTAGAACTATGTCTCACCAAAGTATTGCCAATAGGACACCAGGTTGTGAAACTCATGAAAGTTTCAGAAAACTAAGTGTACCCAAGATGAAAACTAAATTGTCAAACAAAGATAACACAACACTCAAAATAAAAATTTACACAATAGAAACACACTGAGAACACCAAAATAGAGACCTTATTCAAATTTTAGTCAAAAATTATAGCAAGACATAACCGCCTAGGGCATTTATTTCCTCGATAGGATTTTTCAATATTTTAAAGTTTGACTATTTAGGGTTCTCAAATCTATATTTGAACAAGTCTTATAGTAGATTTGTTTTCTAAATATTTATAATTTTGGAATTGTAAACTTAAAAATGAAAACATGCAATAATGGAAAAAATAAATGAGAGTTTTGAAATGTAGAAACATAATTCAAACAACCAAAACCAATAGAGAACACATAAATAATACTTTGAATCAAATTTCAGTCCAAAATATCAAGACATAGGCACCCAAGGCATCTGTTTCCCATATAGGGTGAATAGAAATTCAACATTTGATTCTTCTTCTGATTGTTTAAGGTTCCTAATTTAGAGCATAGATAGTTTTGATAGTGACGATTTTTCTATATTTTTCTAACTTTATGACTATGGAAATGGAAAATGCAAGTGTGCAAATCTATGAAATATGAATGACAACTTTTGAAAGAAATTTTTACACACCAAATGTAATGATTGACTAATTCCAATATTCAAAGTCCTAAACATGATGGTTTGATGTAATTTTTGAAACATAATTTTACCTAATTTTTCACTTTTTGGACCTAAATGAAAGATACAACTTTGAATGTATTGAACAATTTAATATTTTAATGACCTAATGAATGCAATTTTGAATGAAGATCTAATCTAAGAGGATTGAAACAAACCCCATTTTATCCTTTAATACAATATGAATGCAATATTTTAGTATTTTTATGATGTTTTGTGATGCAAAAATGAAAACCTAAATGAGAAATGAAAAACAATGATATGCAAAAGCCTATATCTAGGGTGAATTTTTAGAATTTATGTAATGTTTTGATTAAAGGTAAAAGATGGGTTTTGAAGGGGCTCAAAACCCTTTACAAAAGAGAGAAGATGATTTATAAAGAAGAAACCATTACACAACAATCAGCCCATAAATAGCAAAAAAGTAGCCAAAAAATAGCCAAAAAGATAGAAACCAGACAACAACCCTACATATTATTTAGGATCTCCAAAACTTTTGTTTCATTCTCAGCCATCTTGTGCACATTCTCCAAAATATCCGATGCCTCAATAGAATCACCATCTCGATCTTTCATTTTGTTCCTGGTATGAACCCTCGACCCACCAATCTTTACCTCATTAATCAAAATAGTACCTTTACCCACAACTTTCTCACCTTCACCAGCCATAGTCATCAGCTTACCACCAGTCACAACACCATCCACAGAAACATTATTCTTTTTCTTTTTCATCATTGGTGAAATAACCTTACCAGAGACTAGAATATACGCACCTGTAGAAGCTTCACCCTTTTTCATAACAACATTCCTAATATCATCAATTTTTTCCTCAAGAGCAGAGAACCTACTCTCCCAATTCTTTTTCAAACTAGTGGTCTCCTCAACAATAGTATAAGCAATAGTATTAAGAGACTCCATCATATGATCAATATAGCTTTGGACATAAACATCCTCAGCCTTACTAGCAACACCTCTTATTCTGATATTATTCTTATTAATCTCATGAAAAAACCATTTAAACAGTTTAAACAACACATTGGTAGAATCACGGGACGAACCCAACACATCAATCTCCTCACTATCAAAATTCTCAATATGCTTACCAATAGTCATATCCTCATCAGGATTACAAGGAGGAGCTCTCTGCTCAGAAACATCCTTACCTTTACCAACAAGAATGGTGGTCTTCAACATCTGCATGGAGCAGGCAATTTCCTCAGCGACATCCTTTCTTTTTTGCATCCTATCCAAAATACCCACCTCTGCAGCATTCGCTCCCTTTACCCTACCAAGATTCAGCAGTGTAATCACAACACTAGTAGGATCCTCTCCAACAACACCACTAGCCAGGGTTAAAGGAAAACCCTTCTCTAAAAAAGGGTCCACACTCCGTACTTTACATTTTCGGCTACCATCATCAACATCCTACACAATTCTAGTCATAGGGGGAGGGGAAGAAGCTTCCCCATAAAGGTCACATTTGTCCTTACCCCTCCTAACAAGAATCTCCTCCACCTCATCACTACAATTCATGTAGCCTACTTTGTCCCCCAGCTTCTTTTTTCCATTTTTTCCCTCAATAGGGGAGATGGGGCCCTCTTCCAGAGAAGCATAATAATCTGTAACATAGTCAACATCTCTATCCCTGTACAACTCCAAATCCTCATTCAAAATAAGCTCCCTCCTCTAATTCTTCTTACCACCCCTTTCATCCTCTGAATCCATCTCATAACCCTCCTTGGGCTTAATAATTTTATCTTGCGGGGTGACAGAGGTTTTTTGAACATCAAGGGCTTTGGCATGCTCGTAAATAAGTAGAATCAACGCTGCATGTAGAACTGGGTTCTTGGGGTTTTTTAAATGCTCCTTAATCCCCAAATCTAGCAACATAAGCAAATAATATGGGAAAGAAACCAATTTTTTGTGACAAAAATGGTTGGACAGAATAAAATGATACATATTGATCATATTATACCTTCCTTCTAGAGTAACATACCTCATAATTTCCTCAGCCACCTCACACCAAAGTGATTTCAATGAGCTCTGCTGATACCCACCACTCTTAGCCATCTTCAAGTTAGCCACTTCAATCTTTTTGAAGAAAATGTTCATTGATACAAGTGCTTCTTTCTTATCCCTAAAAACCTTCATACCCCGCATTATTAGGCCAGTAATCTAGCGAATAAACTCTTCATCCAACACAATATTCCTCCCTTTCAGGTTCATAGAACTCTCCTTCCAACCTTGAACAAATAAATCAGTAACTTGGGTATTATTCCCATGCAGCTTTTCCATGTACAAAGTAAGGCCACCCTTCTCAAGGACTTCCCAAACCTCTTTCTTCTGCTTCACAGTATCACAGGACCTCAACTTAGCCTTGTATCTATCCCCTCCCATGGAAAAAAAATTGACACACAGAGACCCAACACTCAACCAAAAGCACTTGCAACCATGACAAGAGCCACCCAAACTAGCCTTGAAGAACTAAAGACTCTCGAAACAAAGGAAAAATATGCCTAGAATCCGTGTGAAGTTAGCCTCCAGACAAAGATGCAATAATGAACTGTAAGCCTTGTAAAAGCCACCACTTCTAATCAAACCTTGAACAAATTTAGTCATGAAAATCAAGCACGTGACTAAAGAAAACCAACCTTTCATACGACATAAAATATTATCACTCATTATTAACAATGGTAGAGGCCTCAAACAAAATAGGGCCATTTAACTCCCATTCCTTACTCTCATGAACACCAAAGTTGGAAAAAAAATTTGCTAGCTTATTTCCTTCTCTCAAGACATGGGAAATATAGACATTATCAAAAGAATTGATAATATTAATAAAATCCCTAACCATGGCCTCAATTTTCCAAGGAGGGGAAAGATTCTTCAAATTATTAATAACATTCAAGGAGTCACCCTCCAACTAGACCTTGTGATAACCTTTTCGTTGTGCCAACTTGAAACCATGATAAGTAGCAACCACCTCCGCAAAGTGGTTTTTCTGGGTTCCCAAAGGGAGGGCCATCGTTGAGAGAAGCCTACCATTAGAATTTATGATCACTCCCCCACAACCTGAAGGTCCCGGATTTCCTTTAGCCACTCCATCAAAATTAATCTTAACCCAACCATCTGGAGGTGCCTTCCACACAACATCATCTCTGGAGGATTTCCCTTTATAAATAGGGAGAGATATATCACACAACAACTTCCACTTTTGGGAAATTGATATATCAAAGGAGCACAGGTTAATCTTTTGATCTATATAAAAAGAAGTCCCATAAATAAAGTTCTTTTTAATAGCCGTACTGATCTTATGGGAAACATTAGAAGCCATAATAGTAGCATTTCTAAAAATTATGTTATTACATTCCAACCACACCCCCCAAATTACATGAGGCAACACAAGGGACCATAAAATATGCAAGGACAAATTAGAAGAAGGAACAACCCATTGGAACCATAAATCTCTAATATAGCCCAGGAAGACCTATCTAAGATTCCAAAATGAAGCACATGGTTCCAAATCACTCCAACATAGCTGCACCAAATCATCAAGTGACAAGTATTTTCCACTTCCTTTTCACAAAGAAAGCATCTATTGGGCATAACAAAACCTCTTTTAATCAAGTTATTAGTAGTAAGAATTTTATTTTGACAAAAGAGCCAAAAGAAAATATTGATCTTGGGGATCAACCTAGAACACCAAATAGAGCCCCAAAAGGGAGGCGGGCCAATAAAAGAATCACTCATATGAAAAGTTGAAGCAATAGAAAAGTTACTCGTAGAGGAAGGTTTCCAAAAAAACTTATCAAGAGAGGGGATAGAAGGGATAAGAACCAAGGAGATAGCTCTATATAAGCCTTCCAAACCCAAATCCACCTCTTGCAACATCCTCCAAAAACCTCCTTTAATATAATTAGCAACAACTCTGCCAAACTATCACAAATAGAGGTCCATAAAAGGATTAGCCCAAGGAACATCCTTAAGAGCCCCATTACCCAACCAATTATCATCCCAGAACAAAATAGTCCTCCCATTGCCTAGCTACCAAAAGAGACCCTTAACAATAAGCCTTTGGGCCTTTAATAGATAGTTCCATAGCACAAAAACATTCGAGGGAATAAACTCTTGAGATAAAAGACCTCTAATCCCAACATCTCCATAAAGGTATTTACTTCACACAATATTTTCCCACTCACTATTAGCCTCCAAAAGGTTCCATAATTGTTTACACAATAAGGCTATATTGAACATTTTGATTTTGTGAATCCCAAGTCCACCAACCCTTTTAGGCTGACAAACATCATCCCAAGCAACCAAATTATTTATTTTCTTATCTTCAACATTGGTCCACAAGAAGTTTTTCTGAATTCCCTCCAAAAGATCCACATATTTCCTTGACATATGTATGTAATGTTAACAAGTTGGGTTCACCAAAATGAAATATAGGGAAAGGGATTCCTTTTGATTTTTTTCCTTAGGGTTTGAAACCTTTCCAAAATTTCATTAAAAAGAGGGGGGTTACAAGTAAGGAATGTGATGGATTGGAAATGCAAGGATGGAATGAGAGTTTGATGGATTTGGATAAAGTATGTGACTAACTTACAGCCTAAAAGGCGAGTTAACAAGTCCTTACCAAAATTTGGAAATTTCCTAGTGATGAAATGCACTAATCTAACCAGGTTAATGATGCAATTTACTATTTAGATACAAATATAGAAAGCACAAAAGTTCACAAACAAATTTAGACAATAGAAATGAGCAAAGTAGGAATCTGTACACCTATGGTTCAAATTTGGGGTAGAAAAGAGAGGAAACAAATGCCCAAGGTGTGATTTTCCTTGTATGCTTTTTTGGATCTATTTTCAAGGTCCTCTGATGTCAAATTTGAGCTTCATAATTATTCCTTTAGAACTATCAAAAAATTATTGGATATTTCTCTAAGTTTTTATTACTTGACAAGTAGTTAGGTTTTGAATGCAATAATGATTAAATTTTCTCCAATACCTTTTCAATGTTCTTCAAACCTATGATCTACACATTCACAAATAGAAGAAATGTTTGGCCATTTTAGGGGCTTTCCTTAGTCAAACCCCATTTAAGTATTTCCACTTCCACAATGGAAAATGTCAATGATAAATGGATAATGAATAGGAAGGAATGATTAAATCACAAAGTGTTGGAACTCATCACCCTTCAATGTCCTACTTGAAGGATTGAATTCATGCACATCACTTCAAGGTCTTGATCTTATTTTGCTTTATTTTCTTGAGTTCTATAATACTTTAATGCTTTGGAGACCTACAAAAGTGTTAACCTTCACAAAGCAATGATAAAATGAACACACATAAACTCACATAGAATTGGACATGATGTTAGGATCTTGAATTGTTGCAATGAAGCTTTGAAAATATTTCTCTTGATCATAAGTTTGCCAATAATTTTTTAGATGGATTTGAAATGATGCAATAACTAGGTATTTATAGGCATTTATTCAATTTCCCGAAATTTAAATCCTAATAGTTGACTTTGGATAATTGAATTAAAAATATTAAATTGTTAACTCCAACATATTTTAAATTGGAGCCAAAATGGGGGGAAACTCGTGTCCAAGGTGTGAGTGTCCTTTCCCTATTTTCTAAAATTTTAGGTGTCGAGGGTAAGGTCTTAGATTGATGCAATTGATTCCCATTTATAATTCCATAGAAATTGTCAAAAATAGGTGATAGAATTCATAATTCAGGGAATTATACTCAATTAGGTCCAATAATTAAAGGGGAACATAAGGTGAAATTTTCATGACTGACAATTTATGGTGGTACAAGTAGGAAAATTGATCCTTGATCTAACAATCAAATTAACTTAGATTTACCTTTCCCTTTTGTCTTAATATTGTAACACAAACCAACCAAGGTTTTATGATTGGATAACTATGTCAAAGGAGAGCCAATCTTCTAAGGTTTTACACCTTTGTTGCATGTTTGTAAATATTGCTTCCGGTTTTGATTGTCTTGAAGTTTTTTCATCAATATTTCAGATCACTCTCCATGATCCATCATCAGGATAATCGAGAGTTGGAGGAGAAGAAATTATTTTTTGCAAACCAAAGCAAGTTAAAAAGGAGAGAGATGAAGAGGGGGGCTTAAACCGTAGATCTAAAAACCATAGATTTAATTAACCTAATTGATGTATAAATCGTAGATCTAAAAATACAAATGATTGCATGGAGGAAAATAGAAAATTATAGAAGCATGTATAAATCTAGAATGTGTAGATAAAGGAGAAATTTTTGAAATTTGAGCCTAAAATGCAAAGATAGGGGAATGGGAACCCTAGTCTAGTTATTTTTGGGTGTTCTTAGCTTTTGGAAACTTGTCACAATATACTTTTTACTTTTCTACAACTTGTTGCTAATAAAAAAATTGGGTTTAGCTTGCACACTTGAAAAGAGGGGAAAGGTTGTGTCATATAGATTTTTCACTAAATCAAACCCATTTGTTTGTGTTTCCACATCCATAATAGAAAATGATGATGGTATAAATTGTGTACCCTCATGTGGGTAGAGGTAAATTTAATAGATAATTATTATAATAATTATAATGACATAAGATATTCTTACCGTATGCATAATTTTTTTTTTATAGTGATCTCACACCATAAGTTACCACAAAGAGTTAATAAACAATGCATTAATTTCCTTGAACAACTACAAGGGTTAGTCAAATAACATAATTTATTTTTGTAGCAAGAATGTATAGAATAATTCACATATATCTTCATAATTTTTCACATGATAATTTCTCATAATTCATGATAGTCATGCTTAATGTTTAAATGAGAGAAAAAATGTTTATATATGCATCCCATTTGATTTTATTGGACATAGGCTAACCTAGGTCCATTTTAAAATACCAAAGGATAAAATTCAAATTTATAGATTTGATTTTTAACTGAAGGAACTCTTGTGTTCAACTTGGCATCCATCTTTATCTCCTTTGTCAGTTTATAATTTTGTTAAGACCTTCCATTGCAAGAAAATATCATTCATGTGAAAAATATTGAGGATGAGACAATCGTGATGAATTTTGACTTGAAAGAACAATAACTTGTCCTTGATGTGCTACTAATTATTTATTGATAGCTAACTAAAGGTTTACAAATGGAGTTTCATAAGGGGTATCAATGTGGGTACTAATAGTGATAGAAAGATCACATCAAGACATTATTTTACATTAGGAAGTAGATTGATTACATGGAGTTCAAAGAACTATAATATAATTGCATCCATTTTTGACATTGATGTTTTACATGTTGCTAGAGAGTGTGGAAAGGAATTGCAAGAGTTTAGTGGCTGAAGAAAATCGACCACTCTCCCTACCAAAATAATACACCTAAAAATTCATGAAACAAAACAAGTGAAGGTTTAACCACACGATGAGTAGTTCAACCTCCTTCAACTTTGTATGTGGCCTATGAGTGTAATGTGCAGAAAAATATGTAATTACATCTACAATTGCAACAATAGATGTATTATTTCAGGAAGATATACATTGGTTATGGTGCATGTGTATGTGTTAATGGAGATGAAAGGATAGAGGGAAACCAAAACAATTTATGGCAACCTTTTACATAAAAAAATGTGCATCTATTGCTGAGAGCAACACCAAAATGATAACACATTTGTTGAATCTCTTGAAAAAATAATGAATCAGTAATGGAGATAATAAGGAAAGGCAGAAAGGTGTGAAATTTCCTATCAACCATGATGTAAGCTAATGCAGGTATGTATTTCTACTAGAAATATAAGTCATTTTTCCACTCATCCTAGGGACTTTCAAGAATTGAATAGATATTCATTCCAAAAAGTGATATTCATTAACGAGTTTCCAAGAGTTTTCCTTGCAAAAATGGATTTTCATTTGATATGTAGAGTTCATTATGTGCTTTTTGTTGAGGATTTTATAATTTTGCAATTTTAATGTTCAGTCCAGAAGTATCACAAATGAGGAAAACTATCCAAGTTGAGCGCATGTGTGACTAAAAAATTTGGTTGTTATGTGTTCAGCTTTGAATGTCCTCACACAAATATGACATTTGAAAACACGATATCATTTGTCAACAGCACTTAATGGCATAGACCAAGCTTCAGGGTGAACAATTAAACCTACAAAACCTGTGTGATATAACATTGTGCCATAGAAAATTGGACCCTCTTGAGAAAAGAGACAATTTCACACATAATTAGACCCACTTTTGACCCCTTCACATCATTTCCCCTTCAAAACAACATTTATAGGCCCCTTAGACCTATTAATTTTGATCTAGAGGCCTGTTTCACATGTGAAATCACATAAATCTAGACAAACAACATTTAATAGCATCATACCTTGACAACCTACTTTCAAACAATAGTAGTGGGGCCCATTCCCCACCTTGGGTGAATGAGTCCCCTCTGGTGGGACCCATTCGCCAAGGGTGGCGAATGAGCCCCTTTGAGGGAAAGTTCAAATTTAAGTGAGAATTTAATCAATTTAACTTTTATTTGTGGTAAATGTCACCCTCTTAGAACTAATTAATGGAAAAATAAGATGTTTCCTATAAATACACATTTTATTTCATTTTACAAAAAAAAAAAAAAATTGATCACTTTTTATCATCTCAAGAACAAAAAACATTCTACAACAAAGTTCATAAGCAAAAGTTGAAGTTTTAGGACAACAAACTAGGGTTTTTACAAGTTTTGAAGCTCACTAATCTTGTTAAGATCCAAGATTGCAAAGGGTTGATGATGGATTCCTATGGTGAATCACGAAGAAATCTAGGGTGAAGAGGTGCAACTAGCCACCAAGTCATGCCTAAGGAATTGGTTTCCTATTGATTACATCTCCCATTGTTACTCTATCTTTAGACTAAGGTTTGCATTGTGTTTATTTAGCATCTTCATGTCATTTATTATCCATGTAACATGTGTTGTAAGGTTTCTAGGGTAGAGATATTGCATCCTTTCAATCATTCTTGCATATCTTATTCTAGAACAATAGAATAGGGTTTTTGTCATGATGTAGTATTTTCTAGTTTTTAATACATCTAAGGTTAGGGTTTATGCAGATTTTTCTCTATTCAAGGTTTAATTAGCTACCTAGGGGTTTGAATAAGTAAAAACCCCTGTTAGATCAACTCTTTTAAGTTGTTTTGCAGGAATTTTTCGAGATCTAGAATCGGGTTTTTGTCAGAATTTGTTATTCTGGTGTCAAGGTACAGATTTGAGTTCTGAGTTTACAAAAATTAGAAAGAGGATTGATTCACAATGCTTGGTGAATGAGTCCCACCTAAGGTGAAAAATTGAGTCAGATGCTGAACATTTAGATCCCCAATTGTCAGAAAATAGATTCTGAGCAAAAAAGCCTTGACTTGGGACTGATTCGCCCAAGGTGGAAAATGAGTCCCAGTCAGCCTAAGTTTAGATTTCATCAGCTTTTTAGATTGTCACTCTATCATGTCCCCTTCTCAGTGACATCTCTCAGACGACTGGATTGGCCTATCATACGACCCTCGTAGGCCGATGGACTGGATAGAGGGTCACTTCGGAGCTTGGCTCAGCTTCAATCAGCAGGGATTGATCAGTTGTCTTTCATTCTGGCTCAATCAGAGACATTTTGCAGAATTGCTATTTTTAGCAGTTCTTGGCAGGCAGTGTGGGACCACTGCTATTTTTAGCAGTCGGCTGTGGCGGCATCAGGATTCACTCCAGAGTCTGTCAGCATCAGACGGATCAGTAAACGGGTTAGAAACAAGTGAGATATTAATATTTGATCGTATTGATTAAATATTAATTAATTAACGTTTATAATATAAAGTTATAATTTAATATTATAACTTAAGTGAATTCCTTGAGGGGTGCGCCATCATGAAGGAAGGGGCCAGTTGATATTTTAATTAATAATTAAATATTCAGTGGAGAACTATGGAGAAGTGAAAATATTAAAAGATGAATATTTCATTAAAACCCTATTTTCAAGGGAATCGCACTTTTCAGTGTATTTGAGGGTTTGCCTTGGGAATTGAGCCCATTATGAGATTATTGAGTTTGATATTGATCAATTTTTGGTCTGAGCCTGAGACTTAGGGTTTCACGTTCGATTCCTTGGAGAACGAGCCATCTCCAGCGGAAAGCAGTTCAGAGAGTGTGCAATATCACTCGATTTATTGCCTACAGAGGTTTTCTTATTCAGAGGAAACTACAGAGCTTTCAGTGATTGTTATTTGTCAGAGATTCTTTAGTTATTGCATCCAGTTATCATCTGTTACCTTGGGCGCACCATTTACAGAGGTTTATACATTGAAATTTGTGAAGGCCGTACAAATTGATTGCTGGTCTGACAGGCCGTACTTGCACAGCAGGCCGTACTTCTCTTCTTAACACGTGTTTTCATCCTTCTGGGTGAAACGCCTATTACACTGGTTCCAGAATACCTTCCTTGGAGGCGCCAACTTACTGGGAGTCTTCAGAGATCATCATTTCGCAGGAGAGGAGCATTCATTCATTGGGCCGTACAAATCTGTACTTCTGTACCAGCAAAATACCAGGTTTTTGAATCTTGAAAATTCTTCATTTTATACATTGCATGCTTCTGGGTATTATTGTAATCAATTGAAAAGTCGAATAAAGGAGACTGGCATTGATATTGTTGCATTTCCAGAGCTTTTAGATTTTATTTGAATTTATTGCCATTTATTATCAAAATCGTACCTTTTCAATATTGCATCAAAAACACAAAAAAATGCAAAAACCCTAAAACGTCAGAAAAAACATTAAAAATCTATCAGAAGCAGTGTTAGGGGGAAACAGGGGTTTTTACACACTCAGTCCTCTACAGTCTTCCAGGTGCACACATTCTGAGAAATAACCTTTTTTTTAGTGAAAAATTGCATTTCATTCATCATTTTCAATCTTTTTGCATTTCACGCTATGTTTTCAAACAAGGCATAAATATTAGCTTTGCATTCATTCCAGTTCATTTTAATTAGTCTATTGCATTTATTAAAGTTAATTTACACCATATCATTTACCATACATCCTAATTTGAGTGTTACATAAGCATTTTGGACCTAGATCTCACTCCTTTTAGGTGAAAAACCTTAGAAGTTCAATAGCAAGCATCTTGGGTCCCAAAATCTATGTCATATTTTGGTGAACCTGACATTTGAACATAATAAAATTCTGATTTACCTTCCTAATTTCATCTTAGGTCTTCATTATTATAGGCTCTTCCATTGTTTTAGGATTCTTAGAAACATTGCATTAGTAAAAGCATTCTTTCCTTTAAATTACAACATTCCTTTTCATTTATGTATTTGCATTTTGAATTTGCATTGTACAAAGTTCAAATTTTTATAGAAAAACACAAAAAAAATAGAAAAACATCAAAAAAATTATCTTCTAGGACTCATTCACCACCTAGGGTGAATCAGTCCCTTTCCAGTTTTTTATCAGAATTTCCAGATTTTAATTTCTTGCAGTGTAACTTTCTATTTTCTGTCATTTCCTTTCTATTTCAATTTAAGTCTTCTTTGTTTTCTTATCATATATTTCATCTCTTTTCATGGAATTTATGGATAGTCTTATAGTTTTACAAGTTCCATTTTCAGTTAGCTTTTGTAGTCCTTTTAGATCAGCTTACATTGAGGAAACTATAGCAAATCTCCAAAACCAATCAAACAATACCTCAAATGATCCAATTAAACATATGATTCAAATTCGTAATAACATCTCATCCAAACCACTTAATAGTGATGATGTTGATAAGTTAGATGAAACCATTAAGGGTGTCTTCTTACTCACTTCATCCTCTAATTTTTATAATGAGAAACCTAAGACCCCTACTGAAACATCCTCCCTCAAACCCTTTGATTGTGATGAATTTGATTTGCTAGATGAAGCCCTCCAAGAATTGATCTCACATAAGCCATCCACTAAGGTTTGTGCTAATCACCTTGTGATAACAAATGTTCATACCTCTAATACTTTCCTTGAACATCCTACACGAGTTGATAATCTTTCACCTTTACAACCTTATGGGAGTGGTGATTTTCCTTTGTTAGATGAGTCTCTTCAAGACTCCATCTCATCCAATTCATCCACTATGGTTTGTAGTGACACCTCTAACATTAAGTATGTTCATTTAATTCAACCAAAAATTATCCTTTATCCACCTTCACATCTGCTACATCCTTCCAATAAACCAAAACTTATCCTTTATCCACCCTCACACCCCCTCCATCCCTCTAATGTATCAAAACAATCTAGTAATGATACTATTTCTTATATGTATAACACCTGAAATAACCCACAACCACCCCAAATCATTCCACCATCGTTACCTTTACCTAATCCACCTAGTGCTCCTCGTTATAACCCACCTACAAAGGAGCATGATCTTGTTGAGCAATTAAAGAATACTCTTGCTACAATCTCTCTTTGGGAATTGCTTCAAACTTCACCAAGTTATAACACCATTCTTCAAACTACTTTGAAACAAATAGCAATCCCTACTGGAACCAATCCGAATGATGTGGTAGCTCTTGTTCAAAAGCATAGTCTTGATATTACTCTTCATCAACATGAGCTCCCTCCTTTGGAGTTACGAAAACAACATGATGCATTTATGATCATTTCTCAATTTCATCACACTGGTATCAAATGCACTCTCATTTATAATGGTTCTACCCTTAATGTATGTAGTGTGAGTCTTCTAGATTGATTAGAAGTGGATAGATTGCAAATAATACTCGATTCTATTTCTATTTGAGGATTCGATAATAAAGAAAAGCAACCACTTGGGATAATTACTTTACCTATTACAGTTGAAGTGGTTACTTTGTAGACTCCTATCCATGTCATGCCTTATGATCTCTCATATCATCTTCTTTTATGCTGACCTTGGATTCATGAGATGAATGTAGTGCCTTCAACCCTTCAGCGTATCATGAAGTATGTTTATAACAATCACATATATCAAATTGAAATTGATCTTGAGCCTAAAAGTTGCTTGCATCTTGAAAAATGGGTTACAAGTCCTTTGAAAACATTGATCCCAACCTCTCACAATGTTCCTCTTGAAATTAAACATAATGACACAAAATTGGTCTCTAAATTATTTGGTGATGATTGGGGATCCTTAGAATTCACACCCTCATTTATCCAGGAAAATACACACTTACGCAAAAACAAGATGAAAAGCCTGACCAACCAACCATTATGTCCACTCAAAAAATTTCCAAGACATCTCCAACATCTATCTCTTACAATACAGATGAAAATGCAACATACACAACAAACTTTGATGAGATATATTATCAATCCTTGCCTACCCCATGCGAAATGGAAAGACTTTATGGGAAATGTTATAAATTTGTAAAGCAGTTGGGCTATACTAGAAAAGGGTGTGGAAAACATGAACAAGGTATTTGTGTTCCTATTGAACCTAATACACAAGAAACAAAAATGGGATTGGGATATTATTTTTCTCAAACAACTAAAGCTACTCAACGACCATCCTTAAACATTAATGTGATCACATGTCAACCACAACACAAACTCACCATTACTCATCCAGACTTGCGTGATACAAGCCTCCCACTTTCATGGTTGTATGTCGATAGTGATGAGGCCTTGAAAAAAATACTTGGTGTTTATAGTACCTCATCCTCACCTGCTTCCATTAAACACATTACTCATACTATAAATGTTACCGAGCAAGAAACAAGTGATATCAATGAAGAATTGTTGGAATTTGAAAGTCCTAAATCTAATGCACTCCCTTTAGGAGATACAATTGATGTACTTATGGACATTAATGATCAAGATAAAGTTATTAAAATTGAGAAGTGCCTTGATGATGAAGAACAAGAAGATACAACTACTTTACTTCATTATTTTCCTAAAAGTTTTGCTTGGAAGTACTCTGATATGCCAGGAATTGACCCAAAAATTGTGATGCATAATATTGTCCTTGATAACAATGTTAAACCTGTTCATCAAAAGATCCATAAAATGCACCCTAATACGGCCACATGTGTTAAAGAATAACTTGATAAACTTCTCGATGATGGCTTCATTTGACCTATTGATTATTCTCCTTGGAGCTCAAACATTTTCACAGTTGCAAAACCTGATAATAAAATTAATTAGGATGTGTACCGATTTTCATGATTTGAATAAATCCTCTTTAAAAGATGATTTTCCACTTCCTAATATCGACATGGTCATGGTTTCAACTGTTGGACATTCTTTTTTGTCATTCATGGATGGATTCTTTGGTTATAATCAAATCCTTATTAATCCTTGAGATCAATAAAAAACTACCTTTACAACTATTTGGGGAACATTTTGTTGGGTTGTGATGCCCTTCAGTTTAAAGAATGTTGGCACAACTTATCATGCAATGACATTAATATTTCATTATTACATTCACAAAATCTTGGAAGATTATGTCGATGATATTTTTGCTAAATCCTTAACTCGACAGGACAATGCAAATGTTCTTCACAAAATATTTGAATGAATCAAACAATATAACATGTGATTGAATCCAAAAAAGTGTGTCTTTGGTGTAGATAGTGGTAAAATCTTAGGATTTATCATATCTCATAGAGGAATTGAGGTGGACACAAAGAAAATTGATGCAAATGTTAACATGCCACTTCTAGAGAAAATTTCTCAGTTACGTACATTACAAGGACGTATTCAAGCTATTCACCATTTTGTCACATCCTTAGCCAATCGCACATTACCTTTCACATGTATTCTTAAAAAGGGTGTTCCTTTTTATTGGGATGATGATTGTAAACAAGCTTTTGAGAGTATAAAGGAGTATTTAGCTACTCCACCTATTTTACAGCTGGTTGTGCTGCATAGACCATTTATTTTCTACATCGCCGCATCTGCCCATGTTCTTGCAACATTGTTGGCTCAACAAGATGATCATGGTAAAGAACACCCTATTTATTACATTAGCCACACCTTAATTGATTATAAAACATGCTATTCACCAATTGAAAAACAATGTTTGGCTCTTGTATTCACTACTAGTAAGCTGTGACATTATTTACTAAATGCTGAAGTACAAGTTGTCACAAAATTTGATCCTCTTAAATATCTTTTCAACAAAAATGATCTCTTTGGATGCTTAACTAAGTACGTGATGTTGCTAATCGAGTGTGACCTTAAATTTGTTTCACAAAAAGAAATAAAAGGTCAAGCCTTAACCGATCACTTAGCCGATTCTCCTTCTCCTTTGACTTTCCCTACCATTCATTCCTTTCCTGATGATCATGTTTTAACCATTGATATTAAACCATGGGAGTTATTATTTGATGGGTCTAAGTGTCGAATAGGTTCTAGTGCAATAGTGGTCCTCATTCCACCTGATGGTAACCCTATTCCGTTGTCCTATCATTTGAATTTCCTATGTACAAATAATACAGCTGAGTATGAAGTATTGATTTTAGGATTGCAAGCTACTTTATCCTTTCACGCCCGACATATAAATATCTTTGGCGATTCATAATTAGTCATCAAACAAATCAATAGAGTATATCAAACTAAACATGAAAAATTATTAAAATACAAAGATCTCATCATGAAATTATTAGATAAGTTTGATTCGTTCACCATTGATAACATCCCATGTAAAGACAACCAGCATGTGGATGTAATGGCTAGTGCAGCTTCTCTCATATCCCCACATGATCCTTCTAATAATTTCACATTCATTATTCATACCATTATGAAACCTTCAATCAATACTTCGTTAGAAGACATTTTACCCATATCTCAAGCACCTTCGTGTGAATGGTATGATACGATATACAATTATTTAAAGGATGGTACCATTCTCAAACTGACCACAATGAATACTTGAAAGCGCTTATGAAAAATTGCAACTAAATACGTGATTCTTGCAAATGTGTTGTATAGAAGATCTTTTAATGGTCTCTTACTACGTTGTCTTAAGGATTCTGAAATCCCCTTAGCACTTGAACAGGCTCAGGCTGGTGCCTGTGGAGGTCATTTTAGAGGATGTTCGTTAGTACAAAAACATGTTCGTATAAAAACATGTTCGTATGGGTTATTATTGGAGACATATGGAGAAGGATTGTTTCACCTATGTTAAACGATGTCACAAATGCTAGGAACATAGCCATCTAATTCATGCTTCTACTGTTGAACTCCGTGCCCATGTTCCCATTTGGTCATTTTCAGTATGAGGATTGGATCTTATTGGAAAAAATTCACCTCCTCCTTTTGTTGGACACACATTTATCATAACCACAACTGATTATTTTACAAAATGGGTCGAAGCTATCCCTCTTCATTCAAAAACTACTAAAGTAATTTTTCATTTCCTCGTGGAACACATAATTGCTTGCTTTGGACTTCCTTCCACATTCATTTTAGATAATCATACACCCTTTAAAAATAATGAATTTCAACAATTTCTCCAAGCCTTCAACATCCAACACTGCTTTTCCACACCATACTATCCGCAATTTAATGGACAAGATGAGTATACTAATAAAATTCTTGAGCAAATCCTTAAGAAATCCATTAACAATAATCATAAAGATTGGCATACACAACTCCCTTATGTGCTTTGGGATTATAGAACTAGTATTCATTCATCCACTGGCACTAACCCTTATAGCCTTGTTTATGGTACTAATGTGATCATGCCCTTGGAGTTAGAAATTCCTACTTTGAGAGTTGCCCTCTGAGATCTTTTTGATGATGACACTTATAAAGCTCAACAATTACATCAACTTGAGATGATTGATAAAAAATGCATTAACGCTCTCGAACAGCTACAAGCTCACATCAAACAATTACAATGAAAACACAACATTCATGTTATTCCTCGCTCATTTTCTAAGGGATATTTTGTTCTTATTGAAAATCAATGAACTGTTAGTGCTAATAATGAAGAAAAGGATAAGTTTAGCCCTAATTAGTTGGGACCTTATATAGTTGATACTAGTTATAGGTCTAGTGCTTATCTTTTAAAGTAGATTGATGGAACACCCCTTAGGGAACCTATTAATGCCACACATTTGTGTTGGTATTATCTCTAATCTCCTTTTAATAGTATGTTTGGTATAATAGTGTTGTTTAGAGTTATTTGATGATATTCTAAATAGCTTTCACATTGCTTTGTTCTTGACAACTAGATTTATGTTTGTCTTGAACACTAAAGTAATTATTTATGTTCATTTTATAATTTCTTTAGACCTCATACTATTTGCATCCCTCTTATGTTAAGTTAGATCCTTATTAGTGTATTTAATTTAACACATCTTTTTTCTCATCACCAATCTTGTATCTATGCTAAAAATGAAATATGTTTTATATTAGATCACATAGATTATGTTAAATCATGTAGAGATTAATTAAATACTTTCACCATAAGTCCTTTAATTAATCACATAGCATTTAACATTCATTTCAAAACAAAATTTCCATCATCATAATATAAAAGGTGCATGTCTCTTTATACCTATCAAAGTTTCATATACATATTAGAATCACATCATAATGGTTTGTGAGAGCTAGACCCCTTAGGATTTGGCACTCACGATCCAATCCCTAGATGTCATGAGATAGTTGTGTGTGACTGTGATCACAAACTTCCAAGTCTCAGTGCATGCTCCAAACCCTGTAATCATCCCACAACTATAAGCTGCTCATCTACCATCTGGTCCCTCTATGCCTGTGTCTAAGCTAGCTCTGCAAGTAGTCTCCCTACCTTTTTCTGAGGTTTGTACTAATTGTAGTGCACTCTCAATCTGACAGTCATCTCCTCATACTCTCATACGTAGATCGTAGCCTCACAAATGGTCTGAGTGACTATGGCTCCTCCCCCACAATTGGTGGGGGCATGTAGTCGAGATTTATCTCATCCTCCTCAAGGGATGCTGACACTATCTCTGTGTTTGCTTGATGATAGAACTCTCGCAAGTCTCTCATCGCTCCTGCAAGATAGATCATGTACACAACCACTAACATATCATCATGATATATATACATATAGAAATTAAACATAAATCACTAAAAGGACATGCATAAAATAAATTTTTCTCACCTATGTCTCCAGATGCATGAGGAATCTCAACCTCCTCATCTCTGGGGGGCATGGAGGATGTGCTAGCCTCCCTCTGACTCTACATGTTGATGTCTATTGTAGCTACTGCTCGTGATCTGGTCTTGTAAGTATGTGACGACTCTCCATACTCGTATTGATCCTCAATAACTACCTCATCACCCTAACTAAGGGGTGGATCCTCCTTGTAATAATACTCCTCCTCATAATCCTCCTCCTACTCCTCCTCCTCTCCTCCATCCTAGTCCTCATAGTCTAGATCAACATCAGATTAGTATTCCTCATCAATCACATCTGTAAAAATATCAGCTGGCCTATATCATACCTCCTCTGCTCTCTCCTCTGGCTCATCACCCTCATCTACTGCTTCCTTTGAATCACCTAGGGGGAAATCCATGGGAAATATAGGAGCTGGTCATGTATATTCCCACCACTCCTTGAGCTCATCTGTGATACCGACATCATCAGTGTCGGAGATTGGTGGCTGGTCGTGATCTGAATCATCAAAATCACTCTCACGAACATGATCTATAGTCAACCGAACAATATCCCCTAGCCTTTGGGCACTCCACACTAATCATCTAATGAAGGGGCACACCCTAGGTGGTCTCTAAATCTATCCAAAATTTTGTATGACTCATCCATAATAGAACAATCGCACAACATAGACATGTCTCCCTACTAGAAATCTATCCATCTGCATCCTCCATAACTACCCGGTGGGATCTGGCCATTGAAGAGTAAGTAGGTAAGGTCTCCATAGGATCTCATCCTCCTCCAGCTGGTCAAATCTCACCCTCCAAAACTCTAAATCCCCATAATTTCATAACCGTCTCAAAGGATAGTTGAATGCTCATGGGTACTCTGTTGCTATAGTACATGGATATCTGACAGGCCTAGTACATGTGATATGCTCAAGGCACCATACCTATAGAAGCGTACAATGGACCATACTATCAATCTCCTGATCATAGTATAGATGTGCTAGAATGCAACAACCCCATGCATAGACTATTTGTCGATCATACATCCCTCATACTAGGTGTACTAGTCCACCTTCCAAGTGTGTCGCTTGTCCATCTGGATTGAGTACTAGTGCCACTATTTGCATCATAATCCATCTTACCATAAGAGCTCATGATTATAGAAGCATAGGCAGCTCGATCTGTGCTCTAACCCTCTCCTCATGTATCAACCCTCCTAGGAAATACTGCATATATCTCTTCTTCTCATGAAATGATCGATCCCCCTAGAAATACACTCATGCTCCCCAAATAGGAAATTAGAGAATGCAATGTACATCCTCGAGTGTGATTGTCATTTCCCTAGTAGGAAGATGAAAGGTATAGGTATCTGAGTTCCAACACTCACACAAATCCATAAGCATGGCATCATGGTATCTCATAGGTGGCATCATGTATGCCCAATAGATACCCACTGACTGTAGATGCTCTATCTCTGTTGTTGATAGCACTAGTGATAAATCTCTAAAAAACTATGGCTTTCTTCCCCCTAGCCATTGTTGCGACCAGGGAGAAACCTATCCAAATCATCATAAAACACTCTAAATTTCATCTATTATCTTCAATTTTCAAATTATCCATCAAGTATGTGTGCTAAAGTCAATCTAGTGCACTTTTCTCATGGCCCTAGACAATTTAGAACCCTTTTTGACCATTTTGCAAAGAAACAAAGACACTTCATGAATAAATAGGACACTTTGCGAAGAAACTAGACACTTTGTGAACAAAAGGGACACTTTGTGAACAAAAGGGACACTTTGTGAAAAAAGGGGACACTTTGCAAAAAAATTTCCAAGAACCCTAAATTAACCTATTTTTGCATAAATATCATTATAATATCATCAAAACGTATGGAAAAAGTTGCAAAATCAACTCACCTCATGATACTGCTCGCCATGTGCTACCTGCTCATGAAGATCATCCAGCCACGAAGGTGTGTAATCATGTCTACTCAACATCTTCTTCTCCTAAGTTGTCACTCTCAAGATACAATGAAGGTAAAATGAATAGTAAGTGACAAATTACTTTTGTCCATTTCCTTTACTTAATTTTCACCTCTGTTTACTCTCACATTTAACCTAATGTTACAATCTTTTTCAACAAATTTATACTATAACTTTTCTTAAACTTAACATAATAGGCACTAGGGTAATTCATTTTTTATTCCATTTGATGCATTGGAATAATAATTTTACACCTAACATCATCATTTACCTATTTTTATGTGGCAGAGTACTTGGAAATGCCCTATGGTATGGTGTTTTCTCTTTGATGTGGCTAGATTGCTACCTTGATTCCACCTCCGTAAAGCAAGCAGAATCAAGGGGGGGAATACATCTACCCTTGAATTGGATTCCTAAGAGTTAGATAAAAGGATTTTTGGAAAATTAAAGAATGTATGTTGCAGGATATAGTTCCTAATATTGTGGTTTGCAGATAACTACATCGGGGGCTTCATTCTCTCATCTTCTGAATGAGCATCCTTTTATATAGTAAGATGGATCGCTTAGAGTCCTTTAGCTTACATATACACATTGTTGGTGTAAATAAGCATTTTACTTATTACACTTTACTTAAGCTTACTTAGGGAATGCATATCATTATAGGTTGCACTTGTGACACCTAGTTATTTGCATCTTACATCTAGGTTTGTGCATACATTGAGAGATATGAGTTGGACACCTAAGGAAGTGTGTGTAGGAGAAATTCCACTCTTTGTGCTATGATCTAGTTATCACCTTTTTATCTCCACCTTTCGTGGCATGATAATTCCACTTTAGGTGGGTGATCCACCTTTCATGGAATTATCTATTATTTCTCTCTACCTACCACACATATGATTGGGACAAGTTTGTCTCATTCATGTCCCTTCATTGTGTCCTAGCTTGTATTTATAAGAAATCCTTTTACATGCTTGTAATCAAGAACATAAGTCCATCTTCATGTACATCTTCATGCATATTGAGAATACAGTCATCATATTCTCTCATCTTGTCTCTCTCTTTTGTGCTATGTTTAGTCTCTTGATCCTATTGTTGCTTTTCATAAGTTCTTACACACATAAATTCATATGCGTGCTAAAGTGGGGGCTAAATGTGCTATAGAAATTTGGACCCTCATGAGAAAAGAGATAGTTCCATGCATAATTAAACCCACTTTTAACCCCTTCACATCATTTCCCCTTCAAAACAACATTTATAGGCTCCTTAGACCTATTAATTTTAATCTAGAGGCCCGTTTCACATGTGAAATCACATAAAACCTAACAAACATCATGTAATAGCATCATACGACGACAACCCACTTTCAAACAATAGTAGTGGGACCCATTTGCCAAGGGTGGCGAATGAGTCCCCTTTGAGGAAAAGTTCAAATTTAAGCAGGAATTTAATCAATTTAACTTTTATTTCTAGTGAATGTCGGCCTCTTAGGTCTAATTAATGGGAAAATAAGATGTTGCCTATAAATACGCATTTTATTTCATTTTACAAAAAAAAAACCTTTTGATCACTTTTTATCATCTCAAGAGAAAAAAGCATTCTACAACAAAGTTCATAAGCAAAAGTTTAAGTTTTAGGATAGCAAACTAGGTTTTTTGCAGGTCTTGAAGCTCACTAATATTTTTAAGATCCAACATTCCAAAGGTTTGATGATGGATTCCTATGGTGAATCATGAAGAAATCTAGGGTGAAGAGGTGCAACTAGCCACCAAATCATGCCTAAGGACTTGGTTTCCTATTGATTCTATCTTCCATTGTTACTCTATCTTTAGACTAAGGTTTGCATTGTGTTTATTTAGCATTTGCATGTCATTTCTTATCCATGTTTCATGTGTTGTAAAATTTATAGGGTAAAGATCTTGCATACTTTCAATCATTCTTGCATATCTTATTCTAGAACAATAGAATAGGGTTTTTTTCATGATTCAACTTTTTCTACTCTTTAATACATTTAAGGCTAGGGTTTATGCATATTTTTCTCTATTCAAGGTTTAATTACCTACCTAGGGGTTTGACTAAGGAAAAATCCCCACTAGATAAACTTTTTAAAGCTATTTTGCAAGAATTTTTTGAGATCTAGAATTAGGTTTCCATCAAAATTTGATATATAGGTGTCAAGGTACATATTTGAGTTCTGAGTTTGCAAAAATTAGAAAGAGGAATAGTTCACCATGCTTGGTGAATGAGTCCCACCTAAGGTGCAGAATTGAGGCAGATGTTGTTTTAGATCCCCAACAGTCATAAAACAGATTCTGAGCAGAAAAGTCCTAACCTGGGACTGATTCACCCAAGGTGGCGAATGAGTCTCCATCAGCCTAAGTTCAGATTTCATTAGCTTTTTAGATTGTCACTCAAACCTCTACAGTCTTCAAGCTGCACACATTCTGAGAAATAACCTTTGTTTAGTGAAAAATTCCATTTCATTTATCATTTTCAATATTTTTGCATTTCACACTGTGTTTTCAAAAAAGGCATAAATCTTAGCTTTGCATTCATTCCAATTCATTTTAATCATTCTATTGCATTTAGTTAAGTTCATTTACATCATATCATATAGCATACATCCTAATTTGAGTGTTACATAAGCATTTTGGACCTAGATCTCTCTCCTTTTAGGTGAAAAACCCTAGAAGTGCAAGAGCAAGCATCTTGGGTCCCAAAATCTCTGTCACAAACATAATGTATGCTTCATAACGCACTAAATTTTCCAACCTCCACATCACAACATACCCAAGCCCTTCTAGATTTTAAACCCATATATGTAGGCATGCATTAAAAATAGAAAGAATGCCAATTTCTTGCCATTATTGGCAATTATGAATAAACTTGTTGATAGTGGTGAATGGTGTGTAGTGTTGGTTGGGAAATACAATGTATTTTAAATCCTTCCTTTACTTATACCCAATATTTATCTTGAAATGCAGATATGCAAATGTATAGATGGGGTTCTATTTTATCAAATATCACATTTCTCATTAAAGGGGGAATCTATTAACCATTAATACATAGTGTACTTCATAGTACTCACTTCATTCTATTTTGTAAAAATTCATGTTGGAAAACCCTAGGTGTTAAGAATTAAGCAACCCAAATAGTGTTGCAAAACCCTCTGCAACACTATTGGGTAGTACCCCTCACCTCGATTTTGGTCGGTTTTCTCCTCCAAATCCTCCACGTGTACTCCAACCTTCAGATTTTAATGTGCAGACTAGAAATGTGGTGTTTTCACCCTTCTTTCTCCAAACCAAAAACACACACGTCAGTTTGCCTCCAATTTTCCCACACCAAAAAAATATTTGAAAATAACACTTTTGTTGCAAGCCATGGGACCCAGTTTTATCGACCAGGAGGAAGTGGGAAAACTAACTTGATAGCACTATTAAATCCTACCTATCGTTTCCCTGACATTTGGTACTGCCTGCCATTTTCATCACTTTTATCCCCTGTCTAGCAAGCCATGCACTATGCTATCTCATCATGTTATGCATGTTTCTATGTGTGTTTTAATGTATGGTTTTATGCATTTTTGTATGTACATAGGTGCATCTTTTTAGTATAATCATCTTCACAATTGACAACACATTGTGTTTCTAAACCTCCAAAATGGGAAAGAAGGAAAACTCATATTTGTAAAGAGGATTCTACATTACAAAACAAATTGTTTTTACAAAACAACAATTCTATTTCAAAATTTGGGAAGCCTAATGGCTATTTCTTTGTTATTATGGCCTGACCTTTGTAGTTTGTATGGTATATTATATAGAGTAAAAACAATTACAATAATAATGTTCCTTATTCACAACCTTATGAAACCCAACTATGCAACAATGCTTCACCATTGAACAAAGGTACATGATTTAGATGGAGAAATACTCTAATGTAAAATCATAAATATTATGTTCTTTTACAAATATATTTGATCTAATCACCAATGATCCAGAGGTTCTTGTTCTATTTTGGGAGATAAATGATACTGATGTATTGTTGGAGAAATCATCCTAAAATTAACACAGAACAATTATGAGAAGGATAATTAAAAGGATGCAGTATCACCCTTCACTGATGCTTTGATAATTTCCCGTACAACACTCACACTTGAACAAGGAAACACGATTAACGTAAAATTTTGGGATAATACACACATAATAATGTAGTTCATTTATTTTATTTAAATTAAATTGCAATTTTTTTACATTCTCCACACTAAGCATCTCATCTATATATAAATCAAAACTTCTAAATGCAAAATAATTTTTGGAAATTTACCTATCCAGTACACTTGTAATTCAAGCTATGATAGCTAGAATAACCTATATTTAGTGCAGAAGCTTGACATCTCCTGAAGCGTCCATCTCAATCCAACTGCCCTTGTTTTGTTCAAATTTTTTTCATCGCCTATATCAACCACTTGGAAGAAATACAAGTGTTAGTGATAGATTAAATTGGAAAATTAAAGACATTTGGTGCTAAAAATAATTCACTTCATTCCAAATTTCATTGATATTAGATTATATGTTGTGTTGACTATGACATGATAGCTTGTACAGACAATAAACAAACATATATTAAACTATACAATGGGAATTTAATTTCCAATTTAATCTATTGCTAACACTAGTAATATATATATCAACAATTATATCTACAATTTTTCCATTCTATTGGAACTATGAAGCACTAAAAGTTCATTCAGATATATCTGAAACTCATCTCTCTTGGCATATGAAAGAGGCCATAACTTGCATAATCAATAAGGGCAGATAAGATAGACAAGAAAGATACCATGCACCACTATCAAACTTTTTTTTATATCATTACTTGTACAGACAATTGAAAAAATATAGATTATTGCAAGACACATTGGTTGCAAATCACAGTGTGCATTAGTTATGCAAGAATAAAGGTTAAGAATTCAATGAAAACCTTGGTGATTACCTTGATTAAACAAAAAGTAGCAGGTGATTGCATTCACTAAATATGATAATGCAAAAAATAATTATGTGCATTGGAAAAAACTTTGCGTTTCATTCACCATGCTCAAACCTAAAGGGTGAAGAGCATGGAGGAGTTGCAGGTGGGGAAACCACAAAACATACCAAATTGAGGTGAGGGCTGACTAAGCAATTGGGTTACTACTTGTAAAGGGTTTTAGAATAGTATGTGGGTTGCAGGTTTTATAACACCTAGTGTTTTCCAACTTGGAATTTTAGAAAATAGTAAGAATGTAATAAAAACCATTTGTGATAAATGTAGTAACAACCCAATTAGTTTTTCACCCCTTGGCTTGATTGGTTAGACACCTAGTGTTTTCCAACATGCAGTTATATATAGATAATAAGAATGTAATGAAAAAGTTTTGTTTAGTACATAATTAGAATGTAGTGGGATGCAACTAATTTGTAGACAAAAAGAACCTATGTAAATACAAAAATGCATGCAACCATACATAGAAATATACATAACATGATGAGACAACATATTGTTGGGCCTTCCAACCGGGGGATAAAAGTGACGAAACTCGTAGATAGGAGAAAACATTAGGGAAACGGTAGCAAGGAGATAACAACACCATCAGGTCACTTTTCCCACCTCCTATCGGTTGATAATTTTTTTTAGCTCCAAAATACGCGAGCAAGTATTTTCATAATGAACTAACTCGCATGGGACTGTGTGTTTCCAACACTCCAAATAATGCAAGCATTTTATTTGTTCCAATCATATGAAAAAAGGGAAATTCCATATTTATGTCACCAAAGAGTTGTTCTAAAATATGAAGGTGGACTTCATTACATTCTTGGAGCGTACAAAACAAAAACTTTTCATCAGGGAATAATTGAGAGGAAACAATGTGTTTTCCAACACTACAAATAGTGTGAGAATTTTATTTGTTTCAATCAGATGAATAAAGTGAAATGAAATTTGGACTATGGAAATATTTTTTCAATAATTTCGAAGTGGTCTTCATTACATTCTTGGAGCATAACAAACTAATTGACATGGGATAGTGTGTTGTCAAACACTGTAAATAATGCGAGCATTTTGTTTGTTCCAATCATATGAAAAAAGGGAAATTCCATATTTACGTCACCAAATAATTGTTCTGAAAGATCAAGGTGGACTTCATTACATTTTTGGAGCATACAAAGCAAAAAAAATTCATGAGGGAATAATTGAGAGGAGACAATGTGTTTTCCAAAACTACAAACAATGTGAGCATTTTATTTGGTCCAATCGAATGAGGAAAGTGAAATGCCATTTTGACAATATCAATTAGAAGAGAAATAAAAGGAGTTTAATTAATGGTGTTGATAGAAAAATGCAATCTAAAACACATGAAGTTGAACAAATAAACGCAACAATGGAAGGCATGATTTTCAAGACATTCATACTGTTTTGTAACATTCCATGTTGTAAAACCATACATGTTAAGAAGCAAGCAACTCACTGTAAGACAAATCTTTACATTCAAACAAGGAGATTCAAATAATTGAAAACCCACATTGTGTTTTCCAAATTACAAATATTTTGTGCATTTTTTTTTCAATCATACAAAATTTAAATGCGATTTTTACTCAAATTAAAAGTCATAAATTTTGAAGAGGCCTTTCAATACATTCACACTATCTAAATTACAAATATTTTCAAGACATTCATGTTGGAAAACCCTAGGTGTTAAGAAACAAGCAACCCATATAGTTTTGTAAAAGCCTCTATAACTAAGAGGAGACAGTGAGCATTTTATTTTTTCCAATCAAATGAAGAAAGTGAAATGACATTTCACTATAGCAAAGAGTTGTTCAAAAATTTGAAAGCAGACTTCATTACATTCTTTGAGCATAACAAAAAAAACTCTTCATAACAAACTAACTGACATGGGAAAATGTGTTTTCCTAAACTACAAACAATGTATAACAACATTGTGGCTTGCAGGTTTCATAATACCTATTGTTTTCCAATTTCATTACATTATTACTATCTAATTCATAAAAGGTTCTCAAGACAATCACAAAACATACCAAATTGAGGTGAGGGGTGAGTAACCAATTGTGTTGTTAGTTGTAAAGGGTTTTAGAACAATAAGTTGCAAGTTTTATAACACCTAGTGTTTTCCAACTTGGAATTTTGTAGAATAGTTTGAATGTCCTAAAAAGCTTTTGTTATTTACAGAGTATGAATGTAATGAAACATAGCTTCAAATTTTATAAAAATTCTTACTCGGAGTAAAAATTGTTTCAATTTCTTAATATGATCGAAATATACATGCATAATAAGATTCTAGGTTGGAAAACATGGTGGGAGGTGGGTAGATAATTTATGAAACCTCCAATCCACACAATGTTGTAAAACCCTCTACATGCTCAGGGAAAATGAAAAACCTTTTTTTTCCCATCAATGAAAACCCATATTCATAAAGAATAACCATTCAATTCTTCACAGTCCCTAGGTAGAATGGTAAAATGCAATATATTTTTGGCAGATATACATACCCACTAGCTAGTTTCCCACACCTGTCACATGCATTATGGTAGAAGAGAATGACCGCTCTACTTTCGAATCTAAACCCCTCCAAACCCTGTAACCTTCAAAATAAGAATGCCAAAAATGGCTATGTTATGGGCTTTATGTGATTTTCAAAATATATCATTTCATTACAAAACCCACATTGCATTTTCTAACCTCATAGTATATTTTACATGGTTTCTAGTTTCTATAAACATTAAATTCAATTATTTCACTCATATTTCCATAATGGGTTGTTTGTTATTTCATTCAACATTTGCAAAATTTCAAAACCAATAGATGGGAGGAAACCAAAATTTAAAAACCCTCAACACAAAATCACATAAAGATCTTTTCATTTCAAATGAAAACCCTTTTTCCCAAGGAAAACCCTTTGTTTTCTCGTCAATGAAAACCCATCTTCACAATGAATATAGTCATTTATTTCTTCATAGTTCCTAGGTAGAATGGAAAAATGGCATATATTTCTAGCAGATATGCATACTTGCTAGCTAGCTAGCTACCCGCATCTATCAAATGTGTTTTCATATGGAGAGTGGTTGCACTGCTTCATCCTCTGAATGACTACAACTCCTTCCCATTGCTCTTGAGCAACCTACAAAATTTCAGTGTGGAAAATGGCAGGGAAAATGGGACCTCTTATGGGCTTTTGCTATTTGCAAATTGTGGTTTTGAATGCCACGTTTTGGGATTTTTTTCCATTCCAAAATATGATTTTGAAAATCCACCGGCGGTGGCAGGTTTTCCCGACGATGAGACAAGCAACAATAGGTGACATAACATCCATGCACCAATTCTTTCCCTTAGTGTTTTTTGTCCGTCTGTCATTACTTTTCGTCAAGGCATTTTGTCCAGTGCGTATGATGGGAGATGGGTGTTATAATATAACATGCCATAAATAGGTGTGTTTTATCTACACTTTATATTTCTCCCCTCTTGAGGGGGCAAGCCAATGTCCTACCATCTTTCCAGTGACCACCGAGGCATATATTTTTTTTCAAATCTTGATGTTAACATCAAATTCTTTGAAACAAAGAAACTAATACTTTGTCTCAAAGAAGGGAAAAATATAGACATGTACAAATGACCTAACACTTATCACACACTATAAATGACATTTTCTCATCATCAACATCATCATCACCTAATATCACTACATTTCACATCATTCACATAAAAAACCCTAAATTCCTTTATTAATTAAATAATATTACATTATTTAATTAATTTACTTTTTCATCACTTTTGACTAATTAAATAAATTTCATTTATTTAATAAAGTCCTAATCTAACTTTATTCCTCCTGATTAATTAAAAATAACATCAATTATTTAATTATGTCACAAATATACCCTATTCCCCTAATTACTTAATAGTTTAATTAAATCACTTTCACCTTTCTAAACATGAATAATCAAATTAATTATTCAAAACATCATCCAAAAAAGGTCAACAAAAAAAATACAATTTTTTTTGTAAAAGTCAAACATGACTTGCAAGTTCAACTTAGAAAGGATTAATTAATTAATTCAAAATTAATTAATTACCCTCACCCACTTTTATGATTAAGAAAATTATACTTCATCGATTGCTCAATCTGATTGGTTGACTGATCCATCTATTCTTCAATCCCATTGAGTGCTCAACCTGATTTCCTCAATTCTATAAGTTAGGTAATCTATTTCCTCTAATTGATCAAATAATATCCTTAATTGATTCAATCACAAAAGCTAACTAGGCAATCTAATTCATCTCAATAGCTTTCAAGGTCATTGATCTTGATTCAACATTGTTTAACCTTGCATGTTCATCTTGAAACGTAATATATATAAAAAAAATAAATCTTCATCCTAAAAAATGATTAGAGAATTGACATCTTTTGTGCAACAAAGTAATGTCAAATTTCCATTAAATTTCCTAAGAGCTTTTGCACACATCTTCGATCACCATTCACACACATTGGATCTTTTGCAATGCATAAAGGAGGCTTCACATTGAAAAAATGTAATCCAACATCATTTGCGAATACACTTCGACATGAGATGGGTAACAATATTGGCTAATTCAATTCATTGTATTTTCTTTGATTGCATTGCTTAATTTAATTAAATTCACTAATTTATATTGTTCATTTCATGAGTAATGGGTATGGAATCTATCTTTCGTTTGAATTAAATCTCATTTAATTCAATTATGTTTGATTTCTTATGAGCACTTCTTGATTTCTCCCTTAGACAATCAGTCATCCCTAAGCTCATTCTTTCAGTCCATTTATCTCTGTTTTGGTACAAGATTAAGTGACATGATAGAGAGTAGCTTATGAAAGTATTTGGGGCCATATTTTCACTCACTTGTAAGAACCCCTCATGCAACCTCTTCTCAATTGGTGAAGCAAATTCATACTCAATGTTTACTTCAGGTTTGAATTCTCATTTCCATCATCATGAGACTGATTGGAATCTTTTCTTGAGCATCCATCCCAAGCACTTGACACAAAGAAAAACAAGTTCTTTTGAAATATACCTGAAAGCCTTCCACAACAAATGACTCATTCCAAGAAGGGGATATAGATAGCCTCTTGTTATATGCACCCCTTTTCATATGCATAGGAAGTTCATCACTCCTAGAGGTTTTTTTGAATCTCATGTAATCCTCCTCACTTCTATCCAAGCCAACTTTAGTGATGGCTTGTTTGTTCAACATAAAACACTCAAAAATTGTTGATTTAGTCAACACTACCAATGGTGAGCCATCTGACATCCTCATAGTTCTGGTGGCAGGGTGATCTAATGAACTCAACATCTATAAAGATTTTTGGGACTATTAGCTTGGTAAAATGTAAAGCCCAAGGATTCGAGACTGGAATATTTCCATCCCTCTTATCATAAAAATACCAAAACAAATCCCACCCTGAGATAGGAATAATTGCATATCTGCACCCATGAGCTATGTCTTTGAATACTTTTTTGAATCCCTTATCTATTGAATTGTGTAGCACATCTAATATGGATTCTTCTAGAGGTATGTTTTTTTTTTAAGGGGCCATGGGTTCTTCATTTTTACCAGTAGATTCACTCATCTAAGGTGGCTTGATGCAAATTTAATCTCCACTTGAATCTTTAAACTTCTACTTGTAGAATTCAGTAATTTAAACACTTATATGTTTGCTACAAAGGGTCTTGTGCACTTACTCAATGAAATGGTAGTTGTAGATTCTTCCTCCTTAACTTCTTCTACCTTTGGAATGCTAAGCTTTTTGTGAATGATTGAAATGATGTTGAATTCTAGGTATATTTACTATTGAGCTCAGTCACTACACTATTAATTTCAATTCAAGCAAAATATTTCATAATATGTCACTTATTTTGAGTTTGAATATACACCCTTAATATTGGAAGATAAAGAAACATGAGATATGAAGTGTAATCGTTTCCACTATCAATATAAATGCCTTTCCAATCTGTACCGCAATCCCGCCTTGTCATGTCAAAACTGTTGCAGGGTGGCAGTGTAATATATTTTTCATTCTTTATATTCTTCATGTTATATTACACACCCTTATTTTTCTTGTTGTGGGATAGTGGGTTAATAAACCCTCTACTGTCACCCTACACACTGCTTTTTTCTCCATCACGGGAGGATAGGTTACCTCCAACAACTAACCATAAACATTTTAGTGTCATTGTTTACTCACTGCAGGGCTGTGGGCTACTCTTATAATCAATTTTTTCCTTACCACTACCCCACACTCTTATCTTTCTATCACAATATAGCAGTAAACATTTTACATTGCATCATATGTCTCACCATCCCATGTGTACTTTTGATGACTGTTGCAGTATTGCAGTAAAGGTTTATATTGCTTTATTTTCCCCACAAGCCTTTCAAAGAACTTTAGATGCCCGAGCGGGAGTGCAATAATGGATATTTATGACTTTTAGGAGGGAGTATGGGGGTATATTATAATTACAGTAGTTCAAACATCATTTTATTTGGAGGATTGAACAATTTTCTAATCTTTGAGGCTCTTTAGATGTTTTGGCTTTTCAATGTCAATCAGACCTAAAAGGTTATTGTCTTTCCTTCTATAGGAACTAAGTTTAGGAAGCTAAGGAGATTTTAATAGACAATACAAGGATCAAGGCTCCACCTATTAGGTTCAAGGTTTGCTAAGGTGGTGAAATTAGGCAATTTTTTGAGGTTCCAACATATCCTATTCTGGCAGTGAGCCCTTTTGTACCAATTTTTCTATAACTTATATTGTGAGCTAATCCTCACTATGGTTTTTCCCTCATTTGGTTTTCCATGTAAATTTGGTGTTCTCTTGTGTATGGTGTTGTGATTTTAGTTTCTATTATTTGCATTTCATGTTAATCATATTAACAGAATAAGGGTTTAATGAATACATGTGGATTTGATTACTATCGATGGTTTTGAAGGCTTAATTTGCTACAACTAATTAACCCCCACTCTTAGTTGTCTTGTTCATTCAAAACTAAAATCAAGAACTCACACATATAATATTCCATTGTAAATCAATATATAATCCAACTCATATGTTGATATATACAAATTATAGTATAATTTTTACACATCTTGAGTACATATGGTTAATTTTAATAAAATATAGCTTAGTAATATATAATTCACCACTTGAATAGTCATCATAATATCTCACTTTATAAATTTATCAATAGCCAAGAATAGAAATATAAAACTATCAAGATGTTACAAGAACTATTATGTATCCTCTAAAGAATCACAACTAATGATTTAATTGACCCCAATGGTGATAATATACAACCCAATTATGTGGGACATTGAGGCCTAGCCTTCTAGTATATGATAGAATTGAATAAACAATCATATAAACACACACTAAAAGACTACATAAATTTGAAATGGTAATAACTAAGAGGAAATTTGTAGTAATAGTAACCATTTCCACATAACCCAAAAATATAAAAAATATGCAAACAAGTATTTGAAATCCACATTACAAAAGAATATACAAACATACCATCAAGTTGACACAAAGTATACCCTAAAAAAATTATCAAAGAAAAAAGTAGCATCTAAAAGAACTCACATATTCAGTGTATTACCTCATGAATAAATATTATAATACACTTATAGAGTCTCCATACAAGGCTTGTAAAATTACAATATTCCTAATTAGACTCAATGAGAACAACAAAATTGGAATAATGTAACCACACATATTAATCCATATTTCGTTTTCTCATATATTAAACTTACAAGAGCTACTTAGTCAACCTTAGCCAGCAAGTCAAAGGTTATATAATCCAACCCCAACAAAAACTCACATGCTTTTTTTTATATAGGCAAGCTTGTACAAAACCACCAAGTGGTATTATATTTAAACTATGTGCCTCAAAATCATGAGCTTATAAAACCATGCCTCTCGTATTTATTTTTGCTGCTATGTTTTTCTAATATTAAATATTTTCTTAGTGTTCTATCCATATGAATTAAATATTTATTCCAATGTTACATACAATATATAAGTGGCCCCAAGAATGTCTAACATATGTGATGTGCACGTCCCTAGATTCCCTAGGTACACCACAAACAATATTAATTTTACATTATAAGCATTATGGAAAGTGAAAGACACGCCTTTCCCAACAATAACAACCAATTAAATACAATCCAGAATGATAATAAAACCCAATGCAAACACATGGGATTCACATACACCAATAAAATCTAAATGAATCTATGGAATCAAGGGAGAGGTTATTAGACATGTACAATGGTGGAATGTCCTCACTATATTAACAAGACCAAGTGAAGTTGAGAAATGTGACCCTATACATAATATGATATTCTCAATAAAATAAACAATAAAAATAGAATGATTTGTACATTAATATTACTCACTATAATGCCACAAATCAAGAAAATAATTTGCTTTGTGATAAGGTTAATTTCAATTTTAGTTGTTATATTGTATTCTCTCACATCTTGCATTCTTTGGTTTCAGTTAAATTGTATGAGTGGTAATATTAAACTCCACTCCTAATATAGATCTCATTCATAAACACAATAAATACCAAAATACTCAAAATGTCCTTAGCATAAAAATTGAGGTTTACTCTATGACACATTATCAAATGATAAACAAACTCATTTGCAAGGGGAAAATACTCACCCCCGTAATATAAAATGATCTAGTTAAATCTTAATTCACAAGAATGGAATTTCAAAAAATCTTGAAACATTTCCCAATTCCCAATTCCACCACTAACTCAAAACATGTCCTTGACATAAAAATTGAAATTATCTCTTCATAAATGCAATTCACACACCAAGCCTTTGTAATTCTTTCCAAATTCAAGCTCAAGATTTAAATTTTCATACTAGTTTTCAATCAATCTTCTTTGAAAGTAAGATTTTCCACACAATGGAGGAAAAAAATGAAAATGTCCTTTTAAATGCACTACATTTTCCTTTTTGTTTCAAACCCTTATCATAAAATTATTTTTTATCTAATACCCAGTGGAACTAGATATTTTGCAATCTTTGAAAATAAAATTCACACATATCTTTTGAAAGGAATTATGTATTTTATTTCAACAAGTCTATATATATCCTTTTAATTTTCTTACCAATAATATAATTAATTAAATTTCATAACACTTTATTTACTAAAATTTTAATAAATAATATTTTTTCAAGCTCATAATGCATATTGATTACTTTGAAAGCACTATATACATGTATTAAAAACCAAGAAAATACAACATATGAAAAATAGGTAAAATTATGCTAAGAACTCACACAATTTATGGGTTTACATATAACACAAAGATCTAGAATCAACATCCACTTGAATCACGATTCATAGTGTAGAGCATGAAACATCTCACCACTTACAATCAAGTGAGATGGAGATCTTAACCATAAATATGTTTGTACAAAATGATCATCTCTAAATTAATCATAGTTCATTTTTACACACTCAATACAAATATAAAACATAATTGTATAATAAAATAGGTGAAACAATATAGTATACATAATCTGCACTTTATATATTTCCATTCATATGAGACTGAAATTTCCTCCGTTGATTTAATTAGCAATTAAATTTCCACTTTTCCATATTTGCACCCGCTACCTTTCCTCTTTTTTCTGCAGATGCGTGGGATCTTTCCTTGTCAATCTTTTATCTCCCCTCTGCCTTCTAATCTACCTGAAGTTTTTTCTATTTTAATTGTTGGTCGACCCTTTATGGCATAGACTATATTCAATTTTCATTTTTTTTCAATTTGATTTTTGTTCTGTGCTCTTTCCTCTTCCCTATGCCATGACTCTCTACCTACCACACAATCCTTCATGTTCTTGTTAAATCTCATTTTTTTGTTTATTTGGTGAGAGATCAAAAGTCATACATCAAATAATTGTTCATTAGATTAACATAAATTAACATTAGAATTATGTTTTTTTCCTTTTATAAATTGTTATCGAGAAATCTATTCATGAAACCAAAATAAGAATGTTAATTTATCCATTATTTAAAAAAACAAACTTGCAATCTCAATAATAGAAAAGACATAATAGAATTAGAAAGTAAATCAACAATTCTAAATCACAAATAAAATCTTTCCAATTTACATTCATAAACTGAAAATATTAGAAAAGATGAAGAGGAGGATGTCCTATAAAATCCCTTGTCTTCAACACAATTCTTGTGAAAAGCAGTTGAACACTTGCAAAGTGAAAATGGCAGAAATGAAAGTTTTTGTATCCTCTACATTTGTCATTCTTATACTCATAGCAGCAGGTAATGTTTGAATAATGTATTAATTTTTGGTAATATTTCATTTGAATTCAATTATATTGATATGGGTGTTGCAAGTGCAGGGTTAACACAAGCAAATGTGGCTCGCTTGATTGATGGAGATGAACCCCTCAATTGCGATACTGTTATGGACTGTGAATTGTGTGCAAATTGCAATTGCTCTCCCATCAACAACTCCACACAACGTTTCCAATGTTGTTGTCCTCAATAATTGTAAAAGCTTGTCACAACATTATATATTCATAAATAAGTGACTTGCATGGAATAAGTGGAGATTTTGTTTTGCAAGATCCACTGTTATGGAGTAGTAACATAATTTATGTTGTTTTATGAAGTTTATATTAATCTATTGATTTATTATAATGTGTTGTTTATGTTAAGGATATGCTATCTGTTGAGTATTTATTTGAATTTTAAATGTGATTTAACCAATGTAAGATAAGGTTTTATTTATTTCAAGTTATTTCATACACTAAAACCATAGTTGTAGTGACGGCATTGTAATTTTTTGTGTTGATTTGCATGAAGAGTGGGCTTGCAGTACTGTTGGATGATGCCTCCTAATCTAAATGAACCTATTCTTATTTAGGGATTTTGTTTTAGAGTGGTGATAGTTCACGGATATATTCTAGTTGTATTTCAATAAATAAAAATAATTCAGTTTTGTGTTTTTATATAAATAGAAGTATGTATAAATAAAACAATAGTATTCATTTATATTGTTGTATCAAAAATATGTTAGATTTACTATTTTTAGAAATAGATCTTGAAATATGAATATATTAGAGTTGTGTGTTGAATCTTTCAAATTGTTTTGCTGCAGTCTTCATTTTATTATGACGTCATACAGTGAAAGTATTCAAGAAATATTCTGTGTTAAGTTTTTGAAGCTCCATTGAAAATAACAACAATAGTATTCATTTATATTGTTGTATCAAAAATTTGTTAGATTTACTATTTTTAGAAATAGATCTTGAAATATGAATATATTAGAGCTGTGTGTTGAATCTTTCAAATTGTTTTGCTGCAGTCTTCATTTTATTATGACGTCATACAGTGAAAGTATTCAAGAAATATTCTGTATTAAGTTTTTGAAGCTCCATTGAAAATAACAGGCAGATGGAAGTCATGTTTACATTGCATTCGTCAATCTTTAGAAAGAATTAAAGTTATTAAATTAAATTTTATGAGAGATGTGGGAATTAAAACTGTCTCCGAACTTCTGCCAAATATCCAGTGGGCTGTAAGCCTACACTAACACTAATGCCTGAAATATAGTAATCCGATAACTAATTTAAATAGAATTGAATAATAGTACGGTTACAGTCCTAAAAATATCATACACCGCCAAAAGGGCTCAGGCAGATGATTCTCTAGCAGCTCAAGGATATTCAATATAGGTGCAGTGATTTAGATTTCTTCATTAGCCTCCTTCATTTCCTCCCAATCTGTTATTCTTTATTCAGGTGTTTAAGCTGGCTTTTTTTTTCTCTATATTGCAGTGGGATACATTGTATGTGGGATGAAGAAAGTCCAAAGCGAGGTACAAAGGTTTTCTGTTTATATGTAATCATGGCATTTCAGGAGTCCCGGTAAAACCCACCAGAATATTATGTATGAATAGTTTGATTCGGTAAACATAATGGGGAAAGGAACTGATCTTTCACATCAAATGCATGAAATATTTAAGAGGATAATTATCGATATCATTTTTAGAATAGATCCTTGCAGAAAAGGAATAGCTTCGTATGATTGAGGATAAATACATTTCTTTTAAAAAAAAACATGAAATATTTAAGAAGATAATTATCGATATCATTTTTAGAATAGATCCTTGCAGAAAAGGAATAGCATCGTATGATTGAGGATAAATACATTTCTTTTTTAAAAAAAATATTTGCTCAGTTAAAGAACGGGTATAAGAATATATGATGTCAAATTTGTCAATTCCAATTATTTTAGGGATAGTGTTTTTTTTTTTAATTTCTTTTTATTAAGAGTTAAAAGGTTTGAATTTGAAGTGTTTTTATGGCATGTAATTTGTTTCAGGTAGGATTAGGGATAGTGTTTTTTTTTTTATTGTTTTCTATTAATAGTTAAAAGGTTTGAATTTGAAGTGTTTTTATGGCGTGGAATTTGTTTCAGGTAAGATTTTGGTCATATATTTTTGTTTTGTCATTTGTGATTCGTAACTAGAGGGATGGCCTTGGTGATTGAAGAATGAGGATATTGTACAATATACCTGTTAATGTTTCCAAGTTTAGTTTCTATGATTAAATGGTAATTATATAGCATTGTATTTTTTAAATGAAGAATATTAATATCTATGAGAAAAAGTGAAGATATTTTAGTTTTGAATTATTTTATTTATTTTAAAAAAATGATTTTATTTAATTATTGTTTTGATAACTATTTTCAATCAATTCATTTATTATTAATTTGTTAGGATTGTCATCAACAATTGTTTCATGCATTTCTTGCACTCTTATGTGAAATCTTATGAAAACAAATAAATCAAAAATAGAAGATTTTCTCACAAACAAATTGAACATGCAGATCACAAACAAATCATGAAAAGATCAAATAAATAAATCAAAGATAAAAAGTCAAAATCATATAAATGAAAAAATAAAATCAAAGAGATTTGATCAAACAAAAATATCTAAAGAGATTTGATCAAATAGAAAAATAAAAATCAAAGAGATTTGATTAAAAAAATTCAAAATCAAAGAGATTTGCTCAAATAAAAAATAATATCGAAATCAAAAGACATTTGAACTAACAAAAAAAATAAAACAAAAAGATTTGATGAAACAAATTTGAAAAAAAAAAGATTTGATGAAACAAAATTTAATCAAAATAAAGAGATTTGATGAAACAAAATTTAATTAATCAAATCAAAGAGTTTTGTTGAAACAAAAAAGTCAAAATCAAAGAGATTTGGTCACAAAAACAAAATCAAAGAGATTTGGTCACAAAAAGAAATAAAAAATAAATCACAAAGATTTGAAAATAATTAATTAAAAAATAAAATAAATAAATCAAAGATTAAAAAATAAGTTAATTAAAAGATCAAATCATTAAATCAAAGATAGAAATAAATAAACTAAAAGATCAAATAAATAAATGAAAGATAAGAAATAAATTAAAAAATCAAATAGATAAATAAAATATATTAATTAATTAAAAGATCAAAGATATTTAATCATAAAGATAAATCATAAATATTTGAAAATATTTGTCATAGATTAACTAAAAGATGAAATAAATAAATCAAAGATAAAAGATAAATAAAAAAAATGATCACAAAGATCCGAATAAATTAAAAAAAGAACAAATAAATAAATTTAAACCTCACAAAGATTTGAATACATGAGGTTAAATTAGGTTTTTTGATTGGATTTAATTACACTTAGGGTTCAATTAGGATAAGATTTTGGATTAGGATTAAGGTTAGCTTCAATTATAGGGTAAGTGCACCAATCTGTGACACAATTTAGGTGTCAAATTGTAAAAATTTACAAAAAAGGGTATAATTGGCCATTTGGCACTCACCAAATTGAAAAGCTAAATAAAAGAAAAAATAAATGAAAGAGATTTGATCAAAGAAAAATATCTAAAGAGATTTGATCAAATAGAAAAATCAAAATCAAAGAGATTTGATTAAAAAAATTCAAAATCAAAGAGATTTGGTCACAAAAACAAAATCAAAGAGATTTGGTCACAAAAACAAAATCAAAGAGATTTGGTCACAAAAAGAAATAAAAAATAAATCACAAAGATTTGAAAATAATTAATTAAAAAATCAAATAAATAAATCAAAGATTAAAAAATAAGTTAATTAAAAGATCAAATCATTAAATCAAAGATAGAAATAAATAAACTAAAAGATAAAATAAATAAATGAAAGATAAGAAATAAATTAAAAAATCAAATAGATAAATAAAATAAATAAATAAATTAAAAGATCAAAGAAATAAATCAAAGATATTTAATCATAAAGATAAATCATAAATATTTGAAAATCTTTGCCATAGATAAACTAAAAGATGAAATAAATAAATCAAAAGATGAAATAAATAAATCAAAGATAAAAGATAAATAAAAAAAATGATCACAAAGATCCGAATAAATTAAAAAAAAGAACAAATAAATAAATTTAAACCTCACAAAGATTTGAATACATGAGGTTAAATTAGGTTTTTTGATTGGATTTAATTACACTTAGGGTTCAATTAGGATAAGATTTTGGACTAGGATTAAGGTTAGCTTCAATTATAGGGTAAGTGCACCAATCTGTGACACAATTTAGGTGTCAAATTGTAAAAATTCACAAAAAAAGGGCATAATTGGCCATTTGGTGCACCAAATTTGGCGCACATAGCATGCGCCAAATTTGGCACTCACCAAATTGAAAAGCTAAATAAAAGAAAAAAAACATGTTTCAAACCCTCATTTCTCTTCAACCCACGGCTTGGCTTGGAGGATTTGAGGTCTGCAACTCGCGCTCACCAAATATCATCCATTATTTGCATCGTTAGTTTGCTATCTTTCAAGAGGATATCGCTAACACATCAGAGATGTCAAAGATTGTGAAGAGGTATGTATTTTTATTCTATTTATTTTGAATTTGATTTAGAATGCAAATTGAAATAGGTTTTTATAATAAAATTTTGTTCTAATTAATAGTCACCCCCTCAGGAAGAGCCTCCTATTCAATAACAACCTGCAACCCCTCAATCAATTCATAGGCATCCTCAAGGAACACAAGAAAATATTCTAAATCAAATTGAAAACAGTAAAAGAGACATTGAACAATTAATTGGAAGATTAACTGAGCATGACAAAATCCATCTATATAGGAGAGGGATTGCTAAATGAATGAATTCAATTGTATCTCATGTAGGACAAATGAGCAAAAAAAAAAAAATTTGGTCAAATAAGAGATGATACAATATTATGCTAGAGGTTTGTTATATGTAGATGTTAAAAAACAAAAAATAGCAAAGTTGACTTGTGTGCCCTATTTACAGACTCGAAAACCATCACACCTTTGTCTCATACATGTAGAAGGTTCCCCATCCATTGGTGCCACCATGAGTTAATTAAAAATAAATTTTTGGAGTGGTGGTGGATGGTATTTGACCAACCTCCATGCAATAACCATGAGGTACCACAATAATTTTTGAGGAAACTCTATTGTGAGTTTATCCTCAATAAGATGCCAAATTATTTTGACATCTTAGACTTTCAGGGTAGAGGTGGGGGCTCCACACATGATAGACCTACTGCATGATGTAATCCACAATTGGCTCTAAGACCCTTGGCCAGACCCATGATGGAGCATTTCACTGTTCCTTCCATTGTTAAGGATAGTGTAGAGGTGGACACGCTGGAGTCGATTGGCTCACTCACCCAGACCATTTTACAGTGTGCGAGGCCTCTAGTAAAGCCTAGTGTGGAGGATACATGTAGGCCCTAAGCTCCACCCCACCATTGTGGCACTTGTGGTGTAGTTTACACATACGATTATCAGAGTGCTCAGGATGCACTGCACAACCTACATTAGTTGTAGAGGCAATGGATTTCATAGATAATTTGCTGAATGATACATTCGGCATTGACAATTAGGTAAAATTCAACAAGTTCATTTAATGTTGTTTATTAAATTATATTTTGAAATTTAAGAATAAGTAAATTAGTAGAATTTTTATTTGATGAAATTTCAGGGTCGGAGTACTCATGAGACGTGCCCCATTTCTACAGACCCTTATTTTTTCTCGACGTTGAGTCCACAGGTATACAACTAGTATTAAATATATTATTATTGCATTTGAATAGTTGAATTTTATATTTGAATGTTTGTCTCATAAGATGCTTTGGATTTCAAACAGTTTCTTGGTGGAACTTTGACCTCCACACCTCCCAATTCATTTCCTCAAGGACCTTACACTCAGGTAGTCTTTATTCAATAATGGTGTTGTAAAACAATGTTAGCTAGTTTTCATAATTTGGCATATACAAATCTAAAAAAATGGTGAGAAACACAAACATTGCATTTGTATTCCTTGATCGTGTCACATTATCTTCTCCTAATTCACTTTTTGTTCCTTTATTCCTTCCTAATCCCATCCCATTAACATTTAATAGTTCACCCTACCATTCACTATTTCATTTACCATTTGCAGATGTTGACATCAGAAAACCCTGGTGATTTTGGTGTCACGATGGACCACGAAGTTGTTGTAGCAATAGCCAGTTCTGATCCATTGAGAGAGGTATGCAATAGATTAGTTGATTTGACATTATATTTTCTCTTTTATGGTCTATTATAGAAAAATTTCATGATACTTTTATGTAGCTTAATTTCTATCTTTATGGTTGCTACAGGTCATTATCACTCTAGATTGTGGATGTGGTAATGATGTAAATGTGAATGATGACTATCTGTATATGGTACAAGTGATTATATTTTGTTCTATGTCATTCCACAATTCAATTTTCGTGTATTAACATCTTTACATTTTATTGTATCAGTTGAAGGTCTAGAGTGAAGAGATGATTTTGACTAGCAGGCGTGTTCAAAAGACTAGAGAACCAATAGTCACTCCATCCAACCGAATTTTGAAGGCAGCACGAGATCTATTTCCTTCCACTAGAGGGAAATGACTGTATTAGGGTCATTTGTTGTATTCCTATGTGGCATTTTGGAACATATGTTTTGTACAAGCGATATATATGTGACATTTTATGTCCATAATATAGCTCCTTTGTACTAAGCCTGTATGGATTTTTTGTATATATTGTATATACTTTTATCAATATATATCATTGTATACCTTATGACTTTTTGATTACAAAAATATTATTTTTCTACTACCATTCTTGGATGATGTTATCATGTGTATTGTGTAAATCATATGCTTGAATGTTGTAGGCATGGATTTTGTTTACATCTAATGCTTAATTAATTATTATTGATTTCTCAATAAGCTCCATCTCAAGCATATTATGTAAATAAGCTCCATTCCTGGTGGTTTGTATCCTTTGGAATGCTTCAATTACTTGTGCCTCACTTATTCGCATGTATTCTTCACTTATTCAAATGTATACTTCATGTATAGTGCATGTATTCACGTGTATGCTTCATGCTTCCAATGCATAGCAAAAAAAGTCTTTTGGGGAAAATTTTGACAAACGAAAAGTATAAGAGTTTTTTAAAAAGTCGGTAAAAAATCACATTTTAAAAAAACATAAAAATTTTTTTTAGAACAAGGGATAAAATCTATTTATTTTGAAATTGAAAGGTATTTCCATAGCATATAGAGATATAGAGAGCAAATAAAATAAAAAATTTAACTAATGAATTGTAAGATAAATAAATTTGTAGTTTATATTCATATCATTGATTACTTTTTATTGCACATATTTCAAAGTCAAAGCATTAATTCACACTACATAACTAATAACTAGATGCTAATAGATGACAAAATTTCAATTACAATATAGTTTTTACAAAGTCAACCTAAGTAGTTATGCAATTACTTCATATTGCATAACTAATAAGTAGGAGTAGCTGGCAATTGCATTTTCTTATCATGGCATTCTATGAGGCTAAATTTCTTTGATGTATTTTATCAAATAGTTCACTACCTTGTCTATGTTACCACATTTTTCATACATGTCTACCAAAGTATTTTTTCAAACAGTTCACTACCTTGTTGCTATGGCTAAAATCATAAAACAAGTGCTTTCGAACAAGTTACAAATGCTTGGAAAAAATCTATCAAAAGCATAATAGCAAGCAATACTATAGACAAGGGAATGAATTTCTTGAAAAAAAATTTCTAAAAGAAATGTGGTCTCATGGTGATGGAATTCCACGATATGCAAATTGCTATGGATTTTCATGCCATTCCATCACCATGAGACCATGTTTCTTTGAGGCATTTTTTCAAACAATTCATTGCCTTGTCTATGCTACCACAATTTTTCATACATGTTTACCAAAGCATTTTATCAAATAGTTCACTACCTTACTGCTATGGCTAAAATCCTAAAATAGGTGCTTGGAAACAAGCTATGGATGCTTGGAAAAAATCTATCAAAGCATAATAAGAAGTAATAACATAGACAAGTGATGCAGAGACATGAGACCCAAACCCACTCAAAGTGTCAACTTGCCTTCAAGAGGCATCTAACAAGATTAAAAGGATCTATTGGACCAATCCAAACAACTCCCAAAGTTTGAAATCAATCAGAGGTAGGATTTCCCACTTTCACCTTTGCAAACCTAGTAGTAGTGCCAACCCATTTTTAGGCACTTAACTCCACAACTTCCCAAAACACTTGACAAAAAAAAAGATGATTCAAAAACCCATTACAGAGTTAAAAAACATATCTTAGCCCCCCATATGACTCCTTTGGAACAAATTTGAGAAAACTGACTTTCTCACCGTTTTAGGCCTCCACATAGGTCAATTTTACAAAGGACCCCCTCTTAAACTTGTGAAAACACTTTGAGAATTGAGGGAAGAAATTTGAAAGTTATCAAACCCCAAATTCCCCCATTATATTTATTTTTTATGGCTACCTCCACACGAAACCCAAAACCCTTGTTTTGTGCACTTTTGATGAGGGTTTATTGAAAAAGACACTTCTAGACCCTTCCCAAAATTTCCACCTAGTAAAACACCCTTGAATTCACCCCCACAAGCTTAAAAATTCATAAGATAACTTTTCCTAATACCCCATCATCAAATTCATGTATGTACCCATTAAATTCATGCATTTTCTAATGGAAATAACCCTAGGGACTCACCCAAATCAAGAAATACGCCCTCCCTACACAAACACAGATGCATACATGTTTATTTCACCTATCTAAGCCTATCCACCAAGTTACAGGACTATTCAGTGGGTGGAAGGATTATAAATCCATTTTGTTCCCTTTCAAAACCCCAAAAACAAGGTAAATGAGCAGTCTCAGAAAAATAAAGTTTTCTCCCTCAATTTGCATGATTAAGACCTCAAATCTGAATCATTAGAGAGTAAACACATGTACCTACATCATATAAGAATTTTTAGAGCAAAGGAAGGCTGTACGAGTCCATACCAAGCCTTGAAAGTTTAGAAAAATAGGAAAAAATTTGTTGAGAATGTTGTATTTCATGAAAACAAAATGTGTACAATCTTCAAACTTCCTTCAACAACCCTGCACGAGCCATTTTTGAGGATTTTATAATGATTAGATTCAAATCCAACTTCTCCCAATGTCTATAACTACCAAGCAACAACTTTTCAAAGGAGGTAACCATTGGTTTTCAAATTTGTTGCATTTATGCAACTTACAAATTTGACATTTTCCTCCTTCTACCTCTTTATTATTTCCTAATCTCCTAGACCCTCTTAAATGACTTCCTATTCTACTTACCTTGAAAAAATTTGACCATCTTGACAACTTTTGACATGATTACAGGTTATGGTCAAATTATCAAATGAAAAAAACTCATGTTAAGTACGGGTCCATACAAGGTACAGGTCTTGAATGGTCATGGATGGAATTGTGGTTAAGATAGGAGAGTTTGAGTTTTTTTTTTTCAATAAGGTCCATACACACTATTGTGGTAGTACCCAAGCAATAGTATAGACAAGGTAGTGAACTATTTGAAAAAATGTCTCAAAGAAATGTGCTCTCATGGTGATGGAATGCCATGACAAGAAAATTCCCTAGATTGTGTTGGCATTCCATCACCATGAGACCACATTTATTTGAGGCATTTTTTCAAATAGTTTACTACCTTTTCTATGCTACCAAATTTTCATACATGTCTACCAAAGTATTTTATCAAATAGTTCACTATCTTGCTACAATGGCTAAGAGCCTCAACAAGTGCTTTTGGAGAAGCGATGGATGCTTGGAAAAAATCTTTCAAAGAATAATAGTAAGTGCAAGCATAGACAAGGTAGTGAATTGGTATATGAGATGGATGCTCCCATGTTTTAAAAATGAGGGGTGAGCTCAATTTATACACTCCTTGATTACAATTCAATGGACAAGATTGATTTCAAATCAATGATTGAGATTAAAAAATAAAGCCCTAGTTAGGGTTTGTCTCAACTAACTACCTCTTGACCAATGAGAAAATTACATTTCAGGACACTTTCCCTTCTACTAAATATAAACGAACAAAAAAAAGTTGTTGCATTATGAAGTAGTAGGTTCATTGAACCTAGACATGCTATCTTGGAATAATTTGATTAGTTGGAAGATGATGAGGCACCATCTCAGTGTGTTGGATATCACCTTTAATCTAGGCCTAAGGTGGACTTCAAGATATGTTTTCCATCTCCTATTTTCAGCTTGGGGCAGACTTTAAGTTGTCTTTGCCATGTATGCTTTAACTTGGGCTGACTTTACATTGTCTTTTCCATGTATGCTTTGAGTTCAACAGACTTTACCTTTGTCTTGGACAAGCATTATTCAAGCCAAGGGTGGACTTGATAGAATTTTGGACATAGATTATCTTTACCAAGCGAACTTTGCATCATCTTAGACATTTTCCTTGACCATGGGCATGGCAGACTTTGCTTGTGCCTTACCAAGATTGGGTAGACTTGCTCTTGACTTAGACATGCTTACTTTCCTTCCAAGTGAAAAATGAGAGAGGTTATTGTGGAGGATCAGAAAAAAATCCCATAGGACCAGACGAGAAGTTTCTAAGCATCATGGTTTTTGAGTAATGTTGTGTTGAAGTTTGCAACCATTTTTCACTTCAGACTCTTAAGGGATTCAACAGGTTGAACGTAGCTCAGAGTGATTCAGTGCATTTGGGTGTGAAAGAGGACTATGCATAGTGTAAATGTACCCACTGAGAGGCATTGTAATATTTAGTTTGGTCACATGAGCTGCAGAACAAAAGTTGCACGACTTTGCAACTTTGCACTACTTGCATTTGATAACTTTTCTCTAAATGAAATCGTGCCTCCACAGGAAAACACCTCTGAGATAGAAAAAAATGATATATTTTATTGTAGGGGGGCACAACACAATCCCATAGGCTCAAACGAGAAGTTCCTAAAGCATCATGATGTACGAGTAATGTCATGCTGAAGTTTGCAACTTTTTTGCACTTTGGACTCTTAAGGGATTCAACTAGTTAAACATAGATCAAATTGATTCGACATGTTTGGGTGAAAAAGAGAACCATTCCTATCATAAATTTTTCCAATTGGCCGCATTGGAATAGTTAGTTTGGTCACACGAGTTGCAAAAAAAAAGTTGCACCACTTTGCAACTTTCCACTTCTTGCATTTGATAGCTTTTTCCCCAAAGGAAAACTCATCGCCACAGGAAAAATAATCATAGATGGCAAAAACTGAGAGAGGTTATTGTAGAGGAGAAAAACATGATCTCATTCAATTAGATGAGAAGTTTCTAAGCATCACGGTGTCCAAGTAACATCATGATGAAGTTTGGAGCCTTTTTGCACTTCAGACTCTTAATGGATTCAGTTGGTTGAACATAGCTCAGAGTGATTCGGCCCATTTGGGCATGAAAGAGGACCATGCCTAGTGTAAACCTACCCACTTGGATGCATTGGAACAATTAGTTTGGTCACATGAGTTGCAAAATGAAAGTTGCACCACTTTGCAACTTCAAACTACTTGCATTTGACAACTTTTTTCCCAAGCAAAATATCGATGCCATAGGAAAATGACTTAGAGATAGCATAAACTGAGAGAGGTTATTATAGAGGGGCACAATACAATCCCATAGGCTAAGACAAGAATTTTATAAGCATCTCAGTGTCTGAGTAATGTCATCCTGAAGTTTGCAACTTTTTTGCACTTCACACTCTTAAGGGATTCAGCTGGTTGAATGTAGCTCAGAGTGGTTTGAGGAATTTAGGTGCGAAGGAGGACCATTCATAGCATAAACGTACCCACAAAAATGTGTTGGAATAGTTAGTTTGGTCACATAAGTTGTAGAACGAAAGTTGCACCACTTTGCAACTTTGTACTACTTGCATTTGACAACTTTTTTCTCAAACGAAATCTCACTGCCATAGGAAAATACCTCTAAGATAGCAAAAAATGAGAGAGTTTATAGTAGAGGAGCACAACATGATTCCATAGGATCAGATGAAAAGTTTATAAGCATCACGATGTCTGAGTAACTTCATGATGAAGTTTACAGCCTTTTTGCACTTCAGATTCTTAAGAGATTCAACTGGTTGAATGTAGTTCAGAGCAATTCGACACATTTGGGTGTGAGGGAGGACAATTCCTAGTGTAAATGTACCCACACGAGTTGTAGAATGAAATTTGCACCACTTTTCAACTTTGCACTACTTGAATTTGACAACTTTTTCCCCAAGCGAAATCTTACCGCCACAGGAAAATGCTTTCGAGATAGAAAATACTGAGAGAGGTTATTGTAGAGAAGTACAAAAAATATCATAGGATTAGACAAGAATTTTCTATGTTTCACAGTGTCCGAGTAACGTCATGATGAAGTTTGTAGCCTTTTTGCACTTCGAACTCTTAAGGGATTCAACCGGTTGAACGTAGCTCAGAGAGATTCAACGTGTTTAGGTGTGAAAGAGGACCATTCCTAGTGTAAACCTACCCACTCAGATGCGTTGGAATAGTTAGCTTGGTCACACAAGTTGTAGAATGAAAGTTGTACCACTTTGCAACTTCACACTACTTGCATTTGACAACTTTTTCCCAAAAAGAAATCTCTTCGCCACAGGAAAATGTCTTCCAGATAGTGAAAAATGATAAATTTTATTATAAAGGGCACAACATGATCCCATAGGCTCAGATGAGAAGTTTCTAAGTATCATGGTGTCTGAGTAATGTCATGTTGAAGTTTGCAGCCATTTTACACTTTAGACTCTTAAGGGATTCAGCCAGTTCAACGTAGCTTGGAGTGATTCAGAGTGTTTGGGTGTGAAAGAGGACCATTTCTAACATAAATTTACCCACATAGACATGTTAAAATAGTTAGTTTGGTCGCACGCATTGTAGAAAATTTTTTTGCACAACTTTGCAACTTTACACTACTTGCATTTGACAATTTTTTCTCCAAGTGAAATATCACTGCCACAGGAAAACGCCTGCAAGATAGAAAAAAAATGAGAGAGGTTATTGCAGATGGGTACAACATGATCCCATAGGCTTAGACAAGAAGTTTCTAAGCATCAAAATGTTTGATTAATGCCATGCTAAAGTTTTTTAGTATTTTTGCACTTCAGACTCTTAAGCGATTCAGCCGGTTGAATGTAGCTCAGAGAGATCCAACATGTTTGGGTGCAAAATAGGACCATTTCTAGTGTAAAATTACCCACATGGAAGCAATGGAATAGTTAGTTTGGTCACATGAGTTGCAAAATGAAAGTTGCACCACTTTGCAACTTTGCACTACTTGCATTTGACAACTTTTTCCCCAAACGAAATCTCACTACCACAAGAAAATGCCTCTAAGATAGAAAAAAAAATGAGAGAGGTTATTGTAGAGGAGCACAACACAATTCCATAGGATCAGATGAGAAGTTTATAAGCATCGCGGTGTCTGAGTAACGTCATGATGAAGTTTACAACCTTTTTGCACTTCAAACTCTTAAGGGATTCAGTTGGTTGAACGTAGCACAGAGCGATTCAGTATGTTTGGGTGCAAAAGAGGACACTGCCTAGCATAAACCTACCCACATAGATACATTGGAACATTTAGTTTGGTCAAATTAGTTGCAAAACAAAAGTTGCACCACTTTGCAACTTTGCACTACTTGCATTTTACAACTTTTTCCCCAAGAAAAATATTGCTGCCATAGGAAAACGACTCTAAGATAGTGAAAAATGAGAGAGGTTATTGTAGAAGGGCACAACACGATCCCATTGGATCAGACGAGAAGTTTATAATCATCACGGTGTCCGAGTAACATCATGTTGAAGTTTGCAGCCATTTTGCACTTCAGACTCTTAAGGGATTCAACCAGTTCAACGTAGCTCGAATCGATTCAACGCATTTGGGGTGTGAAATAGGACCATTCCTAGCATAAATGTACCCACATGGATGCATTGGAATAGTTATTTTTGTCACATGAGTTGCAGAACGAAATTTACACCACTTTGCAACTTTGCAGTACTTGTATTTAACAACTTTTTCCCCAAGCAAAATATTGGCGCTACAAGAAAATTCCTCTAAGATAGTGAAAAATTAGAGAGGTTATTGTAGAGGGGAACAACACAATCCCATAGACTCAGATGAAAAATTTTTTAATTATCACGGTTTTTGAGTAATGTCATGCTGAAGTTTGCAGCCTTTTTGCACTTCAGACTCTTAAGGGATTCAACCGATTGAATATAGGTCAGAGCAATTCAGTGCATTTGGGTGTGAAAGAGGACCATTCCTAGTGTAAATGTACCCACACGAAAGTGTTGGAATAGTTAGTTTGGTCACACGAGTTGTAGAATGAAAGTTGCACCACTTTGCAACTTTGCAATACTTGCATTTGAGCACTTTTTCTCCAAGCAAAATCTTGTCGCCATAGGAAAACACCTTCGAGATAGAAAAAACCGAGAGAGGTTATTGTAGAAGAGCACAAAAAAATTCCATAGGATCAGATGAGAAGTTTCTAAATGTCACGGTTTCCAGGTAATGTTATGATGAAGTTTGCAACCTTTTTGCACTTCAAACTCTCAAGGGATTCTGCTGGTTGAGCATAGATCGAAGTGATTCGACACATTTGGGTGCGAGAGAGGACCATGCCTAGCATAAACCTATCCACACAGATACATTGGAATAGTTAGTTTGGTCACATGAGTTGCAAAATGAAAGTTGCAACACTTTGCAACTTTGCACTACTTGCATTTGACAACTTTTTCCCCAAGCCAAATCTCGCTGCCATAGGAAAATGCCTCCAAGATAGCAAAAACTGAGAGAGGTTATTGTATAGGGATATGACATGATCCCATAGGCCTATACAAGAATTTTATAAGCATCACGGTGTTTGAGTAACATCATGCTAAAGTTTTCAGCCATTTTGTACTTCAGACTCTTAAGGGATTCAGTCCGTTGAACATAGCTTGATTGATTCGGTGCATTTGGGTGCAAAAAAAACCATTCCTAGCATAAAGGTACCCACATAGATGTGTTAAAATATTTATTTTGGTCACACGAGTTGCAGAACCAAAGTTGCACCACTTTGCAACTTTGCAGTACTTGCATTTGACAACTTCTTCCCTAAGCAAAATCTCGTTGCCACAGGAAAATTCCTCCGAGATAGTGAAAACCAAGAAAGGTTATTGTAGAGGTGCACAAAATGATACCATATGATCAAATGATAAGTTTCTAAGCATCGCGGTGTATGAGTAATGTCATGTTGAAGTTTATAGCCTTTTTTTACTTCAGACTCTGAAAGGATTCAGTCGGTTCAACGTAGCTCAGAGTGATTGAGTGTGTTTGGGTGTGAAAGAGGACCATTCCTAAACATGACTAAACAACTTCCAATTTCTTTTAGCATGAACTACAACAAGAGGACTCTTGAACTTCCACCATTTGATAATAAGTTGCAATTTTGACAACTTTTTCACAATTTTGCTATTTTTGCAATAATTTGCAACTTAGACCTTCCAACCACCTAAAGACCTATAAAAGGACTCCTTACATCATAAAATGGTATAAATGACATTTTTTTAACAAAGAGACTCAAATACCCCTAAACAACCAAAAGACCTCAATTGTCAACATTTGCATAAAATGCTCTTGGTACCCTTGCACCAGTTAGTGCTTAGGGTGTCTTAATGTTTTTGGTCATGAATAAGTACCTTTGTGATGCAATAAAAGGTAGGTCTAAGACTATCCAAACTCAATCACATGTACTTACTTTGGAACGATACCATCAAACTGACTTTGAACGCTAAAAAAGGGGCTCCAATTAGGCCACTTTAACAAAGGAACTCTCCTTCAATCTTGTTGCCCACTCAAAATACCATTGGATAGTCCTAAAACTGCCTCCAAAACCACAAATTATTGAACCATTGAGTCAATAATAGCTTTCTAAGACCCTCTTTCATGAAACCCTCATTTTTCACCAAATACACGGGTATTTATTGGAAAACCCATCTCCAGACCTCATTCAACCTAAAAATATATTCAAACACTCTTATTTCACCCTGCACAAACTTAGTTCACCTTCAAATTATGCTGCCCTCAAATTTCTCACACATTTCCTTCTTAAAACTTCTCAATTTCACCCATTTTCACTCTTTGTTCAACTAGTGCTTCAAGCCCAAACATCCAAATGACCTACCATGCCCTTGTAGACCTTCTATCACATCAAACTCCACTTGATAACATTGAAACAACCAGGTTCTAACCTTCTTCCAAACTATTTCTTTAATCTACTACTTTAAGCTATGCCTCCTAGGCCTATATTCATGCTTTTTCCATAGGGGTAGTGTGGAAATTTCCACCAAATATCTTTTCCACCCATTGTATTCTACTGTAACTCAGTGGAATGGCATAATTAGGTGAAGGGAGCATGTGTGCATGATTTATTGGAAGATGATTGTTGATTTAGTGCTTATGTACCCTGCTCATGACTATCCAATGGTGTTTTGATTTAGTTAATTTAGTGTTTTGTGAGACAATGGCATTTGTGTATTTAAACTTTAGAGTTAAAATGTTAAACTTTACCATTGTTATTGTCTTCAAATTTGTTTAAAATATATAATTTAACCATAATATAACTAAGAAATATATGATATACTTTAACCATTATTCATTATTTTTTATTGTCAACTATATAATAGAACCATGATTTTTTATGCTATTGTACATTGATATTTAACCATTGCTCAAGATTAAATTGTTGAACATTTTAAACATGCACATGATGAACAAATTATTTCAATTCTCAACTTCTATATATCAAATTATCCAATAATCAAATGTATTTCCATATACAAAAATGGCATCAACACCAACTCAAACAAAGTTTTACAAAGTGTGGCATATGCTATCTCAATATCTATTCATAATATACATGCCAAAATGTCTATGTCATCCTAAACTACTGGTGGATCATCAAAGTGGAGCCTCTTTGAATCACTCTCTAGTTCTGAAGATAACTACACAAGAAAAATTCAAACCACAATTGAGATTAGTTATATTATATAGTTTAAAATTGAATAATTAACATCAAAATCAATATACATTGAGTTATAATTGAACTCTAAAATTGAAATCTTGGTTACCTCATATATATATGTCTCTTCAAACTGCCATGAGTCCTAGAATATTCCCCTCTCAAAGAACAAATCATACCAACTTTTGCAATGTCAATCTATATAGTTGAACAGAAAAACATCGAATGAGGAACATATTTACCAAACAAAAAATAAAATAAACACATACCTCTTTAGGCATCTCTTTTTCTTTATCTCCTTCAGGTGTTTCGACACCTCCTCCCTTAAGTGTTTCAACACCTAATCCTTCAAGTGTTCTAATGCCTACTCCTACAAGAGGAAAATAAGATAAACATATAAATAATATATAATTTCGTTAATGACAATTCAAATGACAATCAAGTATATAATCCATGAATTTAGGCCTAAAAGGCATGGGTTGAAGTAGTAGATTGAAGAATTTTTTTTTAAGAAGGCTAGAACTAGTTAGTTTTAGTGAGTTCTACTGGGGTTTGATGTGTTTTATGGTTTTCAAGGACTGGGGAGGTCATGTGTATGTTTGGGAATGAATCCCTCTTTGAGAGAAGTGCATTTTTAATGGAAAATTGAGGTTTTAGAGACTAAAAGTGGGTGAAGTTTGGGGGAAGCATAATATTAAGGATTATTAAGTATGTGTAGGCTTAAACAAGGATTTTTGAAGTGGTCATAAGGTCATAGGAGGCCTAGAGATGGGTTTTTCAATGTATTCTCCAAAATCCCACTATATTGTAGGGGCAACTAGGCCAATTAGGCCTCTTTTCCAAAGAGACACCTTCCCAAACACCTAAAATTGAGTCGAACACCATAGAAAATCATTAAATAGGTTACCAACCTTAAGATTTCATAATTTTCAGAGCTCCAACCACTGGCTAAGCTACCAATCCACTAAACCCTCACTCTCAAGCCACTAAACCTAGGTTTTCCAAGGAGCCTTATTGAAAATCACTCTTCCCACAATTAAATCTCAGATCCAACACCCCAAACATACCATATGATGTTTTTAAATTCTCAAAATACTCTCACAAATGACTTCCCCAAAGGATTTCATCCATTCACACTCTAAAACCACTCAAAATCACACTTTTCACACCCAAGGCTACATGCCATCACTCCAAAACGATCTCCCATGCTCTAAGAATCATCTTCTAACCTATTCACCACCTAATGGACTCATTCCACCAAGCTACAATATATACAATAGGTGGAATGAGCCATTTAATCACTTGATGACCTCAAAACTTGAAGTTTAGACTTCCAGACCTGCCTACAGTAAAATCCACCCTAAGAGCTAAAAACAAGATGGATTTCAATTCCATAAAAACAAAAACATAGCTAACACATCCCTCTACCCAAATAAAAACACTTTTATTCAATTCCCTTTAGTACGGGCTCATGCAATTGACTGCTACAACACTGAAAAAGAGACACTATGCATTTCTTGCACTTCCAAATTTGAAAAATGACACTTTGCACTAATTTAGCAAATTTGAAACCAAAACCTTCTAACTTACTAATAACCACTAAAATAGACTCATTACATCAATAAATGTTCTATATGAACTTATCCAAGCTGTGGAATGTAGGTTTTCAGTAAACCCTCTTGGTTTGGCTGAAAATCAAGGGTTTCATAGTTTGCTATGTTAGAAGAGTCAACTCTAGAAAATAATTGTTGATTTAGTGGTTTGAGGGCATGGGAAACACTTCCCCAAAGTTTTAGTTGTCTATGATAATTCTAAAGGTGGGTTTCTTTGTAATTTAGGCCTAATTAGCCTAATTAGGACAACGAAGGAGTGGGAGTTTCAGGAGTTTGGTCCAAAGGACTTATGTCTAACCCTGAGATATGTTTTGTAACTCTATAATGGGTTTCTAAATCATCCATTTTTTTGTCAATTTTTTTGGGAAGTGTTGGAATTAAGGGCCTAAAACTAGGTTTTCACTACTACTAGGGTTGCAAGGGTGAAAGTGGGAAATTCTACTTCTGGTTGTTTTCAAAATTTGGGAGTTGTTTGGATTGGTCTAATAGGCCCTTTTGATATTTTTAGATGCCTCTTGAAGGAAAGTTGACACTTTGAGTGAGTTTGGTCCAACTAGGTCTGCATCAAATAGAGAGCTCAACATATAACCATCATTTTGCATATCTACATTAATGCAATTTTCCAAGCCCTTATACAATCAAACTTAAACACTTGAAATAAAGAAATGATCAATAACATGAATTTACAAATTCAATGTGCATACTTACCAATCAATCCAAGGAACCATCTAGGTCTGCTCTACTCTTTATCGTGTCAAGTATTGACTCATGGTCAGAATCATGCACTTTCCACAAGTTCTTGTTTGTAGGTCTACCCTTATATTTGATCAAATGAATGTTGGTGGTGATGAAAAGCTTCATGTAGTGAAGAATCTTCTGAGGCATGTTGAAGTCCTCAAACAACCAAATTGCAACATTCTTAACTGGGTAACTTCTAAGCCATGTTCCAGTAACAACCACCAAACCTGTAGGATATTCTATGTTTTCTCCATCTATAACTGGGGCCTCCAATTTCTTTTTGGCCTCAATACAAAGACACAGGTAATAATTTGTACCCTCTTCATTTTCTTCATCTATAATCACTACATATACATGCCCTACATTGATATGTTCATCTTGTTAGATCTATTTAATAAACATCAAAATAAAACCTAAAAGTAAGATATATTACCTGGTTCTACAAGGTCCAATACATGATCAAAGTCAATAGATGATTGTATCTCTGTGATTTATAGAGCCATTAGGAGTTGATAAGTGTCAAGTGGGGTTAGACTTCTTATAGACCATTTTTCAACCCATTTTGGTGACTCGAAATCATTCCATGCTCGAAGTGTACATGCAGAACAAAAGAATGCCATCTTCCATGTATGGATAGTCCATGTACCTACATTTGAGCTTCTAAAAGAGTGTAGCTCGCTTGATCCTATTAGTGTACAACAATCCTCATATATTGCAATGTTAGTATCATCTAATAAATGAAAAAATATACGAACTAAGGAATTACCTTGACTACCTAGACCCATTGCATGATTGCACCACTCAACAATTGATCTTCGTAATTTAACTCTTCTTGTGGAAGGGATCTTTTGATACATGCACCTGCTCCATCATGCTCCCCCTTTCCATGCCCAGCCTCTGAGAAGCTCCACATATGTCGAACACCACTAATCCTATGCATCCTGCTCAACTAGTAAAACATTCTATCATTCTTGAATTGTGATGTATAGTTATCTAATCATATGATATGTTGACTGAATGATATGCCCTTGCTAGCCAGATTAGCATAGAACATTTGAAAGTAGCCTTGCACAAACTCAGTAGAATGTGTACGATCATCACTGATGTAAAAGTGATACTCCCTCAATACTTGTTATTCTCTGTACTATCATTTGCATGAATGAATGCTATATGCACAAATATAGAAAACTGTGTGGAGTTGTAGTATTGTGATTGCACCTCGTTTTGTAGCTATAGTGTGTAGTTATCCTCAAAATTGACAACTGAAATGATGCTATGAAGTGGAAATGTGTCCTTGCATAACTTGAACTGTGAGTCCAACCATTGAGCTCTATGTGTATGCCTTGCATACTCATAGACCACCTGATCATGGAAAATTCCCATAAACTGATATACTAGAATCTTATCACTGAACAATTCACACTTCTTTGCTTCTTTCCCATCTTTTAGACTATAGGCCACTATCTTGCGTTTTCCAAATTCGACAATTTTGTCTCCAATTGTGTGTGTACTAGCCATGTGTTGGAAAATTGGAAAATGTTGCATGCCACAAAAATGATGACATGTGCCATCCAACCATGATTTGTAAAAAAATTGACCATCCTCTCTTTCACATAAAATGGAAGATAAGAATTCCCTTGAGGATTTGGGTGGAGGCCTTAAAATTGTCAGTATGCATATCTACACATATACATTGATAAACATCATAATGGTTAGAAAAATCAATATGTACTCTACAACAAGTAGTGTGTATGGGACCGAGCTTAGTCGCTTAATCTATAAGGTTGCCTGGCATGCTTTGTGGGCTCTTAGATTTGGAGGGACCATTTCAAGGAAAGATTTTGTCTCTAGCTGCCCCCAACTGTGCTTGCCAAAATGGGTGGAGACAGGAAAAGAGTTGAGCTGGACAGCTTTGAGATGCATACAAGAAATACTAAAGCACGGAACAAAGTAAAAAGTGGGGGTTTACTCCCTTTTTTGGAAAAAATCCATGGGTCTAATCAGGAGGCTACTGAGAATTTTAAGAAGAATTGGAAAAATGGGGAACTTACCCTTTTTGGTAGGAAAGTCAAGCTCGATGAAAACGTTATAGCTGAAGTGACTGGAATGTCCACTGATGGACACAAATTTTTCAGGGACAGGGTTTTTTCTGATGAATCTATCATCAGATTTCTAAAGAAAGAGAAGGAAATAATGAAATTGGTGAAAATTTCTAATAGCTACTTCGAAGTCGATACCATAAAAGCTCTCTGGAGCAAATTTCTTCCTGTTATCATGGAGTACATTACTATGGATGGTCGCTTCACCAAGGTCTATGGATATCACTTTTCCCTACTCAACCATTTCCGCTACAAGGTCAAGGTTTCTATTCCCTACTATCTTCTCTATTCTTTGAGAAAAATTCTGGATGATCATAAGAAAAACCCAGAAAGATATCCTATTTTGCATACTAGTTTGATTAGGCTAATTGTTGAACATTACCAAAATATGCCTGCCCCTGCTAATTTGGATGCCCCTCTTGATTCTAAAGAGGATGATACCAAACCCAGCTACTCAGGGAATTTTCCCAATTTGAGCCCAGTTAGGATGGTCCTTTTCCCTTCTCTGTCCAAATTGGTAAGAAAATCCTTAACCCCCTTTCTGTGAAAGCTTGCACTACGCCTAAGTTGAGAAGTTCTACCCTTAAAACCAGAAGTGTTGGTATGAATCTTTTAGGTAAAAACCTTGTGTCGTACTTTGAAGACTCTCCTGATTATGAGGATTCTAGTGCTAACAATACTTCGTCCTTTGTTGCCCCGTCGTTGGATAGAGATACTAGAATTGGTTCCCTTGTAACCCCCGACCCTGCTAAAACTTGCTTCAACCTAGAAAGGGAACCCATTGTATATGTCTTGGGTTTAGCTAGGAATAATGTTGTTGACCATTTCAAAATTTTGAAATGGATCTTTCATGAAATCAACAAGCTAAAAATAAAAGACTGGGCCCTTCAAAGTAAACTGGAAGAAATGGGATCCAAGGTTATGGTGCTTGGCAAGAAAGAGGTGGAGCGAAAAGATCATGGTGCCAGTAAAGAAATCCAAAACCAAGCGGGCATGGATTGAAGGGTTGAAATTGAGTTGGATAAAATGAAAAATACTATTAAAAGTATAGTTAAGCATAACAATAGGATGGCAAGACACAATGCCATCATCAATGCCATGACTGTAAAATTGGAAAAAGCTCAATAGGGGTCTTTGGTGGTTGATCTAGATGAGGTCAATGATAAAAAATAGGATGAGGATGTTGGTATTTTAAAGAGAACCAAATCTAATTTGAAGAGGAAGGATCCTCCTATGCTGCAGATGATTCAAACATTCAAGAAGGGTGTTCAGGACATGTAGAACCTGGAGGCAGAGACTGAGTCTATTATGAAGTCTCTAGGTTAGTTGCGGCTGGTCATTTTGTTGGCTTTTCAGCTAGTTTTTTGTCTGACCCTCTTGGTCTTTTGTGGATGGCTGCTGCTTTTTCTAGTTTTTTCCTTTTGTGCAGCCTATTTTTACTGTTGGACTTTTTAGTCCTTTCTCTTTTGTTGTAAACTTGGTGGTTTCGAGTACCTGTAAAACCCATTTTTCACTTTATCAAAAAAAAGTAGTGCATGTGTGATTTATTTTGACATAAAAAAGCTTTAGCATTTCAAAATACCTTTGACATATTTTAATTTTAGGAAACTTTTGTACAAAATCAGCAAAAAATTGGGTTTAAGTGGTATCCAAATAATGCTTTAGATGTGGCTCATGGATTTTACTACCGATTCTCCTTCTTACAATATGTCTTTGATTAAGAGAGGTCCTTGTGTTATCCTTCCAATAATCTACTATTAAAGATCTCAAGCCTTGAGAAATTCTTTTATCTTTTCGTGGCACTCTACCCGAGAATGCCCATAACTCATTGCTATTTGGTTCCTCCAATATTTCACACCTTCCTTTGGCTCTCATTAGAGATGATCTACTTATTTTGAAGGAATTACTTGTCTTTGTAAGGTTCACCCTCTTCCTTGTTTGACTGCTTAATAGTGTTGTTGTCATCACATGTCTTGTGGCACAACTATCCTTCATGCGTGAGGTAGAACCCACACTCTCATATGCACTCATCAAGTTCTTTACAATGGAATTTTCACTTGAGTCATTCGAAACTCTTAGCCCAAGAGCCTTCATGGTGGGCCTAAATTTGAGTTGCCTCATCATTTGAACAAATAGTTGGCATCTTCCACCCTCACTTACCTTCTAAATAAAAATTCCATATCCTTTGTGTAGCTCTTTGGCATGTATGTTTTGACATCTTATCAAGCATCCATTTCAAAACATTGGAATCAATATCAATAAAAAATTTAGGTTTTCTATGCAAAACTCTAGGAGGAGTTCTCAAATGTAAATTTGAATCAACATTAGGAATGACAACAATATTGGGGATAGATTGTGTACCTTCAATCAGAGGTGCAATTGATAACATACCTTGAGATTGACATGTAAACGATGTTGTACCCCTAACTTGGGATGTCGTTTGTGGAGTGACTTCAACTAAAGGCATGTTTGCTGATGTACTTTTAAAATGTAATGTTGTTGATGGTGTTTCTTCAACTATAGATGTGATTTCCGATGTACTTGGAAGACCACATGTTGTTTCTTGGTGTGTCTTGAACTGGAGATGTGCATTGAAATTCACCTATGGTTGATGATGTGCCTCCAACTTGGGGATCCATTTGTGTCCTTCCATGAACTTTGTCCATTTGTGGCCTTTTTTTTTCCAATTGTACATCTCTCTTAGATTGCACGGGAATTTCTAGTCGTATGGGTTGCAATTCTTTTGCTTCACGAGCTGCAATTTTTGATTCTCTTCTCCTTGCATTTTTTATTGCACTTTCTTCTAGTGTTAGAGGCTTTGGTCATTTCCTCGGCATGACGTTGAATGCTACATATTCACAATCACACATAGAACAAAAGTAATTAATGCATTTTATGAAATATATTGATAACGTTGATTACATTGAATTTTATTGAACACACCAAAGAATTTTATGAAAGAAGGCAACAAGCTGTTTGGAATTATCAAACATGTCTATATCATGCTACAACATTTTTCATAAATAAATCTACCAAGGAAGAATGCTAAATGGTATGAATGAATGGAAGCTTGTGTTAAACCAATTATGTCTTGAGTCAATTGAAATTATCCAGGAACATGATGAAGGTGAATTCTTTATGGCACAAAAAAACTAATAGAAACTTGCACATTAACATTGATGAAAGCTCTTAGGTTTTCCAAATTAGTTGAAAATAAAAATTTTCCCACAACCATCAGTAATAATGAATTTAATGTTCAATTCTATGTGTAACAGTGAAGATTAATAAAATCATCAAATGAATGGTTTATAAATTGTCAAAACAAAACAAAAAAACTTGTATTAATTTGAATTCATTTATCTAAGCATGTTGGAAATGGACTACTATAAGCAATGCAAATAGAATTCATAAGAAAACTTTTGTTAAGTTGATGTTGTTTATATAAGTTTTAAAATGAATTCATCTAAATTATGTCATGGTTTTCATTTTTTTCCTCAAAGTCATAAAAAATAAACTTTTTTTATGCAACTCTAATCTAATTCAATGTTGAATTCAATGTCGAATTGTTATGATTAATAAAATCATTAAAGGAATTTAGATTATTGTCAAAAATGAACAAACATACTAAATATAAACATTTCAATATTACCAAAAATGAATATATTACCTGAGATAATGTAAAATGATGTAGAAACTTCAAAATGTCATCTATGTTGACTGCATGCAAATTGGTGGCAAAAGGTGATGGATCAAGCATAGATTGGTACAAAAGGGAGTGAACCACATAAAAAAGGCATTTCTTTGTCGGATTAAGCATTGAACTAGACAAAAACAAAAGCATGTGAGCCAAAATCATAGGGTGAACCCCTATTTTACTGTTTCAAGGTAAAAAACACATTTGGTGCTTGCCAAATTTGGAGAGTACTAAATTTGGTGAGCACCAAATGTTGTGCTTTGAAATGCTTTCACAATATCAATAGGAAGGGGGTGATACTTAAGATAGAGGGAGAAGGGATATGAGTGAGGGAGATTAGTCCTAGTAGCGTGGTAGGGATTAAGACCTAAGAGTGATAGAGACTTGAGAGGGATAGAGAGTTATCTAGTTAGGGTGGGGGGAAAGACCTCACAATGGGTGAGGGGTTGGAGTGAAATAGATTTTTCTACCCTCTACCCTTAAACTGTAATGGTAAAACCTTAAACCATCAACCCTAAAATCCTCAACTCTCTCTCTCTCTCAACCCTCAACCCTCTACCATCAACATTAAACTGTTAAACCCTAAACCTTAAACACTCTATCCTCAACCCTTAAACCATAAATCATAAACCCTAAAACCCTAAAACCATCAACCCATTGTATCTCTCTCTTAACCCTACACCCTCTACTCTTAAACTATAAACCCTAAAACCCTAAAACCCTCAACCCCTCCTCTCTCTCTCTAAACCCTACACCCTCTCTCTCAACCCTACACCCTCTATTCTCAACCCACAACCCTCTACCCTCAACCCTCAACCTTCAACCCTTTACCCTCTACCCTCAAACCCTTAAACCCTAAAACCCTTAACCCCTCTCTCTCTCTCGACCCTACGCTCTCTACCCTTAAAACGTAAACCCTAAACCCTAAAAATATTAAACCTTCAACCCCACCTCTCTCTCTCTCTCATCCTTACACCCTCTACTTTCTACCCTCAACCCTCTACCATAAACCCTCAACACTTAAACCATAAAACCTAAACCCTTAAACCCTATACCCTAAACCCTTAAACCCTCTACCATCTACACTTAACCCTCAACCGTCAACCCTCAACCATCTATCCTCTACCATTAACCCTCTATCATCAACCCTAAAACCCTCAACCCTCTCTATATATCTCTCTCTCTACCCTCTACCCTCTACCCTCAACCTTAAAACCCTAAAACCTTTAAACCATAAACCCCATTCTCTCTCTCTCAACCCTACACCCTCTACCATTAAATCATAAACCCTATACTATAAACCCTTAAACCCTCAAAACCCCCCTCTCTCTCTCTCTCAACCCCACCCCTTCTACTCTCAACCATCAACCCTCAACCCTCAACCCTCAACCCTCTACCCTCTACCCTCAACCCTCTACCCTATACCATCTACCCTAAACCATCTACCCTCCACCCTCAACCATTAAACTCTAAACCCTAAACCCTTAAACCGTCTACCCTCTACCCTTAACCCTCTACCCTCTACCATCTACCCTCTATCCTTAAACCCTTAAACCCTAAAACCTTAACCCTCTCACTCTATCTATCTCTCTCTCTAATCCCACAACCCCCATCTCTCTCTCTCTCCACCCTACACACTCTATCCTTAAACCCTAAACCCTAAACCCTAAAACTCTTAAACCCTCAACCCCCCTCTCTCTCTCATCCCTACACCCTCTACCTTCTACCCTCTACCCTTAACCATCAACCCTCTACCCTAAAAGCTCAATGCTTAAACCATAAAGCCAATATGCTAAACCCTTAAACCCTCTACCATCTACCCTTAACTGTCAACCCTCAACCCTTAATTTTCTATCCTCTACCCTTAACCCTCTTCCCTCAAACCTAAAACCCTCAATCTTCTCTATCTATCTCTCTCTCTAACCTCTACTCTCAACCCTCAACCCTCAACCCTTAAACCCTAAAAAATTTAAACCATCAACCCCCTTCTCTCTCTCTCTCAACCCTACACCCTCTACCCTTAAACCATAAACCCTAAACTATAAACCATAAAACCCTAAATCCCTCAATCCCCTTCTCTCTCTCTCAACCGTACATCCTTTACTCTCAGCCCTCAAACCTCTACCCTATACCCTACACCATCAACGCTCTACCCTATACCATCTACCCTAAAACCTCTACCCTCCACCCTCAACCCTTAAAAACTAAACCCTTAAAATGTCTACCCTCTACCCTTAAACCTCTACCCTCAACCCTAAAACCTTGAACCCTCTCTATCTCTCTCTCTCTACCCTCTACCATCAACACTCAACCCTTAAACCATAAAACCATAAAACCCTCAACCCCATTCTCTCTCTCTCTCTCAACCCTACACCCTCTACCATTAAACTATAAACCCTTAAACCCTCAACCCCCCCTCTCTCTTTTAACCCTACACCGTCTACCCTCAACCCTCAAACCTCTACCTTTTACCCTCAACCCTAAAAACCTAAAACCTCTCAAACTCTCTATCTCTCTCTAAACCCTCAACCCCCTTCTCTCTCTCTCAACCATACAACCCATACCTTTAAACCGTAAGCCCAAAACCCTAAAAATCTTAAACCCTCAAGCCCCCTCTCTCTCTCAACCCTACACCCTCTACCTTCTACCCTCTACCCTTAACCCTCTACCCTCTACCCTAAACCCTCAATGCTTAAACCATAAACCCTAAAAACTTAAACCCTTAAATCCTCTACCATCTCCCCTTAACCCTCAACCCTCAACCCTCTACCTTCAACCATCTACCCTCTACCGGGTATGTGCAGGATCATCATGGAAAAAACAGGCCCTTAAGTGGCAATTTTTTTAGAAAAATCAGAGTTAGGCAACTTGATGTAAAAGTTTGAATAAGTTATTTATACTATTTAAAAAATATGTAAGAATAGAATCTGTAGAAAATTGAATGTAGTTTCTAAACTACTAGGTTTATTTAAAAAAAGAAAACATCTATTTGGTGAAAATTTGAAATTTCAATGTAGTAGTACTTAAATTTAGGGGAAAAAATAAGAAGTAGGTGTCTGTCTAACCACTCTAACCACAATAAAATGATAATACTTTTTTATAATATTTTAGATATAAGTAGAGGACTCATGTCCAGATGTGATGCATATTTTTTGTAAGTTTTTTCCAAGTAAATAATTAATTATGATTTTTAATTATGAATTTTAAAAAATATAAAATCTTGTATGTCTAACCACCTTAACTTGGTCAAAAATTCATTAAATTCAATTTTTTTTTTTTTAATCCTATATTATGCAAAGCATAGAATATGACACATGTTTCAGATTCAAAAAATGTGATACCATTTGAAAACTATAGATGTTTTTCAATCAACCTATCAATTAGGACTTTAGTCATAATTCAAATAGAAAATGAATAATAATTATTTATTAAATTCAAAGTATAGCATAATTTATATTGGTGGAAAGCTGAGAATCTCCTTTAAAAACCCTTTTTGTTTCATCAATTCAGGTAAAGAAAATGCCGTCCACCACATACCCCACAAATACACACCATATTGCCACTTTTTGGCATCATGATCCATCACAAACCCTACCTCTACCCTCAACCCTCAACCCCTAAACCTAAACCCTAAACCTCAACCCTCTACCCTTAAACCCTTAAACCCTAAACCCTAAGCCCCTCTACCCTCTACCCTCTACCCTTAAACTCTAAACTCTCTACCCTCAACCCTCTACCCTTAAACCCTTAAACCCTAAACCCTAAACCCTAAAACTCTTAAACCCTCAACCCCCCTCTCTCTCTCTCATCCCTACACCCTCTACCTTCTACCATCTACCCTTCACCCTTAACCCTCTACCATAAATGCTCAACACTTAAACCATAAACCATAAACCCTTGAACCCTATACCCTAAACCCTTAAACCCTCTACCATGTACCCTTAACCCTCAACCCTCAACCCTCAACCATCAACCGTCTATCCTCTACCCTTAACCCTCTACCCTCAACCCTAAAACCCTCAACCCTCTCTATCTATCTCTCTCCACCCTCAACCCTCAACCCTTAAACCCTAAAACCCTTAAAACCTCAACCCCCTTCTCTCTCTCTCAACCCTATACCCTCCACCCTTAAACGGTAAACCCTAAATCGTAAACCCTAAAACACTTAAACCCTTAACACCCCCTCTCTCTCTCAACCCTACACCCTCTACTCTCAACCCTCAACCCTCTACCCTATACCCTCTACCCTCAACACTCTAACCTATAGCATATACCTTAAACCCTCTACCCTCCATCCTCAACCCTTAAACCGTCTACCCTCTACCATTAATCCTCTACCCTCAACCCTCTCTATATATCTCTCTCTATCTCTCTACCCTCAACCCTCAACCCTTAAACCCTTAAACCATAAAACCCTCAACCCCCTTCTCTCTCTGAACCCTACACCCTCTACCATTAAACCGTAAACCCTAAAATCCTCAACCTCCCCTATCTCTCTCAACCCTCCACCATAAAACCCTCAACCCTCTACCCTCAACCCTCCACCATAAAACCCATAACCCTCTAACTCTCTCTAAACCCTTGAACCCCTCTCTCTCTCTCTCGACCCTACACCCTCTACCCTTAAACCATAAACCTTAAACCCTAAAACTCTTAAACCCTCAACCCCCCTCTCTCTCTCAACCCTACACCCTCTACCCTAAACCCTCAATTTTTAAACCCTTAAACCCTATACCCTAAACCCTTAAACCCTCTTTCATCTATCCTTAACCCTCAAACCTCAACCCTCTACCTTCAATCATCTACCCTCTACCCTCTACCCTCTACCCTCTACCCTCTACCCTCAACCCTCAACCCTCAACCCTTAAACCCTAACCCTCTACCCTCAACCATTAAAACCTACACCCTCTACCCTTAAACCGTAAACCCTAAACCTATAAACCCTCTACCCTCTACCCTTAAACCCTAAAGAATGAACCCTAACCCTAAACCCTCTACCTTTTACCCTTAACTCTCTACCCTAAAACCCCCCTCCTCTCTCTCTCAACCATACACCATCTACCCTTAAACCATAAACCCTAACCCTAAACCATCTACCCTCAACCCTCAACCCTCAACCCTCAACCCTTAAACCCTAAAACCCTCAAACCTCAACCCTACACCCTCTACCCTTAAACTATAAACTATAATCCCTAAACCCTATACCATCAAGGGGAGAGGGAGTAGGATGGATCGAGGGATGGGAGAGAGATGGAGGGAGTGAGAGAGAGAGGGGGTGGGGGGAGATACTTGAGAGAGAGGGAGCGAGAGAGAGTGGGAGGGGGTGGGAGGGACATACCTAAGAGAGATGGAAAGAGAGATGGTGTGGGAGAGATATAGAGAGAGTGAGTGACAGAGACAAACAATTACCTAGTAGAGGAAGAGAATTGAGAGAGAGAGAGAGAGGGAGGGAGAGGGGGTGGAAGGGAGAGACTTGAGAGAGATGGAGAGGGATATAGAGTGGGTTAGAGATAGAGGGCATGAGAGAGAGGACTTGAGAGAGAGGGGGAGAGGTGGTGGGAGGGAGTGGAAGAGAGATAAAGGGAATGATTGTGAGAGGGAGAGGGGGTAGGAGGGGGAGACTTGAAAAAGGGAGAAAGGGAGAGGGGGTAGGATAAAGATACTTGGGAGGGAGAGAGAGAGGGAGAGGGTGTGGGAGGGAGAAACCTAAGAGAGAGGGAGAGAGAGAGAGAGGGAGAGAGAGGGGGTGGGAGGGAGAAACCTAAGAGAGAGGGAGAGGGAGAGACTTGAGAGAGAGATAAGGAGGGAGGGAGAAACCTAAGATAGAGGGAGAGGGAGAGAGGGTGGGAGGGAGACACCTGAGAGAGAAGGAGAGGGGGTCAAAGTGGGAGAGATAGGGAGTGGGAGATAGAGGGATGGGAGAGAGATGGAGGGAGCGAGAGAAGGGGTGGGGAGATATACCGAGAGAGAGGGAGAGAGAGAGTGAGAGGGGTGGGAGGGAGATACTTGAGAGAGAGGAGAGAGATAGAGGGTGGGAGGAGAGGGAGAGAGAGTGGGAGACAGATAGAGGGCATGAGAGAGAGATGAACTTGAGAGATAAAGGGAGAGGTGGTGGGAGGGAGATACTTGAGAGAGAGGGAGAGGGAGGAGTGGAAGAGAGATAGAGAGAGTGACTATGAGATGGAGATGGGGTAGGAGGGGAGACTTGACAAGGAGAGAGAGGAAGAGGGGTAGGATGGAGATACTTGAGAGAGACAGAGAGGGAGAGGGGTGGGAGGAGAGACCCTAAGAGAGAGTGGGAGAGAGAGAAGAGAGAAGAAGAGAGAGAGAGAGAGAAGAAGAAGAGAGAGAGAGAGAGAGAGAGAGAGAGAGAGAGAGAGAGAGAGAGAGAGAGAGAGAGAGAGAGAGAAAGAGATTGAATTTTATTGAGAGAGAGGGGGAAAGGGGGTGGGAGGGAGAGAGAGTGGGAGAGAGATAGAGGGAGTGAGAGATAGGGATTAGGAGAGAGATAGGGAGTGTGTCTGTGTGAGAGAGAGAGGGGGGATGGAGATACCTAAACCATAGATTATTTGGCACCTTAGGGTCTCTCAGAGAGAGAGAGAGAGAGATTTTATTGAGAGAGAGAGGGGGAAAGGGGGTGGGAGGGAGAGAGAGTGGGAGAGATATAGAGGGAGTGAGAGATAGGGATTAGGAGAGAGATAGGGAGTGTGTCTGTGTGAGAGAGAGAGGGGGGATGGAGATACCTAAACCATAGATTATTTGGCACCTTAGGGTCTCTCTAACTCTTATAAGGTTTTTCACCTAAAGGAGAGAGATTAGGGCCAAAAAAATAGGGGGTTCATTCAAATTAGGATATGTATGATGAAATTAGAACTAAATTAAATGTTCTAGATGCAACTAATCGATAAAATTGATTGATTAAATATGAAAAACTATTGAAATGCAACTTGTTTGAAAACACATTATGATACATAGAAATAAACTAGAAATGAATGCAAAACTTAACAAAAATTAATCAAACTAAAAGTGTGCACCTGGGATCTTCATGAAGGCTATAAAATACATCTAGAAGGTTGTTGATACTGAAATTTATGCCTGGTTGGACTCATTCACCACTCTGGGCGAATCAGTCCAAGTTCTGGATGACTGTACCAGAGCCCGTTTCTGACAAAAGGGTATCCAAAAGTGCAGAAAATAAAAATTTGACCCTAGATTTGGGCTCATTCGCCACCCATAGTGAATGAGTCCACTTTGGACTTTCTGAAAATTCAAAAATGGAATCTGTAGCTTTCTGATAGCTCAATCTGCACCTCTAGGTGTCTAGATTTGAAACTGTCAAAATCGAGTTTGTAAATGACTTTTTCTTGATAATTTGGATTGAATGAAGAATAGAAAGCTTGAATGACTTTGAAACACAATCCTAAATGATCCTTAAGCTCTCAAGATACCTAAATCTACAAAAAAACAACACAAGAAGACAAGATATTGATTCTTAAGGCATGGGGGTTTGCCTTGGTCAAACCCCTTTTAGGAAATTAATTCAAAATGATGAGACAAAATGTATAAAACATGTAACAATGGAGTAATTTACCTTACAATGATGAGTGATCTTGTTGGTCTACAGCAATACATGAAGAATCAACTCTTGGATGCTTAAGAATGCTATTTTGAAGACTCTTAATGAAGAAACCCTAAGATGCTTGATTTGAATGAGAGAATAAAAGATGAATGAATAATGAATTTTGTGATAATGAATTGATGGATATAAAATGAGGCTAAAATAACTTATTTATAGACAATTGTTCCTTAGTATCTGATTATACTACATCATAGGCTGACATACAGTGAAAATAAACTTTAAAATTCACTTTATTCCTGCTCAAAAGTCAAAATGGGGTCCAGATTGGACTCATTCGCCACACATAGTGAATGGGTCCCACCTCGATGGACTCATTCATCAATCATGGTGAATGGGTCCCACATGGGCCATTTTGACACATAAGAAGCTAAGGAATTAGGAAATAAGGTCTAAATTGCAACTTTGTTGGGGGTTTGATGAATTAAAGCCTCAAGATGAACAAAATAAGTCTAATAATGGTGATTTAAATATTAAATAGGACTTGAAACACATAAATCAATGTGAAAGTGTAATTAAATGCACTTTACAACACTAAAATAGGGTCCACTTAGCCTAGGAAGGCATAACAACCAATGTGAATGCATAAAATACACTACAACACTAGTTTATCATTAAATTTAAGTTACAATCCTTCTAGAATTATGTGGTGATGTATTAAATATGTTGAATTAGGAAGAAATAGGTTTATTAAGTCTAGAAAAGCATGAAATTCCTTTACAAGACATCAATAAACACATTTTATCTAGTGTAGAAGGGTCCAATACCTATAGAGGATGCATAAAATGATTCACAACACCTACATCAAGGCCACATTAAGTCCATTTATCATGAATTATCGCATGTCAAGCAAAAGGGTTCATTTTTCTATAGCACAATACCTGAGAGTGAGTGAGAGAGAGACATGGAGAGAGATAAGTGAGTGAGAGAGGGAGGAGTGAGAGACCAAGGAGGGAAGGGGGTAGGAGAGAGAGACTTGAGAGAGAGAGAGAAAGAGATAGAAAGATAACAACCAAGAGAGGGAGATGGAGGAGAGAAAAAATACAAAAGGGAGAGAGAGAAGGAGAGGAGAAAGGGTGTTGGAGTGAGATTTTATTTATCTGTGGGAGGGAAAGAATGGAGAGGGATTGACTACAGAGAGTAGTCTAGGTCGTGTGGGAGGGAGTGAGACCTAAGAGAGAGAGACTTTATAGAGATAAAGATTTGTCTAGTTAGAGTAACGAGTTAGAGAGTGTATGAAAGGTAAAACCTCAACTATCCATCTATAATCATAAACTATGCACTCTAAGCATTATCAAAGTTGTTCAAAGCAGGTCATTTGGAGAGTGCCAAATTTGGCACTCTCCGAATGACACATTACATTCGGTGCATGCCAAAGTTGGTGCTCACCAAATGTGATGTGCCATTTGATGAGCACCAAATTTGGCACTCGACAAATGTGATGTGCCATTTGGCGAGCACCAAATTTGGTGCTTGCCAAATGACCTACTTTGGATGTGTTAAGTGACAGGATTTGCAAAATTTCCTCATATTTTCATTTTTGCTCCCCATCTCATTTGTGCGTCTTTAAATGCAAGTTTATAAAAAAAACTGTGATAGCATTGATCTCTCTCTTAGCTATCTAAATATATAATTCTTTTTTCATTTTGATTTAGTAAAGGTTTTGATCCATGAATTCTATTGTAAATGCCTCTATTTTTGGTCAAAAACCAACATGTGCTAGTTTTAAGATATATTTTTACTCGTTCATCGAAACGTGAAACAAATTAATTTTTTTGAAACTAGACTCACATGATGAAAACAAATCAATTTTCGATTAGTTTTCAAAAAATTTAGTGGGGAGCACGCTCAAATTTCATCTTTTTAGGTTGTTTCCACTTTGAATATTCATAAAATATTATATATTCATTAAAAAAAATATTTGAAAGAATGAGGATAAACTACATGGTGTTAGCTAATTTTTCACCATTGGGATTTTTGAAATTAAAAAAAAAAGGTTAATAAAAAAGGGGGAGCCCTCAGGCGCTATGCTATTTTTTTGATAAAAAAATACCTATTTTGGCACCCCCCTCCTTTTTGAGACCCTTATCTTCATTAATTTCAAGAAAAAAAGTAGCTTAGAAACTAGACTTAGAGCACTTCACATTTTATTGTTATTGCATCTTGAAATTTTGTGCGTAACTATCTTCATTTTCTCGTGCAAATTAGATTTTCCTAATTTTAGAAAAAAAGTGGCATCTTAAGAGTCAAAATTGTGTCATAGATCCATGCACTTACACTATAGTTACATTTCAATGAAGGTTTAGGTTTAAGATTATGTTCCAAATAGAGTTACAATTTAATTATAATTATGATTTAATTATGGTTAGAGTTTAATTAGGATAGTTAAGGTCAAGTATAGGGTTTAATTAGAGTTACTATTAGGGATAGGGTTTGGGTTTGAGTGTAATTAGGGTTTAATTAAGGTTGAGTTAGGGTTATAACTAGGATTCAATTAGTGTTATGACTAGGGTTAAAAGTGTTATTGTTCATTAGAGTTCAATTAGGGTTGGGGTGATGGTTTTATGATAAAGCTTGGGGTTAGGGTAATAGTTAGGGTTCAAATAGGATTACAATCAAAGTTAGATTTAGTATTCAATTAAAGGGATAGGAATGGGGATCAATTAGGGTTAGGATCAAATTAGAGTTAGGATTATAGTAATGATTTAATTAGTGTAAGGGTTAATATTAGGGTTATGAATGTTAAATGTTAGGGCTAGAGTTCAATTAAGCTTAGGGTTAGGGTCCAATTAAGTTTAGAATTTAATTAGGATTATGGTTAGAGTCTAATTCAGGTTAGGGCTACAATTAGGGATAGGTTTAGGGTATAATTAGGGATAGAGTCCAATTAGGTTTACGTTTATGTTTAGGGTTAGGGTTGGGATATAATTTTGGTTAGAATTTAATTAATATTAAGTTAAAAATTAGTGTGAACAAATAGGCTAACCATCAGTTAAAGTTAGGATTAAGATTACAGTTCAATTAGGGTTAGAGTTAGGTTTAGGTTTAGGATATAATCAGAATTACAATTCAATCTAGTGTCAATTAGGGTTAGTATAAAAAAATTAATATTTAATTAGGATTCCTATAAAGTATCATTCAATTAGGGTTAGGCATCAATTAGAATTTAGAATCATCATCCAAGGTCAGGATATGATCCAAGAAGAGATCCTACTTTTCTTCTCTTTTTTGTCTTCATTTTCTTGCACGAGCATTTTCCCAAGAGGAAACCAAGGAAGCCTTGATGGTGTCAGGATCATCATAATTTTATCCATAAGCATCGTCAATCTTCATATTATGATTCTTTTCCTTCTGATTTTGCATGTTAAATAAAAAAAATGGTTTTACACCTTATTTAAGTCATTTAATCCTTGATTTTTGTCTCCAATAGATTTATTCAAAACTGTAGACACTATCCAATTGAACTATGAGATTCCTCTCTTCTTCTATTAGGATGTAAGAAAAATAATTTGAGAGGTCTTTTTGGATCTTAGCCATTCTACTTTCAAGGAGATCCTTTCTTTGAAAAGGTTTCTAAAGACTTCAATATTCCACTCTTTTAGTTTGAGTTTTATGAATTTTAACTTTTTTTTGAACATGCACATCTTTGTGCGATGATCAACTATTTGGGTGAGCTAGGAGTCAATGAAAATCATTTTGAAGTTTGGGTTTTTCCATCTACACTTTTTCAAACTTGAAAGATGCTCTTCTAGGGAATTTGTCCTTGTCTATGAGCCAGTAATCCAAACCAGCTTCAAATAGGGTTATGATTAGGGTTCAAATAGATTTATGGTTAGGGTTAAGCTTCAATTTGGGTTAAGGTAAATAGGTGCCTTGAGAAGGACATCTCTTGGCATACTTTACATATATTTTTAAAATATAGGTATGCTAGTTATGTACATAAGTTGGAGATTTTTTTTTTTTAAATGTTAAGAAAATTGTTTAGGAAAAAACACTCTAATTAGTACAATCTATTACCTATAGATTCACTTTTGAGAATACATTTTATTTTCAAAATATAAAATCCCTAAAAAGAGAGCACATAGTCAAAATTAAATTATTTGAGTGTGGAGAGATCTTGCATACTCCTTTTTGAAGTAATACTTTTTACCCTTTTTTACATTTATTGTAGCACTCTTTAAGGTGTGACACTTGTGGGTGATCTTGACTCTTTAAAATGGCCTTGTCCTCTTATTAATTTTCCATTTACTATTGATGGAGTTAAATGGTCAATGACAATTATCAAAAGCACCATCTCTAACAACATTGAATGTTTATCCCCAACACGTTTCATAATATAAAGAAAAAAATTTCAAGTAAAAATTGACATGCATGTGGCAATTTTTTTATCACAATAAGAAAATAAGTTAAAAAAAAAATTATCTACTGGAAATAATATTTATTTATAAGGATAAGATGTCAAACTAAAAATTACTACTCATAAAAGAAAGTTTCTTAAATTTAGAATTTATTAACTACAAAATAATTTTCCTAAATTTACTATTGAATACAAAAAGTAAGTTACTAAATTGATATAATTAAAATTAAAAAATATGAAAAAAAATTAAAAACCAAAAATATTCTTTGCACATTTTTTAATAATAGAAATAAAATTATAAAAAATAATTCTTCTTTTTTAAAATTCATTTCAAAAAGGATATCTCAACGTATTATACACACACACACATACACACACACATATATATACATATACACATATACATACACATATATATACATATATATATATATACATATATATACATATATATACATATATACATATACAGATATACATATACAGACATACATATACACATATACATACACACATATATGTATATACATAGATACCCACACACACATATATATATATATATGTGTGTGTGTGTGTGTATATATATATGTATATAACTATATATATTTATATATATATATGTTTGAAAGAAGTGGTTCATGGAAATAACAAGCAAAGGTTCTGTATGGGGTTATATTGATTTCTGGTAAACTAAGAAATTGGTGGAATAATTTGCTAGACCAAGGCCTAGGACCCAAAAAAAACTCCAGGCACATCTTCTGAATCCATACTAGTGGAGTAAAGAAATTTGGGTAAACATGATATTTTTCAAGCTAGATTTGATGAGTTCAAATTGTTATTGATTGATTTGTTCTATGATGATATCTCTAACCAAGCTTTTGAAGTAAATAAAATAATGCAATCTATGAAATTGAAGAATTTGGGAAAAATTGATGAGTATAACTACATGTTTGAGTCATATATGGTTGCTGCCAACAAAATGCATGACTTGACAATGAAGCAGTATTATCTTAATTCACTTCCCTGTGGATTAGGAGCATGGGCACAAGACTATATCATCAAAAAAGAAAAACAACAGCTTGATGACATTATTTTTCCAACTATAAAAGGTTGATCAGATATAAGTTGGAGAAGCAATGTTTGTTAGAAGCCTTGCAGCTCAACAAGCAAGAGTATAATTATACCTCTAATCTCAAAGAATTTTGTGATCTTCCTCCTATAAATCAATTAAAATATTTCCAACAATTGAAGCAGTTTAAGAAAGGTGTTTGTGGAAGAAAATGTAAATGCAAAATATGTTCTAAAGCGAAGTATCATGAAGGATATACACCTTCCGATGTAGAAAACATGGAAAGTATGGCAACAAGAAAAGGTATAGGGCAGTACCCTATAAGAGAAGAAAATTCTCCAGGAAAACACTGCCATACCTGTTCAAGAGAAGAGATAGGAAGGCCCCAAAAGGCATAAAATGTTTTATCTCTAAAGGACCTCACTATGCTACCAATTTCCCTAAAAACCTAAATCCTGGAACTAAGATATATGTTATGTTTGAGTATGATAATCTAGGATGGGAAGTTCTAGATAGCAGAAATATTTTTTATGATTTAGAAAATTTGTATGAATTAGTTGAAATTGTTCTTGATTCAAGCTTTATGCTAAGGTTTAAAGATCTAAAGGATAAAAATAGACAAGTGCAAAGAAATTTTGATGATGAATCAAATAGTTTTGATCCTTATGAAGATTTCCTTACCACACTTCTCAAAGATACATTAAAAGATATTCAAGTAAAGATGCAGATTGAAAGGTAAAAGGATCCATATAAGATGGCAGGAACAAAGGAAGAAAGAAAAAAAGTTGTTCACCAACATTTGGATCATCTTAAGCAATTAGAGTCAAATAAAGCAGAAGTCAAAAAATAACTTAAAGTATAGAAGAAGCATCCTAAAGGCTCAGGGAAACAAGTCGACCATGGGTACAAGATCCCTCCATGGAAAAAAGACAAACCTTCTTCCTTTAAGTCTTCATCAAAATATAAGACATCAGATACTGACACTGATGTTATAGCAATCTTCAAAAAGTTTGATCTTTTGATGAATGATGTTGCAGACCTTAGAAGACTGCTGAAAAGTCAACAAAAAGAAATAAGGAATCTTTCTTCCACTATGGGAGAAATTAAAGATCTTTTGTTCAAAGTAGATAAACAATTAGAAAAAATCTCTTCCCTAGAAGAAGAAGAAGAAGTAGTAGAAGCAAGAAACAACAACAATAGCCTAATTCAAAAAACTAGAGATAAATTTTTAATACTATTGCTCACTAACAATGGAAATTATATTAGACTTAATTTTTGTTTTCCAGGATATAAAAAGATTCCTTTGGATTCTTTCATAGATACAGGTTCTTCTTTCTCATTGGCCTAAACCAATGCTATCCCTCCAAAATTATGGAAGGATGGACCTGATCTACCACACAGTTATGCAATCAATGATTTAAGGATTCAAATGGGAAGGTATGCTCAGGATGTCCATATTGAGATTATGGGAAAAATGTTTGAAACAAATTTCATTGAATACAATGATTTAGAAGATGATGTTCTGTTAGGTTTTTTGTTTCTTACCAAATATGAGCCTCTTCAGTTTTGGAAACAAAATATTTCATTAAGACACAAAGATGGAAAGATTGAAATTCTTGCTCTTAAAATAATAAATCACAAATTTGAGAACAGTGGAAAAAAAAGGTAAGAAATAATCAGTGAAGGAACTAATAGAAGAAACATCTAACATGTTTGATGAAATTAGATAAAGATTTGAAACAAAGTGTTGCAGCATGAACCCATTAAAATTTTCGTCCTAGGATCATGAAGAATGTGAGATTTAGATAAGGCCAGAATTTCAATCTGTGATACCCCATGAGCTTGCCTACTTGATGAGTCCAAAAGAAACAAAAGAAATGAATGAGAAACTACATGAATTATTGGACGAGCACTTCATTCTTCCCAACAATATCCCATTCTCATGTCTAGCATTTCTGGTGAATAAAAGAGTAGAGAAAGTAAGAGGTAAGGAGTGGCTTTGTATAAATTATAAGCCTCTAAATGATAGAATTCTTGCTTTCAATTATCCCATTCCTTTTAGTGCTGATATAATTAGAAGAGCTGCCAATAAGAAGGTATTTTCCATGTTTGACAACAAGTCGGGATTATGGCAGATAAAAGGTAAGGAGTCAGACAGATATAAAACACCATTTTTAGTTCCTTGAGGACTTTACAAATGGAATGTTATGCCTTTTTGTCTCTGCACAGCTCCAACCTATTTCCAAAGAAGGATGGACCAAGCTCTAAGGCATCTAAAAAATTTCTATGTTGTTTATATTGATGATATAAACAAGGATATCATCAATGTAAACAACACAAAAATATTTTAGATTCCTTAGAGCTTGGTCCATCCTTCTTTGGAAATAGGCTACAGTTATGTAGAGACCAAAAGGAATAACATTCCATTCATAAAGTCCTTGAGGAATTGAAAATGTTTTTTTATATCTATCTGACTCCTTAACTTTTATCTGCCAGAATTCTAACTTGCAATCAAACTTGGAAAATACCTTTTTATTGGCAACTCTTCTGATTAGATCAACACTGAAAGGAATTGGATAATTGAAAGGAAGAATTATATCATTTAGAGGCTTATAATTTATGCAAAAGCCACTCTTTACCTCTTACTTTCTCTACTCTTTTATTTACCATAAATGTTGGACATGAGAATGGGCTTTTGTTGGAACGAATGAAGTTCCCATCCAATAATTCTTGTAGTTGCTCATCCATTTATTTTGTTTTTGTTGGACTCATCAAGTAGGCAGGCTCATGGGGTATCACAGATTGACATTCTGGCCTTATCTGAATCTCACATTCTTCATAATCCTGAGACCAGAATTGTAATGGGTTCATGCTGCAACACTCTATTTCAAATCTTTGCCTAATTTCATCAAACATGTAAGTTGCTTCTTCTATTAGTTCCTTCACTGATTCTTTCTTACCTTTTTTCCCATTGTTCTCAAATTTGTGAGTTACTATTTTAAGAGCAGGAATTTCAATCTGTCCATCTTCGTATCTTAATGAAATATTTTGTTTCCAAAATTGAAGAGGCTCATATTTGGTAAGAAATAAAAAACCTAACAGAACATCATCTTCTAAATCATTGTATTCAATGAAATCTATTACAATTTTTTTTCCCATAATCTCAATATGGAAATCCTTAGCATACCTTCCGATTTGAATGCTTTCTCTGTTGATTACATAACTATGTGGTAAATCAGGTTTGTCCTTCTAGAATTCTAGAGGGATAGAATTGGTTTTCTCCAATGAGTGAGAAGAACCTGTATCTATGAAATCATCCAAAGCAATATTTTTATATCCTGGAAAACAAAAATTAAGTCTGATATAATTTCCATTGTTAGCGAGCAATAGTGAGCAAGATTTATCTCTAGTTTTTTTGAATTAGACTATTGTTGTTGTTGCTTGCTTCTGCTTCTTCTTCTTCTTCTTTTTTTGGGGAAGATATTTTTTCTAATTGTGGATATACTTTGAACAAATGATCTTTAATTTCACCCACAGTGGAAGAAAGATTCCTTATTTCTTTCTAATGAGTTTTCAATAGTCTTCTAAGGTCCGCAACATCATTCATCAAAAGATCAAACTTTTTGAAGATTGCTATATCATCAGTGTTAGTATCTGATGTCTGATATTTTGATGAAGACTTGGAGGATGAAGGTTTGTCTTTTTGCCATGGAGGGATCTTGTATCCATGGTCGACTTCTTTCCTTGAGCCTTTAGGAGGCTTCTTTTGTACTTTAAGCTATTTTTTGACTTTTCCTTTATCTGACTCTAATTACTTAAGATGAGCCAAATGGTTGTGAACAACTTTCTTTCTTTCTTCCTCTATTCCTACCATCGTATATGGATCCTTTGACTTCTCAATTTACATGTTTTTTGAATATCTTTTAAAGTATCTTTGAGAAGTGTGGTAAGGAAATCTTCATTAGGATCAGAACTATTTGATTCATCATCAAAATGTCTTTGCATTTGTTTGTTTCGATCCTTTAGATCTTCAAACCTTAGTAAAAAGCTTGAATCAGGCACAATTTCAACTAATTCATACAAATTTTCTAAATCATCAAAAATATTTCTGCTATCTACGACTTCCCATCCTAGATTATCATACTCAAACATAGTATATATCTTTGTTCTAGGATTTAGCTTTTTAGGGAAATTGGTAGCATAGTGAGGTCCTTTATAGATAAAACATTTTATTCCTTTTGGGGCCTTCCTATCTCTTCTCTTCAGTATGTATGGCAGTGTTTTCCTAGAGAATTTTCTTCTCTTATAAGGTACTGCCCTATACCTTTTCTTGTTTCCATACTTTCCATGTTTGCTGCATCGGAAGGTGTATTATCCTTCATGATAATTTTCTTTAGAACACATTTTGCATTTGCATTTTCTTCCAGAGCCACCTTTCTTAAACTGCTTCAATTGTTGGAAATATTTTAATTTATTTATAGGAGGAAGATCACATAATTCTTTGAGATTACAGGTCTAGTTATACTCCTTGTTGAGCTGCAAGGCTCCTAAAAAACATTCCTTCTCCAGCTTATATCTGATCAACCTTTTTATAGTTAGAAAACTGACATCATCAAGATGTTGTTCTTTTCTGATGATATAGTCTTGTGCCCATGCTCCTAATCCATAGGGAAGTGAATTAAGATAATACTGCTTTGTTGTTAAGTCATGCATGTTTTTGGCAACAACCATATATGACTCAAACATACAGTTATACTCATCAAATTTTTCCAAATTATTCAATTTCATAGATTGCAATATTTTATTTGCTTCAGGAGCTTGATTAGAGATATCATCACAGAACAAATCAATCAATAACCACTTGAACTCATCAAAACTAGCTTGAAAAATATCATCTTTACCCAAATTTCTTTGATCCACTAGTATGGATTCAGAAGATGTTCCTGGAGTTATTTTGGGTCCTAGTCCTTGGTCTAGAAAATTATTCCACCAGTTTCTTAGTTTACTAGACATCAACCTAACCGCATAAGAACCTTGGCTTGTTTTGTCCATGAACCACTTCTTTCAAACATATTTTCAAGTGTGTATGTCCATGTATAGATAACATCATAGGGATTTACTAATTTGTTAATATTTAGAATATAACCACTAGAAGCATAGGGTCTCATTTGTTCCGGTTTGAGATTTGTTGTGATCGGTTATTGCATTTCTATATCCATTGTCAGCTTCTTTAGTGATTCCCAAGGTTCCTTTTCCTCAATTTTCTTGTAGTTAGCAAAATCTAAATCTATTTCCTCAAAATCATTATCTACAGAAGAATGAGACTCACTAGAATTATTAGAAAGAACTAAAGTATTTACATCAGATGATTCAGGTTAAGATTCTTTATTAGAAAAATTGGGTTCATCCATATACACTGGTTCTGCTTGTTCTTGTTCTACTCCCAACTCTGCAAGCCAATCTTTTAGATCTTCTTCTTTATTTTATAAACTATGTTCCTTGATTTTAGGCATGGGAACATGAGGTTTTGGCTTGTGAGAAGGTTTTCTGGAGGATGAGGCTTCTGGTTGTTCTTTCTTGATACTCTGCCTTCTTTGAATGAGTACCTTATTTGGTTTGGGAGGCAATTGTTCAATAGTTTTTCCTTTCTTTTCTCTATCTTCTTCAGAGCTATCTTTTACAGTTTGTGAAACTCTTATCTTTTTAGTGAGAATTATCACCTTTTCTAGTTTCTTTGCAACAAAATCTAGGAGATCTTGATTCTCCAAAGCATTTACTTTTCTAGCTATTTCATAATTATGTTGATTATCATAGATATGAGTATGATAGCTATCCTAGTGTTGCTTAGTAGAAATAATAGTTTTTACACTTTTGTGAACCTCTTTTACAACATAACTTACACCAACTATATCATCAGACAGAGTTGAACTATAGTGTTCATAATTGATAGCAGAAGTGTAAATATTTTGTTGGTCAGCTGAAACTTATTTACAACATCTAAACTTAAATTAAGAGAAAATATAACATCTACAACCATGTCATCTATATTCTCTTGAGCAGAGATCATCCATTGTGACATCCAATTCCTCTGGGCTTCTGAATTATTTTATTTTCTACCCAGATCTGTATGGATTCTGGCTTAATATCTACCCCATAATCTTTTATCAGGATTAAGATTAGGGGTTGGCCATCTTCCAGGCTCATGTCCAACTATGACCTTCTCCAGATTATTCATTTCCATTTTATAGACATTTTTCTTTTTAGATCTAGCTCTAGGAAGTTTTCCTGTGGGCATCCTTTCCTTTAGCATGAAACTCTTTTCACCCATCTTTGTGAGCTTAATCCCTTTACCCTTCTAATCAAACTTTCTTTCTTCTTTAGGAGTCAAAGCAAGTCTTTGACATTACTACTTAGATCAGAAAGTGTAGCCAAAGAGGCTCTAGATGGATAGGGACTTACTAAGGGTTGTTTGTACATGGGAAAATGACTGGATCCTAGAGATTCCTTAGGATTATAGTCAAGATATGGCTTATTGGATGTGCTACAAAAATTATGAGACATGGAATAAGATCTTGTGGACATGCTTGGGTGTCCACTAGTTGAGGCTATGACTACTTTCAATCAATAAAATTCTACAAATTTATGACTACTTTCAATCAATAAAATTACACAAATTCGTATCAGAGCGATGCCTCCATGTCTTTCCACTCTAGGTTAAGATTTGAATATAAAATCACACTTCTCATCCTTTGTTGCCTATGTATTGTGGATGTTATTATTTCCTTTGTTTATATGGCTACTCATCATGCCTGATATTGAACAACAAGTTTAGGATACTTATAACAGTGTTTATTGTTCATTTGGGTTTGGATGATTTGTCAAAATAGTCTATGTAATCATCATGTTTGTTCTAGGTTTGATTTGGACATTAGAGAAGCTATTGTTTCACTATGTCTTGATAGTCATCTTTTGAAGATTTGTGATTCTGAACGAAAGTAGCTATCACGAGTAGTTGTGGACCCGTAGTAAGACCATAAATCCTGTATTGAAGCTGAAGGACAAGTGTGTGAAGGGTGAGCAGTAAGACGAAAAATGTAGCAACAAAAGGATACATGAACTCCAGTAAGTTTTGAACTCTTCATAATGGTTAGTCAGAAATCTATGAATGCAAGAAATTATCTCTCTTCTATTATCCATAATCATTTCCAGGACAAAGATGAATATGTAGATGAAAAAGGAAATTTTAAACTCCCTGATGTTAAATTTTTTTATTTATATCCTGAGAAAGGTATTAAGGACAAGATGATGAATTATGTGCATCAATCTAAGATAAACCTTAGAGTGTCTGGTGTAGGCATTTTCCCTGTCTACCTTCATTTCCTTTTGCCTGATGACATTAAATGATGGAAAGAAAAAGGATTTTTCCATGTGCATTTCTCTTTGGTTGAAATCATATTACATCCACATTTTAACTATGATATCGGTGTTGAATATTTTGCTAGTTTAATAGACACCTATTGTAGAGTATGGGACCAAGCAGTTATTGGTCAATTTAGAGTACATGTTTTCAAATACTCTAATGAAAACAAAGGTGGTGATGCCTTGATGTTAGTATGACCCAACTTTACAATCAGTCTTGAGGACTAATATGTGCAATCAACTTTTTGTTTGCTCTTACAAGTCAAAAGTGGCATCCTGCAACCTGATTTTGTCTATGCCACAATAGGTGGTAGATGTATATATAGATTGTTAAATTATATTTTTTCTCCTTCAAAATTTCTAGCTAGGGTCAGTTATCCAAAAGCCAACTCAAATATTGATGATTTTGGTAGGCACATAGATACAACTAGGTTTGACATTGGTTTCTGTGTTATTGAAAAATTTATCAACCAATCCCAACCTAGATTGCAAGAGCTACCAACTCCCTCTAGGAGCCTGCTATCTAAAAAACCTCGTACTCAAAGCCGAAGGTTAGCAAGCATAGCTCTAAAAGCTCTTCCTAATGAAACTTTGTTTGAGCAACCTAAAGCCTCAACCAGTGGATGCCCAAGCATGTCCACAAGATCTTATTCCATGTCTTGTAATTTTCCTAGCACATCCAATAAGCCATATCTTGACTATAATCCTGAGGAATCTCTAGGATCCAGTCATTTTCCCATGTATAAACAACCCTCAATAAATCCCTATCCATCTAGAGCCTCTTTGGCTACACTTTCTGATCTAAGTAGTAATCCAGAATTTATGGATACATTGGATAGACAAGTTAGTCAAAGAATTGCTTTGACCCCTAAAGAAGAAGGAAAGTCTGATAAGAAGGGTAAAGGGATTAAGCTCACAAATATGGGTGAAAAGAGTTACATGCTAAAGGAAAGGATTCCCAAAGGAAAACTTCCTAGAGCTGGATATGAAAAGAAAACTGTCTATAAAATGGAAATGAATAATCTAGAGAAGTTCATAGTTGGATAAGAGCTTGGCAGATGGCCAACCCCTGAGACATTTACTATTCTTAATCTTGATAAAATATTATGGGGTAGATATGAAGCCATACTCCATACAAATCTGGGTAGAAAACAAAAGAATTCAGAAGCCTAGAGGAATTGGATGTCACAATGGATGATCTCTCTTCAGAAGAATATAGACGACATGGTTGTAGAGGTTGGATTTTCTGCTAATTTATGTTTAGATGTTGCAAATAAGTTAGAATGTGTTTCAGCTGACCAACAAAAGATTTACACTTTTTCTATCAATTTTGAACACTATAGTTCAACTCTATCCAATGATATAGCTGGTGTAAGTTATGATGTAAAAGAGGTTCACAAAAGTATAAAAACTGTTATTTCTACTCAACAACACCAAGATAGCTACCTTACACATATATACGATAATCAATAGAATTATGAAATAACTAGAAAACTAAATGCTTTGGAGAATCAAGATCTTCTAGATTCTATTGCAAAGAAACTAGAAAGGGTGAGAATGCTCACTAAAAAGATAAGAGTTTCACAAACTAGAAAAGATAGCTCTAAAGAAGATAGAGAAAAGAAAGGAAAAACTATTGAACAATTGGCTTCCAAACCAAAGAAGGTACTCATTCAAAGAAGGCAGAGTATCAAGAAAGAACAACCAGAAGCCTCATCCTCCAGAAAACCTTCTCACAAGCCAACACCTCATGTTCCCATGCCTAAAATCATGGAACATAGTTTAGAAAATAAAGAAGAAGATCTAAAAGATTGGCTTGCAGAGTTGGGAGTAGAACAAGAACAAGCAGAACCAGTGTATATGGATGAACCCGATTTTTCTAATAAAGAATCTAAACCTGAATCATCTGATGTAAATACTTTAGTTTTTTCTAATAATTCTAGTTAGTCTCATTCTTCTGTAGATAATGATTTTGAGGAAATAGATTTATATTTTTCTAACTAGAAGCTAATTGAGGAAATGCAACCTTGGGAATCACTAAAGAAGCTGACACTAGATATAGAAATGCAATAACCGGTTACAAAAAATCTCAAACTGGAACAAATGAGACCCTATGCTTCTAGTGACCAGTTATATTCTAAATATTAACAAATTAGTAAATCCCTATGATGTTATCTATACATGGACATACACACTTGAAAATATGTTTGAAAGAAGTGGTTCATGGACAGAACGAGCCAAGGTTCTCTATGTGGTTAGATTGATGTCTGGTAAACTAAGAAACTGGTGGAATAATTTTCTAGACCAAGGACTAGGACCCAAAATAACTTCAGGAACATCTTCTGAATCCATACTAGTGGATCAAAGAAATTTGGGTAAAGATGATATTTTTCAAGCTAGTTTTGATGAGTTCAAATGGTTATTGAATGATTTGTTCTGTGATGATATCTCTAATCAAGCTCCTGAAGCAAATAAAATACTACAATCTATGAAACTGAAGAATTTGGAAAAATTTGATTAGTATAACTGTATGTTCGAGTCATATATGGTTGCTGCCAACAAAATGCATGACTTGACAACAAAGTAGTATTATCTTAATTCACTTCCCTATGGATTAGGAGCATGGGCACACTACTATATCATCATAAAATAACAACTTGATGATGTCAATTTTCTAACTATAAAAAGGTTGATCAGATATAAGATGGAGAAGCAATGTTTTTTAGGAGCCTTGTAACTCAACAAGGAGGAGTATAATTATACCTCTAATCTCAAAGAATTATGTGATCTTCCTCCTATAAATCAATTAAAATATTTCCAACAATTGAAGCAATTTAAGAAAGGTGGTTGTGGAAGAAAATGAAAATGAAAAAGGTGTTCTAAAGCAAAGTATCATGAAGGAGAATACACCTTCCGATGAGAAAACATGGAAAGTATAGAAAGAAGAAAAGGTATAGGGTAGTACCTTATAAGAGAAGAAAATTCTCTAGGTAAACACTACCATACCTACTCATGAGAAGAGACAGGAAGGCCCCAAAACACATAAAATTATTTATTTGTAAAGGACCTCACTATATTACGAATTTCCCTAAAAAACTAAATCCTAGAACTAAGATATATGCTATGTTTGAGTATGATAATCCAGGATGGGAAGTTGTAGATGGCAGAAATATTTTTGATGATTTAGAAAATTTGTATGAATTAGTTGAAATTGTTCCTGATTGAAGCTTTATGCTAAGGTTTAAATATCTAAAGGATCAAAACAGACAAATGAAAAGACATTCTGATGATGAATCAGATAGTTCCGATCTTGATGAAGATTTCCTTATCACACTTCTCAAAGATAATTTAAAATATATTCAAGTAAAGATACAGATTGACAAGTCAAAGGATCCATATAAGATTGCAAGAACAAAGGAAGAATGAAAGAAAGCTATTCACCAACATTTGGCTTGTCTTAAGCAATTAGAGTAAGATAAAGCAGAACTCGAAAAACAACTTAAAATATAGAAGAAGCCTCCTAAAGGCTTAGGGAAACAAGTCAACCATGGATAAAAGATCCCTCCATGGAAAAAAGACACTTCCTCCAAGTCTTCATCAAATTATAAGACATTAGATACTAACACTGATGTTAGAGAAATCTTCAAAAAGTTTGATCTTTTGAGGAATGATATTACAGACCTTAGAAGACTGCTAAAAACTCAATAGAAAGAAATAAGGAATATTTCTTCCACTGTGGAAGAAATTAAAGATCTTTTGTTCAAAGAAGATCAATAATCAGAAAAACTCTCTTCCCCAGAAGAGGAAGAAGAAGCAGAAGCAAGCAATAGTAGCAATAGCCTAATTCAAAAAACTAGAGATAAATATTGCTCACTATTGCTCACTAACAATGGCAATTATTTTAGACTTAATTTTTTTTTCCAGGATATAAAAAGATTCCTTTGGATGCTTTCATAGATATAGGTTCTTCTGGCTCATTGGAGAAAACCAATGCTATCCCTCCAAAATTCTAGAAGGACAGACCTGATCTACCACACAATTATGCAATCAACGGAGAAAGGATTCAAATGGGAAGGTATGCTCAGGATTTCCATATTTAGATTATGGGAAAAATGTTTGGAATAGATTTCATTGAATACAATGATTTATTAGATGATGTTCTATTAGGTTTTTTGTTTCTTACCTTGAATATGATCCTCTTTAGTTTTGGAAACACAAGATTTCATTAACACACGAAGATGGATAGATGGAAATTCTTTCTCTTAAAATAGTAAATCACAAATTTGAGAATAGTGGAAAAGAAGGTAAGAACAAATCAGTGAAGGAACTAGTAGAATAAACATTTGACATGTTTGATGAAATTAGACAAAGATTTGAAACAAAGTGTTGCAACATGAACCCATTACAATTCTAGACCCAGGATCATGAAGAATGTGAGATTCAAATAAGGATAGAATTTCAATCTATGATACCCCATGAGCCTGCCTACTTGATGAGTCCAAAAGAAACAAAATAAAAGCATGAGAAACTATAGGAATTATTGGATGGGAACTTCATTCGTGCCAACAAAATGCCATTCTCATGTTCAACATTTCTGGTGAATAAAAGAGTAGAACAAGTAAGAGGTAAAATGTGGCTTTGCATAAATTATAAGCCTCTAAATGATTTAATTCTTCCTTTTAATTATCCCATTCCTTTTAGTGCTGATCTAATCAGAAGAGCTGCCCATAAGAAGGTATTTTCTAAGTTTGACTACAAGTCAGGATTATGGTAGATAAAAGTTAAAGAGTCAGACAGATATAAAATAGCATTTTTAGTTCCTTAAGGACTTTACAAATGGAATGTTATGCCTTTCGGTCTCTGCAAAACTCCAACCTATTTCCAAGGAAGGATGGACCAAGCTCTAAGGTATCTAAAAGATTTATGTGCTTTTTATATTTATGATATCCTTGTATATTCTTTTTCTTTTACTGATCATCTGCAACATTTGGAAGAATTGTATGCAGCTATTAAAAATCATGGGATATGCTTAACAACAAAGAAGATGGTGATTAGGAAAATCCAAATTCATTTCCTTGGCTTACAATTAAATAATGGAAATGTGTAGCTTCAGCCACATATCCTTCAGCAGATCCAAGAATTTCTTGATATTCTTCAAGATAAGAAACAAATTTAGAGATTTCTTGGATGTCTAAATTATGTGTCTCCTTTCTACAAGGGTTTAGCTGAAGATCACAAAGCTATACAATCACATCTCAAAGAAGGAAAAGAAGAATGGTCACTTGCGGCTATAGAAGCAGTTCAGAGGATAAAATCAAAATTCCAAAATTTTCCCTCTTTATAGACACCTGTTCCTAATTTTCCTTTGTATTTATACACTGATGTTTCTAACAACACATGGTCTACTGTGTTGATACAAGAAGAAGGAAATGGGAAACAAAATATCTACAGTTATAGATCAGGAACCTTCACAGATATTGAAAGCATATATCACATTTATGAAAAAGAAATACTGCTAGTTAAAAAAGGTATTGAAAAATTTAAGATTTTACATAAGCCAATAAAGTTATTGTCTGCATAGACAGTCAAGCCATGAGAAGCCTACTGAAAAAGAATCCCAATAAAGATATACCTCAAGGTAGAGTAGCTAGATGATATTTTGAATTTCTTAGTTATGATTTTGATATAGAATGGATCAAAGGAGAAAATAATCCTCTAGCTGATACTCTGGCAAGGGAACTTGCAGGTTCTATATATATCATGATTTAGAATTTAATGCCCTAGATTGGTATAGGCCAAATGGTACCCCAATTTACATGGTAAATTATGGTAATAGTGTGATCACTAGTCTTCCATATCTTCCAAAAGAGATTGTTCAATTATTCCTGGAATATTACTTCCTCAATAAATGGCTTCACAACTTGACAAATCAGATCATTTACCACCATGAATAAGGATTAGTAGATCCAGATGAAGAAGAGGAGTTTAAGATACCATTTGAATTAGATAAAGCTCCCATCAAATATTGGTGTGGAAAAAATTATATTCACATCTGCATCAAAGGTTTTTTTGGAATGAACTAGTCAAAATAGAGCAAGATGAATTTGCTTAAAAATCTAAAATTCGGGTTTATTGCCAGAATAAGTTTTGATCAAGATATATTTGAAGAATATAGTGATTTAATTGGAGTGAGATTTAATCCAGATATGGAAGAATTTTTAAATTTGATACATCCTTGGCTTTGGAGTCAAGTATGCAGATCAATGCTATAGTATTTGGTTCATTATCCTAGAATAGGATATGATTTCCCAAGAATTGAGTTATATCCTCTAGAAACCAAGTGGAAATTAGAAGTCAAGATTGAAGGAATGGAAATAAAATTAAAACCAATATCTCTTGCAAGAATAATTGAGCTCAACCGAGCTTATTCTCAAGACTATGTAGTCCAAATTGACTGTGTTTAACCCTCAGTCTGAAGATTGGTAGTTGCTTTACCATGAATTACCAGATGAATTATTAGATCCAGTACCATTGTGACTAGCTAGCACATGGGATTTTCTATGCCATGATGTCACCCATATTAAGATGTGATAGTAAGACGCAACCCTATCATAAAAAGAAAGATCCTTGTATCCACTTACGAGTGTTAAGTGGGCCCTTCTCACTAATGGGTGTCCTAAAAGTGATTTTCTTTTTCCTCCACTATGTTAGTGCTCATGACAGACTGCCTAACAGTTGTATACTCCATATTGCGGTAGGTAGTAGTGGGACATGTGTCACATTTGTATGGATATATTCCAAAATTATTGTAATTTTCCATGGGGTTACAAGCTCAGCCTCTCCTATAAATTGTTGAGGACACCTCATTAATGGCACGGGTTGTCTGAATTAGAATCTAGAGTCTAGAAAGAGTCCTAGGTTCTACATATTAGTATGCTCTCTCCTGCACTTCGAGCAATCTGGATGAATAGAAATCTGAATGTATGTCTACATGTAATATGACTACTTTCAATTTGCATAATTTTATTGATTGAAAGTAGTCATATAACATGCATAGATTGAAAGTAGTCATATTACATGCAAACATGCATTTAGATTTATGTTCATCAAGATCACTCGAAGTGGAGGAGAGAGCATACATTTGATATGCAGAACTTGGGACTCTTTCTAGACTCCAGATTCCAATCCAAACAACTCATGTCCTTAATGAGGAATAGTCAAGAATTTATAGGAGAGGCTAAGATTGTAACCCCATGGAAAATTACAATAATTTTGGAATCTGTCCATACAAATGTGACACGTGTCCCACTACTACCTATCACACTATGGAGTAGACAACTATTAGGCAATTTTTCGTGAGCACTAACATAGCGGAGGAAAAAGACAATCACTTTTAGGACACCCATTAGTGAGAAGGGCCCACTTAACACTTGTAAGTGGATATGAGGATCTTTCTTTTTATGAAAGGGTTGCATCCTGCTATCACATCTTAACATGGGTGACATCATGGTATAGGAAATCCCATGTGGTAGCCAGTCATAAGAGTATTGGTTCTAATAATTCTAGTAATTCATGGTAATTCAACTACCAATCTTGCAAGAGATGTTGGTTTTAATTTGATTTCCATGCCTTCAATCTTGACTTTTGATTTCTACCTAGTTTCTAGAGGATATTACTCAATTCTTGGGAAATCATATCTTGTTCTAGGATAATGAACTAGATACTGTACCATTGATCTACATACTTAACTCTAGAGTCGAGGATGTATCAAATTTAAAAATTCTTCCATATATGGATTAAATATCACTCCAATTAAATCACTATATTCTTCAAACATATCCTAGTCAAAACTTATTCTGGTAGTAAACCCAAATTTCAGATTTTAAAGCAAATTCATCTTGCTCTGTTTTGACCAATTCATTCCAAACAAACCTTTGATTTGGATGTGAATAGAATTGTGTCCACACCAATATTTTATGGGAGCTTTATCTAATCCAAATGATACCTTAAAATCCTCTTCTTCATCTGGACCTACTAATCCTTGTTCATGGTGGTAAGTGAACTAATTTTTCAAGTTGTGAAGCCATTTATTGAGTAAATAAGATTCCAACAATAATTGAACAATCTCTTTTGGAAGAGATGGAAGACTAGTGATCACACCATTACCATAATTTATCATATACATTGGGGTAGCATCTGGTCTATACCAATTTGGGGCATTAAATTCTAAATCATGATATATAGAACCTACAAGTTCTCTTGTCAGAGTATAGCTAGAGGATTATTTTCTCCTTTGATCCATTCTATATCAAAATCATAACTAAGAAATTCAAAATACCATCTAGCTACTCTACCTTGAGCTATATATTTATTGGGATTCTTTTTCAACAGGCTTCTCATGGCTTGACTGTCTATGTAGATAGTAAACTTTACTGGCTTAAGGAAAATCTTAAATTTTTCAATACCTTTTTTAACTGCCAGTATTTCTTTTTCATAAATATGATATCTACTTTTAGTATTTGTGAAGGTGCCAGATCTATAACCGTAGATATTATTTTTCCCATTTCCTTCTTCCTGTATCAACATAGTAGATCATGTGTTGTTAGAAGCATTAGTGTATAAATTCAAAGGAAAATTAGGAACAGGTGTCTGTAAAGAGGGAAAATTTTGGAATTTTGATTTTATCCTCTGAATTGCTTTTGTAGCCACAAGTGGCCATTCTTCTTTTCCTTCTTTGAGATGTGATTGTATAGCTTTGCGATCTTCAGGTAAACCCTTATAGAAAGGAGACGCATAATTTATACATCCAAGAAATCTTTGAATTTGTTTCTTATCTTGAAGAATATCAGGAAATTCTTGGATCCCTTGAAGGATATGTGGCTGAAGCTACACTTTGCCATTATTTAAATGTAAGCCAAGGAAATCAATTTGGATTTTACCAATCACCATCTTCCTTTTTGTTAAGCATATCCCATGATTTTTAATAGCTGCATACAATTCTTCCACATGTTGCAGATGATCAGTAACAAAATCAAAACATACACTTGGATATCATCAATATAAACAACACATAAATATTTTAGATGCGTTAGAGCTTGGTCCATCCTTCTTTGGAAATAGGTTGGAGTTGTGTAGAGACCCAAAGGCATAACATTTCATTCGTAAAGTCCTTGAGGAACTGAAAATGTTCTTTTATATCTGTCTGACTCCTTAACTTTTATTAGCGAGAATCCTGACTTGCAGTCAAACTTGGAAAATACCTTCTTATTGGCAACTCTTCTGATTAGATCAACACTGAAAGGAATGGGATAATTGAAAGGAAGAATTATATATATATACTAGTTAATTCTTTCTAACCATCTTCCTAACATTAATTAAGTTCACTATCTTTATTTTTTTTAAATGAAATAAGTATAAATTATTTATTTAATTCGTCCTTTTCTCTCTCAAGCTATTAGTTGAGAAAATTAATTAATTAATTAATTAATCCACTTGTAGATTCCTAAGAATCATTAAGCCTAGTGAAATATGTATATACCACACATGTATATGACCCATGTTGGTTGAATCTTAATTTTTGAGTAAGCCAACTCCTAGACAATCATCATCAATAACATAGGTTGAATCTTAAAAGTCTACAACAACAAATGAAGATTTTGGTATCATCTAAAGGAATGGAAATAATATTGTATCCATTCATGGAGGTCTCATACTATCACAAGAACAAACAAAATGTCTATGACATACTCTAAGAAAATTTTTCCATATATATCATCATTTTCATCAATTATGATGTTTCCTACTATTGGTGAATGAAAAGAGAATATTCATAATTTGTTCTCGAAAGCATTAAAAATATTAGCCCCAATAATATTCATAGATGAAGGAAATGGAATTTTGTATATTGATACTCATGATATTTTTGTCAAATATCAACAAAAATCACTTTTTTCTAAAGGAATTTATATTTAGCCAATAGGCTTTACTTTTGGACTTGCTAGTCCACAAACTCATGCTTCCAAAAATGTACTCATTTTTAGTCAACCAAAATATATCGCATCTTCAAATCAAATGGGATCTACTAATTAAATCAAATCAAATTTCACGCCTGCAAAATCCATATCAGATCTGTAGTTATTGAAAATCATATCAAATATGTTCAGATCTCTTGATTGTGGAGAAAGCTTCACATGAAAAAGGTAATTAAGTTGTTCGAATAGAGAAATAATCCACATCTTTTGATGGAAAACTGCATGCCAAATTTTTAGATAATGACTAGAATAAACTTGATATTTTTTTACACTTATGTTCCTTTCCAGAGTTTTGGCCGTAGGGAAAATGCTTCCTTGTATTCTTATGTTATGACTAGATTTATGCTTGTGGGTCCAATCATTGTATTCATTTCCATTGCAGATAGATTGGGGCATAGAATCGTGCTAATTAGTGGTGGGATTTAGATGGTCATATATCTGGTATAGGCATGGTCTCCTCCTTTTTACTTTCTTCATTGCTTCTTTACAAAATTGAGTAAAATTTCATACGACACTAGTTTTTTGGGATTTTAAGTTGGTTACTCTCAAGGCTCAAATTCTATCCATGCTTATTAAGAAACTTGAGTTTGAGTTTTGTCATTGATAAATTCTTTAACAATGGGACACACCCATTTTTTCAAATAGGAAATCTCAATGAGCCCTGGAGGGATTATAATTGATAGTAAGGGGGTATCCTAATTCCTAAAAACCCATTACACTTCCCCAATCCAAAGTAATCCCTTTTCTTTGAGAAAGTCTATAACAATTCCAGGCTAGTTGAAGGGTTTATGGTTTGTTCCCTTTCAAGATGTCATCCACAGCACATGTTGATACCAATCTCGATGTTGTTGAGAAACTCATGTCCAATGGATTCAACCATCTTTAAGTTAAGAAGAGCTACATATTTCTCCCCACTAAATTCCCCAAATGGTTGAGGTTTCTCATTCTTATAGAACTCTAGTAATATACCTCAAATATTTAGAGGGTCATGCAAGAAAATCAATTGTGAATGAGATCAAGCATGCATGTGAGGAGGGTGACTTCTTCCAAGTAAAATATATTTTTTCTCTTTTCCCTTAATCAAACTTATCTGGTTTTTCTTCAATTTGGTAAATAAATGTTATGAAAAATACATATTGTGAACCATGGGGTGTTGGAAAGAGTGATGAAAAGCATTGTGGATGTTGCCAAAGAGTTCTTTGAAATTACCTTTGAAGATAGGGCATCCCTCTATTTAAAGAAATGGGGAAATTGGTGAGGCTTTCTACTTGCTTCAACATCACCAAAGACAAATTCCTTAACTGGATGTATTTTTTAACTTAGCCATGTCATCCTTTGGAGGAATTCATACATGCATGGCCTAAAAAATCTATAGCCTACAAGTAGTAACGAAGAATCCAAAAAGGGGGAGAATAAGGTTTAGAAAGAGGAGGATGTTGATCAGAAGCATGCAAAGTCAGAGCCTCTAAAGGTAAATCCCCTTTCTGAAGCTTTTTCCCATCTCAATGATGATTCAACCTCTATGTTTGAGCTTCTTGACATGGCAAGGGTAGGGGCCACTCATGTTGGAAGCCTTGCAACATGAGCATGAAGGGATGGTTGTGTTGGTTGTTTCTATGTTGTCATTGATGTCAACATGGTAATAACTACATGGTGATGACTATATGGGAAGTTGTTTTGGTTTACTGAAAGTTGTTCTCTGTCGGTAATACTCCTCTCTAATGGATCAATGTGTTGGTATTTAATTCCAGAAATCATTGCAAGATCTGATATGACTCTAATCACATGACCATCTTTTATTGACTCATTCAGATTGATTTTTCCTATATCTTGACATATTTTGACTATGAATAGAAAGTTATCTCTGACAGAGTTTAACTTTGTATCATACTATTGTTTTGTGTGAGGTGTACTATGTTGGAGACTCCACATTCTACTAAGGTGAACATTCTTACACTAACTCATTTGACTACAAAATCTGATGAAAATTTCTGACAAAAGATGTATAATTTGATGTATTATCGGGTACTTGTGATATTTGATGTGTAATTTTCAATCTTTTTAAATTTTATCCCCAATATTCTTCAAAATTTCGACGAACATGCAAAATAAAAAAAATAAAATTGTGGCCAACATAAATAAATTTGAGTTTGCCTATTTATTGCGACAGTGAATTTATCTATACTTTTGAATTTGGGTTCATTAACTTCAGACTATCTTCTTTTTTGTAGGGGTGGTTGCATGCTAAATTTTTTGGGTGCAAAATATCAGAATTATTAGATTTTGTTACCTATCTATGATTAAAAATTATTGGAGTTTGAGTTTGATATTTTTTGAAGATCTAAATATTCAAGCTTGGTAAAGAAAAATAACGTCAGATAATATTAGGGAAAAACAAAATGAAGAGACAATTGCTAGAATATGGGCTAGATTGAAAAGAAAGGGTGATGGGAAATGTTATTGTCCTTGCAATAATTGCAAGGGCTTAAAGATGAGAAGAATTTTAATCATAATAGTTGAGAAACATTGTAGAAAGCATGGTCACGTTGAAGGGGGGCATGATTATCATCCATTGGTAAGTTTTTCATTATATGTATTTATATTGATTGAATTTGTAAATTTTTATATCATTTTAAAAAAATTATATATAAAAAAAGTCACTTGATCATGATCATGGTTTATTTGTGTCGATCATTATTATAAAGGTGGGGCACCCTAGGGAACAAGATATGGATTATCATAGCTCAAAGAATGTGGTTTTGCAGGTGGAGGAACATGGAGCTGTGAATATCGAAGATGAATTTAATGATCCTATGGAAGAAGATGATCATGCGCCAGAAAACATAGTTGAAGATGATAGTACAAATACATTGATCCATGACACATTTAGTGGCACAACTAATCATGATGATCGAGATAACTTTGATGATGTTCATGATCTACCTATACTTGAGAAGGCACATGAGCCCCTTTATGAAGGCTCTGAAACAACTCTCCTCTCTGCAGTATTGTTGCTGGTGAACTTGAAAGTTATGAATGGTTTATGCAACATAGCAATCTTACGGATGTTAAGGTATGTCATATATGTCATATTTTTTTATCTATTTTAATTGTTGTTAGTTAATCACTAGTAAATAAAGGATGAAATATGTACCATTAATATTCTTTATATTAAAAAATTATTTTTTTGTTGTAGATTGATAGGTGAATTTTTGTTACCACCATCAAATATTTTTCCTTGCTCATGTTGAGATTTATCTACCATTATGAAAGATATTGGAATGGAGTATCAAACAATAGATGCATGTCCCAATGATCATATTATATATCATAAACAACATGAATTTGTAAGAGAATGCCTGAAATTTCATATTAGTAGATATCAAACAGATCAACTAACAAAAAAGGTACCTTGTAAGGTTCTTCGTTATATTCCCATTATTCCACGTATGTAATGATTATTTAGGTGCCGAAGCTTAGCACAATTTATGGATTACCATGCATAGAATAGAAGTGGAGATGAAATTATTCGAATGCCTATATATGGTTTTGCATTTAGGGACATGGAGGAAAAATGGCCACACTTTAAAGAAGAACCTCGAATCTCAAGGTTTCATTGGCAACGGACGGTGTTAGTCCATTTGGAGAGTTGAGATCTATTTACTCGGTGTGGCCTGTTTTTGTTATCAATAATAACATTCCTCCATGGACGTCAATAAAGAGGGAGCACATAACGTTGGCAATGATTGTTCCAGGTATTTTTTTACATCAATTTTCTTTAACGCAATAGCATCTCATTTGTCTTATTTGTTGCATAATTAATTATATTTTTTTCATTTAAGAGTCATGTACATTAATTTATATATATTGCAATAAAATGGTTATAATAATTATGTAATGTTTATGTTCATTCAACTAGGTAAGTACCAAGTTAAAGATATGAATGTATATATCGAGCCTCTTATCGATGAGTTACTAAAGTTATGGAGTGGAATCACTATGTGTGACCTCTCTAGACCAATAGGACAAAGACAATTTCAATTCCATGCAATACTTGTATGGACAATTCATGATGCCCGAGGGCTAACAAATTTTTGTGGTAATAACATTTGACTGTACTTTAACAATATTTATTTTTATGAAGTAGATATCATGCATTTTTTTTTAAATAATCGATTCATTATATATAATTATAAAAATTGACATATTTAATCCAATTATATATGATCTTGCAAGTATTCAAACAAAGGGAAAATTTGCATGTCTAGTTTGTGGTCCAAAGATGAAATCTCGTCGTTCAACAAGTTTAGGAAAGTAGGTGTTTGATGAGTATAGGCACTGCCTCCACATAAATCATAAGTATCGAACTACTGTAAAAAATCTTTTCAATGGGAAAGAAGAGACTACATCAAAACCACAAAGAATGACACCTCACCTATGGAAGTTGGAATATAATAGAATTAATCATTAAGGTTATACATTAGATCAATTTTTTTATCTATCATATACGATATGTTTGGAATTTATATTTTTATATTGTGTTTTGTTTACTCATGCTGTAATTGACAATGATTGTCATTATTAATTTGTTTAACTTATATGCTTCATGAAGGTCATTAAGGCATTAATAGTCGACTTCCACAGGGACTGAAAAGTTATCCTAGACAATTTAGTAGGTTGCCCTATTATGAGTAGCTACAAATAGTGCATTTGTTTGATACTTGATGCATATCGAAAAGAATATAATAGAAACATTATGGAAAATATTGTATGGAGGGCATGACAAAGAAAAATTTGTCAAAATTTTTAGTGACATTTAGGAAGCCAATCATGCACTGAAAAATGTCATTCAATTAAATAGTAGTGATCAGAGGAGAAGATTAGAGCCTAAATGCTTTATTAGTAGTATAGGTTTGTTGAACGATGTAGTGCTTTTTATTATGAGCTTCAATGGAATTCAACCCTACACATTGAAGGTGTATTTCATCAGTTCATTCTTTTGGTAGTGAGCCACCTTTTGTATTCAAGTTGTGATCCTTTTAAGGATAGTGAGTCCTGGCAGTGAGCCCTGTAATATTTTGTATCCAGATATAATATATTTTGAGTTAACCCTCACTGTGGTTTTTCTCATTCTAGTTTTTCCATGTAAAAATCATGGTGTTCATGTGTGTGATTGCATTGAATTGTTTCTATGTTCTGTCTTGTAATTCAGTCAAAATAGGGGGCATGTGTAGGATCATCATGGAAAAAACAGGCCCTTAAGTTGCAAAAAAATTTAGAAATATCAGAGTTAGGAAACTTGACATAAAAATTTAAATAAGTTATCTATATTATTTCAAAAATATGTCAAAATAGAATCTATAGAAAATTGAATGTAGTTTCTAAACTACTAGGTTTATTTAAAAAAAATAAAAAATCTATTTAGTTAAAATTTGAAATTTCAATGCAGTAGTACTTAAATTTTAGGGAAAAAATAACAAGTATGTGTTTGTCTGACCACCCTAACCACAATAAAATGATAATATTTTTAATAATATTTTAGATATAAGTAGAGGAATAATGTCCCAATGTGATTCATTTTTTTGTAATTTTTTCCAAGTAAATAATTAATTATGATTTTTTTATTACAACTTTTAAAAAATATAAAAACTTGTATGTCTGACCACCTTAACTTGGTCAAAACTTCATGATTTTTTTTTTGTTTTGTTTAATCCTATAGTATGCAAAGCATAGAATGTGACACATGTTTTAGATTGAAAAAATGTGATACCATTTGAAAGATATAAATGATTTTCAATAAGCTTATCAATCAGGACTTTAGTTGTAATTCAAATAGAAATTAAATAATAATAATTTATTAAATTCAAAGTAAAACATAATTTATATTGGTGGAAAGCTGAGAATATCCTTTAAAAACCCTTTTCGTTTCATCAATATTGGGTAGAAAAAAATTCGTCAGCCACATGGGCCATCATCACTTACATATTGCCACGTTTTGGCCCATCATGATCTTGCACATACCCTAGTAATAATGGTTAAGCGTATTTTATTATCAATTTTTGGAATATTGATTCACCCCCCCTCTTAGTATTCTAGATGTTCAACAATTGGTATCAAAGCTTGGTTCCTTGGAAGAAGCCTAACAGCTTGAGGAAGGTCTCAGAATATGAAGATGAGAAATTTACTCCCTCGGAAGAAGTGTCTATTGAATTTTCAGAAGAAATTGAAACCCTGAAGGGAAAGTTGATAAAACATGAGCACATTGAAAAGATACAAAGTACAAGTATGAATACATGTGATCTGTTGAATGAAGGAGAAGAAATCATTACTATCTTGATGGAACAATTGGATGAGAAGAAGAGAATTGAAGAATATCAAGAAATTTAAATTCAAAAGAAGATGGATGAATGTGCAAAGCTTGAATTAGAGGAAAAAATCCCGAGATCTAATCTAGAAAAGGAAAAGAGTTTTGAAGATAAATTTAAGATAAGCTTGATGATTCTTGATGATTTCATTAATTCTCAAATACTGGAAAGGGACAAGAGCAGTTTAGGATTTGAAAAAGGTCAAAGTTCTAAAGTGAAGTAATTCACTAGAAAGAAGATGTGGTACAAAGATAAACAATTCAAGGATTGAAGAAGAAATTTCAGAAAAAATCCTTTAAAACGACATGATGCAAAAATGTATTTATACTTCAATGGTGTTTGTTATTCCCACAAGAAATTTGGTCATAAAGAAAAGGAATGAAAAAATAATGTGAATAATTCTAAGTGAAAGAAAAATGAATATAATGATAGTCTATTGGATAAAAGGTAAAATGGAAAGAAGAATGTTACTTGCTATAAGTGTAGAAAATTGGAACATCCTGGTAGTAATAGTAGAAGAAAGAAGAACATCTATTCAGCAAAGACGAATGATCAAACCTTTGATCTGAAAATGAAAATAAAATAAATGGAATGGACTTGGAGAAAGAAATCATTAGTCTTATTTTTTTCGACCTTCAGTATAGTTACTCCCATCAATTTCTAAATGACAGCAGTGGCTAAGGGGGAGAAGTCATTAGAAAATCTAATAAACCCCCTTATTGGTACTTGTGTCATATCATGACATAAGCATATTTAATGTGGCAACGAGATTAAGGAATTTTTGTATGTGTGAAGAATGAGGACTACAAAATTTGAAAGAATGGAGGCATACACATTTTTCAGGGAAATCTACTTGCAAGTTGAAACATTTATTGGAAAATCATTCGAAATGGAAGGAATAAGATGAAATGAAATTAAAGGCCTACGTATTTTCAAAGAAGCATGCAAAGGGAGTTTGGAAAGGAATTCAGAGTTTCAAAACTTGAAGAAAATAACAGTCAAAGTGAGCTCTAGAAACAAGACATCTATACATTTCTGGTTGGAATTTTTAGAGGTATTCCTATTTGCACAATCTTTTAATTTTATTGATGGATAATTCAAAGATTGTGAATTGTGTGGATAAAGATAGATTGAAGAAATATATGAGGAATGTGTCATGGTGCATTCTCTTGCATCCATTTGAGAGTGTTTCCTACAAAATATATCTATGCATTTGTTTATAGTAAGATTGAAGAAATGTTGTGAGTTGTTATGAAATAACTTTCACAATAGAAGAATATGATATGAAATATGCTACAAATACCTTATAATAATTGAGAATAACAAGCCACTTCAAGGGGGAAAACCTCCAAATATCTCTAATGAGAACACACTTCATAATATGATGATGAAATGAGACTCACAACCTCCTATATATACCTATTTATGCCTAGGATATCACCTAGGCCGACCTAACCGGCTAAATAATAATATAATAATGACAACATGACTTAATTAGGAGTTAATATGGCCACAAGCCGACTATTCATAACCCGATGTACACCAATATTAAGGGCGTAGCTCTCCCCTTCTTCAAAGAAGCATTGTACTCAATGCTAATCAAGTTTGGATTCTTTTGAATGAACTCCTTGTCCTCCCATGTGGCATCTTCAACTGGTAAATTCTTCCATTGGATGAGATACTCAGTGAGAGTTCTATTCCTTAGCTTCTTCGTGCATGTTTGATGAATGCACTCTGGTTCCAAAATGATTCTTCCTTCTTCATTAAGCTTTGGTAGTGTTGTCTAAGTTGGAATATTATTCCCAATTACCTTCTTCAAACAAGAAATGTGAAAAATTGGATGTATCTTTGTTTTCAATGGCAACTCTAGCTTGTAGGCAACACTACCAATCTTTTGCATGATTTGCTATGGCCCATAATACATTGGAGACAAATTATTATTATTTTTTTGTTGTTTTAGTGAGATTTTCTTATAAAGCTGAAATCTCAAGAAGACCCAATCCCCAACTTCAAAACTTATTTCATTACGATGTTGGTTGAAATTCTTCTTCTTAGACTTAGAAGATGACTCACCTAAGTTAGAAGGAGAAGGAGGTGGAGGATTATCCTTCTGATCAGTCTTCACCTTAGGCTTGGAGGGGGGCTCACCACCTGAAGATGAATTTTTCTTGGGCTTCTTCTTATTCTTACCCTTTCCCTTGGAAAATTGAGCCATTAAATCATGACTCTTAGGAAGAGCATCCATTTGAATCAACTTGGCCTGCTCCCTCATCAATCAATCACAAAACTCCTCAAAAGAAGGCATCTTATAATCTCCCCCCATAGCATCCATTGTAGAATAGAAGGTAGAGGCAAAAACTTTAAAAGGACCTCTAAGCTAAGATAGGATCAAGAAAATACACTCCTTATCCTCTTTTTCATGACCACATCCTTTTAATTGAGATAGAATCAACTTGAATTGTGTAAGGAAATCCTGAATAGAATGAAAATCATTTGGAGATAGAGAAGTGAGATCAACTTCAAGCTACAAGATCCTAAACTAATTGACCTTACCATATAATTCTAAAAACTTATCCCACACCTCTTTAGGTTTTTTACACTTATCAATATGAAACAACAAGCTATTAGACACATGAAAATCTATGAGACCTTTAGCCTCATCCATTTTGTTTCTATGCAAAAATTTCTCAAATGTTTTAGTGAATTCGAGTTGGTCAGCATCCAACAATTTTCAAAGACTCCAAGATTGCAACAATTGGGACATCTTGATCTTCCATGTGTGATAGTTTTTTTGAGTGAGAAAATCAATCCTAGGGTTCAACATGATATACAAGGGCACTCAAAGGACTAAAATGAAAAATACATCCCCCAGGAATATATTGAAACTGATTTTACAATTTACAAGCACCAAATTTGACAAGAGATATAATAGTTACAAATTGAAACTTAAAGCTAGTAAAAATGGAATAAAATGATAGAATTTCAAGAAAAAACCTTGTCCATAGTGAATATCATTGAAGTAGCTTTCTGACGTTAGCTCATTTACTAAAAATGGACTCCATTTGCAAAAGTTGCACAAGTTTGAAAAAAATGCCTATTTTAGGCTCTTCGTGGCAACAACTCTTGGGTCCACCTTATAACCACTAAAGTATCCTAGCTACAAAAAGGATAGCCCCTTAGGGCGATGTGAGAAAAAAATAGGCCAAATACCAATTATGAAGTGTTGAGTCACCATGAGCACCTCTCAAAGAATGAGCATCAACACAGGCCAAGGCATTGCAATCACCAAGTCAAAAGCTAATCTCCAAGGCATTGCAATCACTAAGTCAAAGATTGATCTCCTCCATAGGGGTGCACATACTACTAAAGAAACCTCAACACGAGCCTATGCTCACACTTTACTGCCATGTAATGGGCTATATAAATAGCCAAAATAGTCTACACATATTAAATGTGGGACTAAAGTCCCTGCTCATGCCCAAACTAGCACATTATGGGCCCATGACCAAATGCACAGCAAAACTATAATGCAAAAGATTTTGGGAAGGATTTAGATAGATTAAATTCTTGCTCAAATTGATCACCCAATGAGGCTTGAGTTGGAACCATTTAAGCAAAAATCATGCACAAGAGCTTGAACTGCCTAAGGCTTGAGCTAGAACCATTAATTTCTTTGTGCCAAATCTTGTAACAACTTCATTTAAACGTATTGAGATGATACAAGATGCCCTAGGTAGGATTTTGGTGACCTGTGATTTCATTGTAAGAAGAATTTAGTTTGATGCCCATGAAAAATGCCTCCAAATCAACTGTTGCAGAGTAGGGGCTCTATTTGCCTATGCCTACACCCACTTATTGTTCTCTTAGCTCCATGTTATCACCTATCCCAAACCATTTTGCAAGGAGCTGGTTCTACAACAATGGCATGAGATCTATAATCTCTAGGACTTGCCACTATGCTTCTTACAGGTAACTTAGTTTAAGGCTTCTCAATTGGATTGGGAATTAATCACATAGTGATGGATGGGATCAACGCGGTGAGCTTCATGAAGAACCTTGCCTCCCCCACTTCAGAAAACACCTTGTCCATTATCTCCATTCAATCTTTGTTTGTAGGATCCTGTGTGAGAAGAGTCTATGTAGTTTTGTCAAGGATAGAAGAAAACAACCCCCATACATGACCCAAAGACATTGGTCAATCCGTTGGCCAAAAAAGGATCCCTCCCCCACACCAAAGAATGATCCTCAGCAAAAAAATGGTCAATCACTGACCTCAAACACATGATGAAAAATATGTGCTAGAAGGGGTTGCACGATTAGTGGCTCTGATACCATGTGAGGACATCCAAGAGCTTGAACTGCACACCGAACAAAACCTTCATAGAGTCAAAGAGAAGCTAAAGCTATTTCATCAATCAATCAATTTCATTGAGTGAGAATGAGATGATTACAGTATACAAAAGCCCTGTTAAATAAAGCAAGTAACTTGCAAGATAAACATGAAAAGAAAGGAGCCATCCAAACATCAATGCATAGCAGAGATGGTGACCAACTCAAATTAAATGTACCTAATAAAAATAAATTCAAAGTTGGACTTAATAACACACATGATGAAAATGTGTATGCCAACAAATCTTCAACATGAAATCCTCTATAAATTCAATAATTTTAATTATTTAATTAATTTATTTTCACCTTCTAATAGATCGTTTTATCTATGTCAATATGTATCTTTTACATGCAATCTTTATTCTTCTGTGTCTGAACCAATTTCCACTATTGATTAAATTATTATTTAATTTAATCCCCACCATTCATGCTTTATCTCTCGCACTAGGGTATGTGCAAGATCATCATGGAAAAAATAGACCCTTAAGTGGCAAAAAATTTAGAAAAAACAGAGTTAGGAAACTTGATGTAAACATTTGAATATGTTATCTATATTATTTCAAAAATATGTAAGAATAGAATCTGTAGCAAATTGAATGTAGTTTCTAAACTACTAGGTTTATTTTAAAACAAAAATCTATTTGGTGAAAATTTGAAATTTCAATGCAATAGTACTTAAATTTCAGGAAAAAATAAGTAGGTGTCTATCTAACCACCTAACCACAATAAAATGATAATATTTTTATAATATTTTAGATATAAGTAGAGGACTTATGTCCCGATGTGATACATAATTTTTTAATTTTTTTCCAAGTAAATAATAAATTACGAAATTTTTATTACAACTTTTAAAAAATTTAAAAAATCGTATGTCTAACCACCTTAACTTGGTCAAAACTTCATGAATTTTTTATTTATTTTTAATCTTATAGTATGCAAAACATAGAATGTGACACATGTTTTAGATTCAAAAAATGTGATACCATTTGAAATCTATAGATGTTTTTCAATCAGCCTATCAATTAGGACTTTAGTCGTAATTCAAATAGAAAATGAATAATAATTATTTATTAAATTCAAAGTAAAGCACAATTTATATTGATGGAAAGCTAAGAATCTCCTTTAAAAACCCTTTTCGTCTCATAAATTTTGGGTAATAAATTTTTTTTAAGCCACATACCCTACACATACTCATCATATCACCACTTTTTGGCCCATCATGATCCTACACATACCCACTAATTCAACCCTAAACCTATTGCTTGTCACATCTTTTAATCTAAATTGTCGATTAATTATTTTTTAATTTGAGCCTGTCATTCAAAAATCATATTTTCTATAAATTGGCTTTACCTTCATCATTATTACTCCTCCCTAAAATCTTAGTTTTGGAAGCAACTTTCTTAATCTTTTTTGTTTTGTTATTATCATTGTCATGAGGCCTATACTTGCATACTTAAATAAAATATAAGGGTAGGCTTCATACTATAGTGAAATGGAGAGGGATATTGGAGGTGATTCATTGAAGTGCATGCATGTTTGGTAAAATCATTTATGTATGCATAATTTTATAGTTTTCCATTGTTCTCAATTATTTAACTTTGGGTTTAGTATTGTTTACGCTTTGAATTTCTTAATCCATGAATTTTCCCTGTGTTGTAACACCCCTATTATCTCAGCTTACACATCATTCCATGATATTGATCACATAGACTCCCAAACGGATCTTCAAGAAGTTGCATGCATTTATAATCCTATAGCCCCTATTCAAAACCTCTCATGCATAAGAAGACATGAAGGAGAATCATCATATGATCTTTAATCAAGATTTGTGGATACTCTATCTTCAATTCCTAAATGCCACGAACCTAAAAATTCAACATGCATTGATTTATTTTATGAATCTTATGAACCAGGTTTGAGTGCTCTACCAAAGGATGTGAAGCCAGTTAGGCTTGACCAAGTGTGTGAATAAATTTCTTGCTTGGAGAAGATTATAAATTATCATAAAAAGGGCTACTATGTTTTCAATTTGCAATGGTAATGATTTTGCTACTCCATATGAGTTAAGTAATGAGATATCACATGAAGAAGAAGAGAGTAAAGTTAAGGTTGAAAATGTATACCTTAGTGAAGCAAATGAAATGTCTGGTCTTAAGTCTTTTGAAGATTCCAACACTTGTGGTCCTATGGAAGACATAACATTATGCAATCAATTTGAAGATTCTCAACATAGTTTCAATGTTGACGAGTCCCCTTGCTGTAATAATAATGATGATGGCATTGAGCATGATCACTCCTTTGATAGTCAGTGTTTTCCTTATAAGAAAAAGATTGAATTCTTCACTACAAATGAGAAATATGATAGTGGAAACATATGTTTTCCTAAGAAGGAACAACTCTCTTCCTATGAATAATTTTCAGAATATGAGTTAGAGATGTTACTTATAGAAGATGTAAATGAAGCTGAAAATCTATCTATATGCTCTTCTAGTGATTTTTGTGATTTTGAAAATAATGATGACTTGAAGAATTTAGATATTCATAACAAGGAGGATGAAGCTTTTATGTCAAAAATGAATCTAAGGGAAGGGTATGTGTAGGATCATCATGGATAAAATAGACCCTTAAGTGGCGATGAAATTTAGGAAATCAGAGTTAGTAAACATGATGTAAAAATTTGAATAATTTATCTATATTATTTCAAAAATATGTAAGAATAGAATTTCTAGAAAATTGAAAGTAGTTTCTAAACTACTAGGTTTATTTTTAAAAAATATCTATTTGGTGAAAATTTGAAATTTCAAAGTAGTAGAACTTAAATTTTAGGGAAAAAATAAGTAGGTGTTTGTCTAACCACCCTAACCACAATAAAATGATAATATTTTTTTATAATATTTTAGATATAAGTAGAGGACTCATGTATCGATGTGATGCATATTTTTTTGTAATTTTTTTCCAAGTAAATAATTAATTATGATTTTTTTATTACAACTTTTAAAAATATAAAAACTCCTATGTCTAACCACCTTAACTTGGTGAAAACTTCATGAAATTATTATTTTTTAATCGTATAGTATGAAAAGCATAGAATGTGACACATGTTTTGGATTAAAAAATCATGATTTTGTTTTAAGGCTATAGATTTTTTTCAATCAGCCTATCAATTAGGACTTTAGTTGCAATTCAAATAGAAAATGAATAATAATTATTTATTAAATTCAAAGTAAAGCATAATTTATATTGGTGGAAAGTTGAGAATCTCCTTTAAAAACCCTTTTTGTTTCATCAATTTTGGGTAAACAAAAAGTCATTAGGCACATACCCTACACATACCCATCATATCACCACTTTTTGACCCATCATGATCCTACACATACCCAAAAAATCCCTTATTTGATGAGCCTCCATCTTCACTAGAGATAAGGAATAATGATTCTTATTGGTGTAGAGCTAATCCAATTTTTGCTGAGAATTCAGATGATGCACTTGACACATGGTTGGTAGTAGCCTTGAGAAAACAAAAAAACATATTGATAAGCATCTAGAGAATGTTGCATATGACTGTTTCACATTTGATACAAATGTTGTAGAAAAGGATGAGTATCATGATGATAATTACTTAAAATAATATGAATAATTTCAATTCCCAATTCAGTTGGGAGATGTTTTAGTGGAGCATGACAATAAAATGTAGAGAAAAGATGCCATTTTCAATATGAAGATATGTCATGTGATGAAAAAAAAAATAGTTTGTGCTTGATAATATAATGTAGAATGGCCAAGATTTCATTAGCAATGTTATACTCAGAAAAATTGAGAGAAGTTCTAGTAACAATGTTTGTAAATAGGCAGTTTCCAAGGGTATCGATATATTCCTACTTGTAAGAAGGTTATAATTGTTGCAGTGGTATGGCAGAGGAAAATGTGGGTTGAAAGAAATCAGTTCTTTCAATAGACTGGCTTTTGATAGGAGCAAGAATCAACCCTAAGTTTTAGTGGCCTGGTGCCACCAAGATGAAATTGAAGCCTAGTTAGATTATAAAGTGCATACTCAAAGTTTGCACCTCAGGACAAGGATTCAGATGGAGTGGAGATTGGATCTCCCCTTTTTAGGTCTTTTTGGCATGTGTAAATTTTTTTACATATTTTGGTTTTTTTATTTTATTTTGTCTTTTGTGCCTGGTCTGCTTCACCCATAATTTTGAGATCTCACCATTCATACAAGAGGAATGTGTCCCCAACAGGAGCCACTGATGGAACCCCTCAAAATATTCTTGGTTCCATTTTGTAATTGTGCAAAGTTTGGCTTGGACCCTCATTTTTGGTTTCAAGTCATGTCCTCATCATTGTATTTTGGTTTTTCTATTGCCTAAATCCCTCACAATTAACCTATGGATCTAAAAAACCCTTGGTTGTTCTCAATTTGCATTGACCTAATGTTGTAGTATCCAGTTCTTTAAGTTACCTCTTATGCCATTGAATCTGTTGTATGCACCGACCCTCCAAGTTTAGGTTTATCGGTCACCTTAGTCCTTTAGCATCAAAATTCTCTTGTAGTCAAGGCTTGATTTTATTGACTTAAATCTTTAGCCTTAGTTGTTATGGGTCAAGTCCTTGTCTGCCTAAAGGTGGAACCATTTTAATATTAAATTTTGTGGCATGTGGAGAATTAGGATTTAATGTTGGTCGTTCGATTCTAAGGAGTTGATCACCACCATTCCCTATGCGCCCGTGTTGAGCTATTTCTTCTTATTTTATTCACACAGGCCAATGATAGCCATGTGTCTACTGTGTTGGTGGGCTTAGTTTCCTTGATAAAGATAGCTATCACCATTCAAAGAAGATCAATGACTTTCAATTTGATACATGGCCACATTTTCACTGATAAGCCTAGGTTTTGGTCAAATTTTAGATAGAATCTACAGTCTATTTGCTGGCAGTGTCATGAAATTTAGTAGTTAAGTGTTGATATTTTCATAATGTTTCCCTTAAACCTTTGACATTGGGTTTCACCCTATCTCTGTGAAGTTTTAATGACATTGGCATATTATGTGGATTATCTATATTGATTTTGCATATGGTTGATGAATATTCTTTAAGGTGATTATAGATGTGCTTATTATGTGTACTAACATTGCTACACATATACAATTTGTGGATGCTAAGTTGAGAAAGGAATCCATTAGCTAGTCATCCAGAGGAATCATTCAAACAGTCAACTGGAGGACCACGACAACAAATTACCCATGACAGTTGATTGTAACAACCTTGTATTTATGTCATTGAGCAATTGCGGGCATTACTGCAACATTGAGTCCACGTTTGGGCATGCATGTCTGACTGGATTCTGTCCAGGTGTAACCACTCTGCCACTCTTTTCCTTATTTTCCCTAAATGGATTCCTCTCAGTTAGTGGGAGTTGACTGCCCTGTTTAGCTGGTAGTATAAATAAGGATCCAAACCTTCTTGTTAGAGGTTCTTAGTTCTTGATTGTTGTTGTTAGATGATATTGATGGTGTATTAAACATTCTACATTTTTAATATAATTATGCTACTATTTTTTTACACATTTCTCAATGAATATAATGTTATTCTGAGTTCGAGCATTTGATTTTGTATTAGTCTTAGTGGATACTCATCCAAGGGGGCCCACTTGGTGAGTAGTCCATCCTTTAGAGTAATTATTTTAGTTATTATTTCCTATTTTGTACTCAGTTCAAAATCTGGCATCAATTGTTCCTATAGCCACTAGAATTCTATTTTGTGACTATTCCCGCAGCCAAAGTAGACATAGTGGTTTCCTGTTTGTTTAATCAGATCTTTATTCTTGTTATACATTTCAACTTAGCATAGTTGTTAATTGATGCTTAGTATTGCTTTATTCCTTTCCAAGAAATTTACTTTCCAGTATTTTATTTTTCTTAGTTGTAGAGTAGAGATGTCTACTTTGAGTTCCTAGTGCACATACAGTGCTAACCCATTTCAAGTTCACATCCCTAGGTTGACAAGTTAAATGCACCTTCATAATGATTTAGATAACTATTCAGGTTAGATGTCCAATCTCTGAATAATGGCTATAAAGGTTTAGTTATTGAATCATTGTAGGAGGCCAACATTTTTTGTGTCATTTTTGGGGATGATGTCAAGCTAGGAAGTTATTTGGAGTCATTGATAATTTTTTCTTGTTGTAGCTTTTTTGAGGTTATTCTTAGAATACCCCCCTCGCTTAGACAAGTAATGATCCGCTATTATTTTTCTCATTCTTTGTGTGAGTTGGCTAATGTTGAGTTGATACCGCATGCATAGAAGAAGAAGAGATGCTTCTAGAAGATTTATTCCTAATGATTCTAATCCATTTCAACTAGTTGAGATTCCAAAACTGACCAGAAACAAAGAAGAAGAAGAACCATTTCCCTTTGATAATGCATATCTTGATCTGACTATTTCTGAAGCCTCCACTGAAGATCAAAACCAGATTGATAACCCCTTTGCCTTGGGAATCCATCAAGAAGACATAGGTGATGCAAATAGAAATAGACCTAACCAACCAACTTTTCCTTTCCCCATTGCTCATTAGAATGAGGTTGACAACATCAAAAGCATCCATACTTCAGAAGTTTCTAAGTTCTATGGACTTGTTACAAAATACCTTGATACCTTCTTGTTTGAGTTTTAAATGCTCTATAGAAGTTATGACTATACTATTAATGCTCATAGGCTTAAGTTATTTCCTACCACTTTGAAAGAAGTTGCACTAAGATGGTTTATGATTCTAGGCAGAGATACTTTGGAAACTTGGGAGGACATGAAGAAAAATTTCCTTGAAAAGTACAAGGAATATTGTAGGGGAAGTGATAAGAGAGGAGGTGATATCTTTAGGATGTAGCAGAAAGAAGATGAGATCCTAGAAGATTACATTTCAAGGTTTATGTTTTTCTTGTAGAAATCCCCACACCATACACTCAATGAAGAATCACAAAAGCTACTTTTTTCTGAGAGGAATCAATGAGAGTCACACTGATGCTTTGGACCTGATGGCAGGAGGAGATATCACTCAAGTTCCTTGGGAAAATATCAAGAAAATATTCCAGAACTATTCTAGAGTAGCTTCAGAAAAAGGGAAAGCTTACCAATCTTCTGTGGGTAAGTCATCTACTAGTGGAGTTTCAAGAATGGAGATTACTCATTTTTTGGAATATTTCAAGTAGGATATTATAAACAATCTAGCTACTCAGCTAGATACACTTCAGGCCAAAAAGAAACATGAGGAGGTAGAGGAAATGTTGGAAGAATACTATCCACATTACAGACAAAAGAAGAGGGAATATAGATGCAAGATGGTAGCTAACATTGACAACAATCATATTCCACCCAAGTTCAAACCAATTTAGACTGAGGAAGATCAAGTCTACTTTGTTGCACAAAGGAAGCCATGGGCTCCAAGACAAGGTATGCCACCAGATCCATTATCTTTTCCTGGACCATATTTTAATTCTTATTCATTTGGTAACTAATGGAAACCTCCTTATCCATCCAACTATGGAGGATATCCACCATAATCTTGGGGTAACCCTCCAAATTCTTGGCCCAATTATCAGAATTTCTCATCCCAATCGTAGCAACCTTAGGGGAGTTGGCAGCAGTTTCAAGGACCTTGGCAGTCACCTCTAGGAAACCGGCAACAAACACAACAAAGAAATGGCCAAACCAGAAAGCCACCTTCTCAACCCCATAAACCTACTATAATTCCTCCACCTACTAATTCAAGCTCCAATGCACCTAAACCTACTCAGTTACCAGCTCAATCCACACCTAATCCAAATAACAAACCACAATAACAAATAGTATATTCTACTAATCCAAATCAATTTCTTGCATGTGGTGTGAGTGTGACTGACATTCATCTATGTTTAGGAACCACTTTACCAACTCCTTCCACACCCACCATCACTAAGCTTCCTATGGAAGAGGAAGAGGAACCTCTGCATGATTCCATTCAACCAACTGTACCTAAAAATCCTAAACCAATTCCCATCAAGAAGACTGCACAAGAGCCACCATTTCCTCAGAGATTGGAAGTTGCCAAGCATAATACAAAGAAGAGACAAATTTTGACATCTTATATCAGTTGAAAAAAATATGTGTCAAGATACCCCTCATTCAGGCCATAAAAGATGTTTCTATATATGGAAAGGAAATCAAGGAAGCATGCCTCAATAAGCCAGGGAGGAAGAAGAAAGACCCAACTACAATTCATGTGGTGGGATAGTTCGTTGACATCATGCTTGGAAAAGTGACTATTCCCAAGTATAATTATCCAAGTAGTCATGTGGTAGCAGTTGTTATCAATGGAATTCAAATAAAGAATGCCCTAACTGATTTGGAAGCAACAATAAATCTGATGACTAAGGACATCTTGCAACAACTAAACATTGCAAGCATGAGATCTAGTCCTATTGTCCTACATCTTTCTAATAGTTCTATTGTGAATACTTATGGTATATTAGAAGACCTTGTGGTGATTCTAGACTCTTGGGAGTATCCAGCAGACTTCATGATTCTCTCTCCTAAAGCTACACTAGGAGGATATCCTATCATTCTTGCATGAAGACCATGGTTAGCAACAAAAAACGCTTATATTAGGTTTCAGTAAAGTGATATGACTATTTCTAATGGCATGAATACTAAAAATCTTGTTCTTTATCCTCCTACTCAGACGACCCATGATGAGGAGAATTTTGTATGGCCACCTGTTGGTGGAGAAGCTGAGGAAGTTAATTTTGTGGTGCAGCTCATGATGTTAGGTAGAAGCCCTTTCTTATAGCTTCAAGATGAAGATGAAGTGTTATCTAGTATAATTCAAAACCATTATGAAGTTGAGGAAGCATCATCCTTTCATGCATCTGGTTCTGCTAATCTTGTAAAGACACTTTTGTCTTCTTTGCCTACTCTTGCTGCAACCACTCTACTTGTAGATAAACTTCCTGCAATAACAAGTATGTTCCACACAATGATGCCATATGAACTCAAGGTACCATGTGTTAATGATGCAACTATGATAGAATTGACTACTTAATTACAGGTGTTTGAAGGAAGATACTTGAATATTAACAGTACGTTGAGTGAAGAACAATAGTTGCAATTAGCAGACTTACTGAAGTCTCGTCAACATGCATTTGCATGGGACTCATTGAGAGAAATTGTTAAAGCAGAATTGTAGAAATTGTTAGATGCTAGATTTATCTATCCTATTTCAGACAGCTAGTGGGTATCTCCATTGGTGATTGTTCCAAATAAGGGAAGGAAATGGTGAGTTTGTGTTGACTATAAAGAACTCGATGCTACCACCAAGAAGGACCATTTTCCCTTGCCTTTTGTAGATCAAGTTTTGGACTCACTTGCAAGAAAACAATATTTTTCTTTCCTAAATGGATTCAGTGGCTACAACCAGATTCAAATTGCACCTGAGGACTAGGACAAGACAAACTTCACCTACCCATGGGGAACATATGCCTATTCAATACTTCCTTTTGGCTTATGCAATGCACCTACAACTTTCCAAAGGGAAGTCATTAGCATATTTTTAGACATCTCCCTTGATTGCATGGAGATCTATATGGATGACTTTACTACCTATGGTGTTGATTTTAATGAAGCATTGGAGAATCTTAGGAAGGTCCTATAGAGATGTGATGACCAAAACATTTCCTTAAATAGTGAGAAGTGCTTCATGATGATGCAAGAAGGTGTAGTTCTTGGCCACTACATTTCTCATAAAGGAATCCAAGTCAACCCTGCAAAAATTGAGGTAATTATTGATCTTCCCACACCTACAAAACAAAAAGATGTTAGGAGTTTCTTGGGACATGTAGGATATTATAGGAGGTTCATCAAAGAATTCTTAAAAATGGAAGCACCATTGTACAATCTCCTAATAAAAGATGCTAAATTCCAATGGACAGAAGACTGTGAAAAGGGATTTTTTGATTTGAAGACAACCTTAACCCATTCTCCTGTATTAAAAATCCCTAATTGGGAGATCCCTTTTCACATTCATACAAATGCCTCAAATTATGCCATAGGAGTAGTTTTAGGATAGAAAGAAGGAGCCATTGAAAATTCCATTTACTTTATCAACAAAAATTTATAGGGAGCTGAATTCAACTATACTATGAAAAAGAAAGAAATGCTAGTAGTGATTTATGCCCTAAAAAATTCAGGCACTACATCATAGGCTATCATATTTTTGTGCACACTAATCATGCAACCATTAGATACCTCATGAATAAACACATGATCTTAGGCAGATTGGCTAGATGGTTATTGTTGATGCAGGAGTTTGACATAACCATTGTGGATAAACCAGGCAAGGCTAGTGTTGTTGCAGATTTTCTTTCAAGTTTGACTACATCAGAGGAGAGTCAAGCCATAGATGAATCCTTTCTTGATGAGCATCTATTTTCCATCAATGCTCAAACACCTTAGTATCCTAACATAGCTAATTATCTTGTAATCAAGATATCTCCTCCTCATTTCCCACCAAAGGAGAGAAGAGTGCTTACTGAGAAATCTTTTCCTTTTTCTTGAATTGTTGGATGCTTTTTTTATACTGGACTAGATCATGTTATCAGAAGATGTGTGAGGGAAGATGAGACATATTAAATTTTTCATGCATGTCATAATGAACCCTGTGGAGGGCATTTTGCAGAAAAAAGGACAAAAATGAAGATTTTAAACACAAGATATTGTTGGCCTACACTCCACAAGGATGCAGGAAGATACACAAGGAAATGTGATAAGTGCCAAAGGATGGGTCAGCCAACCAAATTTGACAAGATGTCGCTTTATCCCCAAGTAGTGATCACTCCTTTTGACAAGTGGGGATTGGATTTTGTGGGACCCATTGACCCTCCATCAAATGGTAAGTATTATATCCTAGTATGCACTAATTTTGTAACTAAGTGGGTAGAGGTTAATCCCATGAAGCATGCAAGAGATAATAAAGTTGCAGAATTTCTTTATGAAGATATTTTCACTCGGTATGGTGTCCCAAGAGAGATAGTAACTAACCAAGGAGCTCAATTCATTTCAACTCTTGTTATAGCCTTGGTTAATGAGGACAACATTAGGAATAGGAAGTCTACCCCTTATCACCCTCAAGACAATGGACAAGTTGAGGTCACCAATAGAGAAATTGAAGCCATTTTAACCAAAATAGTAGCCATCCACAAAAAATATTGTGCAAGAAAATTCCCAGAAGCTGTTTGGGCCAATAGGACCACTTGGAAAACAACTACAAGATTCACTCCATTTGAACTATTGTATGGGAAGGAAAATATGATGCCTATTGAATTTGAGTACAAGACTCTTAGGACTATAGTAGACCTAGAGATGGATATCTCTGAGGCACAAAAAGAGAGAGTCATGTAGCTAAATGCTTTGGATGAGATGAGAAGAGCAACCTTGCACCACACTGAGGTAGTGCAGAATTAGAGGATGAGGTGGCATGCTAAATTTATCAAGTAGAAGAAATTTTAGCTAGGTGACTGGGCATTGTTATATGACTCAAGGTATCAGGACAATGCAGGAAAATTGTAGACAAGGTGGCTAGAACCGTACAAAGTTACTAAGGTCTTTCCTATTAAAGACGTTCAGCTCACCACCATTGATCCTATCAAATTTAAGTTACTTGTGAATGGTCATCACCTTAGATTATATCATTAGCCAACCTCCAAGGAAGAGTTCCTACAACAATTTACCTAGTGTTCAGCAAGTGAGCTTCATGTAGTCGAAAGTGGTGGACCTAGTGTCCCACCATTTGGCTAAACTAAGGTATGTACTTTCCATAATAAAGATTTCCACTTTCATGGAAATCCATTTCTTCACCCATCCGCCCATTCGTCCAACCATATCACCCTTCTCTCTTTTCCATCATTTCATTACACCTCACCTCTCTTCACTTCACATTCATTAATTGCTCAATTATTTCTAAAAAAATGGTGAAAGGGTACTTTCTCTCCACGATCTTTGTAACACATCCTTCACATGCTCAGATATGTACATAATAATTATCATCTCGTAATTGCATTTTAAGTGCATTTATTTAATCATGGTACATTAATATAGGCGATTACATAATATGTCATTACTTCCTGTCAATCCACCACTCCCTTCTCACATGTGTGGACACATATACAAATTTTGGTTTTAGGGAATAAAAAATGAAAATATACTACTCATGTGTCAAACCATAATTTGGCTACGTCAGAAAATTTAAAATGAGCCGATTTGAAAATTTGGCTCACATGTGTGAAGTGATGTTAACCGAGCCGCCAATTCTTTCCATCATCACTCTCATTTATCACCCCTTTTCTAGCCTTCATTTCCCTATCGTAGTCTTGAGTTATAAGAAATAAGTGGTAAAAATAGAGAGAGAAAGAAAATTCAGTTGACACTGCTAGTGAAAATTTAGCAGAAAGGTGTTGGCTTTTAGACAAGAATTGTAGAGGAAAGAAATTTTGTGGAGTGACAGTGATTTTAGACAATGGGAGGTGGCCTAATTTAGAATGAGCCCTTAGTTCATGATGTTTTATTGCAAGATGTAAAATTCCTATTAGAATTTCAATGTTTTGGATGGTTTGATTACTTCATGAAGTTGGATGGATTTGACGAAGGCATTGCACTTGAATTTTCTTAGAAATTTTCTAAAGAAAAAACCATAGTAAAAGGGTTAGAAGTTTTGGCAATGGAGGAGAGAATTGCAGAAGTTTTAGGGTTACCTGCTAATGGTGAGCATTACCCTACCTCTAGGGATCCTAGGTCAGCTAGGGCAGAATTTACAGTACATGGCGACCTGCTAATTAGCATGTATAAATAGGGTACGAAGAGAAAATCTCTGCCTAAACCATGGAAGCGGGAAACTATCTACATTATAAGGTATATCACCTATGAGAGATGTTTTTCAAACCTACATTCAGTACATTTCAAGCTCTTGAGCCACATGAAGCATGGAAGGAGAATGAATGTGCTCAATGTTCTATACAACCTTCTCTCCATCATGGTAGCCAAAACACAAAAAGATAGGGACAAATCTATCTCCCACCATTGCTTGATAAAATTGTTGGTTAAGAAATATTTACATAGTGTATCTGGAATGTCCTGGGAAGAGTTTTTAAATGCTGATCAATTTAGACCTGAGGAGATGCAACCTAGGGTCTTACCCCAACCCCGTAGGGTTAGCAGAAGATTAAACATAGCTTAAGCAACTCCTGGTGCTTCAACTTCTAGTGCTAGCTCTAGTATGAACCCTCTTGTAGTAGTAGAAGAAACCATAGACATTAGTTCCTTTGAAACAAAGCATTTAGAAAAAGCAAGTTCTTCATCTGATTCTGATGATGATGTCCCCCTACAAACCCTAATGAGAACTAGGGTACAGAGGAAGGAGGCTGAAACAAGAAAAGAAAAAGAAAAAGCCTAAACACAACCTATAGAGAAAGAGGTTTTGAGTGTTAGGAAGAGAAAGGTTGACCCTATTCATCTTGCAACCAAAGGAAAACATAAGAGCACCCCTAGGAAGTTAAGACTAGCTGGACCATCTTTTTGTATGCCTCCACAGGAAAGCCCTAGGCATGGAGAGACATCACATGAGGACACTGAAGCTCCAATGGAGCAGGGAAATGTTGAAGAAAAAGAAGAGGATATGTTTGAGAGAGCAACAAAAATAACACTAGTAGGCCTTGCTAATATTGCAGAGGAGTTTGAGGATGAATAGGGGTTCCTGCAGCAAAACCAAGAACAAGAGTAGGACTTCCTGCAGCCACAACAAGAGTAAGAGCATAACCAAGAATAGGAACAAGAGGTCCTACAACAAGAGGAGGGAGAAGAAATAGTACCCCTATAGCCAAGGACAACTAGATAGCTCGAGTTCATGCAGATAGTACCATATGGGGAGCAACCATCAATGAAAATACTAGTAGGAATTCATAACCCTCCTGGTTTTACAGTTCATGCAACAATTTTAAATTTATGGGAAGAAATACAAAGGAGGAAGAAGGAATGGAAACAAGAGAGGAAGAGGTTGAAAAAGGAAATTCAAAAGAGGGGTGAGGTCATTGAGGAGAAAAATGAGGAGATTGCTACTTTGAAGAAGAAAGTAGATAGCATTGTGACCCTAGTGCCACAAATTTTGGAATGTAGAGCTCCTCCAAGGGTTTATGCCCTACACTTGAAAGAAAAATATCTCTCTTTCAAGTTGTCAAAAATTGTTTCAGATTTGAACCCCTCTATTGAAACTCCTACTGAATTCTTCAATGCCTACAAGATTGCTTCCCCTAAGATGATTTTTTTTTTGTGAATTTTATTTGCACAATTATGTTGTCACACAGGACCATGATTGGAACCTGTTGCTATATGTAGGAGATCTTTAGCTAAAAGGATTCATGTCTTGGGTACAAAATGAGATTATTTGGGGTGAGCAACATAATGCCTATAAGAAAATGGAATTTAACATTCCCTTAGCCATCAGGGATGAGTCAAGCCACCCAAGAGATATTTGTAGGGAATGGCTTCTAGGATACTTCTCTAACCAAGATATAGGGACAAGATTATTCCCTAGATTGAATTTGTCTATACTAAGTATGAGGTCAAAGCAATAGCAAAAGAGGAGCTTGTAAGAGGATACCTATCCCAACAATGGAACAGTTTAACAGATGAGCTGAAGTAGGCCAAGCCACATTCTATTTATAATTATGTTGCAACATTGAAATGAATTAAGAGGTATATTCAAATTGGTAGAACAAAGGGGAGATTTTGGCTTCCTTTGAATTTCCAGCCACCCATTCTCTTATGGCCTATACTGAATTTTAGATTCTACCAATATGATATTGCTACAAAAAGGAAAAGATGGAAAACATTTAACAGATTGGGTGGATTTAATTGGGACCCAGACTCATGCTCTACTAAGATAGATGTTGGCTAGCTATTAGTTGCAAACTTTAGAGCTTTGACCAAACAAAAGAACAACCCTTCCACTATTAGAGAACCAACAAGACGTTAGTTTGGGGGGATGATACACCTAGTTTTTGGTCAAATTTTGGGTAGAATCTATAGTCTATTTGTTGGAAGTATCATGAAATTTAGTAGTTAAGTGTTCATATTTGCATAATGTTTCCCTCAAACCATTGACATTGGGTTTAACCCTATCTTTGTGAAGTTTTTATGACATTAGCATATTATGCAGATTATCTAGATTGATTTTGCATATGGTTGATGAATGTTATTTAAGGTGATTATAGATGTGCAATTATTATGCATATTGACATTGCTATGTAGATACAATTTTTGGATGCTGAGTTGAGAAAGGTAGTTGTCAGCTGGTCATGCAGAGGAATCATTCAAACAGTCAACTGGAGGACCATGACAACAGACTCCCCATGACAGTCGATTGTAACCACCTTGCATTTATGGCATTGAGCAATTGTGGGCATTACTATAGCACTTAGTCCATGTTTGGGCATGCATGTCTGACTAGATTCCCTACAGGTGTAACCGCTCTGCCACTCTTTTCCTTGTTTTCCCTAAATGGCATCCTCTTAGTTAGTGGGAGTTGACTACCATGTTTAGCTGGTAGTATAAATAAGGATTCAAACCTTCTTCTTAGAGGTTCTTAGTTCTTGATTGTTGTTGTTAGATGATATTGATGGTGTATTAAGCATTCTTCATTTTCAATACAATTATGCTACTATTATGTTTACACATTTCTTAATGAATACAATGTTATTCTAAGTTTGAGCATTTGATTTTGTATTAGTCTTAGTGGATACTCATCCAAGGGTTTCCACTTGGTGAGTAATCCATCCTTTAGAGTAATTAGTTTAGTTATTATTTCTTGTTCTATAATTAGTTCAAAATCTAGCATCGACTATTCCTGCAGCCACTAGAATTCTATTATGTGACTATTCCTATAGCCAAAATAGACATAGTAGTTTCCTATTTGTTCACTCAAATCTTTATTCCTTTTATACATTTCATCTTATCATAGTTGTTAATTGATGCTCAATCTTTCTTTATTCCTTTCCAAGCAATTTACTTTCCAGTATTGTGTTTTTCTTAGTTGTAGAGTATACATGGCTACTTTGAGTTCCTAGTGCACATACATTGTTGACCCATTTCAAGTTCATGTTCTTGGGTTGACAAGTTAAATGCACCTTCATGATGATTGATATAGCTATTCAGGTTAGATTTCCAATCTCTAAATAATGGTTGAAAAGGCTTAGTTATTGAATCATTGTAGGAGGCCAACATTTACTACTCCCCATGTGCCCATGATGGTTTATTTCATATTATTTTAAACAGACGGGCTAGCAGGAAATGGCCATGAATCATACTTGGTGGTGGGACCAGTATCTCCAAAGGGGCAACAAACATGGTTTTAATAAAGATCAACGATGAACACTGCAACACATGTTCTCATCAAGATTGTTCCCCATGCACCTATCCATCTAAAGTAGTAAGGAAAGATATTTACACAGTCTAGTAGGTTGAACAACACTTGTCACTTTTGTGGGACCCACTAGGCTTGGAAGAAGATGATTGCTTCATAAGCAAGGAGATCGACAATCAATGGTGGGTGATGTGGGTCAATCCTAACCACTCATCACCATCCTATGAGGGTCTTGCCTATGTCCTATATTTTGCAGTGGCCAAATGGGAAAGTTCCATGTGGACATTCTAAAAGGTTTCAATGGACTCTAGTGGAGTTGGAAGGTTGCTAAAATTGGCCAAGAGGGTACTATTTCCAAATGGCACCATTTTTAAGTTTATTCTTTGAGGCACATGTTTGGGAGTTCAGCCGTTAGTTCTAACAGTTATTGATATTTGTGGGAAGGAAAAAATAAAGTAGAGAAATGTATGAACTGATATTTTGAGATCAAATCAAGATCATTCCCCACTGTTTTGCTATGAAGAAATACAAGTGAATTAATTCCCATGGGTAAGCGGGTAATTATAGCATGAAAAGTTTTAATTGATTCTAAGTACATAGTGGATTTATATCTACTCAGAGATTTTTTGATGAAGAAAAGGCATTGAAAGCACAATTAAAACTTAGTTATAATTGGTTGCACGAGTAATCTATCCATTGATTTATTTTAAAACATGATTAATGGTTGAGATTAAAAATATTAAAGGAGACTATTGTCATCTTGTGCACACAAGCTTTCATTGAGTATTAATGGTTGGCACACCTGCATGGCTCGATATAATGAAGACCGATGGCCATGTTTTTTATTCAAAAATTGCATTTAGACATTGACAATTGATTTTGAGTCTGAGAGCAGAGTTTGAATTTTTTCTAGTTCTTATCATTGATAAGATGAGTATGTATGGAGAGTTTGCTAGGCTAGTTTGAAGGTCTAGGAGATTGAGTTTGCTTGAGTTTGAGGAGAATGCTCCTGAGGATGAAATTGAGGCATAGGGAGCTCTTGATACACCAAAGAGTAGAAGGGGACGTAGGAAATTCAAGAAGTACGGTGTCAGGAGTAATTACCGTATGAGGAGTTGAACTGTTTCAAAGGAGTTGGTCAAGTTGGAAAAAAGCTGGTTGAATATGAAAGGAAGGCAAAGAAAAAGTGCAATTATCGTAAGGCTTATCTGGGAGGACATAATTCGCCTAGTGAGGTTTCTGATAGCCCTTCAGATAGTGAGGGTGACACTAATCTGGAGTGTGAGCATTATCCACCTTCCCTGGTACACATTCTAAATACTCTAACGATGAAGTGGTGACAGTTCCTCCAGTTCCACCATGAACAAGATGTGGGTGAGTATCCTCTAAGGCTAGTGACATAGAGTGATGAATCTACCCCTTTTTTTGTTTTTGATGATACCATGGCCCTTTTTCTAGGATTGTCCTATTCAAAATTCATGTGATTTCTTGTTTCTAGCGCTAATGTGGAAATTTTTTAGGCTAGTGTGTTAGAGAAGTGCTAGACTTCCTAACGCTGGTGGTATTTAGGCTTTTTCCTGGTGATATACAAGTTTTTAGAGCTGTGAGTGGAGAATCTTCTTTGATCAACAAGGACGATTATTTGATGTTGCTATAGTAACAAACTTTTCCTTTTGAGGAGTTGGCATGTTTTTATTCAAAGGATGTGGAATTTGGTCTTTACTCTTCTATTTTCCATAATGAGTACATGTAACTAACTGAAGATGTCTCAAATTCTGGTGCAAATGATCTTCAAATGAAATGAAATGTAAATGTAGTTGAGCTTGATGCTTTTTGCTCCCTTGTTCTATAAAAGGGATTTCAGGGCTCATTACAAAGGGTCAGATTTTTATGTCTCAATAGGGTTTTAGGTGAAAGCTAAGTTCAGGAAAGGCACTTTGTAAAGAATATGGATGAATAGAATAGTAGATTGTCTTGGGTATGAGTCTTGTATGTAATAATCTTAAATTAGTTATATAGAAGCTACTGACATCAAAACAAATGTTAGTCTTGAAACAAATACTCTCCTATGTATCTTTCTCACAAGTTATGAATGTAAATACCAATGGTGTTATCATTTATCTTCAATTGTCCATTGAATTTATGATTTTTTTTTAGCTTTAACTCAAAGAGTTGATTAAAATGCTTAAGGAGGGTTATAGATTTTGTAAGGAATTGCATAGGATTTGTAAGGAGTGAGTGTTTTTAGGCATTATGAGTTTTCATAAATGCAAAGAATTATGAAAATAGTCCACTCGTCTCTAAATTAAGTAGCTTACATATATTATTGGTTCTTATATATTTGAATCTATTGCTCCAATTGTTGAAACACTGGTCTGTTTGTTAGAGAATATTGCATGAAAATGAGTAATCAACATAGTTGGCCATAGACTTAAAATAAGAACAACATTCATTTAAAATCTTTTCAAGTATAGCATGTTTTTGGAATATCCCTGATTCTTAGCAAATAGATATCCGTTCATTTAGAGGTTTGCCAAATCTTTAGTGAAGTGAGTTTATTTGCAATAAATAGGAATCAATTTGTGTATAAATGTGTTACCAACTAGATACACCTCATGTTAACAAAATATAGAACACCCTCCTAGGTCCCACAGAGCCTAAAGTGTAGGAGTAAAGACCTCAAAATCCTTTACTCGTTGTGTTGGCCACTAGCCTTGCAGTTTCTTTATTATAGGATTTGGCTACTCTTTAGATAATTGTAATGTTTTTCTAGAAAAATCACCCACAAAAATGATCAATACAAGTTTTAAACTGTAAAATTTTATGGCTACACAAAATGTATATACAATTTTTATTATTGACCATGATGCCCCTATATCTATTTTGCGCACTAGGGTAAAATGTACGATTCCATTTTATATAACTTTAATTAATTATAGGAAATCCTCCTTCAAAACTAAGGGGACTATCCACTAAGATGAAGTTGGCCCTACCTTAACTAGTTACACTATGCAATCAATTGTACACTTAAGTACTTCTAAACTCAAAAATATTAAACATTCCCTCATGGTGCCTAATTTTTTTTATTTCAAAATGATATGATATTAGAATTCAAGAACCAGGGACTTTATTCCTTGCTTGAAAGGTTTTTCTTTTTAAATTTAGCTTTGCAAGAATCACATAATGGCAAATGAGATGTTTTTATATCAAGGGGATTGGTGATATTCCAAGGGTAGCTAGTTAAAGATATTTATGAAGCTTAATTTTAGGAAGAAACAAATATAATCCTATCCTATCCAACCTACAAAGAAATTCCAAAAGATTGAGGGGAAAAGAGGAAAGTAAGAAGAAAAATGGAATGAGAGGAATTTTTTTTTATGTAGAAGAAAAAATTACCAAATTCAAAATTTCCATATGAACATAAGATTAACAAATTATTCCATTTTCAATTTTACCACAACATATGGCATAACTATTTTGAAAGTTTGAGGAAAACCATATATTTCATGATTGTGATTATAGTATAAAAAATAAAAGAAACCACCACCATATTACATTTGGAAATAACAACCCATGGAATTCACAAATAAACAGTAACTAAGGTCAATGAAATATGTTCACAAAGAACATTAATACACAATAGAATTTTTTATGCTAACAAAATTTTGGGGCCTTAAATTGAGCTAAAAGTTATATCCAAGCATTCAAATATGTAGGCGAACAAGTTGCCTTCCATTTCTCATTGATATTTCTATATTTATCCCATCTCTTGTATTTTATGTACATTTTTCATTACATATGTATCTAGTCCCTTGGATTTGGCAAAGATTGTCCTACTAGTATACAGGTTGACCATATTAGTTACATCACATTTAGCTGGCTTAATGCATGTAGATGCAACCTATTCTAATGGATAGGACCACATATGCAACCTAACTTTGTGTAACAAGTTCATGTACATGGACTATCCTTAATAATAATCCTAATTTACAAAATTTAAATAAAATATATCAATAAACTTACAATACATTTTAATAATACATCAAGAAAGATTAAATGTATAAATAATAACAAATTAAATGTTAGATAATATTGACTAATAATTAAATGTTAATTGGTAGAATATTAATTTATGCCATCTATAAAAATTTAATAAAATCTAGATTTTATAAATAAGAAAAAATATTTATTTAGATAAACATATTTAAGATATCTATTTTTTCCTAAACTATCCATTATAAGGTTGTCAAATTTATTATGTTAGTGTTGAAGTACTTTATATTTATTAAAATAATAAATTTCCTAACCACTACTTTACATATCTATCTATATATTTTATATTTCAAATTAAGTCTTAACTTGATAAGATAAATATATTCTTGTAAACTATCAATCATAAAGCTGTCAAATTTATATATTAATGTTGAAATATTTTATATTTATTAAAATTGCAAATTTTCTAACCATTACTTTATATATACTTTATAATTCAAAATTAATTATTAATAGATAAGATAAATTTAATATAATTATGTGAATAAAATAAAATTACTAAATTATTCTTGAAGTAAAATATATATTTCTTAAATAAACAAAAATTACTTCTATAAAGAAAATGATATTATTACTTTCAAATATATAAAATAAAATAAAATATTTTTTTATTAAATATGATTAAACACAAAACTAAGAGAAAAAAATCAGAATAAAAAATACATTATTTTTAACATTATAATTATTAGTTCATGCCAATTATATAATAAAAAATATTTCAAAATTCAATTCTTTTCAATCTAATTGGTAGACAAATTTCACCCGATATAAGTGATTAATGCGCTTCCACTACTTCCATTACTTTACATTTCACGAATTTTCTGCCGCAATGACCATAATAAAAAAAAAATTATTTACAGCAATGACCATAATCAAAAAAAAATTATTTACTTGTTTATTAAAGTTATTCTTTAAATAAAATTAGTGTCTTATACATTAATTTTTTATTAATTTTTTACATTAAATGCATGTATCTATCTATCTATTTAAACAAATCTATAATAAATATAAATTTGATACACAATTTATTTCATTTATGAAAGTAAAAATAAAATTTATAAGTTGGTAGTTAATATGGTTGTAGAAATAAAATTATTTACTTGTTTATTAAAATTATTCTTTAAATAAAATTGGTGTCTTAGACATCTTTTACATTAATTTTTCTAATAATAGGTAGATTATTCTATAAATATTAAAAAATATTTTTCATTAAATGCATGTATATCTTAAGTTATTAAAAGAAAAATTTATATCCATATTTTTATAAAATAAAAAAATAGTTTACTAAAATAAGTATATGTTATTCTCTCATTTATTGACTTGTCTATACATAGATATTGATATTTAATATTTATTTCATTAGGTTAGAGACGTTTTACAATGCCATTTGGGTGTGTTGAGAAAAAATCTACCTTAAATCAAAGAGAGTTCTTGAAATCATCACACTTTATTTTTTTTAATGTCAATCTTCAAATTTTAAGAAAAGCTAATTTATTTTTTAATATTTATTGTATGATAAATAAACTAAAAGCTCTTAATAACCTCTCCATATTAACACATCCACTAAACACATAATTATTTGCATTTAAACTAAAAGCTTTTAATAACCTTTCCACATCAACACATCCACTACACGAAGGCATCAGTGTCCTTAAATCTCTCAAAAATCAATAAATCATTACCCTACAACTGGATAGATTAAATCTCACTGAATATTTACGACTTGTTACGTGAACAGTAAATATTGAATTATGAGAGTGGAGGGGTAGGTAGTGATTGACGAGAGTGGAAGAGGCAACCGCTGGAATTACTCAACAAATTTGTTTGAATCTCCCACAGGTCCGTAAGATCTAATCGTACTCAACTTTCTCTTAGTAGATTTTTTAAATTAAATTTGAGGATATTTTATACATTTGAGGATGAAATCAGGTGAAAAACAATATGCTAACATGAATTTCATCAGAAGTGAATAGCAGAGTTCGCAAGAATTCATAGGGACATCCTTTAAAAAAATTGGAGTTATTTCCTTTATGCAGGCCTGCAACTGGTTTGTGGGCTACCTTGTTGATTTCAAATTGGTGAAAATTTACAATTTTGACGGCATTGCACTCTTGAGTGTGTTGAATGTAGTATTGCATCCAATGCCAACACATTTATCATGTCTGATTAAGTTTGAACCAGGGGTGTTGTTCTCGAATCCCAGTAACGTTGATCACTTGACCTCATTCCATCTGATCTGTTGGTTAATATTTTTTCATATAATTTTCTTTTTAAAGTATGTCTTATCATTCCAGGTTAATGTTTTTATTGTTTTGTGGTTTTATTTATTATTATTATTATTTTTTAAATCATTCATAATATTTATCACAATAAATGGAACTTAAATGAGGATTCTGTATTAATTTTTGATAATTTTTTATGTTGCTCTCTATGAGATTGTAGGCCATTTTATTAAGGTCTGCTATTGTTTATTTATTTATTTTAATAATATTTCTTCCGTATTGTTATAAGATTATTGTCATCATATTGTGATGTTGTTATGTTCTCCAAAGTTTGTATATGATATTTATTTTATTGTTATGTAGTTTCTAGGCTATCCACTTGCAAGATGTTAGTCCTAATATTACTGAGAATGGAATGCCTCAATGCCTCAACCTAGAAAATCTTCCTGGTACAAGTTAAATAATAAAAATACTGAGATCTAATGGACATGATAAGCCTTACAACTCTAACTCAGGGTAATTGGCCTAAGAACTTATAGATGTTGTACTTAGTAACTTTTATATCTTTAGTGTCTTTTAGGGGACATGTATTAAATGTGATGTGATAAAATCTTTGCAACTGCTTTACCCTAGTGGGCTTTGGTTATTTTATTTTTTAGTCCATAAATTAGATCATGATATAATTTAGCGTACAATGGTACAGTAGCAACATTGTGGATCTTGGTGAGCTTTGACTGGACATAACTCAAAAAAAAATTCCAATTGGCTTGTGTGTTAAGCTGGAACTAGAGTTGAGGGTCCTTGTTTGGAAGTTTAGCTCTCTATGCCGTTGTTCCCCTCCTCCATTGAAATTTATTTGTTGAATATCTGAGCTATTCCTATTTGGGTTACTGTGAGAATGGGGCTATATTGTTGCTTGGTTTGTACTTGCTTATGTTGGGGCTATATTGTTGCTTGCTTTGTACTTATGTTCTATGTCCATTAGTTATTTGAATCCTAAAATCAAGATTGTAAAGTGCTTTGTACCCTACCCTTAGGTCTAAATCTATCATAGGCTTTGTCACCAATTAGATGTGCCTTCCACCAAGCAGGTACTTATCATTTGTGACATTGCTAAAATTTATCAAACACAACTAATTAAAACATAACATTTCTATTACTATTTGGCAGGAACTTCGCTGCCCTGCAGCTCTTGTATAAAATAGCTCTCATCTTTCATACTTATAATTATATAAAACAAATCTTATCAATATTTTTCAAATAAATACAATATGATAAAAAGATTTCTTAAATCATTTGATTTAAATTTAGAAATTGCAATTACATATTTTAATATAAAATAATACTCCTTTTATCTCTTAGCCTCTTAAATCCAATATGATAAAAAGATATCTTAAAACATTTGATTTAAATTTAGTAAATTGCAGTTACATATTTTAAAATAAAACATTATATATCTCATCGTTTAACCTCTTAGCTTCTACTTATAATTTTGTTTCTGCCTTCTTTTTATCTCAACCAATGCAATCAAGGGAGTCACGGGTGAACAGAACAACTTTAAAAAGGCATAGTTTTCACTGCAGTTATCTATTTAGAAAAACAAACAGATCTGATTTCTCCAACCAAGAAATACTCTTTTGCTCATAATCCTTCAAATTTATTTTTTTCACTTCCTTCCCCTCAAACATATTTTCCACGGGATGTACCTATTGGGCACGCATTCTTGTTCACCCATGCATTCCCCATCGTCCTTGTCCATGGAGTCTGCATATCATCTGTAAGAATTAGAGGAGGCGGCTTTGGTGAATAATAAAAGTTGAATAGAGGAGGGATCTTAGGGTCAAATCTATCTTGGGAATCACATTGTTTGAGGGTTGGATTGTTCTTGGTTACCGAATCATGGAATGCGGTAAACCAATTTGTGGCAGTAGAAGTTTTCAATAGAGCTAATTAACATACCTCCTCATTGAACTTTCTGTTTTCATCTTCTTCAGACAGATCCATCAACTTGCCCAAAGAACCATGACGCTTAGCTGGTGTGATGAACTTAGGACTCGGCCCGACTCGGCCCATTTGAAGAAACTTCAGATGGTTTAACCAATTCCACTTGATACTACTATTCTTTCTGCTTTCCTTAGTTCTGAGCAGTTTGACAATGCAAACTCTGGCCAAATTACATACAAAGAACATGAATAACTTTACTTAAGGAAAAAACACAGTTTTCACTGCAGTTACATATTTAGGAAAAGAGTCATGCTTCTCTCATATTTTTGCTCATAATCCTTCTACATTACCTATACATTTCAAGATTATCTGTACATTTCAAGATTATCTGTACATTTCAAGATCTGTACTTTTATCAAGATGCCCCCAGTCCCACAATTCCAGAGTAAAATGATAACCCTATTCCGAAATCAACTTTGAGTTGCTCCGTTAAAAATAAAATATATTCTGGAATCGGACAGTGCCGAAAGTCTCTTCTAAAAATAGCACGTTTTATCCCTCAGAACACAACTTTGTATGGCTAAGATTTGCAGATAAGCAGAATCGGATATGATGCGCGTCCCATCATAACACACGATGCCGACGGGACCAGAACTTGAAAGTGACAGACGCAAGTGACGGGAATTTCTACATTTCTATCATTGGAGTTCGGACATACGCCTCACATATCATCTCTAAGAATTAGAGTAGGCAAACCAATTTGTGGCAGTAGAAATTTTCAATAACATACCTCCTCATTGAATAACATGAATAACAAATTGAAAAATGTTTCTTGCTCTTCCTCCTCCGCCTCTTACTAGGCATCACACTCATTCCTTGTATCTTCCTTCTCCATTCAATATGTCAAGTGATTGTGCTTTCAGATATTCACATTACCCACTTTCATGAATTCACTCTCCACGCACAAATAAACGGTTTTTTAATTTTTAAATTTTTTGAAAAGCTTTTCAAAATTATTTAGAGGTATATTGATTGTATTATTGTATTTTAAGAAAATTATATAATGAATTAATCAAGTCAGATTGGGTATTGAATGATTTTTTCTTAAAACCCTAGTTTTTATAGAGATTTCAAATTTCGATGGAAATTGAGATAAATTAGAATGGTGGAGCCAATTTAATATAATTTATAGTTGTGAGAAATCTTTTCTCTATTCTTTAAAGGTGAGTCTAGTCAAATGTATATGTATTACATAATATTTTTTTCTTTTGGATGAACTAGAACAAGATTTTTTTCATAGATGAGCACTAGAAAAGAAAATATAAGAAGTACAAGATGAAGAAGGAGAACCAGACAAAGAATAAAAAAAAAACAAGAGTATGAAAACAAATATAAAGAGAAAGTAGAGGAGTACAAAGGAGAAGAAAATAAGATGAAGAGAATACAAATGATACAAATACATGCATTTTAGTTCCATAGATTAAATCTCTGAATTTCATAGATAGATTCAAAATAAAAATGTTACTATAGTAGGAAGTATAAATCCATCAAAATAAATTTAAACAAGTAATTATAGGTACAAGAAAATAACATTAAATATAGGTAAATAATAGATAAGAATATTGACCTTTTTGAATATTTAAAATTTTCCATGGAATGTTTTTTGCTCAAAATTTAATGCTTTAGATCTAGATGGGTTGAATATTGTTCTTGGTTATCGTTTGTTAGAATCCTTAGAAAAATTCAATATCAATGTGCAAAATTAGTTCATGAAGCTTTGGTATAAGAGGAAATAGGTACATCGCAAGATATTGCAAATAATAAAGATTGAAGGAAATTATTGAGCTAAAGTAAATTAAAGAGTCTATTAGAGAGCGAACCATATAATAAAATAAAAGAAAGAAGAAACAAATATAAATAAAAATGAGGAAAATGGTGTTTTCCTTCCTAAATCAACTTTGCAAGCAATAATAGAGGGGGACGAATAAAAGAGTTTATAAAGATAGAAAATGGTGCACTTTATAGGCTTCGATGTATTTGTGAAATGCATTAATCATGTAGCCATGATACTAAATTTAATAGATATACCAAACACTATAAATATACATGGAATTAGAAAAGAAATTACAATAACTAGTGGCACCATAAAAGTAATGCCTATACATGGTCGAAAGGAAGGATGTACTATGATGAAGAATGAAATCAAATTGGTGCCACTAAATCTGGATCAAGGATGGGATTGCGAGGACCACCTATTCATGGTTGGATGATAGTATATGGCATCATATTTACAATGGAATACAATTGTCATACTGTTTGGCTTTTTAAATGTTTCAAGGATGAAACATATCAAGGAGGGATGGTATATTAGGTACATAGGGATATAATATTATATTTTTTATATATAGATGGATATGTTAACATGTAGCACACATCCCCTAAGTTAGTTATGTTGGTTCATGCAAACAACTTGTTTAATTAATTATATTAGTGGTGACTAGGCCTTAATTTGGAGTACCACTCATTTACTATGAAAAGATCTATATCTATACACCTAAAAATGCTCTGGATAAATCTGATTAATTAAATACATTTATTTGATTGATTAACCTTTGATTCTTCTACTATTAAATAAATAAAATTATTTATTTAATTAGTTCATTATGTTATTCTAATCACATTCTTCTAATTATTCTATTTTAATTAAATAATCAACTTAAATAGTTTGATTTGTTTAATTATTCATTTATTCCCTCTTAATTAAATAAACTATATCCTATAGTTTTATTTAATTATCACATCTTAGGACTCTTTATTAAATAAAAAAATTCTATTTGTTTGCTTTATTTAATAATATTCTTCAATTTTCCAAATTATATAATGCTAATATTCTTCCAAAATTGAAACTTTCAACTAAAATGAATTTTGGTTTATCCTTCCAAACAAATTTGGAAAATTCACGGGAGATTTTCCTCTTCTCATTCCTCTTTTTCTTCCTCATCTTCTGAAGGACTTCTCTATCCTTTCCATCTTCTTCTCCACTCAATTCACTCTTCTCCATTGATTTATCCAAATTGAATCTTAGCCCTTCTTTGCTGCCATGTCACATATTTCTTTTGAAAATCTATAAAAGGAGCCTTCATCCTCAGAAAATGGATCCTAACTTTTGTGTAATCTTACTCTGTAGGCATTCAGGAATTCAGGCATCCAGGCATTCAAGCATTTAGCATTATCACAACATTTTAGAAGCATTATCATGGCTGCATTTACAATAGTTTCCTTTATCACCGTTTCTTTGAAGCATCATCATAGCTTCATATAGGATTAGATTAGTGCAATCTCATTCTCTAAATTTTCATTTTAATAGTCAAGATGCTAATCAAATCTGAGAGCTAATTGATTTAATAAATCTTTAGAGATAGAGGACAATAGGATATTTTAGAGGATTCTTGCTTTAAATTAGTTTAATTAGTGTTGAATCTTTGATGCAATGTCTTATTTAGAAGTTTTTTAGTTTGTTTACCTTTTAATCTTTTTCATACTTACATTTTGGTGCCCACTATGGGGTATAACCCCATATTTTACAAAAAAAATCTAAAAAAGTGTTGTATAGGATTCTGGCGTGTTTATTTTAGCATGATCGAGAGTTTTTTTAGTGCTTCTGACAAAAACTATAGCAGTTCAAAGGTCTATTTCAGCACTTTGGCGGATAACTATAGCGCTTAAGAGCTCTATTTTAACACTTCATCAGAAAACTTTAGTGCTTCAAAAGTCTATTTTAGGGCATCCACTGAAAGTTTCCAGCATTGTCGGTTGTTATCTTCATATTTGTTTTAGCGCTTCGTCCAAATTCTATGGCATGTCCATATCCTATTCTAGTGTTGCGACCCTCTATTTCAGCACTTCTAACATTTATTTTAGCGCATCCAAAAAAAAAGACTCTATTTTAGCGTATCCATTGATTGTTTTAGTGCCTCTGACCTTTGTTTTAGTAGTTTTAAAGTCAATCTTAAAATAGCCATATCTTGGTCATACATAGGTCTTTTTCGATGCTTTTTTTTTTGAAATGGGGAATAATTTCATAAGCTATGCAATGTTGTAGGAATTTCTCACTTTTTGTTGAGTTAAAATTTTAAATTTTACATTTAAAGTCAAATCACATTGTAACTTGGTCTAGGTTTTAGGGGTTTTATGCTTAATCATTCATCTAACCCTTATATCCTCTTATTTCTTGATCTTATCTAAAATTTTGAACATCTATTTCATGTTTTAAGAGGAAAGTGGAGCACTGAAGTAAAGGAATAAGCATTTGATATTCATTGTAATAGTGTTTTCAAACACTCATGGGAAAATAACCCATCATATATTATGTTTCATTCATGCTTTAGGACCAACTAGCATTGGTAAAATTGTAAAAAATTGGATCCAAATTTGACGCGACTGCGGCTAGAATTTTCTTTGATGCATGTGGTTTAAAATTTACCTATCCTAGGATAGCCATTTGGTTTAAAATTTACCAATCATAGGGTAGTCACGTGGTTTAAAAGTTTATCAATCCTAGGGTAGTCTCCACACAAATGCTATGTTGGATTAAAATGGACACCATGTTTTTTTGTGGAGCAACATCTTCACATAGACTAGCAAATTGTCTTTTGGGTTTAAAACTGAACAAAATTGGTTTCTATGTTTGTGCGGTGATAGGCTTATGCTCTCCCCTTAGCTCGGTGATTCAATGTTCCTGACTCATCCTTTAAATTCATGCACTTTATCCTTTGTTAAATCCTTTAGACATGCCTGCCATAGTCAGAAAAAGTACTCACCCTACGAGAATGACCTGAGTGGGGACAACCAAAACCCATGGTTTTCCAACCCACTTTAAAATTTATGTGAATCTGGGGAAACCCGCATTCAATGGAACTGTGTGAGATAAACATCCCCAAAATCTTTGTTCTAAAGATTGGGAGGTCTCCTGAGGGAGTTTATCATTTTTCCACTCCGAACAAAAACCCTATCTAAGAACCTAGTGTGGTTGTAGACATGTAAAATATACTGATTGACATTGTCCATCTGATCCTGACCTACTAACATCATTTCTTCTAGAATCATCCCTCGGTCTAACCATTTAATCAAATCTCCTTATCTGATTAAATTCATCAATATTCCTCTCTTAATTAAATAAATCATTTTATCTAATCATGTCATTTCTTTGTTAATTAAATCAATTCATCTGATCTAATTATCCCTATTTAATTAAATAACTAATTTTATTTAATTAAATCTCTAAAGTCTATCCATTAAATTAAATAAATTAAAACTTTATTTGATTTAATCTAACACCATCTCTTTTAATTAAATAAATCAAAATCCTTATTTAATTAATCTCTTGTCATATTCCTCTCTTATTTGACTTAAATAAATCCATAAATTTGAGTCAAATAGGTCACATCATCTAACCTCTCTCATTAAATTAATTAACCCTTAATTAATTTAATCTCATCTCATGTCCCATCGTCTAGATAATGAAAGTTGCACATGAAAATAGATTTAATTCATTTATTAAATCTCTATTTTCCTCACAAGGCATTTTTTGGAATATTCTCTCAATTTGAATTCAAAAATTCCAAGTCAACATGTACATCCAACAACGCAATAACTTCATCTTACATGTCCTTTTCCTTGAGCCAAGTGGAATTTATTGCATTTCCCCTTCCCTCTTACATGTCATTTCAACAAATTTGAAATTTAAAATTATGCATTTATTGGCACAAACCCCAAATCTTGCACATCCTTCACCCATTCATAGCTTGACAAGTGGCATCATGCCATTGGATGAATGTTAGTCCCACATTTCTCAAATTTGGACATTCATCCATCTTGGAATTCTATAAATAAAGAGTCCATGTCCTCATTTTATCATCCACAATTTATGCAAAGTTACCATGCTCAAATATCTCTTAAATTTCATCCATTATCCTTGAGTTCATAGCTAGGTTTTTGCAGATTTTTGGCTTGGAGCACTCATCTTTCACCAACAAAGTGGATCAATCATCTTCAACACATCAAGTTTGCATCTTAGGAATTGGGAAAGGGCCAATTATCACATCAAATTGGCACCGATTCCCCCATGGGATCATGAGTTTGCACATTTAAATTAGGATTCAATCTTTGTTTTGTCATTTCCATTGTGTTCTTCACTATTTTCTTCCTAGTTTGAATGTTGTAAATGGATTTCATGGGGAATCCTTGTTTTGGCTTGCAATCTCTTTTCTAACTTGTTTATTCTTGTTGTTTTGCAGGTACCAAGCTTGGGGTTCGCACAATAGTATCTAGCTTGTTAGTTTCCAAACATTGTAATACTCAGCGATGTAAAGGAAGGGAAGAATCTGCCACCAAGATACTCAATATATAATTTCCAAGGACCATTTTCTCAAGGGATTGGGAAACCTAACTTTGAGTACGCATGTAGAAAGGAAAAAAACATAGGCCTCCTCTAGGGGGTGACACGGCTGTGTGAGCTGACACAATTTTAAGATGTGGGTCATTTGAGTATATAACGATGACCTTTTGTCCTTAAGAGTGAGTCTGTCTGAAGTGTATTATTTTTTAAAAACCAATGGAAATCAAGGATGATCATTTTTGATTCTTGAACATACACTTATTGTTTACAAAGAAAGAAACTTCTAGAAAAGGAAATTGAAACTCAAACCACCATTGTTGAAATAGATGAGGATCAATTAAATGCTTTAGCTTATCATATGAAAAAAATTCAACAACAAATCTTAGAAACAACCACAAAGAGATATCTGCTTCCAGACATCTACCCATATCTTCTTGACCAAGCAATGGACATGACACCTTCTCCACCAAAAACTACATCATCCAAGTTCAATGTATTTGATTTTTTGCAAAAGTTCAATAAGCCCAATTTTCAGTCCTCAAATACAAATGATATTGAACAATCCTATCATGTCATGAATTTATCTCCATCCACCATAAGCCAAAATAAATCTCAAGATTCCTTCACTTAAGTTAACAATTCCATCCAATCATCCTCCTCTATCATATCTTCAACATCCAATGATTCATATAAATCTCTCAATCTAAAGCATTCCATCATAGACTCCCCTACACATCAAGATCAAAATATTCATTCCATTCCATCCAATGATCCCACAATCTCACAAATTCTTCCAATATTTGATAAGATCCCATTTCTCAAGAATCTTATGACGATCCCCTCCTTTCACTTTTCATTTGAAATAATTCACATCCATCTCAAGAGACAAGTATCCTTCAAAGTTCTTCTTCCACATTATCTAATCAATCTATACCATCTCATGATTCTATTGCATCACAAGAGCATGTTATTTCTTCCATCCTATCTAATGATTTCTTACCAATTGACGATCAAGAAATGCTTTCTACAAAATCTCATGATTCCCTTCCTCATCAAGATCAAGATATGCTTCCATTCAAGGATACCCTTTCATCCCATGAAGATGTTTATCCTTCTCATGATCAAGATATGTCTTTCATACTACTTCATGATCCTTTTCCAATTCAAGATCAAAACACCTCATTATCCCCATGTCAAGAACCTATCACACCTATTCAAGTTATCCATGAACCCCACACCTATAAATTGGTATCCTCCACCTTTACCCATTCTGGTTTACTTCCAACGCCTATCCTCTCATCCATATCATATCCTCCCCAAAATGGACTTGCATCTTGTTTCACAAACAATACATATCCCATTGGTAAACGAATGTGTCAATGTATGAAATACAAAGGCAAAGGATTAGGCATTCATGAACAAGGTATCCTAGAACCCTTTTTTCCTCAAGAAAACCCATATTACCATGGCCTTGGTTATACACCTAAGTGTCCTACTCCATCAAACCTTCCATCTATCCTAGGCTCTCATCCTAGTCCATCAAATCTTCCATCTATCCTAGGTTCTCATCCTAGTCCATTAAATCTTCCATCTATCCTAGGTACATATCCTATTCCTAGGTCCCAGTCCATCAAATCTTCCATCTATCCTAGGTCCTCATCCTAGTCCATCAAACTTTCCATTTATCCTAGGTACATATCCTATTCCTTAAGAACAACAAAGGCACACATCCTTGACGCCCTTTCAAAATTCTACCTCCAGCAACTCATCCATAATACCTCCATACCATCCATCTCAATCCACCTTTCCCATTACTCTTGGAAGCAATTTGGGTGCCAAATATTAGAATCTTCTATATCAAATTCCACATGTATCAAAGGATCAACATTTCTCCTTGAAGAGACATGCAAAAATAAAAGAAAACTTGATCCAAAATCGAAAGAAATTTTCAAAAGGCCACAAAGGCCCATCAAAGAAAAAAGGAAATTTTCAAAGACCACAAAGGTCCGTAAATAAAAAGAAAATTTCAAAAGACCACAAAGGTCCATCAAAGAAAAAAGGAAATTTTCAAAGACCACAAAGGTCCATAAATCAAAAATAAAAATCTCAAAGGCCACAAAGGCCCACAACGCAAAAATCAAAGTCAAAAGTCATGTGAATTCCTAAAAAATCTCATAGAAGCAATAATTTAATATAAATTGGCATCCAAAATTTCTAATCCAAAAGCTTCCTCCAATTTTCCATCTAATAACCTATCACCTTCCAAATCCATTTTTCCTACATCACTCCATCACCCTTTAAGGTGTGTGCCAATGTTGATCTTTCCATCCTTTCCATCTATCCAACAAAAAGCCTTCCAACCTCCTATCAATTATCCAACATTCACTCCCCATCATTATCCTTTAATCCAAACTTTTGCATAAGTCCTTAGTTTTTTCCATCATACCATTAATCTACCAACATTTATGAGTCTAATCCCCATTGCCATGGTTTATTAAAGGGATAATTGGTCATGAAACTTGATGTTTAAGTCCTTCTTACATCTTCTTATCATGCATATATTATCTTCCACATTTCCACTTTTGATCTTGAAAAGATTGAGGATCTTCTTGAACATTATATATCTTACCCTATACGCGTTATCCATATCTTTCATACCATATCTTTCATCTTATCCATATTCCATCATTCTTACTAGATACATCCTTTCTTTTGATCCTTGGTCTTGATGATGAATAAGGGAAAAATACTTGGTCCTTGTGTTTATATCTTATCTAGCTGATCTTGATCATCCCCATTCATTAGCCTTATCCTTTTATTCTTACATTACATATCTCTTAGCTTATCAAAATCCATGTCATCATGTACCTTTACAACCTTGAACTTATCATGCAAATCATATTGGAGCCTAGCTGAAAACTGTAGGAGTTTAGGTGAACTCCTCAAACACCCTAGAATCACCTACAAGACAAAATAATTTCCACAACAGAGAAATAGTAGAAATATCATGCTATCATTAAGATGCAAGAATGCCAAATTGAATATGACATGATTAAAAATGTATAAAATTCCTTGAATATATAGGCATGAGTGAAAACCTAAAATGTGTAAGATGTTGCCAAGTGTTAAAATCACACTATATGTGACAACATGTGAACCCTATCTAGGAATGATAAAAAAATAGAGATAAGTTCTAGAAGGACAACTCATCTTCTAGAAGGAATCTTATCTCCTACAAACAAGGAAGGGGGAATTACCACATTATTAAATGATTTATCTAATTATGGAACCTAGGACTTAAAATATTACCTAAATTATGCAAAGTGTAAAAATAATTAATTACACCAACACCCCCCCATAAGTGTAACTTAGGGAGAAGAAAATTATTATGCAAAGATGAGTCCCAACAACAAGAATTGATCAGGGACTCATTTACAAATGCATTGAAAGAGAAAGAGGAGAAAACCTAATGGGAAAAAAATCTCCCTCAATGAGATGACCAGCTGCAAAGAAGCACCAGAAGAACTCTGATGGAGTAACAATGGAATCCTTAATCTAGAAAGCAAGGAAAGATACCTCTATTTACAAGAAACCATTACAAAATCATAATAATGCAACAACAGACCCGATATCAAGGAATGTTGGAAAACTCACATACTGGATCAACCCTAGAATCTATGAAGCAACAAGAGATGAACAAGATTCCCCCCATAAGAGGGAATGATATGATGATAGAATCTAGAAGCCATGTATCTCGATGTCGATGCCAAACTGTGACTAAAAATGCTCCATGGGAACGAGTACCATCAAGATTCTGGAACATTAACCATAAAAAATGGCCTTCAAACTGAGATGGATTTGAACCAATGTGGATCAATAACCATAGGCTCTCAATCTAAAGTGTGAACCGATACGAACCAAAAATGTGTCCAACTAAGCAAGATGAGGCCCAAAGAAACAACAAAATATAGATACAACTCATGCGAGTTGTCATCAATATGAAGATGAGATGCAAGAAACCCCCCTTGATGGAACTTTATATCAGTTGATTACAATACCCAATGATTCTAAAATGAGAACATGCAAAACATGCATAAACTACAAAGAAAAGGTAAACCTAGTGCATGAATATAAAAATGAGTCCATGCACAAACCGATGTTCACATCTACCTCCATGATTAAAAAGGACCTCATATCTATGTAGATGATGAAACCAGCTTTCCGATGATATCTTGTTTGGGAAAATCCAACACCATGGCCAAAAGTTATGAATTTTTCAAAAAAACTAAATGTAGCTTGCCGGAAATGGGTTTTCTAGCAAAAAATTTTACTTCTGATTTAATTTCTGCAAAATCTGTTCATAATAAGTAGACAAAAATAAAAACTCAAAAATATTTTGAAGCTAAGAACAAAACCCAAAAAGTGTTTTTTGATTCAGCAAGCAAAAAATGAGAAAATGAATTTTTGTTGACTTTTAGCCAAGAGAAAAATGACGTGCACTGATTTTTGTACAAATATTTTCTCCAGATCCATGCAAGATATCAAAAATCTAAAAGATACCCAGTTCAATAACTGAGTGGACGCTAGATTTTTGAAGCAAAAATGAAAAATGACTTTAATAAAAAAGTTGCTTGCATCCAGCAAGACTTTCATGCCAAGATTGATTCCTTATATTTGGGAAGAAGTCTACAACACAGAAGCTCTGATACCATGTAGGAGTTTAAGTGGACTCCTCAAACACCCCATAATCACCTACAAGACAAAATAACTTCCACAAGAGAGAAATGGCAGAAGTATCATGCTATCATTAAAATGAAAGAATGCCAAATTGAATATGACATGATTACAAATGTAAAAAATGCCTTGAATACATAGGCATGAGTGAAAACCTAAAATGTGTAAGATGTTGCCAAGTGTTAAAATCACACTACATGTGACAACATGTGAACCCTATCTAGGAATGATAAAAAAAATAGAGATAAGTTCTAGAAGGACAACTCATCTTCTAGAAGGAATCTTATCTCCCACAAACAAGGAAGGGGGAATTACCCTATTATTAAATGATTTATCTAATTATGCAACCTAGGACTTAAAATATTACTTAAGTAAACCTATGCAAAGTGTAATTACATAATTAATTACACCAACAAAAACATTATCCAATCCTCATATTTTTTGTCAATCAATCATCAACAATCATCAATCTTATCATACTTAGAGGAAATCAATGATCCTAAGTACTCATCATCATCACACCTTACAAAATCAATCATTCCTAGCATCTTAATCAATTAACTATTATCATCTTTCAACAAGAGATGTTGCTTGTGTGACATGTTTTGTAGTGAATCTTTCATTTTGATCTATCATTTTCCCATGGTTGAATTACCTCTATTGTGGGGCATCTTGTTCCTTCAATCGGTCATATCATCTCATTCCATCTTAAATATCTCAAAAAATTAAAAAAAATCAAATATCTTGAAAATAAAAAATATCAAAAAAAATTAAAAAAGTGAAAAAAAACAAAAAATTTGTATAATCTAAAAAAGTGCAGTAACACCTCATGTACATATCCTAGTAATGTGGTCATGTCTCACCCTATCTTGGGGGAAAAATCATGAACTAACTAGGGGCAAAAAATATTGAGCTTAAACAAAACAGACAAACAATAGTATGGCAAACATAGTAAATACAACGATCAAAGAAAATTTGAACATCACACAATCAATCAATAGAGAATCAAAACATCCAAATCAAATGGCTTCAAAAAATCAATCAAAACAAATCTAAATGGATGATATTTCTTTTGAATCATGATTTTATCACTTTAGCTTGAATGCTCAAATGTTGTATTTTGATTTTTGTTTTCATATCTTTGGAGCAACTCGATGATGTATTGAACTAGAGAAGCAAGGAAGAAGTGTGATTTTTCTTTGTCTATTGTTTGTGAGTTAATCATCATTACTATGTGAATTGTCGTGGTACGTGCTCTACCAAGTATCACTGATGACATTTCAGATTCACATAGGAAAATGATTGATTCTTGTCTGTTTTACGCAAGAAATCCTCAGGTCATTTTGGTTTATTTATACCTAGATTCTTGTGTTAGCTTGCAATATCAAAAATCATGAAAGTAGTACTTAGGTCATCATGGTCTAACTCATACCATTGGTTCTTGTACTCTCTTTCAACATTTTAAAGGATCAATGATGATAAAAAGAACACTTAATGTATTGCTAAGATGACAACATTGCATTTTAGTTTGCATGGTTAAAATAGATTGCATCCATATTAGTCTTGAAAATGCATTTAGAGATTGTTGCAAAGATACCAAATTTCAATCTCAAAAGCTACACATATGCCCTCTCCTCATCATATCAATCATCTCTTCAATATTTCTTAGGATAATATAGATTTGTTATCCTAATCATCTCTTTCTGAATCATTTTCATTCAATTCAACAGTCTCACATTTCCATCTAATCCTAATCTATTAAGTTTAGCGCGAATCATTTAATCACATCCTTGGTTTTTTTTCCAACCTTGTTACAAGCCTTTATTCAATCATCATCATCATCGAGATGTATCCTTCCCTAACCTTTTGTGTTGTTTCGGGATGTATCCTGCCCTCATCATCAAAACTCTTATCATCATCATCAATCAATATTGGCTTGTAACTTGACCGGGGAAACATCATGTTTATCCTTGAATCCATTTGTGCTTACTTACTTTTCATCTTCTCCTTCCATTATCTCTTCCTTATCCCATCCCCTATCCTATTCATCATTTTGTATCATCAAGTATCAGTACATTAATGAATCCTATACTGGGGCATATCAATCAATTAGAGAAGTCAAACCACATATCCTAATCAAATATGAATCCACCTGCACTAGATGTGAAAATCCTCCTATAATCATAACATATCACAAATTAACAATCTTATCAATCAATCAATCAATCAAATCTAATCAACTCTGATGATATTTTGATCAAATCTTATGAGCATCTATCATTGATCCTCACCTATCATGAAGACAATCATCAATCAATCATTGAACCTTGCCTATCATGAGGTCAATTATCAATCAATCTATCATTGATCCTCACCTATCATGAGGTCAATCATCAATCAATCATTGAACCTCGCCTATCATGAGGTAAATCATCAACATCATCAAATCAATCAACTATAGTGATCATGAATCATCACACAAGGAGGCAATGCATGGAAACATTTAATCAACTAGAGGAATAAATATTTTTTTATGGGGAGATAAATTATTTCACCAGTATTTCTTCATTGAATCATCATTAAATCATCAAAATATCATAAAAATTTAGAAAATTTGAAAATTCATCGATTTATCTCCCGAGGGGGCATATAGTCATCATTATTCAAAAATCAATGTCTGGGACAGCTCTGAGGCATGTTGGAAATTTTTCATTGATGCTAGCAGCAACAAAAAAAAAATATTTGAAGCAATGTGTAAACACATCACTTCAAAGAGGGGCAAAATGTATACACCTAAAAATGGTCTGGATAAATTTAATTAATTAAATACATTTATTTGATTAATTAACCTTTGATTCTTCTACTATTAAATAAATAAAATTATTTATTTAATTAGTTCATTATTTTATTCTAATCACATTCTTTATTTATTCTATTTTAATTAAATAATCAACTTAAATAGTTTGATTTATTTAATTATTCATTTATTCCCTCTTAATTAAATAAACCATATATCCTATAGTTTTATTTAATTATCACATCTCCTCTTTATTACATTAAAAAATTCTATTTGTTTTCTTTATTTAATAATATTCTTCAATTTTCCAAATTATATAATGCTAATATTCTTCTAAAAGTGAAACTTTCAACTAAAATAAATTTTGGTTTATCCTTCCAAACAAATTTGGAACATTCACAGGAGATTTTCCTCTTGTCATTCCTCTTTTTCTTCCTGGTCTTCTGAAGGATTTCTCTATCATTTACATCTTCTTCTCCACTCAATTCACTCTTCTCCATTGATTTATCCAAATTGAATCTTAGCCTTTCTTTGCTGCCATGTCTCATTTTCCTTTTGAAAATCTATAAAAGAGCCTTCATCTACATGAAATGGATGCTAAATTTTGTGTAATCTTACTCTACAGGAATTCAGGCATTCAGGCATCTATAAATTCAAGCATTCAAGCATTTAGCATTATCACAACATTTTAGAAGCATTATCATGGCTGCATTTATAGTAGTTTCCTTTATTACAGTTTCTTTGTAGCTTCATCATAGCTTCATATAGGATTAGATTAGTGCAATCTCGTTCTCTAAATTATCATTTTAATAGTCAAGATGCTAATCAAATATGAGAGCTAATTGATTTAATAAATATTTAGAGATAGAGGACAATAGGACGATTTCAGAGGATTCTTGCTTTAAATTAGTTTAATTAGTGTTGAATCTTTGATGCAATGTCTTATTTAGAAGTGTTTTAGTTTGTTTACTTTATATTATTTTTCACACTTACACTATATAAATAAGGTGATTTATTATTGTAAGGAGATCTTTGTTTAGTAGGATATTATGTTTAAGATCTCTTTGAGATATAATGTGAAGTAGTTTATTGAATAAGGAGTAGTATATGGTATTACTTTATCTCAAGGGTTTATTATATTTTTACATATATTAAATATTAGGAATTTTGGTGCATAAACATATTTTTTGTGATAGATATACATTCTTTATTATTTTCATACTATAATTATAGGTGTAGATCTTAGAAAATAGTAACATATAACTCTCAAATTTGACCATTTCTATGTAACTGTTGGCAATTAGGATTACACCCTTAGTCAAGCTGAGCTTGGCTATCGTATTGCAACATGGAAACACTCTTTGACTTGTGGGTGAATCAATGAGTGAGAGCGAATCTCCAGAGTGGGCTGGTTCCCTCTAGAAAACCACCTAATCTAAAGACTTTCAAGGGAAAAGGGTAGGAGGAGAACTGAAAAATAAACCCTACATTCTAAGATGATTGACTAGAAATTTAGTGATCTTGACAACTTTATACTCACAACAATCTCTTTTAAAGCCTTCATCCTCACAATCCCTCTCTGAAACTATTCTAATTCATCGATAATTTGCACAAAGGCTCACGAATGGAAAAAAAATGAAACTTGAACTAGAATATACTCCTGAAACAAAACTCACAACACCATGACATAGAGAGGACTCAACTCTTGAATCATAGTCAACATCGATTGATATTGTAAGCTTTAGACAAGAAAATGGGAAGGATAAATATGCTACTTTATTGAAATGAAGGAGTACAAGATCAAAATCTGATTCAAAGAAGTTTACAAGTCTCTCTGTAGTGAATGTGAGCAAGAAACAAAATTTTGAACCCTAAGAAATTCAAAATTTCTCCAACTTATAGGCATCAAGTGACATCAATGGTTAGAATAGAAAAATCAGCTTCATCTGCATCTTAGAATGGCAACTTTTCAATTTTCAAGCTCAAGGAAAAGCCTAAAAATAGTAAAAAAAATCTGCTCCAAACTACTTCAAAAAGGTGCAAACTTTCCATCTCCAAAGGGTTCATAAAAAATCCTCAAAATCAGATGTGAACAACTCAAGAACTGAAATAGAAAGTCCAGTTTTTCATCTCTTTCCCAAATCTTCCCAAGAACTCCAACTCGAAATAGAAACCTTCAATAAGAACTCAAGTACTACTTTAGATAACAATTAATTAAGCAATTCGGAAGAATATTGTTTAATTAACATTTTACAATTTGCAATTTCAGAAATAGAAAGCCCTGCTACATTTCCCTTTTATGCCAACTTGACTTCAGTTTGAACTTAAATATTATAATTTTGCAATTATGAGAAAACTTCATACTTTGCAAAAACAAAATATTTAAAGACAAGACCCCTATACAATTGATTTTTCTATAAAAGAATTCATAAAAACTAATTCAAGCACATGTTATGTTTACTCCATAATTAAAGAGGGAAACTTAGAGTACTCAAAACTTAGACAAAGTTATGAGACCTAAGGTCCTTTAAATGATTTTTATGCTAGGCCTGAAATATTTCTAAGGCACAAGGAAAGCTCACCATAGAATGAAAGGATCAAAGCATATATGATTTTCTCTAAAAATCAAAGAAAAGAATTAAGGCTAGGTTCAACCTAGGCAGTACCACTCATAAGGAATTAATATGACATTTAGTTTTTAAAATAATTTGATTAAAATCACATTTTCATTAAACACATGGGGAAACCCTAACACCAAAACGACCCCTATCTCACACTTTGACCATCATTTCACTCGCCCAAGTTTGAAGAAAATGGTGCTCTACTACTAGCTGCCATGGAGAACTATGGTTTGAGCTAGAAACCTCACCATTTGAGTTGGTTTCATGTTGATTCTTGATGTATCTATCTCTACATTTGACAGTGATTCTTTTGTTTTCATTTTATTGACCTTTTACCTTCATTTGATAGAGGAAAATGGGCCTTTAGGCCACGACCATGACTGGTTTTTAATGTATTATGTGTGTTTCTTTGTTTGTGTTGCTCCTTTGCTTGTTTGGTCGCCATGAAAAAGCTCTATACAAGCTTTCTTGAGGAAGTTTGGTTGTGGGCTAGAACTAGTTTTCTCTCCTACAACCATGGTAAGTTTTGTTCCCTATTTTCAAAAGAATTTCTCTTAAATAAAAGCTTGATTTGTGAGCTTGTTGAGCAAAACATGTAGAGAATGAACTTTTTCTGAGAATAGCTATTGTTTTAGCCGTGACTTCACCATATGGGTTTCTTTATTTCTATATAATGACCTCCTTTTGGGCTCAAACCATGATCTAGAAATGTATGGCATTTGCTAAGAAAACTAAACTTGGAGAAAAATATGCATTTTGTTTTTTTCTTTCAAGGTCTTGCAGAACCTTCATGATCATGGCCATTAGCTTTAAAATCTCCATTTTATGAGGGCTCATGAGCTTGAAACCTTGTTATTTCTTTGTCATTTTCATTTTAACTTCAAAACCCCAAGTGGGTTTGCTTGGTGGGGAAAGAAAACCCACTCTTAGGCCACAACCATGATAGTTCTAGATATGGTTTCAATGTATCTTTCATTTCTTACACAATCTACTAAATATGCACTAGCAATTTTTCACTTCATTTTTTGGGCTTACTTTATTCTATTTTTATATATATTAAATATTACTTTATTGAATAAGGAGTAGTATATGGTATTAGTTTATCTCAAGGGTTTATTCTATTTAAATTACATATATTAAATATTAGGAATTTTGGTGCATAAACATAATTTTTTGTGACATATATATTCTATATTATTTTACTACAATAATTATAGGTGTAGATCTTAGCAAATAATCACATATAACTCTCAAATTTGAGCATTTCTATGTAACCTTATTATTTAATTTATTCTTATGAAATAAGAAAGATGCCTAATAGAATAAATGAATAATAAATAAAGGCCCCTCCCTCACATGCATTTCCACCTTAACACATTCCATAATATTTGGAGACTAGAAATTATTTATCATCCATATAATTAAATACAATTAATCAAGAATTAGGATTAAAAAGTGAATGGCACACCTTATCCTAGTAATGATGATCTAAGCATGGTTTATTTCTAATGTGAGACACATTTATTCTTTATCATGTGCAATTAGTTTCTAGGTGCACGCATTTATTAAAGGTATCTTTAATTAACTATGTGTTGTTATTAGTTCAATGCATTCTTGTTACTATTCATCATTTCCAATATTTTACAATCCACTAATGATAAAAATATATTGTGTACCTAAATCAGTATGTACTATGTGCATGAGATAATTAGTTGTTAATTTTGTAAGAGTTGGTATAGAATACTTTGTACCATGCAAGATTTAGCTGAAGATTATAGCCACCCAAGTTATAGGGACTTCATGAAAGAGAAAAAGATATTATATCTCACTCCCTCCCTCCCTTTCTCCCTTCATCTCTCTATCCCTCCCACCTTACCTCTCCCTATCTCCCTCCTTCCCTCTCTCTTGCATCCACTCTCTGCCTCTCCCTCCCTACCCCTCCCACCCTACCTCTCTCTACTTACCTATCTCTATTCCTTTCACCTTACCTCTCTCTACCTACCTCTCCCTATCTCCCTCCTTCCCTCTTTCTATCTCACCCTCTATTACTTTCTCCCTTTCTCCCCCCTTCCCTCTATCTACCTACCTCTACCACTTTAACTCTCTCTATACCTGCCTCTCTTTATTCCTTGCACCTTACCTCTTTCTACTTATCTCTCCCTAACTCCCTCCTCCCCTCATTCTCTCACTCTTTCTACCACTCCCACCCTACCTCTCCCTATCTCGCTCCTCTCTCTCTCTCACAACCTCTCTCTCTACCTCTCTCTCTACCTTTTCCACCCTACCTCTCCCACCCTACCTCTCTCTACTCCTTGCACCTCACTTCTCTATACCTACCTCTCCCTATCTCCCTCATTTCCTCTTTCTCTCCCACCCTCTACCCCCTACCCTACCTCTCCCTATTTCCCTCCTTCCATATTTCTCTTCCTCCCTCTACCTCTCCTACCCAACCTCTCTAACTCTCTCTACCTACCTCTCTTATTCCTTCCACCTTACCTCTCACTATCTACCTATCCCTCCTTCCCTCCCTCTATCTCTCCAACCCTACCTCTCTCTACAACTACCCCTCTCTTTATCCCTTGCTTTGTCCCTCCCTCCTTCCCTTTCTCTCTTTGTCACTCCCTCCCCCCTCTCTATCTATCTCACACACACTCACAACCTTTCTCTCTACCTCTCCCACCCTACTTCTTTCTACCTACCTCTCCCTATCTCCATTCCTCCCAACCTACCTCTCCCGATCTCCCTCCTTTCCCCTCTCTCTCCCTCCATCTGCATCTCCCAACCTCTATCCCTCCCACCTATTGAAGGTGTTGTTAGCACATACAACTTTCTAAACAATAACATGTTATTGTTTCTCTTGAAAAGTAGAAATCTACTCCAAGATTCCTTTTGAGTTAGGTCTTGAGTATGTGGGATAGCATAGTGGTTATTTTTAACATTTTTTAACAAGGGGCTTGGGAAATTAGGTTTTTGGAAATAATTTTTTTGACGTGTAGTAAAAATAATAGATCTAATATTTAAAGAATGAGTTGCACATTCATTTTTTAATATTTTTTTTTGTTATAAAAAAATATCACTTGAATGCTCTTTCTGGATTATTTCAATTTGATTTAAAATAAAATTCAAAATATTCAAGGTAATAATAAATACTTAAATAGATTCTAAACTAAGTTGACAATGGAAAGATCCATTCCATCAGCCACTTCTAAATGATTAAACAAAATCTCACAAATAGTTGTTAAGAAAATAGTCATCCACACAATTACCATTAATAATGATGTAATCTTTTGAGGAAATAAAACCAATCACTATAACTAAGATTTCATCAAATTAGAATGCCATCAATCATGCACAAATCTAAGATAAAATCTTACTTAATTATAGAATAACACATGATATTTCATTAATTTGTTCAATTCAGAAAAATAGAATAATCATACCATTACCAATACACCAAAATGAGATGCATGCAAAATAGGAATAATCCTTTGATTCATAAAAAAACAAATCTTCACAAAGCAAATATAAATTCATGCTAGGAATTTGTATGTTTTTCTTAAAAAAATACATCAAAATTACATCCTTTGGAATGATTCAAAGTCAAAAATATATAGGACGTGGGTAAGTGCAAAAAGATGGGTAGCCAAAAAGTGGCTACTTCACTTTTTCAACCCAAAATAGTGAAAAAATAGGCGTGTTATAGTAAAATGTGCTCTCATTATGGGTTGCTACTGACCAAGCCTAGGTTTAGTCATTACCAAGCCAAAACTTGGGCCCATTATAATGTGCTCCTATTATGGGTTTAATTTCAAAAAATGTGCACTTTTTCAATTCAGAAACGCATTGCCAAAATGTCAGCATGGTTTATTTTTTTTAGGGAAACTATATACATGAAATAAACATTTGAAGTATAAGATTTAGTAAATTTCCATATGTAACTTTCAACTTACGTATTTAAAGTCTAAGAAAGTATAAGTTGACATTTACATATGGGCATTTTCTTTCTTATACTTTAAGTTATATTTCATGTATATAGTTTCAAGATGTTTGAGAGTGGTTTCAAATCTCTAGGAGTTATAATGCAAATTCTATTTTTTGGAAGATCTTAAAAAAATTTAGATTTAGTCAAATTTCAATAATCAATATGTCAAATTTCAATAATTAGGAGTTCAAGTTTCAGTAATCAACAAGTTGTATTATTTCTCTCTCTCTCTCTCTTTATCTCACTCATTGTTTATCCCTTACACTCTAAACCTCTCTTTCATTATCTCCATCCCTTTATCTGACTCTCTCTCTCTCTTTTCTTCCTCTCTCTACCTACCATTCCCTCCGTCACTCCCTACAATTCTCTCTTATTTTCTCAATCTCACCGCCCTCTCTCTCCCTCCATTATTATCTATCCCTCTCTTCTTACCTATCTTCTCTCCATCTTCCAATCCCTCTCTGTACCTACCTATCCATCCATCACACCCTACCAATCTCTCTCTATACCTCAATTTATCACATTTCTCTCCCTCCCTCCCTCACTCCCTCTCTACTTCTCTATATCTCTCCTATCTCTAACTCTCCTTCCCTCTCTACTTATCTTTATCTCCTCTCTTCCTATCTCTACCTACCTCTCCCTCCATCACTCTCTCTATATTTATCTATATCTCACTGCTCTCTCCCTCCCTACCTCTCCCTCCCTCTCTACTTATTTATATATCTCCTCTCACCCTCTACCTACCTATCCATCCATCACTACCTACCACTCTCTCTATTGCTCTCTATCTCACCTCCCATTCTCTCCATCCATACCTCTCCATCCATCACTCTCTTCCACACTCTATCTCTCTCTCTCTCTCAATCTCTCAACCCTCCTCTATCTCTTTCCATCTTTATCTTGCTCTCTCCTTTCCTCTCTACTCTCTACCTCACTATTCTCTCTCTCTACTTCTCTCTCCCTCTATCTCTCCTTCCCTATATACTTCTTTCTATCTCTCCCTCTCCATATATCTATCTCTAGTTTCTTCATTCCCTCTATCTCCCTCTCTCTCAATCTCCCCAGCTTCCTCCTCTCTCTCTCTCTCTCTCATATTTCTCTCTCACTCTCTCCTTCCCTTTTTAATCTCCATCATTCTCTCTCTCCCCATCCCTCCCTCCCTCCTTCCCTCTCTAATATTACTTATCTCCCCATTCTCTCTCTTCCTTCCTCCCACCTACCTTCCCTCTCTACTTCTCTCTTTATCTAACGTATCCCTCTCTACCTTTCTCTCTCCCTCCCTTGTCTCTCTCTCTCTCAATCTCTCTACTTCTCTCTGAATCACCTCTCTTTCCTTCCCTCTCTACTTCTCCCAATGTTTGAAAGCCTAAACCCTAAACCCTACACCCCCATCCCTATACCCTCAACCTTATAACCTAAACCTTGAACATTATCCATCAACCATAAACTTAAAACCTAAACCCTTTATTCAATTGTGTACCCTAAACTCTCAATCGTAAAATCAATACCTTCGACCCTATACCAAATATTCTAAACCCTAATCCCTATACCCTATACACTTAACCTTGTACCCTCAAGCCTATACCTTAAATTCTAAACCCTACACCCTCAATCCTCGTCCATATACCCTATACCCTAAACCATAAGCATTATCCATCAACTCTATACCCTCAACCCCATACTTAAACCATAAAATCTACACTCTCAACCCTTAATCCTATACCTTATACCCTCAACCTTATCCCTATACCCAATATCCTAAACCCTAATCCATATGCCCTATTTACTTAACCTTGAGCCTCAACCATAAACATTATCCCTCAACCCTGAACCCTATACTTAAACCCTAAACCCTCAACCCTATACTCAATATCCATATACCCTACATACTTAACCCTATACCCTCAATCCTAAACACTATCCCTCAACTCTAAAACTTATACCTCAAACCCTAAAACCTACATGCTCAACCCTAATCCATATACCCTATACCCTCAACATTACACCCTAAACCCTACACATTATCCCTTGACCCTATACTTAAACCCTAAAATTAATACTCTCAACCGTTAACCCTATACCTTATACCCTAGATACTATACCTAATATCCAAAACCCTAATACCAGAAAACCTCAACCCTCAACCCTATACTTATACCTTAAAACTTACATTTAATCTTGTACCCTAAACACTCAACCCTATACCCTATATACTTAACCTTATACTCTCAAACCTAAACACTATCCTTGAATCCTAAAACTATACCTTAAACCCTAAACTCTACACCCTCAAACCTTATCCCTATACCTTATACCCTTAAAATTATACCCTAAACCTTGAACATTATCACTTAACCCTATATTTAAACCCTAAATCATACACTCTCAACCCTAAACTATACCTTATACCCTAAACCCTATACCTAATATCCTAAACCCTAATCCATATACCATATACACTTAACCTAATACCCTCAAACCTCAACCCTCAACCCTATACTTAAACCCTAAACCCAATACCCTCAACCATATACCCAATATCTTAAACCCTAATTCGTATACCCTATATGATTAACCCTATACCCTCAAACCTATACATTTAACCATGATACCTACACCCTCAACTCTCATCCCTATCCCCTACACACTAACCCTTATACCCTAAACTATAAGCATTATCCCTTAACCTTATACTCAAACCCTAAACCTCCCACTCTCAACCCCTAATCCTTTACCTTATACCCTAAATACTACAACCTAAATCCTATACCTTATATCTAAAACCATAATCCCTAAACCTTATACCCTCAACCCTCAACCCTTTACTTAAACCATCAACCCTACATTCAACCTCATACCTTAAACCCTTAAACCTAAACACAATACCCTCAACCCTATACCTAATATCCTAAACTATAATCACTATATCGTTTAAACTTAACCCCATACCCTCAACCTTGAACACTATCCATCATACCTATTGCTTAAAATATAATCCCTACACCATAAAACTTCATCCCTATACCATATACCCTCAATCCTTTTTCCTATATAGTTAATCATGTACCCTCAACCCTGAACACTATCCCTCAACCCTTAAACCTATACCTTAAACCCTAAATCCTACACCCTCAACCTTATAACCTAAACCTTGAATAGTATCCCTCAAACCTAAAATTAAACCCTAAACCTTACATTCAACCTTGTTGTAATCTAAACCCTAAACCCAATGCCCTTAACCCTATACCCAATATTCTAAACCCCAATCCTTATACCCAATACACTTAACCCTATACCCTCAACCTTGAACACTATCCCTCAACCCTCAATTCTATACCTTAAACCTTAAACCATACATCCTCAACCCTCATCCCTATACCATATACACTCAACCTTATACCCTAGACCCTAAACATTATCCCTCAATCCTATGCTTAAACCCTAAAACCTACACTCTCAACCCTCAACCCTATACCTTATACCCTAAACCCTACACCCTAAACCCTATACCTAATATCCTAAACCCTAATTCCCATACCCTAAACACTTAAACTTATACCCTCAACCCTATACTTAGACCCTAGACCCTCAACCCTGATCCCAATACCCTCAACCCTATACTCAATATCCTAAACCCTATTTCCTATACCCTCAACCCTAAACACTATCCCTCAATCCTCAAACCTATACCTTAAACCATAATCCCTACACCCTCAACCCTCAACCCTCATCCCTATACACTATAACCTCAACCTTATGTAGCCTAAACCCTAGAAATTATCCCTCAAACCTATACTTAAACCGGTAAACCCTATGCTCTCAACCCTTAACCCTATACCTTATACCATAAAACCTACACCCTAAACTCTATACCCAATATCCTAAACCATAATCCCTATACCCTATACACTTAGCTTAATACCCTCAAACCTCAATCCTTAACCCTATACTTAAACCCTAAAACTTGCATTCAACCTTGTACACTAATCCCTCAACCCTAAACCCTAATCCCTATACCCTATATACTTAACCCTATACCCTCAAACCTAAAAACTATCCCTCAACCCTCAAAATATACCTTAAACCCTAAACCCTACACCCTCAACCCTCATCTCAATAACATATACCCACAACCTTATACCCTAAACCCTAAACATTATCCCTTAACCCTATACTTAAACCCTTAACCCTACACTCTTAACCCTTAACCCTTAACCCTATACCATATACTGTGAACCCTACACCCTAAATCCTATACCCTTAATCCTATACCTAATATCCCAAAACCTAATCCCTATACCCTATACACTCAACCTTATACCCTTAACCATCTACCCTATCCTTAAAACCTAAACCCTACATTGATCCTTGTACCCTAAACCCTCAACTATAAACCCAATAACCTCAACCCTATACTAAATATCCTAAAACCTAATCCCTATACCCTCAACCCTCAAACCTATTCCTTAAACCTTAATCCTTACACTCTCAAACCTCATCCCTATATCATATACCCTCAACCTAAAACCCTAAACCTTGAACATTATCCCTAAACACTATACTTATACCCTAAAATATACACTCTCAACCCTTAACCGTATACCTTATATCCTAAAGGTACCCTATACGCAATATCTTAAACTCTAATCCCTATACCCTATACAATTAAATTTTTACCCTTATCCCTAAAACCTTAGTCCTCAACCCTATACTTAAACCATAAAATCTAAAGTAAACCTTGTACCATAAACCCTAAACCCAATACCATCAATGTTATACCCGATATCCTAAACCTAATCTCTATACCTTATACACTTAGCCATATACCATCAACCCTAAAAAATAGGGGAAAGGTGGGAGAGAGAGAAAGGTGGGAGGGAGAGAGAGAATTATGAGATAGAGAGGAGAGAGCGAGTGAGAGGGAGGGAGAGAATGGAGAGATAGACATGAGAGAGTGGGAGAAAAGAGGAGATATGGAGAGAGAGTGAGAGATAGGGAAAGATGTAGAGAGGGAGACATAGGTGAGATAGTGAGAGATAGAGAGAGATAGAGAGAGAGTGATGGAGGGAGAGGTATGTAGAGAGAGGGAAATGGGATATAAAGATAAGTAGATATGGAAAGAGAGGTAGAGATATAGGGAGGTGAGATAAAGAGGAGCGAGTGAGAGAGAAAGAGAGGGGAACAAAAAGAAAAAGAGTGGGAGAGAGTTAGGTAGAAGGAGAGAGATGAGAGATAGAGAGTAGAGAGGGAAAGAGGTAGGTAGGGATATATAGGTGAGATATAGAGAGAGAAAGATGAGGGAGAGGTAGGGAGAGATAGGGAGAGAGAAGATAAAGATAAGTAGATAGTAAAGGAGATGTAGAGAGAGGAGAGATAGAGAGTAGAGAGGAGAGGGAAGGAGGGAGAGAGAGGTATGGACGGAGAGGTAGGGAGGAGATAGAGGTGTGTGTGTGTGAGAGAGAGAGAGGGGGGGGGATAGACAAGATAAAGAGTAGAGAGAGATGGAAGGAGGTAGGGTGGGAGAGAGAGGGGAGAAATGGAGAGGTAAAGAGGAATAGGTGAGATATAAAGATGTAGACAGAGAATGATTAGATAGAGAGGAGAGGATGAGAGAGAAAGAGGGGAGATATAGAGATTTGTAGAGAGGGAAAGAGAGAGGGAAGGATAGGTAGGAGAGGGAGGGATAGATAGGTGAGAGAGAGAATTAGATTGGGAAGGAGGGAGAGATGAAGGTAAGGAGATTGAGATGGATAGAGAGTGGTGAGAGAGATAAAGAGATAAAGAGATGTAGAGAAAGGTAGAGAGAGAGGAAAGGAGGGAGGGTGGGAGAGAGGGGAGGGAGGGAGAGGTGATGAGGGAGGGGTGAGATAAATATAAATAGAGAGATAATGTTTAGATAGAGAGATGGAGAAAGTGAGAGAGATGAAGAGAGTGGTGAGATAGAGAGGAGAGAGAGAAAGAGAGAAAGAGAGAAAGAGAGAAAGAGGGGGAGAGAGGGAGGGAAAAAGAGAGCTAGAGAGAGAGAAAAGAGGGAAAGAGTTTGGAGGGGTACATAGGTGAGATAGAGAGAAAAATAGAGACATAGAAAGAGGGAGAGAGGGAGAGGGAGAGGGAGAGGGAGAGGGAGAGGGAGAGAAGTATAAAGGGGGGAGAGTGGGAGAGAGAGAATGGTGAGATAGAGAGAAGTAGAGAGGGAAGGAGTGAGAGGTATAGAGTGAGAGAGAGGTCTAGAGCATAAGGGATACATAATAATAGAAATAAATATGATACAACTTACTAATTAGTGAAATTTTACCTCTTGATTACTAAAATTTGATATGTTGATTACTAATATTTGACTAAGTTTGATTTTTTTGAAGTTCTTCATAAAAATAGAATTTGCATTCTAACTCCTAGATATCTGAAAGCACTCTCAAACATCCTAAAAATATGTCATGAAATATAAATTATAGTATAAGAAAGTAAATTTCCATATGTAAATGTCAAATTATACTTTCATGTATATATTTTCCCCTAAAAAAATGAATAAAGAGAAAAAAAGAGTAGAAAAAAATTTCAGTGCTAACCAAAACGTGAGTGTGTTATGACACGCTTGCATTTTGTCAATACATTCACAAAATGTGAGTACATTATAACATGCTCATGTTTTGTAAATGCTTTTTGGTGCATTTGGTAATGCATTTTGGCACATTTTTTGAAATTCATTTACAAGGAATAAATTACAATACAAAACATAACACGAGCGTGTTATAATCCACTCGCATTATGTCTTTCTTTGGGAATCCCCAAGCCTTAGGCTTTTTATTTGCTTTGGATTTCCAACCCAAAGGCTTGATGTGCCTTCCCAATGTCTTAAGATGTGTTTTTGAATGTTATATAGGATTTCATGTAATCCCATTCATGCTAACCATCTAGTTTGGACATGTTTCAAAGTCGAGTAAATTAAACATCTAGGTAATGTTAGGATCCATCTTAGCTATTTAGTGATGTTTTTTTCACATTTTGATATTTTTTGTTAATTTTTACTTTATTTTTTAACCATTCATTGAAATTTCAAATAAATTACATTTTTATAAACTAGACTCCATTTTATGCATATTCAAAAAAAAATATTTTCGATTATTTTTCAAAAATTATACGGGTAGCACTACCAAAATTATGTTTTTTAGGATGTGTCAACTTTGAAAACTAGTAAAAAATAAAATATTCATTAAAAAATAATCAAAATAATCAGTCAAAAACTACATGCTATTAGCTAATTTCTCATCGAAGTAATTTTAAAAATACCAAAAAAAAAAATAACCTTTTGAAGGAGCCACAAAAGATGCTATGTTATGTTTTTTTGATAAAAATAACACCAATTTATGTGGTTCCCTTTTTTGAACTCGGTAATCTCTACCATTTTCATAACAAATAGTAGTTTACAAAGTAGACTTGGAGCACTACAAACATTTTTTTGTTGCACCTTAAAATTTTGAGTGTAACTATCCTCAATTTCTCATCCAAGGTTAGTATTTCTTGATTTTAAAAAAATGGCCACCTAAGACCCCTTTTTTGCCTCCCAAATTTCTAAACTTACTCACATTAAGTTCCATAATTTTTGAATCTAAAACAAGAGCTAACTAAAACTAGCTTTAATGTCCTAGATCTATCTGAGTTTAACTAAAATTAAACTAAAAGATAAATAAATTTCCTTTTTTTAGTTATGATACCAACAAAACTTAAACTAAATAAACTAAAATCATAATTGAAAGTAAAATAAAATCAAACACCAGACCTAACATTACAACTTGGCATTGACTTATAACAATATTTATTGAAAAATAAAACACAAATGGGAAGTTTGACTTTAGTTAACTAGGGAAGCCATCGGTGAAGGAAGAGATCACTTCATTCATCTTCTTCATAGGTGGGCCCCAGTGATACTACAACTTTATTTTATGAATGAAAGACAAACTCTCCATTTGATCTTGTAACTAAACAAAGTTAGTTAACTCCTCTTAGAAAGAGCATAAACGTGCTTTCTTATCCATCAATTTTTTCAATAGCTACTTGAGTCACCTATCTCCACATAAGCTTCTTTAATTTTTCCAACATTTTAATGAAACTGTCACCAAGGAAGGCATTTCCCAAAATGTGTAGTCTAAACTTCCCACACAATGTTCAATCTTGGTCATAGCCTTTTTAGCTAGACCCCAATATTTTATGTATTTTACTTTTACTTGTAATGAATATATTGACCCTCAACTATTAAACCTTCAACCATTCAAGAAGTATATATACTAATATTCTTCTTCAATTACTACTACTTTGATAAAATATTCCATGGGTGTTCCTTTTATTTTGTTCAAAATTCAGATGTAATCCTCCCAACTCAATTTGGTGGGTTATACTATCCTCATCACTAATGCAATGATATGAATTTATTTATTTTCTTAGTAGTCTACTAGTTAAGGCCAAAAAATCACATTTCCATTGCTCTATAGTGGGAATCCATCCCTTAGGGTTAAAATTCCTAACCTCACCCTTCAAAGGGTGCTTGTAGGGTGGATTCAAAAGTAGTTGCATACACTAGTCCTATCAAATTTCTTATGCATGTCATCAATTGGGACACTTAAGCTTTGAGTTCCTCTTTAGTGTTTTTATTCTTCATCCTTTTAAGCACAACAATGACAGACACCTAGAGAGATTGATGCTCTCCTCGTATCTATACACCAAGATCAACTTACCTAAGCTAGTAATCTTCATGCCTCATCTGTGATTCAAATTTATCCACTAGAGGGATGGCTATTTGGGCTATTCTATTACCTTGCTCATCCATGGTGACTATTGATATTCTTATATCCCTTTTCTTATTCTTTATAGGAGATTGGAAGGCTTCTGATAATTTATATTTAGGATCATTTCTTCACCTCTTTGCACATATGTCCTCTACCTTCTTTGTATAGTATTAGTCAACTAAATAATCACTTTGGAAGACATATTTCTCTACATAGAGGAAATAATTTTGGTGTTATGAGATTCTTCTGAGTCAACTAGCTCAATCTCCTTTTGTTCTATTTTAGCTCTTATTTTCTCTTGATCTCCCTGAACTTGTTCATGTTTAACTCCTTGTTCAACCTCTTTCTCTCAAATTTCTTCACTTGTTATTTTCTCAATAGGAATTTCTTTCTAAATTTCCCTCTCTTCCAACACCTCTTCTTCCACTATCTTGTTTGGTGCTTCTTCACCCTAGATAGTTGGTTCATATTCATGAGAATGAGGAAGAGTAGGGTTGTGTGAAGGAGAAGGTGGAAGTGGAGGGCAAGTGAGTGAAGTGGAATCAAGAGGTGGAGAGGGTGGAGGTGCAGGTGGAAGTGATGGAGGAGGGTCATATGGATAATTTTGGGAAGGAAGAGGTGAAGAAAAAGGAGATTCATGAAGTGGAGTAGATGGAGGTTGATTTACGTATATTTTTGAATTGTTTCCTCACGTTGGAGATCCTTAATATTTTTCATCCTATGAGAATAAAATTCTTTGTAGTATCTTCCTTCTCTTTTGATCCTATCTAAAATATTTCTTTCTCCTTCTTTTCCAATGTTGTAGCCTTGGAAGATGAAGATTTTTAGATTTTAGCTATTGCAAAAAAGGATCATTTTCCTGTTTGAACCTTCTTGGTGAGATGTTTTGATTTGGGAAGCTCTCCATCATGGGAAAGGAGACATGAGTGATCTTGAAGAATAATTTTTCACTCTTGCAATCATGATGTTGATGATATCATCTTCTTTGATGGAAAAATATTCATTGAAGATTGACTGGTTCTAGATATGTTGTGCATTGTAGGTGGGATCCAAGACCTTCCCATTCTCCTTGAGGTCTTTGGCTACTCAGATATCTATATAAGACTTTATCAAATTTACCATCAACCGATAGTAATCCTTCATTCTTACCTCAAATTCCTCTTTTCAATTGACCCATTATCCTTAATTTTAGGCTCATGTATAAAGTAGGATCCTTTCCCAATTCAGTCAAATTGGCACCATGTGTTATACATTTCTAGGGAGTACTTGGCCAATTCTATTTCTACATTCTTGGTATTTTGGATGTTCATGCATGAGTACAACCCAAGCTTAACCATAAAGTGTATCTAGACTCATGATTTTTGGCTATCAACTTATGGAGATCTATATTACCTTCCTATAAATCTCCAATAGTATCATTTTTTATGGATATTGTAATAGAGAGAATTCACTAATTCTGAGTCTCTAGAATAGTGAAGAGTCTATAGGGAGTGTATGTCTCTAGATGTTACCTCAAGGATATAATCTCAAGTGATAGGTGATGGTTGAAGGAGATTTTATACTATGCTTTTTGGTTTTCTAATTGTTTATGAAAAGAGAAATCATAAGCTAAGTGAACAGACCTCACATGTCTTGTAAGATAAGTAGATAGGCTCTAAGTTAGAGGATGAAACCACAAACCAAGGATGAAAATGTGGCACACTAGTGTCTCTATGGCACACTGGTGTCTCTTACAGACTAGAGGTAGAGTTAGCCACCAAAAACACTAAGGGTCTCCTAACTACTCGTAATCTAAGGTTTGATAGTTTGTCTAAGCTAGAAAGATGCTAAAAAATGCAACAAATTACAACAACAAGAATAAAAATTAATAAGTAAATAAATTATCTAATCAAATGATAGATAATGGAAGAAAAAGGATTAACTCACCCTCCTACAAGCTCCTCCTAAAAATCATTTGCACACAAAAATAATGAAAATGTTGGGAATGTTTTTAGGTATTTCCTTGATCAAACCCACACTTTGTTGTTTCCACCTCCACAAACAACCATATAGACAATAGTACAAAAAGATAGATAAAGAACTGACTAGACATAGACATAGAGCATGTAATATAACATATATAATTTTTAGTAACAATGATAATACAATGAAATTAAATTTTACCCTCCCTCCAATGAGCTTGGTGAAGTTGAGAGGAAGATTAGTGCCTTGGAAGATTGAGACGATCATGTAAGAATGTGATGTAGGAGAGCTCAAACCTGCAAGAAAATATATAGAGCTGAAGGGAATGTGAGAATGAATTGTTAAAATCAAGAAGTGATAGAGTAAAATCCCAAGAATCAAATAGAATAATAATGCTCGAAGGAATAATATGGTCAAATTTCATGTAAATAATTCGTTCCTAAGAGCACTTGCACTATAGAGGTCTTACACTTCATGGGTAGATAGAATTGTAACATCCCAACAACCATAGGATGAGGAATATTGTATATATGTTAATGTGGTGGATGAATTTTTGTGTGATGTACAATCTTCCCTAACAAAAATTCCTTCATTGAAAAAAAATGACAAGGCAGGGACAAAAATGAAAGCTAAGAGGGCAAGTATTTGCATTATTGTCTTATTAAGCTAAAGTAAAGGTTGATGTTATGTGAAATTGCATAAGGGTGAAATTTTACAACATAACTTGTTGTCCCCACTTTAGCAATCATATGTATCTAAACATGTGTGAGCTAAAGTAGAAAGAGATTGAAGAGAATATAACCAAGGTGAAGAGGAAGCAAATCTCCAATATGGTATACCTGATGTAGAGGAGCTCCACCAAGATGTGAAGAGGGCATGGGTCTTTGATCCTACAAATCTAACTACAATCTCACCACAAAAATGTTAGCTACAAACAAAAATGTTATGAGAAAAATAGAAAAATAGATGTGAACCATAGATTTTTGGACCCAACAGGCTCTCTAGCTCTTATAGGGTTTTTCACCTAAAATCAGAGAGAGTAGATCCAAAAATGCTAAGGGTTCACTCAAATTATGCAATGAAGGATGTTTCCTATGCTAAATTAAGTAAACTAAGTTCAATTGACTAATCTCAATGAATGCAAATGGATGCAAACCTAAGATTTATACTATGTTTGAAAACACACTATGATATGCAAACAATGAATAAAATGAAGAAAATATGCAGAACAAAGATCAAAGGGATGAATTTGAGTGCCCCTGGATGAAGTTTGATGATATTGGAATGTTTGGAATGCTGGATGATGTAATTAATTTTTCATAGTGGGACTCATTCGCCCAAGGTGCTAAATTAGTCCACCTTCTAATGAAAAAGTGTCAGGAGCAAGTTTCTGATAGTCGAGATCCAAAATTTGACAAAACTCAAATTTTCAATCCTAAAGTGGGATTCATTTTCCAATGGTGACAAATAATTCCTCTCCCAATTTTTTGGAAAAAGAGGATACAAGTCTGCAACACCAAATCTTGAAAAATCTACTTGTCAGGTTGCAAAAGTCAATTCTGTAGGAAACGAACACAAAACCTTCACAAAGCTTGAAATAAAGATAAATTGAATTGAAGCACCTAGTTGACTTGTTATCCACTTTTCAACTCCTATAAACTTGTTAAATTTGCAAACAAAAGGCTGCAAATACACATGCAAAGGGGAAAAATGGTTAAGGGTTAGCAAATAGAGGTTTTCCTTGGTCAAACCCCACTTTGGTAATCAAACCCAATAAAAATAAATGAAATGCAAAGGAAATTATAAATAAATAACATGAAAGTGTCATAAACTTACCAAATCCTTGATAATGTAAGTCTGAAGTAATGTCAATGGTTGCTCGAAAGTGCTTAAATAATTGCTTGATGCAATGTTGTAAGATGCTTGAGTGTTTGATTGAATGCTTGAGTGATTGAGAAGATTGTAGGAGATGTAAAATGAGGTGAAAATCACTTATTTATACAAATATTATGCCTCAGTAACCATTCATACCTCATCATAGGATGATATCAAGTATATTTTTGAATAAAAACCCGAAAGAAATTTGAAATATTTTCAATTTTGGAGCCAAGAGGGACTCATTCGCCACCCATGGTGAATGGGTTCCACCTAGGGCTTGAATCTAGGTGTCAAGAATTAAATATTATTTAATATTGTTTGTTGGGAGTATATCCAAAAATACACTTAAATAAAGCATGTGAGTGTATAAAGTGGTCAAATAAGTCATAAGAACGGGATAAATAAAGGGAATATTCCTAGAAAAGTGTGAATCTTTGTTACAATACTTTACAACACTTCAAGATAGGACTTGATGATGTGTAAAGAGATGATTTTTTAGGTGTATTATATTAAATAGAGTCTAGAATAATGTGGAAATGTCTTACAAAACTTCCCAACACCTTCACAAGACTTCAATATTTGAATTTTAGTAGCTAAATAAGCATGTTCAAGCCATGTTACATCATAAAATTAGAGAAAAATATGTTAAAAACTATGAAACAAGACCTAAAAGTCCATGAAAATGATAAGGGACCATTTTTATATGGCACATTTAGCCCCCACTTTAGTGAGAGGAATAACTTGCTTCAGACTCACACTAAAGTAGTCATGAACATCGAGAAGAGGGTTCAATTGTACTTATGTTAGCAAGATGGAATGACAATGATCAAGAGGGATGATCAAGCCCCCAAGAAAAAAATCCTATACCATAGAAAAATGCCCCCTTTTCATTTTCATGGCCTTTTAGGTCTTGTTTCATCACATTTCATATGTTTTGTCTTAATATTTCATTGCAACATGGCTTGAAAATGATTATTTTAATGCTAATTATTAAATATTGAAGTCTTGTGAATATGTTGTGAAGTGTTGTAAAAAAATTCTACATTATTCCAAACTCTATTTAATACAATTTACTTAGAAATCATCATTTTACACATCAACAAGTCCTATTTTAAAGTCCTTTTATGTCTTGTTATCAAGATTCACACTTTTCTAGGAATTTTCCCCTTATTTACACTTTCTTATATCTATTTGGACATATTTATACACTCACAAGGTTTATTTAAGTGTATATTTGAATGATACCCTGACACACCACATTAAATAGAATTTAATTCTTGACACTTGAAATCACCTTCAAGGTGGGACCCATTCACCATGGGTGGCGAATGAGTCCACCTTGACACAAAAATCAAAATAATTTCAAATTTCTTTCAAGATTTTATTCATTTTTATACTTGATGTCAGCCTATGATGATGTATACTCAGTACTAAGACACAATAATGGTATAAGTAAGTTAAGTTTACCTCATTTTAACATCCAATAATATCATTAAGCATTTACACAATCCATCAAGCATTCAATCATTCAAGCATAGCATTTTTTCAAGTTCTTTTGCAATAGATCATTAAGCAGCCATTAAAGCATCTTGGACTAGCCATTGAAATTGATTTGAATCTACATCTACAAGGGTTTTAAGGTAATTTGTAATAATTTTATGTTATTCATTTATCTTTTCCCTTGCATTTCATATATTTTTATTGGGTTTGAGTACCAAAGTGGGGTTTGACTGAGGCAAACCCCTATTTGCTAACCCACCAACATTTTTCCCCTTTTTTCTTGTGAAATTTTTGTAGATTTGATAGGTTTTAAAGGTGTTGAAAAGTGGGATCAAGTCAATTGAGCTATTCAAGAAATTACATCATCATTTCTCTTCTTCTAAGCACTTTTTTTTTTTGTTCTATAGAATCTAACTTTGGTAACCTGACATTCCAGATCTCACAAATCTGATGTTACAAAGTTGTTGATTGTACAACCATAAATTTAGGATTGGATTGATTCACCATCCTTGGTGGATGAGTCCACCTTGACATCAAATTTCACATTTTGTCAAATCTAGGATCACTATAGACAAAAACCATTTCCCGACAGTCTTTAACTTGACAATGGACTGATTCACCCTCCTTGGCGAATGAGTCCATTAGTGAATTTTTTTTAATCTCAAATCTAAATTCCAAACATTTCAATAGCCTCAATTCACTCCCAGGTGCACTCTGATATCACCCATTTCTTTATGTTATGTATATTTTACTCATTTTGTTCATATTTTCATAACACGCCATGTTTTCCACTATTTCATAAAAGTTAGCTTTGCACTCATTTAGTTTAGTTTCAATTCAGCTATTGCACTTATTTTAGTTAATTTAGCATACATCACATAACACATTACATAACCTGAATGAACCCTTGTGATTCTTGGTCCTAATCTCTCTCCTTTTAAGTGAAACACCTTGAAAGTGTAGAGACCCATTAGAGCGCCAAAAATCCATGGTTCAAATCCCATGAAAAAATAAGCACAAGAAGAAAGGGACACATAAGGGTTGAGAATTAGATGAAGGTTCGATCATCAATCCAACTAGTTTTGAATAATATCTAGGCCAAAAGAGAATGTGTACTCACTCTAGGGCGACATAACACATGATGATTTTACTGGGTGAGAAGGCCCAACTATATACTTAGTCTGGGGACACACAACTTATGTCTATCCATATGGTGAGAAAGCCCAAAACTAGATACATATGCTAGTTGGTATGCACTCACAAACAAAAAAATGGCTATGGGGAAAATTCATGCCACTAGGTGGGCTTCTTGTTCAACCATATTAAATTTATACCTCATGATAAGTTTAACAAGGTGCCACAAAGCAAAAAGGAAAAGTATGTCAATTTGAGCTTCATGAGACAAGAAAATATTTGTATGCTTAGAAGTCATGAACAAACAAGATGGCACCATAGGCATGCAAGTTGTGTTATGCAAGGTGGCCAAACAAAATGCAACAATGTATAAAAATGTAATGTGAAATATATTCAAACGAGTCTTGTTCAGTTTATGTAATGTCAATCGCTTAGGGAACATTGTGTCTAATGTCTCTAAGAGAGGACCAATCAAAGAATAATATATTCACAACTTAGGGGATGTAGTGCATCACATCAAACCAAAAAGAGGAATGTAATATGCTAAGAAAGATCACACTTATGAAGGACATCACACCCAATGTCATCCACAAAGTGACAAACACATCATATAAATAACAAGGTTGCGCCAAGAACAAAGAATGCAAATGAATTATGGTATTGTATGCCCCCCACTTTAAAGGAATTGCTACACACTTGTATTTTTGTAATTTCTTTAAAGTAGAAGAAGAAAGAGAATGCAAAAGGAAAACAAGACTTGAGAGCCAACTAGGAAAGCCCTATGCCAAGTCATATGTTTCAAAGTTAAGCTATGTCATGTCAAGGGAAATGAAAAGAAAATAAAGCATACCAAACATAGAAGGGATCTATGAATTTGGGGTATGTATGTTCGTTGTTGCAATGTTTTTATGAAAGAGTGCGAAACTTTCATCATTCCCATAATACATAGAACGAGAAGAATGACACATAAAGAGTGAAAAAAAAGGAAAATAAAGATTCATTTTGGGTCAACATGGAAGACACATTGCATTCTCAACACCTTGCATCATCCCCAAAAGGAAAACAAAAGAAAAATAAAATAAAATGAAAGAAATTGAAAGAAAATAAAAAATCTTTCGAGTCAACATGAAGGAGACATTTTGGTCTCAATGCCTTGTGTCATTCACAAGAGGAAAAACTCAAGAAAAGACAAAGAAAAAGGAAAAGAGACCTTATGGGTCAACATGGAAGAGACTTAGGGAATCTCTATGCTTTGCGTCATCCCCAAAGGAAAACACAAAACAAAAAGATAAAATTGAACAAGGTGAAAAGAAATGTATGACATATAGAAGAATAAAGGTACGAATAGAAGAAGTGTACAATGAAAAAGATGACATCAAATACACGATACAGGGGAACATAATACGCACATAGAAATAAAATAAAAAGAGAATAAAAAAAGACTAGTGGGGAATATGCAAATCAACCATCTAATAGGTCATCCACCTCCCAATCATGGTCATCATACTATAAAAGTGATTGAATATCCAACAGAGGAATTACAAGTTCCAAGCTAGGGGAATCACCAAGTTGTGCAATTGGTATAAGAGATTCATCGTCTAAGCTCATAGAAGAGGATAATAAAGAATTCAAATTAGTGTGCACCTCTTCATCAATTTTAGCCATCTCTTCATCATCATCCTCATCAAGATTAATGACAACAGGATGAGAAAGAGTGATCTCCAAGGAAGGATGTATCAGTAATGCTGGTTGTTGTATAAGTTCAGTTTGTTGTGATGGTGATGATGGAATATCTTGTGGTGGGTTAGGAGGATTATTAGGAATTATCTCTATTAACAATGGAGGTTGGTTTTCTTTATTGGTTTCATTTTTCATTTGTTGAGTGAGAAAATGACAATGATGGCGACACTCTCTAGCACCTTGATTTCATTTAATTCTATTTTGAAGTTGTTTAGGTGTTAGAGTGGATTGATCAACTGTATGCTCCTTTGTTTTAGAAGGAGACAGATCAATCACTTTCTCCTTAGGTTTATATACTTGTTTAATTCATGAGGGCAAGATCAGATTACTTTCAACATCCATGGGTATCTTAGACAAAGAGGTTGAAGGATCAGATTGTGATGGAGTATGTAAGGGTTGTTCATTGTTAGAGGCAGTGTGAAGCATGGTCTCATCTATAATAGGAGATGTGGAAGTGATCAGGGATGTACCATGAAGAGACAATTTAGCTATCCTTTTGGCTTTAAACTTTTGATATGCTATGAAAAAGAAGTCCTTTTGAGGTGTAATGGGTTCCATGGGTTTGGGCCAAAAGGATTCTAGGGACAAGTTGCCTTTAGAGGAGAGGGGATTAAATTGGCTATGGTGAATAGTAAAGATTTCATTGTCATGTGGAAACTTCAAACACTTATGAATGACTAATGGGACCACTTTCATTGAGTGAATCCAAGGGTGGCCTAGCTGTAAACGAAATTGGTCAAATTGTGGAATAATTGAAAATGTTCCATCTAATGTTTTTTGTCCTACTTGTAAGGGTAGCATGATTGATCCGATCGTAGGGAATGCAAAACCATTGTGTGTTTTTATCCATGCTGTCGCTCTATCATAATCATCTTGATATAAGTTATGTAGTAGCAAACACTCCTTTGTGATCACATTCTCATGACAAGTGAAATCTATTAATATACCATTAGTAGGCTTATCATAGATGTGTCCAACTATGTAGAGAGGACCATCATGAAGCTTTGGTAGTATGCTTTTATCAGAAAAAGTGATATCAAGAGATTTAGTGGTTTTTCCCTTACGAGGGATAACATCTATCGTAGCTACAAGATTATCCATAGGACTATTTTCAATAACCATTAGAGATATATCATGTTTCTCATTGTGTGTATCAATAGTCGTTACATTAGTATTTGAAGGTTTGCTAGCCTTGACAAATGAAGTAGTATATTTAGGCATAGGGTTGGTGAAAATTTGTAAATTTTGGTTAGGGGGTGCAACAAACTTATTGCCTCTATCATTAACACCATCAATGGACAATTTACTTTAATCAATGAGGTCTTGAACTAAATTTTTTAGATGCTTGCAATGTTCAATTTCATGCCTATTATGGAAATGGAAGTGACAATACTTAAGCATTAGGCTTGAAGTTGGGTGGTAATGGTTGGATTGGATCAAGCAATCTGATGGGTGGCAAAGTGAGCATGTGGTTTTGGATTAATTGGTTCATTGTATGATGGAGGGAGTCGAGTAAAGGAGTGAATTGTCTCTTAGGGTCCCCATAATGATAAGGCACAGCTGTCTTAACAGTGGCCATGGAATTTTGAACTTGTTGGGTGGGTTGTGGTTGTGCAGGTGGATTGAATTGTAAGAAGCCTCTATTTGGTTTACGAAAGTTTTGATTGTTATTATTTTTTTGATTATTATGTTTAGGTTTGTCAACTTGGATAGAAGTGGAGTTTGAATCATGACTTGAAACTAAGTTATGATATTCACACAGGGTTGTGCATAATTGCACAAAGGAAGGGAATTTCATCATAGTTAGCTTATCCTAAAGGTTTCTATGAAAATTATCAATAAACATCTTTTGTAGATGTGCATCAAGAATCTTAACATCTATTTGAGCATACATAGATTGGTAACATGAGATAAAATTAGTTATTTTTTCATCTACGTTTTGTCTACATTGCATGAGGTCTGCCATTTTCTTTTTAGGTGTCATGTGGACTTGAAAGTTACTTAGGAAAGCATCCACCAACTCATTGAAGGAGTGGATGGAATGATTACGAAAGTTAGAAAACCACTTTAAGACTCTATATTTTAAAGTCCTAGGGAAAATTTTGGCTAAAAGTCTCTCATCAAGGACAAAATCACTAAATAAAGTTGTGTAGTCATTAACATGGTTGATAGGGTCTCCTTTACCTCTGTATTTCTCAAAATAAGGAATTTATATCTCGTGTGTCATTGAGGTACATAAGATCTATAAGGATAAGGGGCTTCTATGGACATGATATGTGATTGGAGTGGTTTGACCTTGGCTAATGGTGGAAAGTTGATGTTACATGGAATTGACTATGTTAAGGAGTTGTGTAGGGATAGGATTAGGATATGTAGGTTGAGATGGAAGAGAAAATGGGGATGGAGTGTAAGTGATGTTAGGGGAAGTGAAAGGAATGTTAGGAGGTGTAAAAGTAGTGGAAGGGATTTTTGATTCCACAAGTGAAGTAGGAATGGTAGGTGGAATTGTGAAAGAAGGAGCCACATAACTAACTTGTTGCATAGTTGAAGTGACTTGTGGATTGGTATAAGTTGGTATGGATGTGATGGTTGAAGGGGGAGGAGCTTGAGATCCTCCTTGGCTAATAGGATTGGTTGTAGATTGGGTATTAGGAGGGGCATGTTTATTGTAAATATCAGCAATCTTCTTTAGGACTATCAAACCATCATCATGTTCAAGCAAACGATGAAGATTATCAATCGCAGGTATGGCAATTTTGGATACATTCTCTAGTGACAAGTCTTGTTTTAAATGTGCAAATTCTTCATGAATATTAATGACCTTATCTTGAGAGTTGTTTTGGGTGTCAACATTCATTGGATGGAAGGGTGAAGGCATAGTATTATTGTCAATGCCTAATACACCATTGTCCATACTAGGAGTAGGAGCTCTTGAGATCCCAAGGTCCACAACAAAAGTGCTATCATGGGATTCCATGAGTCTAGAACTTCATCTCACCAAAGGATTATCAATGGAATACCAAAAACTCATACAAATACCACAAAGGAGGGAGGTGACTCAAATGAAATTTAATCTAATATGTATAAATGCTAATAACATAAATACTACTAACTATAATAGAAGTCTTACAAAAAATAGAGATGCAGAAAAAATGCCAGAAATGTTGTATGAAAAATGCAGAGGGACTAATTCACCCTAGGTGGCGGATGAGTCCCAGGATGCAATTTTTATATGTCTTTCAGAGATTTAAAGATGATTATAATGTAAAAGAGAATGCAACTAAGTATGCAGAATGTATATTTTTTAGTTTTTCAATTATATGTAATGCAAAAATGAAGTCTAAGCTAACTTTCACTAATGCAAGATAAAAACAACCTAGAATACAAAAACAAAACAATGTCCTAATTGAATGTTAATGAAAATGTAATCTAGGATGCAATATGCAAATGAAATAAAAACATTCAAAGTGTTCAAGAGTAAGGTTCACCAAAATGAACCGTATATTTTTGGACCCAATAGGCTCTCTAGCTCTTATAGGGTTTTTCACCTAAAAGGAGAGAGATTATATCCACAAATGCTAAGGAATCACTCAAATTATGCAATGAAGGATGTTTTCTATGCTAAATTAAGTAAACTAAGTGCAATTGACTATTCTAAATGAATGCAAATGGATGCAAAACTAAGATTTATACTATGTTGGAAAACACATTGTGATATGCAAACAATGAATAAAATGAAGAAAATATGCAAAACAAAGATAAAAGGGATGAATCTGAGTGCACCTGGATGAATTCTGATGCTATTGGAATTTCTAGAATGTTGGATGATGTCACTAATTTTTTTATAGTGGGACTCGTTCGCCCAGGGTGGTGAATTAGTCCACCTTTTGATGAAAAAGTGTCGAGAGCAAGTTTCTGACAATCGGGATCTAGAATATGACAAACTCAGATTTTCAATCCTAAGGTGGGATTCATTCACCACTAGTGGTGAATCAATCCTCCCCCAAATTTTTAGAAAATCAAGAGACAACTCTGAAACACCAGATATAGAAAAATCTACTTGTCGGGTTACCGAAGTCAGTTTTGCAGGAAACAGACAAAAAACCTTCACCAAGCTTAAAATAAAGATAAATTGACTTGAAGCACAGGTATGTGCAGGATCATCATGAAAAAAGTAGGCCCTTAAGTGGCAAAAAAAATAGAAAAATTAGAGTTAGGCAACTTGATGTAAAAATTTGAATAAGTTATCTATATTATTTCAAAAATATGTAACAATAGAATCAGAGTAAATTGAATGTAGTTTCTAAACTACTAGGTTTGTTTAAAAAAAAAGAAATCTATTTGGTGAAAATTTAAAATTTCCAGTAGTACTTAAATTTTAGGGAAAAATAAGAAGTAGGTGTCTATCTAACCACCCTAACCACAATAAAATGATAATATTTTTTCATAATATTTTAGATATAAGTAGAGGACTCATGTCCCGATGTGATCATGCATATTTTTTTGTAATTTTTTTTCCAAGTGAATAATCAATTATGATTTTTTTATTACAAATTTTTAAAAATATAAAAAATTTGTATGTCTGACCACCTTAACTTGGTCAAAACTTCATGAAATTAAATTTTTCTTTTTTTTTAATCCTATAGTATACGAATCATAGAATGTGACACATGTTTTGGATTCAAAAAATGTGATATCATTCGAAAGCTATAGATGTTTTTCAATTAGTCTATCAATCAGGACTTTTGTCATAATTTGAATAGAAAATGAATGATAATTACTTATTAAATTCAAAGTAAAGAATAATTTATATTGGTGGAAAGCTGAGAATTTCCTTTGAAAACCCTTTCCGTTTCATCAATTTTGGGTAAAAAAAAGTCGTCAGCCACATACCCATCATATTGCCAGTTTTTGGCCCATCATGATCTTGCACATACCCACACCTAGTTGACTTGTTCTCCACTTTTTAACACCTATAAAATTGTTAAATCTACAAAAAAAGGATATACACATGCAAAAGGGTAAAATGGTTAAGGTTTAGCAAATAGGGGTTTGCCTTGGTCACACCCCACTTTGGTAATCAAACCCAATAAAAATAAATGCAATGCAAAGGAAATGATAAATAAATAATAGCAAGTTTCATAAACTTAGCAAACCCTTGATAATGCAAGTCTGAAGTAATGTCAATGGCTGCTCCAAATTGTTTAAATAATTTCTTAATGAAATGTTGTAAGATGCTTGAGTGTTTGATTGAATGCTTGAGTGATTGAGAAGATTGTAGGAGATGTAAAATGAGGTGAAAATCAATTATTTATACAAATCTTGTGCCTTAGTAACCATTCATACCTCATCACAGGCCGACATCAAGTATATTTTTGAATAATAACCTGAAAGAAATTTGAAATATTTTAAATTTTGGAGCCAAGGGGAACTCATTCACCACCCATGGCAAATGGGTCCCACCTAGGGCTTGAATCTAGGTGTCAGGAATTAAATTGTATTTAATATTTTTTGTTCGGAGTATATTCAAAAATACACTTAAATCAATCATGTGAGTGTATAAAGGGGTCAAATAAGTTATAAGAAAGGGATAAATAAGGGGAATATTCCTAGAAAAGTGTGAATCTTTGTTACAATACTTTACAACACTTCAAGATAAGACTTGATGATGTGTAAAAAAATGATTTTTTAGGTGAACTATATTAAATAGAGTCTAGAATAACGTGGAAATATCTTACAACACCTCCCAACACCTTCGCAAGACTTCAATATTTGAATTTTAGTATCTAAATAAGCATGTTCAAGCCATGTTACATCATAAAATTAGAAAAAAATAGTATGAAATCATCAAGGGTGACATTTTATTAAACTAAATTTAGCCCCCACTTTAGTGAGAGTATGAACTTACACTCAAATTCAAACTAAACTAGAAAAATCTGTCAAGAGGGGTCCGATTGTACACATATTGAAGAGATAGGAGTATAAAGGATAAATGGAGGTGATCAAACCCCTAGGATCCAAGATCCCATAGAAAACCAACATAAGCACAAACGAACACACATATGTATGAAGTGCATGAAGATAACATACACTAATATACAATGTCGAAAAACATGAAGCATACACAATGAAAACACATGGCATAACATAACACATAAATGAAAATAAAATAAAATAAAATATAATGTAGACACAATGCAAACACAAAGAAAACAAAAAAAATACACATAACAAAACATAAGGTTAGTACTAAAATATTTGAGTTATTAAGGTAAAGATACCTCAGTCTTAAATTGTCATCCAAAGAACAAATATTAGCTCCTATGAGGACTAGCAAGGTGTGTTATGCCACATCACTCATGAAACGCATGGCTCCATTGGAAAGAAATGTGTATCATGTTAGATGGCCATGTTAAAAGGTGTTCATGACACACACCATAGCAAAGTCTGATATTTACTAGTTGAATCACAAATAGGAAGGAACATGTGCTAGTGAAGTTTGATATTTACTATGTGAGCCCCCAAGATAAGGTAGAAAAATGAGAAACACATTAGGTCTAGTGAGTGTACCACTTTTCACTTGGTTTGTACCCATAACCATAACAAGAGTTATAATCCCTAATAGCCTTGATAAGGTGCTACAAAATGGTCAAAATATTATGTCAATGCCACACTAAGCTCAACACCCATGAACAAAGTCATGAAAAAATTCCAAACTCACCTCAAGGGGTGTCTAAATGATGATAGAATAAGGCTAAAACCTCAAGGGGTATTATAACAACATCACCACATGAGATGATTCACAAAAACAAATTGTATTTTCTCAGTATATAAAAGGTCACACCTTAAGGAACATCACACATGACATCACCACTAAGAGAGGACAAGTCAAGGAATAAAAATATCACACCTTAGGGAATACTAGACATAGTATTACTACAAAGGATAACATCATATGTAGAGAAAAGATGAAAATTTAGGGGATGTTGAGCCTAATATCACCATAAAGGATGCAATAACATAGATCAAGAAGGTAACACTTTGATTGAAAATGTCACACTTCCTAGGATATGTATACTATCATCACTAAAAAAGGACCATTCCTTATGAAAACAATGAGTGGGAAACTATATGCCTCCCTTAAAATGTTAGTGTACTTGCTACACTAATGTTTTAAGGAGAAACAAAGGGATCTCTTTCTAGAATAAATGCACCTAACACAACGCTACCTAACCCCTTTCCCCAATTGTACGAAAAAAGGTGAGCAAAAAAGGGTTATAATGTGTCGCTCCTTGTGATAATGAAAATGATTGCATAAAGACAAGTTTATACCCCCATGCAGGGTAGTGAGTATGTTGTGATACTACAACTAACACATGGAAAGGAGAAACCACTAATGTTATTGATTAAGTGAAGGTATTTTTGATGTTATTTAAGGACAATAATGAATACCTTTTATTGTTTCTTATGTATTAGGCTCTACACGTACATAGATCCACCTTGTTCTTTGACACCACATCTTTTTCCATTATAACCAAATTGTTTTATAAGTTGATAACCTCTTCCATAAATTGCTTCCATTTCTTTAAAGAAATGTGTATTTTCATGATCATATTCATCATAAGTGGATGTGTAATTGTGTTTTCCTCTTTTTAAGAAGTGGTGGATGATTCAATGTTGGATTGTGTTGATACCATAGCTACTTCTTTATCTCTTTTTTTTTTTGTGTAATCTTGTATTCTCCCATGAATGTAGGTGTAAAATCTAATGATCCCAAATCATCATCCAATAACTTCATCATAGTTGAAAGAAACTTATATTTATCCTTGAATTCTAAAGGTTCCACTTTTGTAGTTGGTGTAAATGTTGTAAGAGGATTCTTCATTCCTATTTTAGTTTGTAATAAATTTTCAAATTTTAGATCAAATTTTATTGTGTAAACCTTATTGTTGTATATGTATTTCATTGAATTATGAAGCATGGAAGTAACTCCTTTCATCTCATGAATCCATGGCCTCCCCAAGAGAATATTATATGAAAGATCATGGGGCATGACATGGATGGGATTTTTCAACACAACCTTACTAAGTTTAACATGTAACGTTATCATACCAAGCAGTTTTCTTTTCCCGTTATCAAAACCTTTGATTGTTAAATCAAAAAATTTAATTAAATTTTCATTTTTTTTAATTTTATCCAAAAGAGTTACATTGCAAACATTAAACCATTAACCATTTTCAATAATGGTATGTCTAATCCCAACCTTGTCAATAATAGTCATGATCATCACATCATGTTTTTTTCATTTTTGAAGGAGGTAATTCATTTTGATGAAAGACAATGTCCAAATTAGGTGAATTCATAATCCCAATGAAAGTTTTCATATCATTTGGTTGTGAAATAGGAGGGATAACAACATTTTGTAAAGCATTTTGAAGAATGTCATGGTAAGAAGGTGTTGATTGAATCAAATCCCAAAAGGATATCATAGTAGGGGTATTACGAAGTTGCTCAACAAGATCAAATTATTTACCACTACACTATGAAATGTTAGGTGTGGGTGGGAGATATGCTTGAGACAATGGGATGGAATTTGGTGTTTTTTTTGGTTGATTATTGTTTCTAGTGTTATATGTGTGAGATACATTATGATAACTTGGTTGATGTGGCACACAATTAATATTAAGTTGATTTTCAAAGCTTAGGATATGCCCATGAGGTTTAGGAGGTCCTATAATTAGAGGACTCATAGAAGGTTCAAAAGGAGTGTTGGGAGGTCTAATAACTAGATGAATATTAGGAGGTCTAAAAGGAGTTTTATGAGGTCCAATAAATAGAGGAATCTTAGGAGGTCCAAAAGGAGTTTTAGGAGGTCCAACAATCAAGGTATATCTAATATCCAATTGTGTTATCATAAGCTCAATGGATTTGATATCTTGTTGATGACCTTCTATTGAGAGGGATCTAAGGTGACATTAGTATCTTCATCTAAGCAATCCATCTTACTATATTTTAAAAAAAAATTATCAATGATTTCATCTTATTGTTCCATAATATCTTCCCAAGTGGGGGAAGCATTGTGAGAGGTACAGAAAAGATTCTCATGATGCTCAATGATTCGAACTTCAAACACCAAGATACCTTTATCATAAGTAGGAAAGGTATCAAGAGAAGGACAACTATGGTTGTCATGATTGTATATATTATTGCATCCTCTTGCACAAAAAAATTCTCACAAGTAGAAGAGATGTTGGGAGATGAATGAAGACTAGGAAAAGTGATATTAAGAAACATGTCAATGATTTCATTCTCTTGTGTGAAGATACTCTCACAATTAGGAGAGATATTGGGAGAATGACTAATATTCTTGTTAATGACCCCATTTATTTTCCCTAGATTGTACTCATAAGTAGAGATATTATACTTATACAAGCCATTCTTTACCATATTAAAACCACATCTTTGAAAAGGAAACATGTTTTACTTACCTTATGTATCAAATGATCAAAATCAGCTAGTCTTGTAAATAGAATTGAAAATAAAATATTAGACATTCATAAAGGACACTGAGAGAGTTCTTCCATAGAAATGTAAGCCAAAGATAGTAGGAAAAAGGTGCCCAACTAGGATATAGGCACCCAAGGGCATCTGAGTCCTAGATAGGGGATTTGAAAATTCAAAAGTTGATTATGTAAAGAAATGCTAAAGGATTCTAGATCTATTTGCAATAAGTTTGAACAATTGATATTTTTCTATATTTTGTTCAATTTAAGACAATGTACTTCAAAATGCAAGTGTATAAAAATTTTGAAAATGTTTTGACAAGTTTTGAATGCAAATTTTATATCTAAAATGTAATAAAATTTGGATAATTCTAATATACCACAATCTGAAAGTGATGATTTTGATGCAACTTTGAAATCAAGCAATGAAATACTTTTTACTTTCTGAACTATATAAAAGATGCCTAAATGCATGTAATTTTGAATTCCAATTCAGAAATCTACAAACACTAATAGAATGAGTAGAGAAAGACAAAAATTTATTAAAGTTGGGAAATGATAGGGTACAAGGATAGAGGTTCCCAAGGGTGTTTGAGTCCTTGATAGGGTTTCTATAAATTAAAAATCTGAATGTTTATGTTGTTGTTTAAGGTTATTGTTTCTATCTACAAACGGGTTTGGTAGTGACATTTTGTCTAGAATTTCTTCAATTTAAGATAATGTGATTTAAATGCAAGTATGCAACAATAAAGAGAAATTTTGAATGTAAATTTTATGATTAAAATAAACCCTAATGCAACCTAAAATGCAAGATGTGATGCAAATATTTTTATTTTTTTATGTTTTTATGATGCAAAAAACCCTAAAGGAGGAATGTCAAGAAAATCCTAGATATAGGGTGAATTGCTTTATATTTCAGAACATTAATTATGTTAGAATGTCAAGTTCACCAAAATGAAACATAGAATAAGGTGATCCTAAGTACTAAGTGATTAGAACAATGGGATGTTAGCCCTTTTCCTAGTGTTTTGACGATACGAAGATCAACAAGGTGTATAGATTGACTTTCAACCATGAAGGTGAGCTAATCAGAATCAGATCTCCATTAATTATGGGATTGGGATTGATTTGATATGATTAACCTAATTAGGTTATATGTTCTAATATGTAAAATACAAGATCCTGACAATACACAATCTAAAACAATGATTTGTAGGTAGATTTGGGAAGTGTAGAGGACTGTGTACCTGTCACAAGAAGTTGGATCTAAGTGTTGTAGTAGGACTAGGTTTCCCTAGGGAGAATGGGTCTTTGTATGGAACTTCTACTCTATCTTTGGGGTCCTTTAATGTCATATCTGAGATACAAATTTCCACCTACAAATCTATCTAAACATTGTTAGATATTTTTGTAACTAAATTTCCATGAGTTGACAATATGTAGGGATTCAATTAAAACAATGGGTAATTTATCTTTAATATTTCTTCAATCCTCTTCAAACCTAAAACCTACATATTCAAAGAGAGGGAAAATATTAGGTCATTTAGGGGCTTTTGTTAGTCAAAACCCTTGCATGTGTTTCCACTTTGATAATGGAAATTTTAATGATAAAATGATAATGGATAAGAAGGAATGATGAAATCATAGAGTATTTCAATTCACCACCCTTCAATGGCTTCCTTGAAGGACTAAATTCATACACATCAACTCAAGGTCTCGTATCTTACTTTCTTGAATGATTAGAATGCTTTGAGGACCTACAAAGGGGATTAGCCTACACAAAACAGTGATAAATTGACAACATGATCTCACATACACTTTGACATGTTTTTTGGATCTTGAATTTTTGTAATAAATCACCAAAATTTTGATCCTTACTTGCTCTTGACAATAATTATTTCTCATAAATATTCTTTCTAGTTTTAAATGGTGAAAATATTAGGCATTTATAGGCACTTATTCTAATTTCTGAAATATTAGATCCTAATAGCTAACCTGTGCAGGTAGGGTTTTAAATATTACCATATTAAAAATTGGGTCTTGATAGAATAGGAGTAAATAGATTCCTTATGGAATCCCAGTGTTGGCACCATTTTCAAGGATATGAGGAGTCAAGGGCACAAAATTAAACATATGCATTTGTTAAATGCTTGCAATCTTTCAAAAGGTGGTACAAATGGGCTCTAGAATGTATAATTTTAGGAAATTAGGGTCCCAATTTAGCTCAATAATTTAGGGAGAAAAACATAGTGTGAAATTGTCAAGGATGATAATTTATGATGCTACAAAAGATATATATGAACTATCATCACCCTCAAATGTATCAGAATGGGAAGAAGAGCACATGAAGACAAAGTGAAAATTTTGGGTCAACATGGAAGAGGCTTAAATGCCTCAATTCTTTACATCTTTTCTAACATGAAAGATAAAATTTACAGCACTTAGAAGAATGATGAGACAAATAGAAGAATTTCACAATAGATTTTATCTCTTGTATCCAATCATCTACAAGGGTAGCAAGGGTCCTCAAGGTGAGAGCACAAACAAATTTAGAAAAACATGAAGAAATTAAAAAAAGCATGCAAAGCTAATCTAAAGATGATAAAGAAGGTGCTACTCCAATCTAACTCAACTTATAGGTTATCCTACTCTAAATCTAGATCATTATATGAGGAGGGAAGATGAGACTATAGGGGATAGATAGCTTAAGTAGTTAGCTTGCCTTCAATAAGGGCTAAGAAAGAAGGCCCTTTGAGATCAATGATAGAGTCATAATTTCCTCCAACAATTTAAACATGCACTTTTCAGGAGTGGCATGTGCCAGCTGAGTAGGAGGAAAAGACACCTAATATTCACTACCAACCTTGAGAAGAGGGGTAGTTACAAACTCTAGGGAAGTCAATGTTGCCTCCATCATAAGGATTACATAGGCTAGATCAAAACAACACTCTAGAGATAAATACGTCTTTCAACCATTGCTCGAAGTGAGGTCACCCTCTAGCTTGAGCTTCAACAAAGGATCTAGAATCCTCATAGATGAAGTGGAGGAAAAGGAAGGAGATAGATCCATGGATAACACCACCTTTGTGAAAGGAATGTCAATGGGTTGTGAAAAAGGAGGAATATTAAGAAGATAAGTAAAAAGTGGTGGCTCTGCCCAGGGAGAGATGAACAACTGCACCCTTTTAAGGTGAGGCTCAATGGGATCTATCGATGAAACCAAAAGGATAGATATAATGGGAATTAAGGTAGAAAAAGAGACAAAAGTAAGAGCAAGAGAAATAGAAGAAGCATAAATAACAAGTTCCTTTGTGGTATTTTACAAGGAAACATGCTACTTAGCAAAGGCCCTTTTCCAGTGCTTACTCTAACACATAACTTAGTTACAACTATGGGTTGTAGAGGATGCAACTTGAGAAGAGGTTAGGGATTCTTTCTCTACCGTAGGAGTATCCTCCAAAACTATTGCTAATGGAAGGGTGGACTCTTGAGGAGGAGCAAGAGGGGGAGGCATAAAGACAAAGATAGAGATAGGTGTCACAACAATGAGCCCCTTTCCTTTCTCTACCTTGGTGGCATGTGAAGGAATAGGAACAGGTCGAGACATAGGAACAACCCCATGGGAATGAATCCCCTTTCCATAAAAGGGTGGGTTGGGGCACTGTGGGTTAAACTAGAAGCTAAAAAACTTAAGGCTTATTTTTATAGTGCAAGCACTTTTCATTTTCATGTGCCATGAATAATAGAAGGAATAAATGATTCCATCAAAGGCTAGAAAGAAGAAGAAGAGGGGCAGAAGGAGGGGAATCCCCTAGGGAAAGAGCATGATTTTCCTTCCATTTTGGAGGGGTAGAGAAATTAGTGCACTACTATGCATGCAAGAAGGCCTTCAATGAGATAGCTTGACTAGATGGAGGAAAATCATTCTTTAGCATCAAGCTTCTAGTCTTGTACCAAAAATAATCTCTATATAAAATATCACCTCTAGGAGGTAGGGGTCCAATCGGGGTTGGCTAAAATTGGTCAAGAGAGAAGCCCCCATGTGATACCAATGGTTTATATCTAGGATCCTGAAAAGTATGCACAATACCCTTGTGAGGAAACTTTAGAAATTTATTGACTATTGAGGTGGCTACATTCATAGAGGCCAACCATGGAATTCCTAGCCTCTTTCTAAACAAATCAGACTTGGGAATCACAACAAATGAGAATTCCAATACTTTAGATCCTACTCGGGCCAACAAACAAATAGAGCCAATAGGTGCAATAGATAACCCATCGTGTGTATGAATGGTAACTTGTGATTCATCATACTTATCCACATGTAAATTATTTAAAAAGAGAGTCTCTTTAATAATGAAATTCACTCAACTTGAAGGATAAATGATAAAACTTGCTACAATGTTCTCAATGTTACAAGAAAGAATGTATAATAGAGAGGGATCCTTTGTTCATAGGTAGATCATGATAGGTAAATATAATATCAAGAATAAAATCCACATTATTTGAAAGAGGAATACAAGTAAATGAGACTGCATTCACATACTTGGATGGATTCAAGTTAGAAGAGGAAGAAGAGGGAGTGACCAGATTAGCAGAATGAGATGGGAATGGATCTGTGTAGATCTATATCTAGATATGGGCTTCACTATAGATTGGTTTAAGTTTTTCTTCCTATCATTAAGTTGGATTTTCTTATTACTGATGTGGTCTTAAATCATGTGGCGAAGAGAAACACATCTCTTGGTATCATGACCTGAGAGTCAATGATACTGACAAAACCTCTATGTGGCATAACACTAAGGATATGACTCAAACAATAGTCTAATTTTTGGTAAAGTTATTATTATATCTTTTTTCTTTTTTTTTTGTAGGAAATTGCTATAAAATTCAAAAAAATTATTCAATATTTTATTTCATCCTATGATTTTTTTTATTTGTGGGAATAGATGCCATGTTCACCATAGCTTTGTTCTCTCTAGATTCACTAAATAATTACACAGTTGATTGGTCATCTTGAAGGGAGTGCAAGGATAAATTCCCATACTGTGCAACCATTTTTTGGTACTTATTCATAAAAAAACATATATGTGTAAATGATTGATACATCATCAAAATAAATTTATCTCTTAGCACCTACTGTAGGTTTTCAATGAACACTCTGTAGACATCAAAATCAAGTAAGGCATAGGAGATCCAATAGAAGAGAGCTTGATTTTGAGGTATAAAATTTGTCACCTTCTTGTGAGGCCCTTGCTTACACTAGAGAGATTATAAAATGAGACTTTCACCCTAATTTTATCCTGAAGCTAATGGAGGAAGTGATTTACAAGTTGATTGAAGGAAAATTTAGAATTATCAAGAAAGGAGAAATACCATTCCAAAGCAATGTCCTTAAGAGAATGTGGGAATAGTTTTCTTAGAAGTGTATTGTGGTGAAATAAATTCATACATGTGGAATTAAAGGACAAGAAATGAGTCTACAGGTCCCCATGACCATTATACTTCTCAAACTTTGGAATCTCCACCTCCTAAAGGATGGGATTATTTATAATAGCAATAGATAAAAAGATGCGATGAAAAATGTTGGAACATTGACTAAGAAGATGAGCTAGATATATTTTCCAACCGATATTGCATCCATATCATATTTTTTAGGAGATAATTAAGGATAGGGCCAGTAGATGAAATATGAATAATGGAGCCACCAATAGAACCACCAACACCAGCACTGATAGAGCCACCCACACAAGCACCCATAGAGGCACCTATACCAACTCTAAAGGGAGGGATATTCTGAGCTCCAAATGTAGAAACATTAAAAACCAAAGGAATTGTATTTATTTTAATTGTATGACTCTTCTCAGGTATGGAGGTTATAGCAGTATTGATAGAGGGACCTATTTGACCATTAAAATAGACAATCTAGGTATTGGTATACTCTATCGTTGACCAACGATCTATGATATGACATCTTGGGTATTATCTAAGATGAAGTTGTAGGATGGGACATGATTTTCTACAATGTTCTCTATACCACAAAGGAGTTTCATACCTCTTCAATCAATAGTTAACAACTGCTATAGACCAGTGACAATGAGAGCTTCTTAAGAATAGGCATCTTCCCTTACCAAAAACTCTGCAAGCTCTTCAAACATTAATGCCAAAGAGTAGTTTCCTCCTCTAAAGAAGAGGAAGTGTTCGAGGGTGAGGTATGAGGGGTATGGGTTACAACTTCATTGTGAGGTGGAGAGAATGTAGCAGAGAGTCATGTAGTGATACTCAAATTTTAGGTTAGATCAGGGAGGACTAAACCTTCTAGATCACATATCTAATTTTTGATAGCTTCTTACCATGTGTCCAAAGATAGTTTATTGGGTCATAAAGCTCATAAAGAAAGTCACTACATGATATCAACTGCACGTCTTAACATGAGAGAAGAAATTTTTTGAAACAAAGGAAAGGAGAAAAAAAATTCACTTTGGGTTCATCAAAATGTAACAAAGAGGGTCCACCACTCTTGAGTCTCTAGGATAGGAAAGAGTATGAAAGAATTGGATGACTCTCTATTACCTCAAGGATAAAACCTTAAGTGATAGGTGATGCTTGTGTTATCGTCAAATTAAACATGCTCGATTCATGGGATAACCCATACAAAACTTGTTTTTTTCATATCCCATGTCCTCTAAGCATGAAAACCAAGGAAAATTTCAGTTTCCCTCATGTCTAGCTTGATCCCTTGAAAAATCATTTCAAGCGATCAAACCTTTTACTTTTTGAAAAATTACAAAAGGTTAAATTTCAAGAGTTAGCATTTTTTTGACCATGCAAGGTCACATAAATCCAATTCCCTTGCATGTTTTTATTATGGCATATTAGTGACATAGTCACACTAAATTTTAGCATGATACACCCCTATTCCCACACTGTGTTATTAATGATAGTTTTTAACGACATTGATTATCAATTTAAATATGTTTTAATCTTTATTTTCCTTCATTTTACATTATTTTTGGTTGTTTGAGTCTCCTCTACCTCTATTTTCTCATCTCAAAGAATTCATGTTTGATTCTAATGGATTTGATCAGGTTTTTTGTACCATTTTTTCTAGGTTTTTGAGGTATGTATATTATTGTTGCATTTTCTTGTTTTCTTTCAACATTTTTGTAAAGCGTTGTTTACATTTTCCATATTTTAATTAGTGCTTAGTTTTTTTTTGAATCATTTACTTTTTTCTAGGGTTTTTCATCTTAATAATTAGTTTAGTTTTAGTCATACTTAAATTTTACTTTAATGGATTAGGTTTTGTTCTATGTTCTTTTCATTTTTTATTTAACCCATTTGTGTTCATACTCTACACACATTGGTGGTGTCATTTGGGGTTTAATCTCCAAATGACATCCCGAGTGACAAATAAAACTCTTTGTGTAGCCTTCATGGACCCCTCAATGCTTAATCCTTAATATGTTAATGTTGGTAATTACATATGTTTAGTTTGTAATCTGGGGTTTATTTCTCACATTTCACACATTTTACCACACAAGATATAAGTCAAGGTTTATTCCCCAACCTACACCATCATAACCCAAATAGTGCAACTTACTACACCATTACCTTTCATTATGTGTGTGTTGGTTTTTAGAACCTAACCTGTATATATCCATATGGTCATCATATGTTGGTCAAGGAAATTTCCCTAACTAAAATTACTTAAAACCTAAAATACCACTTATTGCATGCACTACCTTAAGTGCAGGTCAAGAAATTTTTCCTAACTTGCATCTTTTTGTCAAACACACATGCAATGGTGGATATTTCTTGGCACTTGCATTGAAGAATTTCCTACCCCCTAGGGATGGATAATTTCTCCACCCTTACATTCAAACTATTAAATACCCATACAAGGGTGGATAATTTTTCTTGCCTTGCTCCTGATTTTTATAACACATGCAAAGGCATTGATTTTTTCCACCATTGCATGAAATTTTAATTTCTTCTCTAACATTGTAAAAATATGAAATTTCTTTTTGCAACTTGATTATTGATGTTTGATCCTTTTCCAAGAAAGAAAAACATGAAGTATAAGTACCAAGGGTTATTTCCAGTTAATTCTATGATTTCAAATATTGATGAGATCAAGGACATAGAAATTGGTCATGTTGATATTTCCAAGTTTCTAGAAAGGGTGAAAAAGAATCCAGTTGATGCAAGCATGAGATGCATTTTTGCAAGAAGTATCCATTTGGTGGCCTCATTCTTGGCATTGACACATAATCCTAAGTTCATACTTGTAGCAGAAAATCATTTTCATAAGGAAACTAGAAGTGTCAGAGATACAGAAGGAAATGTGCTCATAAGATTAGAGGAAGATTTCTTTGATAAAATCTTCAAATGTCCAAGTATAAATACATATGTTGATCTTACCATCAAAAACTCATAGACCCATTATGACAGTAATGAAAAATGTGTAAAAGACAATCAATACAAAGTGGCCCAAGAATCCTAGGACAAATATCTCAAGATAGCCTAAGAGCTTCCCCCGTAGTGATTTCATTGAGGAGGTAAATGACTTGATAACTCTTTTCAATAGAGTTAATGGATTTCCCACTTCTAATAATTTTCAAGATTGGATGTATCTTTACATTCATGTTATAAGAAAAAGAAAACAACAATATTTTGGGGAAATTAGATAAGTGATGTTATCTATGATCAAATTTCTAAGGTTAGTACTTATTTGAAGTTCTACATGACTTCATACTTAGTCTATGTTGTTTCTTCTATGGAGAGCTTTCCAGGGTTGTTGTTAGAGGGTGTAAGAAGATAAATTCTTATGTAGCAATATTACTTGCAATTGACTCTAAAGCAAAGCATTATGCATTTTAGGAGGGTCAATGATGCCATTTTCACTTCATACCTATGAATGTTTGATAGAGATATTGAGAAGAAGAGGGTATCAGATGAGGCATGGGAGTTGGTTAAGAAGTTTGGTTGCATGTACATATAGTTTCCCACTTTCATGTATATCTGAGTTGGTTGTTTGGACAAATACCCATATATGCTCCCTAGGTATGCTAGTGAAAAAATTATGATCATGGAGCTATGTTGAAAAATCATGGTTGTTCATAGAAAGAAATTTCAATCATGTAAGCTTGGATTCAACTTTCCTCTAACAATCGGTAGGTATTCAATCACCACATCTCCCAAAGCCAAGGCCATGGAAATAGAGATGTAGTGGGTTACAATGAAAAAATACATACTGAGGACTAATTTTGATTACAAATGGATGAAGGAAAAGCTCAAGAAGAGCTACACTCATTTGCATAGAGTTGAAGATATATGGGAAGAGTTCATGATAGATGAAGGTTTAAGAAAGCTTGACTATAGTTAGCTTACCATGGAGTAGATCATAAACTTGGATCTAGTTGATATTCTTGAAGATATTGAAGATGAAGATGATATCCTCAATATTTCTTATGAAGATAACAAATTTGTCGATGCCCCTCTTCCACCTATCCATTGGTCATAGAAAAAGATGATCTCCATAAGAGAGAGGTTTCAGTATATTCTTACAAATACTAATGCTTGGTTACAAGAAAAGGACATCAACTTAAAGTATTTTCATACTAGATCAAAAGAAGAGGAATTGAAGGGCCTATTGGAAAAATGGTAGAATTAAGAATAAATAATAAGGGTGATGTTCCAAGTACCAATAGAGTTCCCAAGTTCATTTTTCAAAATGAAAGGGGACAAGAACAAAGAATAGGAAGGTTCATATACTCATATTGTAGAGAAAGAAGAGGAGAATCCAGAAGAAGTACAAGAGTCTTTGATCACTTTACAACCTAAGTCCACTCCAAAATATTCTCCTATCTCTTCTTCTCCTATCACAACTACATTTCCTAGTCCTACTACTTCCACCATTTTTGTTGCTCCCACCATATCTATTCAGTCAATTCATTCATCCTTGACTTCTGAGTTGGAATTTTAGAGTCCTCATAATAAATCTGAAAATGTTTTTGGCTCTTAATTTTCTTTGCTTAGTTTTTCTTCACCTATTTTTTATGTGAATAATCAATCTAAGTTTGAAAAAATCATATCTGAGTCTACATAAAATGTGTCTAGTGTGGAAATTTTGGCTTCAGATTTGACCAATGCTTCACCTCTTATAAACACCACTATTTTGAATGAAGCTCCCTCAACACAAACCATGGTGGTAGATCCTAAAGAATTTTCTTCTCCTCTTCCCCCTTGGTTGGTCCCTCAAACACTAAAGGGGAAGAAGCAAGCCATCTCTCCCAATGACTTCAATTTTGGCTAGTTGGTGCCTGTAAAGACCAAGTCAACAAAGAAAGCCAAAACTCTTTCAAGGGTGTTGGTTGATAAATAAGGTTACAAGTATGCTAAGGTAGAACAACCTCCTCTACATAAAACTATTAAAGAAGTTGATCTTTCAGATTATTCTATCACCAAGATAGAGCTAGGAAAAAGAAAACATGAAAACTTGCAAATAAATATGTGCAAGCAATGTTGGCTTCCTTGATTGAGAAGTATGATAAGGACAAAATTTTCAAAGATCAGTTGAAGGCCATGGTGGAACAAATTCCATGCTCTAGAGAAGATAATCCAATCCTCTAATTCTATTGAGATGGTTAATACAAGAATAGAAGATCATGCCATTTAGAAAGCTGAGAGGACACATGCACAAGGTAGATTTTTCACTGAATGGATTGATAGGACATTGGCCCAAGGTACACAATTGCTGAAATCTTTTATTGAAAGGATTAGTAATATGGAGAAAGTGAAGGTAGAATTGAGCCAAATAATTGATACACTATCTCAAAATTTGTAAGACATAGAGAAAGGTTATGAATCTTGGACTAAAATGCAAGATCTCAAGCCTGGTGTGTTAGTATAAATTGGGGTGATTCCCAATAGAAAAAAATTCATTGGAATTCAAGAAAAAATGAAGCATAAAATGGAGGTCATTAGTGAGTTGATCAAAGATCTACAAGAAGCTCAAGAGGTAGGTGAAGATAGATAGTCAAATCTTATTTCTAGAATTCAGGAGCTACCTTGTCAAGTATTAGATGAAAATCAAAAAGTCCTTCCCATTGGCACTGTTATCCAAGAGTTTATCTCACTAATTGAAAAGATTTTGAAGCCCAAGATGCATTAAAAAGATATGAAGAGTTCATGGAGAAAAATGATGAATAATGAGTGAGCATGCTTATCTAGAAAATTTATTTTAAGCTTGTTCTTTTATGCAATATGTATTTTTTAGACAACATATTACATATCTTTCATAAATATGCAATTAAATGTGAAAATAACACAATCCTAAATGAAATCAAACTCTATTGTTGAATAATTCAAGTTAGTTTTAGCTTTCCTATTTCAGTTCTTGATATTCTCTATATATATGAGGGAGTTCTTTTGTAATAAGAACCTTTTTAAGCTTGTGAAGTGTAGCATTGCCCAATTGAAGAGCATTTTGAAAAAAAAAAATTTGAGGTGTAAATCATATTTTAATCAATAAAAGAAGCAAGTTCACATCCAATATTTTCCTTGGATTAAATTTGTTATGTATTGAGATTTTTCTTATGTATTTCTCATTGCATTATCTTGTACATGATTGAATAGTGGTGTGAGATCATAATTTCTAGAAAGGAATTCAAATCTGATTTTTAGACTTTGGGCTGTATTATTATCTTTGAAGATTATGTTTATGTGTGTACTTTGGTGATCATTCAAAGACTTTGGGCTGTGAGTGATTATCTGCATTTAATTGATCTTTTGGTGGCATATATTGGAGACTTTCAGATGCAATGTATAACTTTCTTTTTCTTTTCAAATCATCATAGAAATAAACAAAATAATTTATGATTTTGTGGGGATTTCTCGATACAGACACTCACTAGTATCATTTTGATTATTATTTTGGCTAATCAAATTAGATATTGATTATTATTTTTCAAACTAGGACTTTGTGGTTAGTTACATGTAATTGTAATGGGATATCATTGTAATTTCCATAAGAGGATTTTTTTTTCTGAAATAAGAGAAAAGGATGAATGGAAACACCCATGGATAATTGTAGTGTACATAATCTTAGTTAGTTACTAGTTGTTTTTAATGGCCAATAACAAGGGAGCCTCCCATTTTTGAGAGGAAAGATTTAATATGATTATAGTTTTGGTTGATATCACCATTTTATAATCAATTAGTTGATTACAAAATATTCACCCAATAGTTTTTTTGTGACTCTACTAGGGATACGAATATGCAACCATAGCCTCACACTTTTTGTTGAAGTAAACTAGTTTCTTATTTTGTTTGTAATTATTTCTTTTATTGCTGATCTACCTCTCTTGCTAGGTTTTTATTTTGGAGAAAAGAAGATATACACATGGCCAAAGTACTCAAGGACATATTGATCCTACGTTCGAGTTGTGAAAAAATAAATTTGATATTCTTCCCACACAAATGAGATCACCTCTTCAATGCACAAGGAATTTTCCTCTTGCAAGGTTAAGATCTCCTATTCCAAGTGAATCTTCCACTGTTCAAAGGCCTTTATCTATCTCATTGATACAAAGGTTTTTCATTCCTCCTTTCAACCAAAGCATCATGGATGCTCAAGGTCCTTGGGGTAGCACTTTTGGTCCTTTGAATATGACACCGCCAACATATGAAATTCCTTATGGTTCAAGAAAGAACACTCCCAAGTTTTATGGATATGGTAAACAACACCCAAGTGAGCATATTGGCACATTGTATATTGCATGAAATGTTATCAGAGTATAACATGAAGACGTATCAATATGGTTGTTTATTGAAACACTCCAAGGAGTGGAAGCTAATTGATTCTATCATAGATTTTAGCTGGAAGTATATTATAAATTGGCCAACTATTTGAACTAAATTTGAAGAAAGGTTTAAGCTTGTTGAAGATTCTCATTGGCTTAGCTTACACAAATGAATAAGGAACCACACACACCCATGCATGAGTTCATGGCTAAGTTTAAAAAATTAAAAACCAGAACTCTAGTTATTGTCCAACCTACAACTAAAAATTTGAAGTGCTTCTTCATCAATGCCTAGTTACTTGGGATGAGTTTTCTTTATGACAAGGAGTTTGACAACTCTTGAAGCTATTAAAATGATGGATACTAAAGTAGAGAATGATTTAATCCTTGTTGGAAAAATAAGGAAGGATTTTTTGGTTGTTTTTAAAGAACCAATCAGATCTCGCCAAGTACCTATGAGCTTGTCAAACGTAACTATCAAATACTTGAGAGACAATAGTCCAATGAATGAGATGAAGCTATAATTATTCTTCTCTTGCACTTCGGGCTCTACAAAACATAGGAGGGTGATCCCACAATGTATATCTTATGACACTTCTAAATAATTAATTGATACATCAAATAACAAAGCAAATATATTCCCATTAGAAGCCAAATAGATGAAATCCTTTAAGAAATTGGCAGTTCCTTAAGAAAATTAAACACCTAGAGCCAATAATACAATACAACATTGACCACAATAAAGGTAGATCAATTAAATATTATTTATGAATTTTTTTCTCAAACTGGATAACCAGAACCATGGGAAATGCATGCAATACTTAATATCAGTGCCATATCTTTGGGTCAGGAGTTGAGACAAAGAAAATGGAATTGTAAGGTAATTTTAATCCTAAACATACATGATCTACATGAGATTTCCTTGCAATTCACAGATTGATACTCAGAGTTTACCACTACTTCTTAGATCCACTACACAAACATACAAATTCATGATTTAATCCAAGCATTTTAACTAATCCATTGAATTAGAGCCTAAATTAAAACATACATCAAAGCACATTGAAAATGAAGATTAATGAAATAATCTTTGATCGTATTTTTATTAATAATTCAGATGCAATGTTTATCTGGAGAGAAGATAAACTCAAAGGATTTGCATTCTTGTTCAAACATGTTTAAAAACCATAAAATTGACAAAATTTACTAGCTATATTGAAACTTAAGATATAGACTCCATAAATGTTCTCTCTGTGTTCACAATTTGCATAATTCATAACCAGAATTCAATAGGTGACCCGCACTAATGGCACTAAATTCCCTTTTATGAGAACAAGGGAGAAAAGCAAGCCTTAGGCAAAAATTACACATGGCACACTTCAATTAGATTGCTACAATTCATATTCTATTTGTAGTTATACTTACACTTTCAATTGGAGGGTATACACATGAGACAATGATTATTTTCATTTGTTGTGAGAAGTAAACCTACCTTCCAAAAGGCACATGTTGAAAAGAATAATCTTCAAACCGTTGTAGCACTTTCATTCCATCAGGAAAAATTACATAATTTGTAAAGATAGAAAATGTGAACCAATATCCAAGTCAACATCCACATCGTCAACGATCAACATTTACCTATGATACACTTAGTCAGGAGACACATATCTTTCATGCATTATAATCTCAAAGGCTAGACCTATACTATACCTAACCAAGTATATGTATTTATCTTCTATACTCACAGATACAATTCATCAATAAATATCCTCTTCCACTATTCATACTCTGCATCAGATGGCCAATTGAAATCAATAATTTCATCCATCTTCTTTCTAGATGGAGAGTACTTTGTCATCACTAAATTGACCTCCTTATCAAAATGATTTAGAAAGCTAATGATGAAAGACGATTTCTCCAAAGTATCTTTTAATATATTAATATAAATTTGTTCACAATTAAAAGTTTCTTGAGAATAAATTAGTGTCAACTTGATTCTTCCACATTTGCATGGGTTTTACCTCATCATAGGTATGTTGAACATTAGGCAGTAATGTCAAATCTACCTCATCATACTTGGCCTTTGGTGTAGGAGCACCTTGCTCACTAGATGACTCCGAAATGAAAATTTGTAAAAAATTGAATTTTCAAATGTAAAAGGGTGTAAAGGAGTCATGTGTGGTCATATTTAATGTATTCAAATCACAAATAGGTCACTAGGTGGTCAAAAAGATGGAAAAGGAAAAAACTTGTAAAAATTACTAAAGTTGTCAATTATGTAAAAATGCAAAAAATTAGGAAGTTGAAGTGTCATGAGGGAAAAAGAAAGGTTTTTAGTCATTGGAAATGAAAATGCAGAAGCCTAACTGATGTAAGAAACTCTATAAAGCATGTAAAGGGGAGGAATAAGACAATCATTGAGTTTTGTAACCAATTTTGAAATAAGAATACCATGTTTCAGTAAATAACGCTTATATTGTGATTTTCCTATCTTTTCTTGGTTTGTACAACATCACAAAGTATTTTTTTCTTTTTATTTGAATTAAATAAGGTTTAAAAACTTTAAATAAAGTTAGTTTGAGAGGAATCAAGTGAGAGTAAAGGCTTATTGCAAGCTTTTTCTTATGATTGTGTGTAACCCTTAAAAATAGTGTTTTGAGAGTATTTTAGGTTTGTACCTCCATTTCACTGATGGAAGTTAGGTTGATTGGTGGAATGGGATTCATTTTGGCTTTGAAAGTGTGAATATGTAGGGGAATCAAATGGACAAAATTTTAGTTGTTGTCTTTACCTGCAATTCAGTGTTTCCCTTTGAAAAGAGGTGGTTACAATCATTAAAAAGGAGAAACAACATGTGTATGGGCTTGAGGATGGTAGATAAAGTTTAGGTAGGTATATTTCAACATGTTTGAGGAGGTGGCCAATGGATTTGATTTTTGCAACATTTATTTTCTATAAACCCTCACTCGTTTATGTTATAAAAGCCTAGAATCAAGGGTTTAAGTGTCTAATGCATTATTGGGCCTTTTTACTTCTAAAATGCTGGTGATTTGAAGGTTTTGAGAGTTTTTTAAATGCTTCATAGGGCTATTTGTTGATTTCAATTTGATTCTATGGTGGTCTCTTGGTAAATTTGACCTAATTTAAGGCTTATTTTAGCATTTAGTGAAGTTTTTTGTTGTTTGTTTTGAAACAAGTGCTATTGATCTTGAAGTATGTGAAAATTGAGAAAAATGGGTTTCTAAAAATGAATAATTTTTGAAATGGATCAATGAGGTTTGAATGTTGATACCTTATTTAAGGGTTTGGTGACCTACTAGTTAAATGGTGGTATGACAATAGAAAGATGTGAATATGATCTAAACAAAAGCAAAAGTGAATGTTTATTTCTTGGAAATATCTAAAGGATGTTGTTAAAGAGGTATTTATGTTTGGATAAGGTTTTGAGGGAAGGTTTGTTGTTTTTGATGTTTTGAGCAACGCGATTCTAAGTTGTAAAGAAGGGGTCTTGACTGCAAAGTTATGAAATCTATTGGTTTAGTGTTTTGTGAATGTGTAATGGTTTGTTTTCATTAAAAATAACAAGATTTCAATGCCTTCAATGACTGGTAAAGGGTTCTAAAGAAAGAGTGGTCGATTGTGCCCTTTGGACTTGTGGAACAAGTTTTTATAAAGAGAAATTTGGTGAACAATGAAACTATTTAATGGTTTAGGGTTTCTTATTAGGTTTTCGGTTAAGTACAATCAATTTGATGATGATAATGGTCTAGAATATGGATTTGGTAAATTTGGAATACTAACATGTTGTTAGGAAGCTTTGAAGTAAACTAGAAACTAGTGAAATCGATGAAATGAGTAGTGAATTCTTTGTGCTTGTTTAATTTGATCTTCTCCATTTGAGTTTGGGTCAGAAGTACCCCTGATGTTGGTTATTTTTGGTAGATTCTCTTGCACTAATTGGTATTAGAGCTAGTGGATTTTGTTGATTGGTTGATTTGGTTTTTTTAGTTGTAATTGGTTGTAGGTGCTTGATTCATCTAAGCTACAAAGAGGAAGAATTATGGGATGTTTTGTGTTGGCCTAGACAAGTTGAGGTATGTGGTCACCATCCTCCAATGGAGATTAAGCTGGGTAGAAGGTGGAAGGAAAGAGAGTGAGGAATCTTCCAAGATCTTCAATTGGGAAAGATGGATTGTTTGTTGAGTTGGTGTTGTGAGGCATTAAATAAGATGAATACCTATCTGAAGAAGCACTTGAGTTTGTAGCCTAAAGAGTACTCCATTGATGGGAGTAGATGAAAAAATGAAAGATGATTGGTCAGAGAAGGTCAAGGATGAATTGTGAAAAAATAAAGATTTCTTGAAAATTCAATGAGGAAGGACAATCTTGTGTCCTTGGTTGAGAGAAAGAGTTGGTGGAAAGTTCAGAGTGGTGAAAGGGTAGTCATGTGTCCTTTTGAAAGAGAAAATTATTGTGAACCTGATAAACTGTTGATGCTAAAAATTGACAAGGTAACGGTGTCTTATGGGAAAATTAGTTTATGGGGAACCTTTTGCGCTAAACTGAGTGACCTCCATATTTTTAGAGAAGTCGAATTCTTCTATAATGGGGTTTGGAAAGGGAAAAGGAAACATATATACAAAAATAAAGTCTAATCTAAAGTGATGCACCAAGACTTAGTTAATAGGCACAATAAATCATAGATTTAAGGGCCTGAGAGGTCATCTGTGATGTCTCAGAAAGGCAGAAACTAAAGATTAAAGTATAGAAAATACATTCATTGACATAAAATGATGTTGCATAAATTCCTACTAATAAGAAGAGTCATAAGACATGATCTAGACTAGAAAACTTGCATTCAATTTATAGCAGTTCTCTAATAAATTATCAAGACAATAGCAACACAGTCTAAAGTTAATCAGATAGCACAAAAAAATAGAAAGGATAAATAGTTGGCATAGTCTGTAAGTATTTGCATTAATTAAAACAATAAAAAAGGCCTGGTGTCTTTTTAAAATCAGTGTTCCTCTAAAAATTTGGACCCTTCCCTCAAAATAGAGAGATTTATATATAGTTGAAACTCCCATTGCCTTGGTGAGCAATAATAGAAAAGATTTCAGGATCCCTAGCAATGATACAAAATTATGTATTCCTCTAGGCCATTTGTAACAAAAAAGATTCAAAACCAAGCATTTGGTCACTTCTTGTACAGGTGCATCCTCTGCAAATGATGGCAGTGGCCCCAACAAAATGGTGTAGAAAAGTGTCATTACCCCATAGGAAAGAGCAGCTATGACATGTGGTAGCCAGTCACAGAGTTTGGCTTGCTCCATTCATCACTCGAATACAAAAATCATCGAAGAGACACATGGTAGCATAGTGCAACTTGTGTGAGTTTTTATATTTCACCATTGAAGGTTTACGATAAGGTGACGCATGGCATGCGAGTGGAGCCTTACTCAAAGTGAAAGTAAGTAGTCATTAATTATGCGAAGTGATGATACATGGTAGCATAGTGGGGGATCTTTCAAATAAGAAGGAAGGAAAACCTTTGGAGTGCATAGAGAAGACATGTGGTAGAGGTAGCGATGTTTGAAAAAAAGGCCAAGTGGAAATTTGTGATGCATGGGCCAATACTTAACAAAAATTGTCTACCTGAAGGGAGCTTGTTGAATATTTATTCACATCTTATGGCAACTACCAGGGGCATTTCGCTTGAGGAATGGAGAACCCAAAATTTCTCTGGTTTGTAGACTAGAGCACCATCCATCGGGAGCTAGAAGTCAAAGTCTAGAAAGAGCCGCCTATAGAGGCATCCAATTGTCCTTGGATGGCCTTTCCATGTTACAAAAATTCTCCTGTGCTCCACCTTTGTCGAGCACTTCCTTATAAGGTAGTGTCTCGGGTAAATCAGCTCCTGCTTTGTAATGAGAAAGTAGTTGTGCTAGAGGATTAATAACCCCTTCAATGTTAGTTGTGGTAGGAGGATGGCTAAAATTTTGGAAATTGTCTAGGTCTTTTTCTTTTTCCTCTATTATTTCTGCAATTTGCTTCACTATAACAACAAAGCTATCTTCAAGGAATAGAGACGATAGACCCATCTAACTTAGCTTGGAGAAACTATCTTGCATGCTTTCTATTGTCTCTTTTAGGGTAGCTATGACTTATTTAGTGTGTTGGAAGGTCGAGTGGCAATGCATAAATTTTTTTTCCATCTAGGTGGTAGTGTTTTGATCTTCAATCCCTACCTTGGCGAGGTCTTCATCAGAGACCGAATACAACTTGGTGAGAAAATTCTTTGCTTCCAGAACCCTTTCTGAGATAAACCAAGGGAATTTCTCAATTGTATGATGATCCTCCTGGCTTAGTTGTGTTGCCTTGGAAATGAACTGGAGCATGGACTGTAGTGATAGGAAAAATGTTTTAACCTTCTCCCAATATAAAACATACATCTACCTGCGTAGTGGAGGCCAAGAGATAAGTCTTTAGAGAGGCAATCTACTCATCTTTTGAGTTAATGACCTCAACCAATTATATGCCTTTTCTTTTTGTGTATTCCAATCTCTCCCCATAGCTGCTCATTTCTCTATGCCAGTTCTCCTCAGCTTGGGAGTGATTCACCACTTCTCTGTCAAGAGAGGACTCTATCTCCTAAAGCTCCTTTTCTAGTTGGGCCTTGCGATCCTCAAATTCGACATCTTTTTTTTGTAGTCTCTACTCATACTGAACCTACTAATGCTTCAGTGCCTCAATCTTTTGTGCCATCCCTTGATCATATTCAGCACGATGCCACTCCAACTCTATGTTCCTTAACTACAAACTTTGCTCTGCCAGAGTCAATTGGCTTTGGTATTCCTATTTTTTAGTGTGTAGCTCATTAACTATAGCGAGGTTGATGGTCTAAAACTTTGCAAGTTCCTCCATAAGTTTTTTCTTCTCCTCCTCAACTATCAACACTCTTTTTGTCAAACATGCAACATCTGGGTCTACGGATTTCTCCTTCTCTAAGAAACTAGCCTTTTCCCTTAAAGATTTGAACTATTCATGCATTTTCTTCAGTTTTCGGCCATTTTTAATGAAATTAGAGGTGACCACCCTTTGTGTTTCCTCCATAAGTTTAAGCTTATCCTATGGATGAGCTACCTTAATGCCAAGCCCTATTGCATACACCTTGTGGATTTATCACCATTAGGTACATGGTTTCAAATTTCAGTGCTTGTTGGGTCTCGTCATAGAGAGTCTACATCTTTGGTTTTGTTGGCCTATTATCATCTTTTTCCTTGAACTTTTGTATTCTATTTGCATGCACTTCTCTTCCAGAGTCAATCTGCACCATGAATTGGGTTGGTGACGAGACTATCTCACGTACAAAAGGAGCATTAGGAGGTAGGGCATATGGATAGGTAATTTTAATAGGCCTGAGCATTTTCTTCTTCTAGAGAGTGAAGGTCTATAGGGAGAAGAGAGGAACATTCCAAATCTTGGTCTGAGAACTAGTAGAAGGGCTTATCACTTGCCAAGGTTCAATTGGTGAGCCAGTGGGGAAACTCATGGGATGAAACAATGCATGAGTTGCCATTGTAGAGTTTGTTTGTTGGGAGCAAAGGGGAGCATCTATGGTGATAGTAGCAGTAAGGGTGCCAGTAATGGGTAAGCTTTCCAAAAGTGAGGCAAGGAAGGATTGAGAAATAGTAGTTGGTGTAAGGGTTTGCAGAGGAGTAAAGGTGAATGGAATTGCTTGTAAGAACTGGGAGAAACCTCTTGCATGCATTGGATTAAAGGTGGGAAGTGAAAGGGAAACACTCATGGTGGGAGTTTCCATGGAGACAATGGAAGGTACCAAGGATTGAGAGGCAAGATAAGGAGTGAAAATTACATGCTAACTGGTCGATGGCTACTTCTTGATCATTACCGGCTCCTTATCCCTTTCGGGCTCCTAACTAGCTGCGAGCACCTGGCTTGCGGCGTATTATTGTGAACCCTCTCTAGCACTAGTTTCTAAATGTTGCCATTTTGTGGGTGGGGTTTCTCCAACCTCAATAGTTCCTTCCAACTATTTTTGTAACACTCTTGTCACCTTAGCATCCCAAGTGAGTGTGTGTGAGACCCTTGATACATTGAACTACACATTTTTAGCTACATAGGCAAGTTGTCCTATAGAGTTTTTCACTTGCGAAGTGGAGGATGTGGAAGTCCCCACTTCTTCTACTTCTTCTTCTTCTTCTTTGGACCACCTTCTAGGTCATTTCCTTTATTATTGCTTGAATTAGAGGTTGTATGCTCATCATCCCACCATTTTTCAAAAACTCTTTCATCCTTCAAGCTTCCATAAGGGGCATCTAGTTGTCTTGTTTCTTGGCGATATTTCCAGAAAGCTCTTATTTTCTCATTAGTCCATTCTTCGTCTTTCCACAAATTTTTGTACATGGTGTGCTCCATCTAGAAACTATCCTTAGCCTCTACCACAATGAAGTAAAATTTGTGTCATGACCCTCTGTGATCCTATGTGGGAATACATGCCAAATCAACATAAATTTCATCCTTGTCCTTCTGTGGGTTGTGCCTCTTCTCCCAGTAGGGTCAAGGAGTGTGAATAACCTTCATGTGTGGCTGCAAAAAATTATTAAAAGGGTTATTCTCCCACTTATCACATATCAAAACCAACCCTAAATTATCTAGATTATCTTGCAATAGCTGGTGCGATTGTTTCTTTGCTAGGGCCACTGTTTCAAAACTCTTCAGACAAGTGAATCATCCTTTACTCTTGACACTTTTGCTACTACACATGGTATAGTCAATAATGCACACCTATCAATACATTTCAAGTGCCAACACTCTATTTGTGACACAGGTTGGGAATTGGAAAGGTTGATCAATGAAGCCCCACATTCAGAGGATTGTGAAATCTACGCCGAAGAACCAGTCACAAGTGGGAGTGAAACTCTACATATATCTGGTTTTCTCTATGTGGAGACAAATCATGTCAGCTCCTCCTTGTAAATCTTGCAAAATAGGAGTTAAAAAGTAATCTAAAAATGCATAGTAGTCATATGTCTTGGAAAGGAAAGGTTTCCATGTGGATACAGGCTTCCTTCTCTGCTTTTCATCAAAAATAGACAATTTGAAATATTTGTCGAAGAAATCAAGATTTTGATGCAAAAACATATGAACCAGGAAAGAGAAAATTTTGAATTTCCCTTCTTCTGGGTAATTCTCTATTTTCCTTATCATTTCCTCCATGAGGAACTCGATGAAATCATACCAGAAGAAATTGTGTTGCCTATGGAATTGGAAACCTGACCCTAATTGAAAGGCGTGCACCATTTCATCAGATTCTAGGCCGCACAAAAATTATAGCATTGAAAAAGCGTCCTACATGTCTTCAAAAAATGTATCATGTGGCAATGGGATTCTTGGAAACTAAGTGCTTGGGATTCCCTTCTTGCCAATTTCCTCAATTAGGAAATCTGGACTCTTTTTCATCCCCTTCCATGTGTTTTCTCCTTTAGCAGGAGTGAAAGACTCAATTTTCTCCTTTTTGGTCGATAGGTCTGGGATACATAGCATGTTCCAAATGGTTGGTGGGCTGATATTAACATTCAAGGTTCAATCCTTGATGTTGTGGGTACTCGGGTTATAACACTAAACGACCACATCAACTAGTTCTGGGTAATAATGTACTAGTAGGACCATGTACTATAGAAGCCTACTTTACCATAACTTCTTTGTTGTCAACATCGATTTCTAGGATGCCTTCATCCTGGCACAAGCTACTTCTCTCAAAGACTTAGTGTTTTTTGCTAGGTGTGGGTCATGAATATTGTCCCATCCCTCAGTGACCCATTTCTAGTTTTTGTAATCCTAGGGGCCTATCTATCTCTATTGTGTTTTCCCCTAGGTATCATATGATATCATAGACATACATGATCGTATCTAAGCAAAAGAATTTCCTGTGATGAACACTCTGCCATTTTCTCCTTAGATGCAAGCTTCTATAGGGCTTGAATTCTTTGCAACTTTTATTTGGCTTTATGCAACTAGAAACCCTTCTTCACCTAACTTGGCATATTTTAAAAATACTTTTAAGCATTACAAGTTTTGCATGCGATATTTTAGCTATAATTCCTCAAGGTGGTAGAAGTAAGTGGGATTTTTGCATTTAATTCAGCATGTACTACCAACTCCTTGGTTTGTGAAAATGGGATACTTGGCATTCTAAAGTGAAAAGAAGGTATAATTGCATTTGGCAACCATATGATACGAGGCGATTTCCTTGGAAATTGGGCCAAAGATTTTCATTTTAACTCAGCATTCGTATATGTTGGCAATTAATTTCTTGAATGGAATGATTAAGTCAAATCACCAAGCAACACCTGAAAAGATATGAATCATGCCTTGGGTTCTGGGAAATGCCTGTGAGGTGACACAATACCCTTTGGATTGTGCAACTCACTATTGATGAGCACCACCATTTTTAAGCTAATTAATTAGCTCTCATTAACTCTGCATGAATTGAACGTACTTAGCAAATGCAACTGGTCAGGAAATGTGAGCAAACCTAAGCAAATTTTTCAAGTTGACACTCGACTATCATCACATTTTCAAGAAGTTGATTAGCATTCCTTTCCTTTTTTTTCTATAAATAGGCCTCTAAGTAGTGAGAAAAGCACACAACATCTAAGCAATTTTTAGAAATAGGTTATTGGCATAGTATTGGGCTTTAGTACTAGCATGGTTTTCATAGGCTAGGCTGTAGGCAATTTTCAAAAGTAGATACCAAGAAATTGCAATGGGATGATGCCATGGATACTCCTATTAGGCTAGTATCATATAAGTCACATACAACTTTTCTAGGTGATATTTCTACTAGGGATTTAAAGAGGATGATGAAAAACAAACACTCCCTAGCTTTGATAGCCATGAAGTGGGTTCTGGGTCAAGATTGTCTCAAAATTAGTCAAAGAAATATTTCCCAAAAAGTACCTGAATGGTCTAGTCGAGGTCATTTCTCACATTGCATATGGGGTAGGCTTGCCAATGGCCAGTGACCTCACGCACTATATTGAGGAGGAAGCAATTGTCTCGTGGCTGCCATTTCATAGTGGATTTCTCCTTCAAATGCATGATGAGCACCAATGGAGAGTTACCCAGGCCCTACACTTTATCTTCCAAATCTACAACATAGTTTCATTCTACAATATCAACTGGTACATTGACTTCAAGAACCTTGTGTTCCCTCTGCCAATGGATGTCATTCCAAATGATGTCATTTATGTTGTTGGTGTGCTTGCTGATGAGGTCATGGTAGATGCTCCCATTGATGCGTCGATAGCTGTTGCTCATGTCGTTGGATGAAATGCCTCTTGGACCTTTTTTCTTTTTCTTTTAAGAATATGCCACCCATAGTCTGGTAATTTTTGTATTTTTTCCTAAAAAAAGGCCATACATATAATATATATGGAAAGAAATAGCATATAGTCATATACTTTTGAATTATGGATCTCAAGCCACTTTTTTCATGTAAATATGAAAGCATATATATAATGAAATATAGCTTTATAAAATCCATGTCTCTTTTCATTTTTAGCATTCTGTAATATGGGTTTCTCTCCTTTCAGTGTACTTGTTGATTTCTTTTAAATGTGAGTGTTTTCTCTACTTTTTTTTCCACTCAGAATCTTTTACTACCCTACTTTCTGCAATAAGGGTCACTCCTCCATTGAAGCACAAATTAATTTTTAAAAGGACTATCCAATAGAACAAAAAGGAAAGAAAATAAAAGCATTATTAACATATGTACAATAGTAAAATTCACCACTTAATGGAATAGCTTAAGATGAATCCCATTGACCGAAATTCCCAAGGCTTCCTATTCCCTGCTTTCTAATTTGAAAGAATTATGATCTTTGCACTTAATGATTTTAAACAAACCCTCCCATAGGCTATCAAATTTTTCATGTTGACCTGGCTTAGCAGCCCTCTCATTGAATTTCAACACTAAGTCTTTGCACTTTAGGCCTTGGTCGGAAGCCTTCTTATCAAACCATCACTTGACCACATGTTAGCAATTTCTCATTGCTATTAGGGACTTTTTCCTTTTTTCTTGTACTTCTAATATTTTAGTTAGCCGAACCTCCATGGCACCATTTTTCTCTATCTTGAGGGATTTCAGCAATTGAAGCATCAAAATCTCCATGGATATAGGCAACAGTGCCTCTTTTCCATATACCAACTCATAAGATGAAGTTTTAAGGACTTGCTTAGGAGTTATATGGTCTTCCCAAAGTTCTACTCAGAGGTTTTTGTGCCATTCTCTTTGGTGCTTTGTACCAATTCTTTTAAGGAGTCAGATCAGGTTCTTGTTTGTCGACTCAACTAGGCCATTTCCCTGTGGGTAATAATTTGATGATGTCTTACAGAATATTCCATGTGTTAGTGCAAAGTGACATACCTTTATGCTTAGGAAAGCTCTGGCATTATGGAAATGATAGTCTTCAGAGGGCCAAACCTTGACACCAGGTCTTTTCTAGGAAATCCATTATCTCTACCTCTATTGCGTTCTTAAGCGGAGTAGCTTCTGTCCACCTTGTGAAGTAATTTGTAGCTATCAGCATCCACTTATGTCCAGCGTTGGAAGTGAGATTAATCATCCTGATGAAGTCTAGGCCCCACTGTCTGAAGGGTTCCTCTAAAACTATAGGCTTAAGAGGCATTGTAGAACTCTTCCTTCTATATGTAAAGAATTGGTATTCCTTGCAAGATTTCACCAAGGAATGTGATTTATTGAAGAGCGTTGGCCAATAGTAACCTGCACACATGATCTTGATGGTGATGGTTTTAGCCGAGAAATATCTGCCCACAATGCTATTGTGAAAAGTGTCGAGAATTCTCTTTGATTGCTCTGTAGTGACGCATTGCAAGAGGAGGCCATTGAAATTCCTTTTGAAAAGGACCCCTTCCACTAGCGCATATTTTCATTTCTGCAACCGATAGTATCTCCTCTTTTGGGAGGAAACGCTTGGAAGATACTTCCCTATTTGCATAAACTTCACTCTATTTGTTAGCCAACAACCTTTGGATTCTAGCTCATTCATCAAAAACAAGCTCTGGTTGCTTTTCTTTGAGGGGTATCTCTTCATCATGTGCCATGTATTCACGAAGTCCTCTTCCATGGATGATTTTGGTGGGTTTGACCTCAATGTCATATTCAAGGATCTTGGTGATCCAATTAGCTCTTTTTTTTGTGATTTCTCTTTCCATGATGTATTCGTACACACTAGAATGTGTGACATAGAAAATCACTTTGTTGCAAGAAATTAGATGTCAGAACTTTTTAAGTCCCTTCAGTATTGCAAATGCCTGCCTTTCAATGAAATTATAATTCATCTCATATTCCTTCAAGGTTCAAGGATAGAATGGCACCAGATGTTCTCCCTTTCCTTCATTATCCTTTTGAGTTAAGAAAGTAGCAATACTTGACTTGCTACTAAATTAATACATTATGAAGTCCTTAGATAAGTCTAGATTAACTAGTACAAGAGATGAGGAAATGGAATCCTTAAATTTCTCAAAGGATTCCTTGGCTTCCTTTTTCCACTTGAATTCTTGATCCTTTTTAAACATCAGGGTGATAGGCTTGATTATTCCTGCAAAGTTAGAAATAAACTTGCTAACAAAATTTACCTTCCCCAAGAAGGATTGGATGCCTTTCTTGTTAACCAAAAGAGGAAGCTCCTTGATGGCTTTGACTCACTTCGGGTCGATTGAAACTCTTTATTTGGACACCACATGTCCCAATAGCTTGCCTTGCGACACTCCAAATACACATTTTTTTGGATTCAGGAAAACCCCAAACTCCTAGAATTTTTGAAAAACCATTTCTAAGTGATCAAAATGATCATCTTTAGATTTAGAGAACATAGTAAGATCATCCAAATAAATTAAGATAATCTTATTGATTAGCTCACTAAAAGCGATGCCCATTGTCCGCTGAAAATTTTCCCCTACGTTGGATAAACCAAAGGAATTTTGGCATATGGGAATGTCCCCCACTTTGTAGTGAACATAGTCTTGTGATGATCCTCTTCTTTAACCCAGATCTGATTATAACTAGAGAAGCCATCAAGTAGGGAAAACATTTCCGATCCTGCCACCATTTGTAGGATTGACTCCATAGAAGGCAATGGACAATGATCTTTAAGGGATGCTTTATTCAGGTCCTGGAAGTCCACACACAAGAAAATATCTTCATTCTTCTTTTAGACCAGGACTAGATTGGATACCCACATGCTATGCTTAATTGAGAAGATAATCTATGACTGAATTAGCTTTGTTAGCTCCTACGCCATTAGTGTCTTCAATTTTGGGGTTCACTGGCCTCTACTTGTATCAGACCATTTTTGCACTTTCTTCCAACTCTATAGTGTGTTGGATGATGTCAGGATCATATTCCTTTAAGTCATCATACTACCAGGAAACTGCTCCTTCATATTTCTCATAGAAATTGATGATCCTTTCTTTATCATGATGCGGGACATCTTTTCTGACTCGAAGGTTTCTCCCATTTGCGACCTAAAGGTCTATATAGTCACTTTTTTTTTCCACAAAATTCCTTTTATCATTCCTTGCATCATCACAATAAAAAAGGTTTTTGAGAGTGACTAATCCTTTCAGAAGCTTTTTAGATTTGAATTGCATGATTTTCCCTTCATAGGCCTTAGCGACCTTTGTTTGGAGTTGATTGGTGAATTCCCCCGACTACTGGATGAACGAGGCAATATGTTGATCACTTTCAAACACTTTCTAGTTGTGATCACTATTGGGAATCGCTGGTCAGACTATCACTCGTATAGAGTGTTTATTATGTATTAGGTCAAAATTAAGATCGAACTAGGATCTAACTACTGCCCTATGATCTACTTCACCATTTTGTTCCTGAGGAACTATCTAGATGTTGAAGGCTTCAAAACCCTCAACCAGGTCCCAGACTCGATGTTGATAGGATCCCATGTAGATATTATTTGCTGTAGAAATTCCCTAGACTTCGTTGACCACCAGAATCTTTGAACACCATTAAGTGCTTGATGCCCATCCACTCAACAAGGCTTAAACCTTGTACTAGTCCTTCGTATTCAACTTTATTGTTTGAAAAAGTGAACTGGAAGTAGAAATACCTTATTAGCTTTTCATTTTGTGGGGATGCCAAACATATCCCCACTCTAACACCTACTATTCATTTTTCTCCATCAAAGTACATCATCCATAGCCCTAAGACTGTGCTACTTAGAGGTTCCTCTATGACCTCTAGAATCTCTTGCTTCTCCTCATAAATGAAATATGTCCCCAGCTCAGTGCTATGGTAATTTCCAAAAGTATCAGTGTCTACGAACTCATTTAGAAGAGCCTCATCCTTTTCACTTTGATCTCCAATCACTTCCTCATCTTCCAACAATTCAACACAATACATCTCATCTTTAGTGATGGAGGTGTGGGTGGCTTGAATGTTGATCATAGCCATGTACACAACATGGTGCACATGTAGTGGTTCAAACAATAATTTTAGTTTATCCCCATGCTTGGTTCAAACAATCAAATGTGTTCTATCCAGTGATAAGTACCACCCTATTTTAGCAATAAATTCCTGAGATAGACAAAGACAAAACATAGGAGGAACATCAATGATGACCGTATCCTGAGGCAGGGTGATGCTAGGATAGCCAAAAAGATTCAATGGAAGATCCTTGATGATTCCCACTATCTCAACCTTGTTCTCGTCAAATTGTATAACTCCCTTCTTCATAGGTTCATATCTAAGTCCCAAGGCTTAAGCTACTTGTTTGGGAATAACTTTGGTGCTAGCACCTGAATCAATCATTGAATTGTGTAATAGTTTATTTCCCATAATAAGGGTTAGGGAGAATGGTTTCAACTTACCTTTAACTTTAGTAGGGAGTTCCTTTGAATTATTTGTGAGAACTTTGGCTTGAGGTGTTAGATCTATGACCTTTTCTTTCAGAAACTGTTGCATCGGATTAGCACTAGCATCTTCTTGAAGAGCATTTTGAAGCAATGTTTTCTGCTTTGGGATAACTAGGATGTGCCACATGGACACATTAGCAAAGGACTTCTATAGTTGTCCCATCACATTGAATGACAGTGAGTTTAAGGATTTCCGATCCTTGGTCTTTGTTAACATAATTTCCTTCTATGATTAAAAAGGTGGTGTGACTATGGTGATGTTAGGAGTTTGATTAGAGGCATTTCTATTCTTCGGTATGACTAGTTCACCCATAAACCTCCACTTAGAGTGAGTTTTGAAATTGAACTAAACTTGTGGTACCTTTGATGTGGAAGCATCATTTGCAAACACGACCTCCTCTTCTTCCATCCATTTGAAGAGCGTGTGATCAGGAGCAATATTGAACTCTTGTTCTAGAGACATCCCTGCATTTGCACAGTAACAACCACATGCTCCATTTGTGGTGAGGCATATACATATCCTCCATGGTCTGGAGTCACACCTTGGCTACACTTCTCTACCACCTTTTGTTGTAAGTTGTTGCACAAAAAATTATGGGGCATGTGTGCATCGTTGTAGGGGAAGAACGAAGGGTTGATATCATTGATGAGGTTGTTCTTCCTTGCAGTCAATTCTCTACTCGATCTTGGTGGAGTGCCTACCAATAGAGTAGGTACTAGCACTATTTGGTTGGTTTTCAGAGCTGTTGGATTGGTGCGAGGACCACCCTAGTATTTATTTTACTGATATGAAGACTATCTGCCTTGGTAATTCTGATAGGCAAGCTTTAGAGGCATTGACTAGTTCCACTTGAGGGTAGTTATTTTTTTTTCCATACTCTGCAACATTTCCTTGAGATTTCTCATTTCATCCTTGGAAGACCCGGATGTAGAGGAAAAATTCTATGGTGCTATTGCATATGTGTACATTGACTGGGGAGGTGCAAGCACACTCGTTAACACAACTTCCTAGGATGGCACCAAGATTTTGGGAAATATTGGCATGATGGGCTGAGGGGGAAACTTTCCACAATCTATCAAATGATTCTTTGCTTTAATGATGACACTGTAAGAATTTGGCAGAGTACCTCCTCCCAAAGACTTGATCATCATAGAAATTTCAGAGTTGATAGACTTCAGATAGAATATGAATGCCAAATCAGGAGTTGGGAAGATAGCAACCAAGATCCTCTATCAGTTTGTGTGGAACCAGGCATTGAAGTCTACCATATCCTCTTGGGGAGCTCATTTTATGACTGATAGTTGATAGTATATCGAGGAGTGATCTTTGTCATTTGAAAACCTCTCATAGAATGGATTTTTGAGCTCATCTCAAGAATGAATAGTGCTAGTTGGCAATGTTCGGTACCAATCTAGTGTCTTTCCTTTAAAAGAAGCAGCAAGGAGCCTCAACACTACATTTTGAGAAGTGATTCCATGCACCAGACATACATCAGCCACATCTTGTAGATGTTCTGCAGGTGTTCTTGATCCATCTCCAGTAAACTTGGGTATAGCTTTCATAGCTAAGGCTGGGATAGCAGCACATGTAGCAGGTGTTGTTGGCACTACGAGGGGGATTTCGACATCCCATGCCACATAATTTCTATTGGCACCCACCATTATGGTTAGTGGTAAGGGTGGACGAAGTAGAACTATTACCAACTAACCTACGGGTTGTATTGTTCCTAGTGGTGGTACTAGTAAACTAGGGTTCTTTGTGCTTTGGGGTCTAGTAATAGGTCAATTGCTCATGCACCTTTCTTAACCAAAAATCATTTAAGCTTTGTCCCATTAGGCGTGCCAGGAAAAGAAACAAACTGTTGATGCCAAATATTGACAAGGTAACAGTGTCTTATGGGAAACTCAGTTTATGGGGGACCTTTTGCGCTAAATTGAGTGACCTCCACATTTTTAGAGAAGTTGGATTCTTCTATAATGGGGTTTGGAAAGGGAAAAGGAAACATATATACAAAAATAAAGTCTAATCTAAGGTGATGCACCAAGACTTAGTTAATAGGCATGATAAATCATAGATTTAAGGGTCTGAGAGGTAAGTTGTGATGTCCTAGAAAGGAAGAAACTAAAGATTAAAGTATAGAAAATCTATTCATTGACATAAAATAATGTTGCATACATTCTTACTGACAAAAAGAGTCATAAGAAATCATCTATACCAGCCAACTTGCATTCAATTTATAGAAGTTCTCTAATGAATTATCTAGACAATAGTAGCATAGTCTAAAGTTAATCAAATAGCATAAATAAACAGAAAGGTTGAATAGTTGGCATAGTCTGTAAGTCTTTGCATTAATTAAAATAATAAAAAAGGCCTGATTTCTTTTTAAAATTAGTGTTCCTCTAAAAATATAGACCCTTCCCTCCAAATAGAGAGAAGTATATATAGTTGAAACTCCCACCACCTTGGTGCACAATAACATAAAATATTTTAGGATCCTTGGCAATGATGCAGAATTGAGTATTCCTCCAGGCCATTTGTAACAAAAAAATTTTGAAACCAAGCATCCGATTGCTCCTTGTACAAGTGCATCCTCTGCAAATGATGGTGGTGTCCCCAACAAAATATGTCACTAGGTGGTCAAAAAGATGGAAAAAGAAAAAACTTGTAAAAATTGCTAAAGTTGTCAATTATGTAAAAATGCAAAAAAATTGGGAAGTTGAAGGGTCATGAGGGAAAAATAAAGGTTTTTGGTCATTGAAAATGAAAAGGTGTAAACCTAACTAATGTAACAAACTCTATAAATCATGTAAAGGTGAGGAATAAGGAAACCATATAGTTTTGTAACCAATTTTGAAATAAGAATACCTTGTTTCAGTAAATAACACTTCTCTTGTGATTTTTCCATCTTTTCTGTGTCTATACAACAATTCAAAGTCTTGTTTTCTTTTTCTTTGAATTCAATAAGGTTTAAACACTTTATAAAAGTGAGTTTGAGAGGAATCAAGTGAGATTAAAGGTTTATTGCAGGCTTTTTCTTATGACTGTGTGTAACCCTTAAAAATAGGGTTTTGATAGTCTCTTAGGTTTGTACCTCCATTCCACTGATGGAAGTTAGGTTGATAAGTGGAATGGGATTGTTTTAGGATGATTTTTTGGTTTTTGAAAGTCTATAGATGCAGGGGTCCAAGTAAACGGAACAAATTTTAGTTGTTGTCTTTAACTAAAATTCAGTGTTTCCCTTTGAAAAGTGGTGGTTACAATCATGTCAATGGAGAAACAAAATGTGTATGGGTTTGAGGATGGTAGATCAAGTTTGGGTAAGTATATTCCAACATGTTTGAGGAGGTGGTTGATGGGTTTGAGGTTTACAACATTTATTTTCTATAAACCATCACTCGTTTATGTTATAAACACCAAGAATCAAGGGTTTAAGTGTCCAGTGCATTATTGGGCCTTTTTACTTCTAAATGTTGGTGATTTGAATATTTTGAGACTTTTTTAATGCTTTTCAGGGTTATTTGTTGATTTCAAGTTGATTCTTTGGTGGTCTCTTTGTAAATTTTTCCTAATTTGAGGCTTATTCTAATGTTCAGTCAAGTTTTCTAATGTTTGTTTCAAAACAAGTGCTATTGATCTTGAAGTATGATAAAATTGAGAAAAATGGGTTTCTAAAACTGAATACCTTTTGAGATGGATCAACAGGGTTTGAATGTTGATACCTGATTTAAGGGTTTGGTGACCTACTAGCTAAATGGTGGTATGATAGAAGAAACATGTGAATCTGATTTAAACAAAAGAAAAAGTGACTGTTTATGTCTTGGACCTAACTAAAGGATGTTGTTAAATATGTTTTTATGTTTCGATAAGGTTTTGAGGGAAGGTTTGTTGTTTTTGATGTTTTGATTAACATGATTCTAAGTTGTAAAGAAGGGGTCTTGACTGCAAATATATGAAATATGTTGGTTTAGTGTTTTGTGAATGTGTAATGGTTTGTTTTCAATCAAAATATGAAGATTACAGTGCCTTGAATGACTAGTGAAATGTTTTGAAGCAAGAGTGTTCGATTGTGTCCTTTGGACTTGTGGAACAAGTTGTCATAAAGAGAAATTTTGTGAATAATGAAAGTGTTGAATGGCTTAGGGTTTCTTATTACATTTTTTGGGTTAAGTACAATCAATTTGATGCTAATAATGGTCTGTAATATGGAGTTGGTAAATTTGGATTACTGACATGTTGTAAGGAAGCTTTGAAGTAAAGTGGAAACTAGTGAAATTGGTGAAATGAGTAGTGAATTCTTGGTGCTTTTTTAATTTTACCTTTTCCATTTGAGTCTAGGTCATAAGTACCCCTGATGTTGGTTGTTTTTGGTAGATTTTTTTGCATTAATTGATATTAGAGCTAGTGGATTTTGATGATTGGTTGAGTTGCTTTTGTTGAGTTTTGATTGGTTGCAAGTGCTTCATCCATCTAAGCTATAGAGAGGAAGAATTCTAGGAAGTTGTGTGTTGGCAGACAAGCTGAGGTCTATGGTCAATATCCTCCAATGGAGATTAAGCTAGGTAGAAGGTATAAGGAAAGAGAGTGAGGCATCTTCCAAGATATTCTATTGGGAAAGAAGGATAGTTTGTTGAGTTGGTGTTGTGAGGTAGTAAAGAAGATGGATACTTGTCTGAAGAAGCACTTGATTTTGCAGCCTGAAGAGTAATCCACTAATGGGAGTAAATGAAAAGATGAAAGATGATTGGTCAGAGAAGGTCAAAGATGAATTGTGAAAAAATAAATATTTCTTAGAAAGGAAATTAGGAAGGATAGTCTTGTGTCCTCTGGTTGAGAGAAAGAGATGGTGGAAAGTTGAGAATGGTGAAAGGGCAGTCATGTGTCCTTTTGAAAGAGAAGATGATTGTGAACCTGATAAAAAAGATAGAGTTGAAGGGAAAGAAAAATACAAGAGAAGAGAAAGAGAGAGGAAGAAATCCAAGGTATATCTGAAGTTGTTTTGCAGGTACAAGAAAATTTTATACAATATGTTTCCAAGGGACTTGGAAAGTTTTTGTTGGTTTTTTGTATGGTGTAGGAGCACCTTGCTCACCAAATGCCTCCAAAAGGAAAATTTCTAAAAAAATGAATTTTCAAATGTAAAATTGTGTAAAGGATTCATGTGTGGGTATTCAAATCACAAATAGGTCACTAGATGGTCAAAAATATGGAAAAAGCAAAAATTTGCAAAAATTGATAAAGTTGTCAATTATGTAAAAATTGAAGTTAAAGGGTCACAAGAGAAAAAGAAAGTCATTGGAATTTTTTTTTTTGAATCCTAACTGATTTAAAAAACTCTATAAAGCATTTAAATGTGAGGAATAAGACAGTCATTGAGTTTTGTAACCAATTTTGAAATAACAATACCCTGTTTCAGTAAATAACACTTCTATTGTGATTTTTCCATATTTTCTTGGTTTGTACAACATCACAAAGTATTTTTTTATTTTTATTTGAATTCAATAAGGTTTAAAACTTTAAATAAAGTGATTTTGAGAGGAATCAAGTAAGATTAAAGGTTTATTGTAGGCTTTTTCTTATGAATGTGTGTAACCCTTAAAAGCAGGGTTTTGAGTCTTTTAGGTTTTTACCTCCATTCCACCAATCGAATTTAGGTTGATAAGTGGAATGGGATTGTTTTAGGAATATTTTTGGTTTTTGAAAGTGTGCATATGTAGGGGAAGAAAATGGAGCAAATTTTAGTTGTCTTTAACTAAAATTCAGTGTTTTCATTTGAAAAGAGGTGGTTACAATCATGAAAAAGGGGAAAAGGAATATGTATGTGCTTGAGGATGGTAGATAAAGTTTGGTAAGATATATTTCAACATTTTTTAGGAGGTGGCCACTAGGTTTGAGGTTTGCAACATTTATTTTCTATAAACCATTACTCTTTTGTGTTATAAAAGCCTAAAATCAAGGGTTTAACTGTCCAGTGCATTATTGGGCCTTTTTACTTCTAAATGTTGGTGATTTGAAGGTTTTGAGAATTTTTTTAATGTTTCCCTAGGTTATTTTGTGATTTCAAGTTGATTCTTTGGTGGTCTCTTTGTAAATTTGGCCTAATTTAAGGTTTATTCCAGCATTCAATCAATTTTTTTGTTGTTTGTTTCAAAAAAAGTGCTATTGATCTTGAATTATGTTAAAATTGAGAAAAATGGGTTTCTAAAAATGAATATTTTCTTAGATGGATCAATGGGGTTTGAATATTGATACCTGATTTAAGGGTTTGGTGACCTGCTAGTTAAATGGTGGTATGACTATAGAAAAATGTTAATATGACCTAAACAAAAGCAAAAGTGAATGTTTATGTCCTAGAATTTTCTAAAGGATGTTGTTAAAGAGTTATTTAAGTTTGGATAAGGTTTTGAGGGAAGGTTTGTTGTTTTTCATGTTTTTAGCAATATGATTCTAAGTGGTAAGGAAGGGGTCTTGACTACAAAGATATGAAATCTATTGGTTCAGTGTTTTGTGAATGTGTAATGGTTTGTTTTCAATAAAAATATGAAGATTACAATGCCTTGAATGACTAGTAAAAGGTTCTGAAGCATATTGGTTGATTGTGTCCTTTGGACTTGTGGAACAAGTTGTCATAAAGAGATTATGTGAATAATGAAGGTGTTGAATGGTTCAGGGTTTCTTATTAGGTTTTTGGGTTAAGTACAATCAATTTGATGTTGATAATGTCTTGGAATATGAATTTGGTAAATTGGAATACTGACATGTTGTCAGGAAGATTTGAAGTAAAGTGGAAACTAGTGAAATTGGTGAAATGAGTAGTAAATTCTTGGTGCTTGTTTAATTTCATCTCATCCATTTGATTTTGGGTTAGAAGTACCCCTAATGTTCATTGTTTTTGGTAGATGCTCTTGCATCAACCTTCAATTCTCTTATTTGTGTTCTAATGGGGCAACATACCCTTGAAATTTTTTTTCCTTAACCTCACTAACAAATCTATAAGTTGGGACCACCCTTGCATATGTATCTTCTTCCTGCTTAGCCCCAATTGCCATGAATTTCAAATTATCAATCCTAGAAATCCATTTATCTAGCATTGGTGATTCCAATTGCCTATCCCTCTAAGATAACTTTATTGCTCACAATATTAAAGAATAATTTGCATGAACACTATTCAATTTACCTTGAATCTTTTTTATTCAGATGCTTCAAAGCTATGTGAAGAATATTTGAATTGTTCTCATACATTTTGTCTTGCATTTGCTCAAGCAATTTCTTATATACCTCAATTTTCAGAGGTAGTTTCTCCTTTGTTGTCTTGTTAGATGGAGATACACCTAATGTGCTTGACTCCTCTACTACAAATGGCTCTTATCCCATATTGTAAGGTACAACTATCAATGATTTCTTATGTGGATGAGGAGGATACTGAGGATGAGTCATTGGAGAAGTAGAAGCAACATGTCTCAGGATGAAATCTTCTCTCATAGGCAACCTTCTCTACATACTGTGAAGCTTTGGCTCTCCATACAAAATCTCTAAATGTTGTTGTATCAACAAATGAGTAATCCTCCATAAATTCCCTACAAGCCTATAGTATTATATCATCCATATTACTAAGCCACTTAATTCTACCTTTCCTAATCTTAGGTTGCTTCCTCCAGAGCTTGATGTGATTTCCCTTGGGGGGAAGGCATCCCTTGCTGCATATCTTCAGGTGTTATCAAAATGTCATCTTCATTAGTATCAGGGTAGTCAACTACCCCACTCTTCTCAACCCTTTGTCTCTTAATTGGTGGCTTCTCTAAAGGTGGAGAACCTCTTGGAGTAGAATCAACATCAATTATAACAGGTGGAGTCTATCTGGGAGGTAATGAAACTGATCCATTTGGAGAAGTTTCCCTCGAATCCTCTGATGCAGCATAGTTTGCTCCTTCTTTACTATCTCCTTCTTCCTAGAATATAATTAGAGCTTCTTGGGTGGCTCGTAATAAGGTCTTTCCTCCTCCTGTATATCTTAGGTCCTTCCTTCCAGAGCTTGATGTGTCCCTTTTTTTGTAACCTTAGCACACTAACAAAATTTTCAAAGTTTCCCAAAACATACCTTGCCATGTTCCATTCCCCTTGAATGTTGGGAAAAGGATCATAGTTAGGATTTGACTTCTTGATATTTTCTACCATCTTGTTTAAATCAAGATATATAGCTTTACTTTCATCTTGCAATTGTAAGTCATGAATATTTCTAATGAAATCGTCAAGGTAGTAGAAATTATGCAAATACACCCAGATTAGTTCTTGTCTTTATTGTAGCAATGAAACCTTTAGGGTCATGGTTTCTAGGGTGTTTTTTTTCCATCTATAGGGTTTAAGGATCTTAGAAAAATCCATCCAGCCTCCCTTAACCATCACAAAATTTGAAAATTTTGTGTACTTAGGGAAGAATGAACCCTTCTTTTTATTCTCTAGCAAATGTGCATTTGAGATCCTCCCAATTGTCTCATTATTTCTATACATATGATCCTTAGAGACACATCTCTTGGTAGCACAAAAGGATGAATGCTTGTCCCATATACCCTGAATATAATTCTATCTAGATATGGGATGATGTCTCCCTAATTACGAGTTATATTCAATTCTAGCCTCCTCTCCATGGGCCTTAAGAAATCCTAAATTTATTTTGGGATCCTTGGTGCATCAACAACCAGGAATCTCCTTAAATTGAAGGAAAATACATTGTGGAAGACCTCATAATCAAATTTGTTGTCATCCCTTTCCAGAATTTGGGTCCAACATTGGAAAGGTAGCTCAAGATCATTCTCCATCTTCTTCAATGAAATTTGCACTAAAGTACCTTTCTTCCTTGTATAAAAACATGTGCAATATCAAAAGGGAGTACCACTAGAATTTGACCTAGTGCTTCCCCTCCTTAAGAGAATTCAGTCCCTTATGCATATTCTCTACCAAATAGGTAGAAAAATCATAGACTACATTGAAAGCTACATGTTGAATGTTTTCTTCCATGTACATGTATTCTTTTGGTATGGTATCGGGTGCATTAAAGAAAATAATTTGATACAAGGAGAAAATAGTCTTCTTGAAATAGTTGGAAAAGTACCTCATATAAAAAGGTTTCTTCTCATCTCTCCCAATATTTATCTATTTTCTATTCTTTCCATTTCCTTTTGAAGCACTATGTATTGGAAACATTGTGGTTCTGAACAAAACCTTGGTATTCTCATATTCCTTCCTAAAGGCATCAAGGTCAATAGGGATCATATCTTCATTCCACTCATCCAAATTAAATATTTCTACAATTTCTTCCTTGGTGATCTTGACCATCTCAAAACCATTACATTCCCTATCTATTCTATACACATGGTCATATCTTGGTGCAATATCCTTGAGCAGGTCTACATCCATATACATGTTTGGGACCACTAGCTTCCCCATGTCTAATCTCTAAGTATTACAGGTGGGAACTCCACAATTCCTATTCCCAAACCAGTTCCTAAATATTTGGCATCCAATGAAAGGAAATTCAACATCCTTGATCCAAGGTTGTTTATCTAATAACCCTTCATGAACCTTAGGGTCATAGTATATTATTACTCCTTGATTCCTCTTGTTGGTCGAGGGTTTGAGTTGGTCAACATTATCTTCATAAAATGGCCTAGTTGTGGTTTCAAAATGAGACCTCTAGGTTTTGGGAGCCATGGATAAATAGGTAGGTTCACAATGAACTAGGGTTTTGATACAAAGAGGCTCAAAACCTAATTCTTTCAATTAAAAGCCCAAAGTGGAATTAGAAGATGTAGATTTGAACAAGTTCTGCAAAAAAGTATAATTTATGTGCAATTTTAACACAATAAAGAAATTAAATCATGTAGACCAATCCAATTGGAATAAAAATAGTCATAGTTTTCCCTAATTTAATATTGTTTAAATAAAGCATATGATACAACTTTAATTATACTTACAACTTTTTGTGTTTGTAGGAACCCTAATTTGTCTGTGTTGCAGCTTGAAAAAACTTTGATCAATCTTCCACTTTCTCTGCATTCACTTGCAATCTTCAATTGTGTGAGAAAATAAATTTTATACACCTTTATGACCAATTATGATAGTTGTTAATGTCTTATCTTCCATTACTACTCACGCAAAGAAAAACAACTCTAACATCTATGTATTTGATTTTAAATAGCAACCATTGATCTTCCTCTAAGCTGGCTCATTGAATGACTTCGATTGAGTCAACATGGTTTGAATTCTTGTCCCCATAATTCACCAACTTATCAACCAATGAGAGCATGTTGACTGGAAGCCACATCACTCCATCTCATGCGCTCCACTTCCATTCCTAGATGGATGAAACAATACATGTGTCACTCAATTGCAGACCTTGCTCGTCTCTAGCGAGCATTATTTTATTATTGTGAGGTGTGCAATGGATGGTTGAGATTTAGTTAGAGTGATTACATATTAACCATCAATCTTAGAATCATTGAGCATTGGGCATCTTGAAAGCAAACCAGGCCTCACCATGGGGAGTACACATGTCAAACAATTGTGAACCTCACACGATCTTTGAAAGCCATTCTTTAAATCTTGTGAGGTATGCAATCAAGGGGTTTGATCCTTAGATCTAATGAGTAGGGTTTATACACATGTCAATAAAGTTAGTTTTAAAAATAGGTCCATGACTAGGCTGATAGGATTATGACACTCAAGGTGAATACTTAGACTTAAACCCATTTGATATAAAATAATTCTACCCAACATAGAAAAGAATTAAAACAATAACATAACATTGGGAAATTAACAAACCTAGGAGAAAGGGTTGGTAAAGGAATTTCTTTGATGGCTTAAGTTATGACTTAAGTGACTGGTGACGGGGTGAAGTAGGTCAATAGAGGATTAAAATTACCAAGATTTAAGACTTAATAAAATTGAGAGAAAAGGTTATAGAGCTAAAACCCTAAACACTACCCTTGGGAATAGATGCAACAAACAATTAAAGGGTACAAAACAAGCTCAAATTTTCAAAAGTTATGGGAGCTCTACCAGTGGCTCATGCTTAGGGGCACATACCTATGGTGAGTATGGTAAGGATCTAGATCTATGGAAAGGATCTAGATCTTCGGTGAAGCAGACCAACACAAAAAAACCCAAAAACCTATGAGCTTCCTCAGTCAAGGAAAGCAGACACAACATAAAGCAAACACACCAAACCTATATACACTAATTACAAGGATAGACAATGAATATCCTAGTTTAGGAGAAATATGACTTCAAGAACTATCCATGTACTATAAATTCTAGAATTTCACCTATTACGGACTATGAAAAGTACGAGTCCTCCCCATGCGTATCTACAATCAGATATGTCCCAAGCCACCAAGGATCAAACTTCCCATATTTTCCTTTGTCTTCCATTCTTGCATTTCACATTAAAACCATGCATCCAACTTCAAATTTCCTCTCAATTCCCTTCTTTTCATATAGGTGTTTGAATTGAAGCTATAACCTCTAATTTATTTTATGAGCTTCTCTTCTATTTTCATCAAGCTTAATTAACTCATCCATTCTATTCAACATCTCATCACAAATGTCAATACCAAATTTTTGAATAAATTTGTACATCTTTATCAATTTATTATGAGGTATCCTCGCTTACACTTCATATACCAGATTAAATGGTGACTACTTAATGACCTTTTTAAATGTAGTCCTATTTTCCTAGAGTGCAAGTTGCAATTTTGAATCCCATGCCTTCTTTTTCTTCTCTATCATCCATTCGATGATCTTCGTCAAAATTTTATTATTGCATTCTACTTGTCCATTTCCTTGTGGGTGATAAGGAGATGAGTAAGAAATAAATATGCCATATTTTTTGCAAAAGTCAGTAAACTCTTCAAATATAAAGCACTTGGAATTGTCAGAAATAGTTCTTTTTGGGACTCTGAATCTACTCAATATATTATTCATTAAGAAGTCAATTACCACTTTGTGTGTTTCCTTTCTGGTAGGAATATCTTCTACCCACTTCATAAAGTAATTGTTTGCAACAAGGATCCAAGAGTGACCCCCACTTGACTTTTTGAACATCTCTCCAATAAAATCAATGCCCCATTGTTGAAAAGGGGCCTAGACTAAAAATTTTCTAAGAGGAAGGTTACCAGAAAATTTTAACTTACAAGTGAATCTTTGGAAAGAATCACATTTTTTAACAAACCTATGAGCATCTCTGAACACAACTAGCCACTAGAAGCCTACCCTTTGTACTTTGTGAGCAGTTTTTTTGGCCATGTAGTGACCTCCACATGCTCCCTTGTGCATTTCAATCAAAAGGTCTTCTTCTTGATCTCCATCTACACATCTAAGTAACACACCCTCTGGGCTTCTCCACTAGAGTTCACCATTAATAATAATATACTTGATAGCCTACAGTTTTAGAGTTCTTCTCTCATTGGCATGGCTTCAAGTAATTACATATTCTATAGGTACTCTAAAATTCTTCTATACCATCCATAGGTCTGCATGTCACATATGGGTGCAACATTCTCATTTTCAACTCGATTAATCTGATTAACCTCCAAGGTGGTCTCAACCATCCACTTGGCTAGACCTTGACCCCTTACCAGCTTTGTAATTTGGATATCAGTGTTAAATTCTTGGATCCTGTTGATCCATCTGCACCTCCTACCTATGGTTTCTTGTTGGGTATAAATTTCTTTAACAACTACACTTGGAACATAAGCTACAATAGTTGCTCCAGTCAAATATGGTCTAAAATTTTTAATAGCCTTTACCAGGGCATAATCTTGCTTCTTTGTGGCATTGCATTTAAGCTCAACAACCTACAGGAACTTGCTAAAGAAAGCAATAGGTTGCTCAAAGCCTTCATCATTCTTCTATAATAATACCCCTTCCATTGTATGGAATGAAGCAAAGGTAAATAGTTGGAATGGTTTTGAATAATCAAGAGATTTGAGGATAGGCACTTCCTTGATGGAATTATTTAAGGCTTCAAAAGCCTTAGTAGGTTCTTTTTTTCCATGATACTTTCTCTCCTTTCTTCAAAATTTTAGAAATGGGCCTAATAATTTCATCAAAATTAGTAAAAAAATATTCTTACAAAGGTAATTTTCCTAAAGAAGGATTAGATCCCCTTCACATTTATAGGTTGTGATATTTTTTCTATAGCTACTAAGTGTTCAAGATCAATCTTGACCCCATATTTTGAGACAATATTCCCCTAGTAACTTACCTTCTTTAATTCCAAAAGCACATTTCTTGGGATTCAAAGAAATCCTATATTCCAAATCTTAGATAAATATCTTATCCAAGTGAGAACAATGATCTTCCTTCTTGTTGTGAGAAGTTAGGTCATCTTGATACATATCAAGGAAGAGATCAATAAAATATGCAAAGGCCACATCCATGGCTCTTTGAAAAATTTCACCAGCATTGATCAGGCCAAACGACATTCTCACATACACATAGGCTCCCCATGGTGTAGTGAATGCAGTATTGGACTATTTAGATTCTCTCATCATGACCTAATTATAACGTAAGAACCCATCCATCATTGAAAATAGTTCACACCCTGTGAAATTTTCCAACATGGCCTCCATGTTAGGCAGAGAATATTTATCTTTCAAAGATTCCACATTTAGATTTCTAAAATCTACACAAATCCTGATATCCCCATTCCTTTTCTTGAATAGAACCAAGTTTGACACCCATGAAGAATGCCTTATAGGCTTCATAATCACAACATCTCTTAACTTTGTGGGTTATTCTTGTATTTTTAGCTGGAGAGTGGGATTTATTGGCCTTTGTTTTTGCCTGAAATGTTTTACATAAGGTTTCAAAGGGATTTTGTGTTGGAAAAGATTTTCCCTATAAGTCTTTAGGTCATCATATGACCAAGAAAACACATGTCTATGCTTTCTTAACAAGGAAATTAGCATTGTCTGGACATTATGTTTCATCTTATTCCCTATGTACTCCTTTTTGGGAGAATTATTCATTCCAAGATTTATTTCTTCCAAATATTCCTTATGGGGAGATGCTTACTTAACATTTGATTTATCAGGGCCATCAAAGACCCTCTCTAATGCAACTAGTCCTTTGGGAATCTTATTGGTTTTCAATTGAATTACCTCATTCCAATAAAAAAAATATTTTCCATCAACCTCAACCACTAATGAGCCAAAATAAATTTCTTGGCTTTCATATTGATCAATGGAGTGCAAAAATTTCAAAATATAATTGTCATCATCAAACACTTGCAAATTGAAAATGTTTTTAGGCACTACAAGCTGAGTTTGTACCTCTATTTTTGAGATTCCATCAAAAGTGAAGTCCTCCAATCTAATAACTATATTAGGTAACAAATCTTCCCTAGCATTCAATCCTCTTTCTATCCAATCTATATTAAAAGCATCAAAGATCTCAATAGTATCCCAAACTACATTCCTATATTGCTTGAGCCTTTTATCTTTGGCAAAAAAAAAAGATCTAAATTGGGAAACTATCAATTCAGAATCTCTTAATACTTTCAACATCTTAATGCCATGCTTTGAAGCTAATTTCAAACCAAGCAAGAGAGCCTCATATTCAACCACATTATTTGTACAAGAGAATTTTAACAAGAAGGATTACTTTAAGGTTTTACCTTGTGGAGAGATGAGGATAACCCCTACACCCGAGCCCTCCTTGGAACACACTACATCAAAGTACATGGTCCAAAGAAAATATTCTTTTGGCACCTATAGGACCTATAGGACAAGTCACACTATATACTTCTACCCATGGATGCACTTTAGTGTCTTGAAAATAATATCCCATAAGTTGGTGGAATGTCCACCACTATGATGCTCATAAATAGCTCCTTCTCAGTGAAGGCTGCCAATTTATATGGAACTCTTTGAATAACTCCTATAACAGGAACCTCTCTTGAGTCCATAGCATATGTAGCACTTCCTATAAGTTCTATCAACCTTCAAGCCCATTTCTTCCATGATTTTTACTCGTATCACATTGTTTGATGCCCTTGAATCTATCATGCATTTTCTAAGTAGCTTCACATCAATGATCAAGCTTAGAAAAAATGGATTGACTTGACTTGGGTTTGGAGTAATTGTAGTTCCCAAATATATCTCAAGATTTTCATCAATCACTGCTTCCATCTCAACATTATTTTCTTGACTTTTTCTTGATTCAGGATGATCAATAACCACTTTAACCTTACCACCCATAGAAACACTATTGATGAGAGGAAATGTCTTATTCTTATGCTCATCAATTATCATCATTTCTAAAAATGGGACTATGACTTTAACTAGAGACAATACTTGGAACATATCTATAGGAGAATAATTTGGTAATTGGTGTAGGAGCACCTAGGCTCCCTTTTCCAAATTTGAAGGCCATTTCAACTTAGTAGGTCTTCTAGCATTAGAGGAGGTAAATTTTCATAAAAATAAGGTTTTTGAGACCATTTCAACATAATTGAGTTGGTTTTGGCATCAATTGTAGTCAAGAGTCAAAAATTGAAAAATATGTAAAAATTGCAAACTTGCAAAAGTTGCAAAAATGCATTATGGAGGGGATTTCAGGGTCAAAAGGTAGTAATTGGTAGTAATAAGTCCTTGATTGGAATTTTTTCATTTTTTTGAGTGCATGTTGAAGAATTTTGGTAGTTGTTAGGTCATTCAAGATTGTTGGTAGATTCTTTTTGTCAAGAATTATAGAGTTGCTTAAAATAGTGCAACAAGACAAAATTTGCATGTCATTATAATGTAAATGCTCCTCCAAAGCAAGTTAATGGTTGTAACGGATGGAAACATGCTTAAAATTCCTAAAAATACTTGAGAAAAAGGTATTCAAATATTGAAGATTTCTTTCAAGATTCAATGTTTACTCTCCTATATTACTATATTTTATGTATTTTCCTAAACTTCCTAAGCACTATAAAACCCCTACAGTCACTATTTATCTTGGAAATTAGTTTCATATTCTTGAGACATGTTTTAGATCTCCATTAAATCAAATTTGGTAGTCTACTATTAAATTTTAGGGGAGTTATTCATAGTTTTTTGTCAACTATTTGTAACAGGCCAACAAGGCTCTATTTTGTGGTTTTAATAATGCAAAAGACAATCCACCTACTATCCAAAACTGTGACTCAGTGGATTTTCATAAAAATGTTATTCTTTGAAGTTCCAATGGTTTGAGAGTTAGGGGAAAAAAGTTATTAATTTTAAGAGTGATTCCCTAGGTTGAGCAGAGCACTTTATAATGTGAAATTGAGTTACAAAAGTAGGGTTTAGTTAAAATATTGAAGGAACTAGTCTTTTGATGATTTTTTTAGTCTACCTAGTCCATTTAGATACTATTAAAATCATTTGTAGAGTTCTTTTAGCTTGGGAATGTGGAGAATGAATAAACCCTTGGGATTTGTATGTAAAATGGGGGTTTTATGGAGCAACGACTTAGAGGGCATGGATTCATGAATTAGTGAAGAAATTAGGTTTTTTGTAACATAGCTTAACTCTTTCCATTGAGATTGAGTGGTAACTAAAAGTTTAGAAGGCACCTCCTTTGTAAAAGAGGGATAAATGAGTAGTCCTAAATGGTGGTAGCTTATTGAGAATCCAATATGATCTTAAGAAACCTATTGAGATCTTCTAGAATGTTGTATCTAGGGCTGAGGTGCGTCTCAAAAGAGGTTTGATAGGTCATTGTATGGCCTACTTAGTAAGATTTTCTGAAAAGTTGGGTTATGAAAGCTACAAGCCAAAAGGGTGTGTGTTAGAGTGAAGTTGAGTGAATAGAGCTCAAAGAGTTGAATCCTTGTTTAATAATTTTAATTTTGTATTGGAAAAGGTTGGTTCCTTGTTTGAATTAGGTTATTGAGTGATTGGTTGAGTCGTCACCACCTTCCTTTGCATCAGGTGGTATCAGACTATAGTTATTAGATCTATTGCGGGTGATTTGGTTGAATTTTGCAGGTGAAGAGACATGTTTGTGAAAGATGCCTCCTAAAAGTGTTGGTGCTACTAGAGAGTTGCAAAAACTAAAGAAGAAGCATGCAAAGCTTCAGGAGTCACACACTTCAATTTCGACAAGGATTGTTGCCTTGGAGTCAAAGAAAAGAAGATATGAAGATGTTGAAAGTGAAATAGAGGAAGAACAACAAGAATATGAAGATGTTGATGAGGAGTTAGATCTTGAAGAATAGAGGATGGAAAAGTTACTCAAAGAAGTTAAAGGTGATTCAATGAAGGTGAAGGTTGATCTTCCAATGTATGATGGAATTTTGAGTGAGGAAGAGCTTCTTGACTGGATTGCAGCTATGGACAACCACTTTGAATGTGAAGACATCTCAAATGAATAGAGGGTGAAAGTGGCTAAAAAAAACTTAAAGGTCATGCTCTACTATGGTGAGACTACGAGCAAGTAGAAAGGAGAAAATAGGGAAATTCAAGAATAGTTTCATGGGACAAGATGGTGCAGAAAAATAAAAGTTAAGTTTCTTCCAAAGGATTATGAAGTTCAATTGTATTAAAGGTTACAAGGCTTGAAACAAAGAGATCTAGATGCTAAAGCTTATACAGATGAATTTTATAGATTAAGTATAAGGTCAAGAAGGAATGAAGATGAAGTTGAAAAGGTTGCTAGGTATTTAGGAGGTCACAGATTCAATCATTGTTGCTAACCCAAAGAAAATTGAAGAGTGTTTTTCAGTTGGCTACTAGTGTGGAGGAAAATATCAAAAGGAGGCAAGACAGGCCAGTTAGAGGTAGAGGCAATAACATAAGAGGGAGAGGATAAATCCCTACAACAAGACAACCACAAGAGGAACATGAAGAAGCAAACAAAGGTAAAGAGCAGGGTTTTGATGCAAGAGGAGGTTTTAGAGGTACAAGAGATAGGTTTAGTGGTGGTAGAAATTCAAGTTCTAATGTTTTTTTAGGAATATGTTATAAATGTAATGAATATGGACATCCTGCTTGGAAAATTTTTCAAAATTTTGGTAGTTCATCCAGTGGAGGTGAAAAGAGGACTGAAAGGAAGGCTCAAATAACATAAGATGAAGAATGTGAGAGCTCCAATTCTACATGTTTATGAGCTTCCCCTAAAATAGGTGAAGCTTTGATGATGAGGAAAACCATTTTGAAGGAAACTAAGGAGATGGAACCTTTGCAAAGGAAGAGTCTTTTCAAAGCTTCATGTAAGTGCAAGAATAAGGTATGAAAAGTTGTTATTGATTCTGGATCTACTAGAAACATGGTGTCAAGTGAAATGGTTAACAAACTAAATTTGCAAAAGGTTCCTCATGAGTTTCCATATAAAGTGTCATGGTTGAGGGATGGGAAATCTTTGTTGGTTAATGAACAAGCAGTTTCTGAATTCCATATTGGAGGCTATAGGGATAAGGTAGTTTTTGATATTATTCCTATGTATTGTTGTCATTTACTCCTAGGTAGGCCCTGATAGTCTGACATGCATGCATTGTATGATGGGAGATAAAACACTTATACAGTAGAGAAATATGGAAGTAGATTTGTCTTGAATCCACTTGTGGAAGATGATAAAGGTAAGGATAAGGTTATTATGTGTGGAAAGAAAGAGCTTGTTGAAGTTGTAAAATAATAAAAAAGGATAGGTGTTGCCGATAGTACAAAGTTTGGATATGCTGGGACAACATATGTGAAGATGAATGCAAGTTTGAAAGATGAATTGAAAGTGAATTGGAAAGAAAATGTGTTGATAGGAACCATGGTGTGTCCTCTAGTAGAGGGTAAAGTTGCAAAGCTTGAGGGATCTGAAGCTACAGTAGGAAATAAATCTATAAGTACAGTGGGATATGAGGACTATGAGATGGTACTTGGTGCTAGTAGGACATGAAGTTTGAGGACAGAGGTAAAGGGGCAGAATGCACAAAGATAAAGGAAAAATATAGGCATGAAGATGAAATAAAGATGAAAAAAGTGCAAACAGTCTCTAACAATTATTTTTTTGTGGATGTGAAGCTAGGAACAATGGTAGGTTTTGGTCTATGAGTAGATAAAAGACCACCATTAGGACTAATTATAGAATTGAAGACAATTTCAGGTACAAACATGGTTAAGGATGCAAGATCAATGTATATGAACAATGGAGAGGAATTGAATATTAGAGGTTATGTGAAGGGAAAAGAGGTGCAAAGATAAGGCATGATACTAGATCTAACTAATGTGACATGAGTTTTTCTCTTGTGGGGTTGAATGGTGTAGGAGCACCTAGGCTTCCTTTTCCAAATTTGAAGTTCATTTCAACTTAGTAGGTCTTCTAGCATTATAGGAGGTCAATTTTCACAAAAATAAGGTCTATGAGACCATTTCAAGATAATTGAGTCAGTTTTGGTGTCAATTGTAGTCAAGAGTCAAAAATTGCAAAATATGTAAAAAAATTGCAAACATGCAAAAGCTGCAAAAATTCATTATTTAGAGGATTTCAAGGTCAAAAGCTAGTAATTGGTGTTGGCCTCCTAAAATGATTCAATAACTAAGCCTTTACAACTATTATTTATACATTGGACATCTAAACTGAACAACTATCCCAATCATCATGAAGGAGCATTTAACTTGTCAACCCAGGGACATAAACTTGAAATGGGTCAACATTGTATGTGCACTAGAAACTCAAAGCAATAATTCTACTCTATAGCTAACAAATTCACAATACTGGAAAGTAAATTGTGTGGAAAGAAATGAAGCAAGACTAAGAATAAATTAACAACTCTGCTAAATTGAAATGCATAACAAGTATAAAGATCTAAGCAAACAAACAAGAAACTACTTTGTCTACTTTGGTTGTAGGAAGAGTTATAGTGGCTGCAGGAACAATCAAAGCTAGATTTCTAACTAAGTGCGGAACAGAAAAAGATAACTAAACTAACTACTCTAAAGGAAAAATTACTCACCAAGTGGGCCCCCTTGGATGAGAATCCTCTAAGACTAATGGAAACTCAAATGATCAAACTTAGAATAACATCTTATTCATGGAGAAACATAGAAACAAAATAGTATCATAGCTGTATTGAAAAATGAAGAATGCTCAGTACATCATCGATATCAATGCCAACAACAATCAAGAATTGTGTAGAACCTCCAAGAAGAAGATTCAAACCATTATCTATATATCAATTAAGTAGGGCAGTCAAATCCCACTAATTGAGAGGATGCCATTTAGGGAAAGCAAGAAAAGAAGTGGCATAGTGGTTACATTTGTAGGGAATCTAGTCAGACATACATGTCCAATGTGGACTCGATGCTACAGTAATACCCACAATTGATTAATGCCATTAATACAAGGAAGTTATAATGACTGTTGTGGAGAATCTGATTTCATCATCCTCAATTGACTCCTATGAATGATTCCACTTCATGATCTTCTTATGGTTTTCCTTCCTCAACTTAGCATCTTCGAATTATGGTTGCATGGAAATTCAGTACACATAAATGCACATCTATAATTACTTAAAATATCATTCATCAACCATATGTAAAATCAATATAGATGATCCACATAACATGCTAATGTCATTAAAGTTTGCAAAGGTGGGAATTAAGCCCAATGTTAAAGGTTTGAGGGGAACATTATAAAAGATCAACATTTAAACACTAAGTTTTATGGAACTGCCAACAAATAAACTTATGAAATCTACCTAGAACCTGACCAAAAACTAAGCTCATCATTCCCCCCCAACCTAACTAACTTCTTGCTAGTCCTCCAATAGAAGAAGGGGTGTTTGTTTGTTTTGTCAAATCTCTAAAATTTGTAACTATAATCTAGCCGACATCTGTTTTTGATGTTCTTGAGTCTGGATCCTAGTAGAATCCTCCCAACCTATCAAAATTATTCTATATTTTCCTCTGAGCAGCAATATCATGTTTGAAGAATCTAAAATTCAAAACTGGCCACAAGAGAATTTGTGGCTGGAAGGTCAGGGGAAGCCTAAATCTCCCTTTTGTTCTACCCAATTGAATGTACCTATCAATGTGTTTTAGTGTTGCACCATAATTGTGAATGGAGTGGGGATCTGCTTGCTTTAGCTCATATGATAAGCTATTCCATCACTAGGCCAGGTATCCCCTTACAAGTTCTTCTTTTTTAGTTGTTTTAACCTCATATTAAGTATACATAGCCTCTATCCAAGGCATAATTTTGTCACCATAACTTGTCCTGAGGAGCATCCTAAGAAATTATTTTCAGATATCTTTAGGGTGGCTTGATTTAGCCCTAATGGCTAAAGAAATGTTAGACTCCATTTTCCTATAGGCACTATTTTTCTCACCCCAGCTAATTTCATTTTGGACCTAGGAGATAAATTCTCCTAGCTATATATCCCCAACATATAATAACGAGTTCCAATCTTGATCCTGCATAACAACATAATTATGCAAATAGAACTCACATAACAGATTTTTCATTTCAGAAGAAGCAATCCTAAAGGCATTAAAGAATTTTGTAGGAGTTTCAATGGAGGGATTTAAATCTGAAATGATTCATGATAGCTTGAAAGAAGTATATTTCTCTCTCAAATGGAGGGCATAAACCCTTGGAGAAGCTCTACATTCTACAAATTTGTGGCACCATGGTCACAATATTATCTACATTCTTTTCATAGTGGCAATCTCCTTGTTCTTCTCCTCAATAATTTCATCCCTCATTGGAATTTATTTCTTAAGGATCTTTCTCTCTTGTTTCCACTCTTCCTCTCTTCTTTCTATTTCTTTTCACAAATTTAAAATTGTAGCATGGATTGAAAAATCAAGAGGGTTATGGACTCCTACCAATATTTTTGATGATGACTTCTCTTCGTATGGCACTATTTGTATCAACTCAGGCTTTCCAATTGATTGTAGGGGTGTTATTTCTTCACAAGCTTCATGCTACAAGACTCCCTATTCCTTTTATTGGTTATGTTCTTGTTTTGGTTGTGGTTGTAGGAACTCCTACTTCTATTCTTGGTTCTACTGTAGGAACCCATGCTTATCCTGAAACTCTTCTACAATACTGGCAAGGTCTGCTAGTGTTATTTTTGTTTTTCTCTAAAATACATCTTCATCTTTTTCCTCAAAATTCTCTTGATCTATTGGAGCTTTAGTGTCCCCATGTAATGGCTCTCCATGCCTAGGGCTTTCCTGCAAAGGTATGCAAAAAGTTGTCCCAAGTAGTTTTGACCTCCTAGGGATGCTCTTACGTTTCCCTTTGGCTGCAAGATGAATAGTTTCATCCTTTCTCTTCCTAGCACTTGGTACCTCTTCCTCTATAGGTTGGGTTAGGTCTTTTTCTTTTTCTCTAGTTATTTCAACCTCCTTATTCTATGCCCTGGTTCTTATTAGGGTTTCTAGGGGGACATTATCATTAGAATCAAATGAGGAGCTAGCTTCTTGTGAATGCTTTGTTTATGAGGAGCTAATGTTTATGGATTCTTTTGCTACTATAGGAGGGTTTATGCTAGAGCTGGAACCAAAAGTTGAAGCACCAAGAGTTGCTCTGGCTAAGCTTAATCTTCTACTAACCCTACGGGGTTGGGGTAAAACCCTGGTTTGTAGTTCCTCAAGTCTAAATTGATCAATATTCAAAAATTCCTCCTAGGACATCTTAGATACATTATGCAAATATTTCTTAACCAAAAATTTTATTAAATAGTGGTGTGAGATAGAGTTGTCCCTACCTTTTTGTGTTTCAGCTGCCAGGATGGAGAGAAGGTTATAGAGAACATTGGGCACATTTAATCTCCTTCCATGCCTCTTGTGGCTCAAAAGCTTGAAATGGACTGAATGCAGGTTTGACAAATGTCCCTCATAGGTAATGTACCTTATTATGTAGATAGTTGTCTGCTTCCAAGGTTCAAGCAGAGATGTCCTCTTTGCACCCTATTTTTCAATGTTAATTAGTGGGTTTCCATGTACTATGAATTCTACTCTAACTGACCTAGCATCCCTAGAAGTAGGGTATTCTCATCATTAGCTGGTAACTCTGAAACTTCAAAAATTATCTCTTCAGTTGCCACAACTTCCAATCCTTTCACCATGGCTCTGCCTTCATAGAATGTTTGAGAAAACTCAAGAGCAATACCTTCATCAAATCCTTCTAGCTTCATAAAGTATTCAAACCATCCACAACACCAAAAAATTTCTAGGCATTCTACATCTTGCAATAGAACATCATGAACTGAGGGTTCATGCCGAATTAAATTGCCTCCCATTGTCTAGAATCACTGTCACACTACAAAATTTCCCTTTTCTACAATTTTTCTCTGAAAGGCACCACATTTCTACTAAATTTTTATTGCAAGTGTTGACTGAACTTTCTTTTTCCTTGTCTTTGTTTTTTACCATTAATTTCTTACAACTCAAGGCTAGGACAGGGTAATTAAGGCAAGAAAATAGATAATAAATGAGGGTGAAGATAGAAGGAATTGGAAGCTCGGTAAACATCACTTCACACATGTGAGCCAAATTTTAAAATTGGCTAATTTAAATGTTTTAACATAGCCAACTTTTGACTTGACAACTAAGCATTATATTTGCATTTTTTAATTCCCCCCCAAACCTAAATGTTGACATGTGTCTGCACATGTGGGAAAGGAAGGATGAAATGATAGGGAGTAATGACATGTTATGCGAATATCCATACTAATGTACAATGATTAATTTAATGAGTTTAAAATGTAATTAATATATGCTAATTAAGATGCACATACCTGAACATGTGAAATATGTGTTGCAAAGATTGTGGAGTAAAGGAAGTATTGTTCACCTTTTTTAGAAATGACTGGGCAATTAATGAATTTAAGTGGAGTGGAGTGAGGTGGAGTGAAATGATGGAAGAGAAAGAATGATGATACAAATCGACGGATGGGTGGATGGGTGGAGAAATTGATTTCCACTAAAGTGGAAATCTTTATTATGGTGAATATGTACCTTAATTTAGTCAAAAAGTGGGATGCTAGGTCCACCATTTTTAGCTACAAGAAACTGGCTTTTTGATCGCTAAGAAAATTGTTACAGGAACTCTTCTTTAGAGGTTGGATTATGATATAACCTGAGACAATGACCATTGATGAGTAGCTTGAATTTGACAGGGTCAATGGTAGTTAACTGAATGGCTCCATTAGGAAAGACTTTAGCAACTTCGTATGGTCCTAGCCATCTTGTCTATAACTTCCCTACATTGTCCTAATACTTGGAGTCATATAACAATTCCCAGTCACCTAGTTGAAATTTATTCTCTTTGATAAATTTATCATGTCATCTCATCCTCTGATTCTGCACTACCTTAGTGTGGTGCATAGTCGTTCTTCTTATCTCATCCAAAGCATTTTGCTGCATGATTCTCTCTTTCTATGTTGCAGAGATATCAATCCCTAGGTCTATTGTAGTCATAAGGGTCTTGTATTCAAACTCAATATGCATCATGGTTGTCTTCCCATATAGTATCTCAAATGGGGTGAAACCTATAGTGGTTTTCCAAGTAGTTCTATAGGCCCATAAAACTTATGGAAATCTACTCACCCAATCCTTTTTATCAATGGCTAATGTCTTGGTCAAAATGGATTCAATTTGTTTATTGGTAACCTCAGCTTGTCCATTGGCTTGAGCGTAGTAAGGGGTAGACTTTCTATGCCTAAATTTGTACTCATTAACCAAGACTATAACAAGAGTTGAAGTAAACTGATCTCCTTGGTTAGTTACTATCTCTCTTGGAACCCCATACTCGGTGAAAATATTTTCATACAAAAATTTTGCAACTTTATTATCTCTTGCATGCTTCATAGCCTTAACCTCTACCCACTTAGTTACATAATCAATGCATACTAAGATGTAAGAATTACCATGTGATGTGGGTCAATGGGTCCCACAAAATCTAATCCCCACTTGTCAAAAGGAGTGATCACTACTTGGGGATGAAGTGGCATTTCATCTGATCTGGTTGGTCAGTCCATCCTTTGGCAACTATCACATTTCCTTGTGTATTTTTCTACATCCTTGTGGAGTGTAGGCCAATAGTATCCTATATTCAAAATCTTCATGGTTTTTTGTTTTGCTGCAAAATTTCCTCCATAGGGTTCATCATGACATGCATGCAATATGTCATATGTATCATCTTCTCTCACACATCTTCTCATAACATCATTTGGTCCAGTATAAAAAAAGCATCCAACAATCCAGGAAAAAGGAAAATGTGTTTCAATAAGTACTCTTATCTCCCTTGGTGAGAAATGAGGAGGTACTCTTCCTATTACACAGTAATTAGCTATATCATCATACCAAGGTGTTTGAACATTGATGGAAAATAGAACCTCATTCGGAAAGAAGTCATCTATAACTTAATTGTCTTCTAATGTAGTCAATCTTGAAAGAAAATCTGCAACAACATTAGCCTTTCCTGGTTTATCCATAATGGTTATGTCAAAATCCTACATCAACAATAAGCATCTTGATAGTCTTCCTGAGATTAGAGGCTTTCTCATAAGATATCTAATGGTTGCATGATCAGTGTGCAAAAAAAATCTGATAACCTATGATATAGTGCTTGAATTTGTTCAAGGCATAGATTACTACTAGCATCTCTTTCTTTGTGACAATGTAGTTGAGTTAATCTCCCTACATATTTTTATTGATAAAGTAAATTGCACTTTCAATGGCCCCATCTTTCTATCCTAATACTGCCCCTATGGAATTATCTAATGCATATGTATGAATGTGTAAGGGGATCTCCCAATTAGGTTCTTTTAATATAGGAGCATGGGTCAAAGTTTCCTTCAAATCAAAAAATGCTTTATCATAGTCTCCTGTCCATTGGAATTCAACATATTTTGTTAGGAGATTGTACAATGGTGCTACCATTTTGTTGAAGTCTTTAATAAACCTTCTATAATATCTTGCATGTTCCAGAAAACTTCTAACATCCTTTTGTTTTGCAGGTGTAGGAAGATTTGTGATTACCTTAATCTTTGCAGGGTCAACTTGGATTTCTTTGTGGGAAATGTAGTGACCAAGAAATACACCTTCCTACATCATCATGAAGCACTTCTCACTATTTATGGACAAGTTTTGGTCTTTATATCTATGTAGAACCTTTCTAAGATTCTCTAATGCTTCATTGAAATTGGCACCATAGGTGGTAAAATCATCCATATAGATCTCCATGTAGTCAAGGGAGATGTCAAAAAATATGCTAATGACTACCTTCTAGAAATTTGCAGGTGCATTGCATAAGCCAAAAGGAAGCACTGAATAGGAATATGTTCCCCATGGGTAGTTGAAGGTTGTCTTCTCCTGATCCTCAAGTGCAATATGAATCTAGTTGTAGCCACTGAATCCATCTAGAAAAGAGAAATATTGCTTTCCTACAAGTGCATCCAAGACTTGATCTACAAAAAGGCAAGGGAAAATAGTCTTTCTTGGTAGAAGCATTAAGTTCTCTACAGTCAACAAAAACTCACCATTTTCCTTCCCTTCTTTGGCACAATCACCAATGGAAACACCCACTAGCTATCTGAAATGGGGTAGATAAATCCAACATCTAACAATTTTTGCAGTTCTACTTTAACAATCTCTCTCAATGTAAGGTTGATTCAACGTTGAGGTTGCCTTACTAGTTGACAATCATCTCTGATGTAGATCCTATGAGTGCAAATCTTAGGATCTATTCCTTTCATATCAGGATAATCCAATGAAAATGCATGTTGATGAGACCTTAGTAAGTCATCCAATTGAAACTACTACTCTTTACATAACTTACTATTAATATTCAAATATCTTCCTTTAGATACTTGTACTTGAGTAGCCAATTCTACCATAGTTGCATCATTAACACATGGTACCTTGAGTTCATATGGAAGCATTGTGTGAAACATACCTATTGTTTCAGGAAGTTTTTCTGTTGGCATAGTGGTTGCAGGAAGTTCATATGTAGATGTAGTGGCTACAGGAAGAGCAAGTGAAATAGACAGAAGTGTTTTTACATAATTAGCAAAACCAAATGAGTTAGAGGATGATGCTTCCTCAACTTCACAATGGTTTTAAATTATGTTGGACAACACCTCGTCATTATCTTGAAGCTGAAAAAAGGGGCTTCTACCTAACATCATAATTTGCACCATTGAGTTAACTTCCTCAGTCTCTTCACCAACATGTGGCCATACAGGATTCTCCTCATCATGGGTGGGATGATTTGGAGGATAAAGAATGAGATTTTTGGTGTTCCTACCATCTGAAATGGTCATGTCACCCAACCAAAACCTAATATAAGCATCTATTTTTGCTAACCATGGTCTTCCATGGATGATAGGATATCTGCCTAGCATAGCCTTAGGAGAGAGAATCATAAAGTCTGTTGGGTACTCCCAAGAGTCTAGAATCACCACAAGATCTTCTACTATACCTTCAGGTTTCATGGTAGAACTATCAACAAGCTATAGGAAAGTAGGAGTAGATCTCATGCTTATGATATTTAGTTGTTGCAAGATGTCCTTAGTCATCACATTTATTGCTGCTCCCAAATCAATCAAAGCATTCTTTATTTGAATTCCATTGATGACAATTGTTGGCACAAGACTACCTAGATCATTTTACTTGGGAATGGTCACTTTTCCAAGCATAATGTTAGTGAGTTGTCCCACCACATGGACTGTGGTTAGGTCTTTCTTTTTCCTTCCTGGATTCTTGAGGAATGCTTCTTTTATTTCATTTCCATATATAGGAACATTTTGTATGCCCTGAAAGAGAGGTATCTGGGCACATACATGTTTCAACTGCTCCAAGATGTCAAAGGTTGTATCTTCTTTTTCTTCCTTTTTCTTGGAAACTTCCAATCTCTGAGGGAATGGTGGCTCTCGTGCAATCTTCTTTTCTAGTGTTGGTTTAATAATTTTAGGTACAACAAGCTAAATGGGATCATTTAAAGGTTCCTCCTCCTCTTCCATAGGTAGCTTAGTGATGATAAGTGTGGGAGGAGTTGATAAATTGGTTCTTGAATGTAGATGAAAGTCACTCAAACTCATAGCACATGTAGGAAATTGGTTTGGATCTACAAAATACACTGGATACTATTGTGGTTTATTATTTGGATTAGGTGTGGGATTAGTTGGTAATTGAGTAGGTTTAGGTTCATTTGATCTTGAATTAGCAGGCGGAGGCATTCTAGCAGGTTGTTGGGGTTGAGAAGGTGGTTGCATGTAATTAGTGGTCTGGTTTGGCCATTGCTGACCTCTCCATTGAGATATTTGTTGCCAGTTCCTTGTAGGTGGTTGCCAAGGTCCTTGGAACTATTTCCAACTCCCCTAAGGTTGCTACCATTGAGGTGAGGAATTCTGATAGTTGGGCCAAGCATTTGGAGGGTTACCCCAAGACTATGGTGGATATCCTGCATAGTTTGGTGGATATGGAGGTTGCCATTGGTTACCAGATGAATAAGAACTAAAATATGGTCCATAAAAAGATAGTGGATCTGGTGGAATACCTTGTCTTGGAGCCCATTTCTTCCTTTGTGCAACAAAGTAAACTTGATCTTCCTTAGTCTGAATTGGTTTGAACTCAGGTGGAACCTACTTTCTATCAATGTTAGCTACCATCTTGCATCTGCAATCCCTCTTCTTTTGTCTGCAATGAGAAGATTATTTTGTCAACATTGCCTCTACCTCCTCATGTTTCTTCTTGGCCTAAAGTGTATCCAACTAAGTCGCTAGATTTTTATAATATCCTGCTTAAAATCTACTAACAAATTAGTAATCTCCATCCTTGAAGCTCCATTGGTAGTTGACTTACCCACAAAAGATTGGTACGCTCCTCTTTTCTTTGAAGCTGCTCTAGAATAATTTTGACATATTTTCTTGATATATTCCCAAGGAACTTGAGTGATATCTCCTCCTTCCATTAGGTCCAAAGCATCAGTACAACTCTCATTGATTCCTCTTAGGAAAATCAACTTTTTTTATTCTTCATTGAGTGTATGGTGTGGAGATTTCTACAAGAAAAATAGAAACCTTTAAATGTAGTCTTCCAAGCTCTCATCCTCCTTCTGCTACATCCTAAAGATATCACCTCCTCTCATATCACTTCCCCTACAATTTTCCTTGTATTTTTCAAGGAAATTTGTCTTCATGTCCTCCTAAGTCTCCACAATATCTCTTCCTAGGCTCATAAACCATCTTAGTGCAACTTCTTTCATAGTGGTAGGAAATAGCTTAAGCCTATAAGAATTACTTGTGTAGTCATAACTTCTGCAGAGGATGTCAAACTCAAAAAATAAGGTATCAAGGTCTTCTATAACAAGTCTATAGAACTTAGGGAGTGTTGAAGCAGGGATATTCTTGATATTGTCAACTTCATTTTGATGAGTAATGGGAAAAGAAAAAGTGGGTTGGTTAGTTTTGTTCCTATTTGCATCACTCATGTCTTCTTGGTGGATTCCCAAGGCAAAGGAGTTATCAATATGGTTTTGATCTTGAGTGGAAGCTTCAAAATTGGTCAAATCAAGATATGCATCAACAAAGGGAAATGGTTCCTCTTCTCCTTCATTTTTGGGAAGATTTAGAAGCTCAACTAGCTGAAATGGTTCATGATCATTAGGAAGAAATATCCCATAAGCATCTCTTCTTCTTCCATGCATGAGGTATTACTCAACATAAACTAACTCACACAAATAATGAGAAAAATAATGGTGGATAATTACTTCCTAGTGAGGGGTAATCTAAGAATAACTCAAAAATTGCTATAATGGAAAAGCTATCAATGACTTCCAAGAACTTCCTAGCTCGACACCATCCCCGAAAATGGTGCCAAAAATGTTGGCCACCTACAATGATTCAATAACTAATACTTTACAACTATTATTCAGAGATTGGAAACCTAAACTAAACAACTATCTCAATCATCATGAAGGTGCATTTAACTTGTCAACCTAGGGACATAAACTTGAAATGGGTCAGCACTATATGTGCACTAGGAACTCAAAGCAGTCATTCTACTCTATAGCTAAGAAAATCATAATACTGGAAAGTAAATTGCATCAAAATAAATGAAGCAAGATTGTGCATCAATTAACATCTCTACTAAACCAAAATACATAACAAGGATAAATTTCTAAGCAAATAAACAAGAAACTACTCTATCTACTTTGGTTGTAGGAAGAATTCTAGTGGCTATAGGAACAATCAAAGCCAAATTTCTAACTAAGTGCAAAATAGAAAATGATAACTAAACTAACTACTCTAAAGTATGGATTACTCACCAAGTGGGACCCTTTGGATGAGAATCCTCTAATACTAATGGAAGCTCAAATGCTCGAACTCAATAACATCTTATTCATTGAGAAATGTAGAAAAAAAAAATATCATAGTTGTATTGAAAAATGAAGAATGCTTAGTATATCATCGATATCAATGCCAACAACAATCAAGAACTATGCAAAACCTCCAAGAAGAAGATTCAAACCATTATTTATACTATGAACTAAGTAGGGAAATCAACTCCCACTAATTGAGAGAACACCATTTAGGGAAAGAAGGACAAGAAGTGGTAGAGTGGTACGTCTGCAAGGAATCCAATCAAACATGCATGTCCAACATGGATTCGATGCTACAGTAATGTCTATAATTTCTCAATGTCATTAATAAAAGGTGGTTACAATGAATGTCATGGAGAATCCATTGTCATAATCCTTAATTGAATGCTTTGAATGATTCCACTTCATGATCTTTTGATAGTTTTCCTTCCTCAACTTAGCATCTTCGAATTATGGTTGCATGGCACTGTTAGTACACATATTTCACACCTATAATTACTTAAAAGAACATTCATCAACCATATATAAGATCAATACATATGATCCACATAAAATTCTAATGTCATTAAATTTTGCAAAGGTGGGTATTAAACCCAATATTAAAGGTTTGAGGGAAACATTATAAAAGATCAACACTTAAACACAAAAGTTTATGGAACTGCCAACAAATAAACTTATGAAATCTACCCAGAACCTAACCAAAACTAAGCTCATCAATTGGTAGTAATAATTCCTTGATTGGAATTTTGTCATTTTTTTGAGTGCATGTTGAAGTATTTTGGTCGTTGTCAGGTCATTCAAGATTGTTAGCAGATTCTTTTTGTCAAGAATTGTAGAGTTGCTTAAAATAGTGCAACAGGATAAAATTTGCATGTCAGTAAAATGTAAATGCTCCTCCAAAGTGAGTTAATGGTTGTAACAGATGGAAATATGCTTAAAAGGTTTGAAAAGGCTTGAGAAAATGGTGTTCAAAGTTTGTATTGAAGATTTATTTCAATATTCAACATTTACTCTACTATATCACTATATTTTCTATATTTTCCTAAACTTTTTAAGCACTGTATAGCTCGTATAGTCTCTATTTGGCTTGGAAATTAGTTTCATCTTCTTGAGAAATGTTTTAGCTCTCCATTAAATCCAATTTGAGAGTCTACTATTAAATTTTAGGGGATTTATTCATTGTTTTTTGTTAACTATCTGTAATAGGCTAGCAAGGCTCTATGTTGTGGTTTTAATCATGTATAATACAATCCACATACTATCCAAAATTGTGAGTCAGTGGATTGTCATAAAAATGTTATTCTTTGAAGTTCCAATGGTTTGAGAGTTAGGGGAAACAAGTTATTAAGTTTTAGAGTGATGCCTAGGCTGAGTAGAGCACTTTACTATGTGAAATTGAGTTACAAAAGTGGGGTTTAGTTAAAATATTGAAGGAACTAGTCTTGTGATGAATTTCTTAGTTTACCCAGTCCATTTAGAGATTGTTAAAAGCATTTTTTGAGTCAGTTTAGCTTGGGAATATGAAGAATGAATAAAACCTTGGGATTTGTATATAAAATGAAGGTTTTATGGAGTAGTGCCTTAGAGGGAATGGATTGGTGAATTAGTGAAGAAATTTGGTGCTTTGTAACACAAATTGACTCTGTCCATTGAGATTGAGTGGCAACTAAAAGTTTAGAAGGCACCTCCTTTGTAAAAGAGGGCTAATTGAGTAGGCTTAAGTGGTGGTAGCTTATTGAGTCTCCAATATTCTCTTAAGAAACCTATTGAGATCTTCTATTATGTTGTATCTAGGGTCGAGGTGTGTCTCAAAAGAGGTTTGATAGTTCATTGTATGACCTACTTAGTAATATTTTCTGAAAAGTTGGGTTATGAGAGCTATAAGCCAAAGGGTGTGTTAGAGTGAAGTTGAGTGAATAGAGCTCAAAGAGTTGAATCCTTGTTTAAGACTTGACATTTTTTATTGGAAAAGGTTGGTTCCTTGTTTGAATTAGGTTATTGAGTGATTGGTTGAGTCATCACCACCTTGCTCTGCATCAGTAACTCAAGGAGTATTAGTTCCTTAGGAATTACCTTGTCATCTTGTCTTTCAACCTTTTCAGAATTTGACTTCAAATTCTTGGCCTTTATATCTTGAGCAAAAACTTCACCATTGGTCTTAGCTTTACTATATTTTGTAGCCCAAATCCACATCTCCTTATCTTCTTTAGTTTTTGTCTTTTCTCTCTTATTTTTTTCTTAGTCTCATTATTTTTTGCATTGTTTTCTTGGATAAACATGCTACTAGGGTTATCCTAATTAGAACTTACAATCCTATTTCTCAAATGAAGATTTCCCCTCACTTGAGAAACCAATGCAATTGTATACTTTTCAATTTCCTCATTTGAATGTCTTCTAAAAGAAATATTTTCTGACTCAAGAGTATAAATAGTGCAGTCATTCTCTCTTTCTTCATCTAAAAATACTTGTTGATTGTAAGAACTTGCCTCCTTCCTTAGAATATCCACATCACTTCTATTAGGCTCATCATCAAAGGAGTACTCATCACAAGCAAAATATGATTTGTTCATAAGCACATTCAGAATTTCATCATGATCATGATGAACATCATAACCTCCTTGATCATCTGGTGACTCTTCTAGTGATCTTGGAACAACACCTGCTATGCAGAATGAGGAATTTGACATACTACACACCATGGAAAATCTTCAGTGACATTCATGGAATGATTTTGCAAAGGATTAGGTGTGCTTTGAGCATTCTTTTGATTATTGTTATCAGGCTTCCCATTGTGCCAGTTAGTATGGTAAGGGTAGTCTGACAATATTGGTTACCATCCATTCCATTGGAATTGTGGCTTATCATTCTTTGTTGTCTTCCACAAAAAACTAAAACCTGATCTAATTTTTCATCAAGGGCTGCAACTTTTCCTTCCTTTTCATTTTGAGCTCTTGGATTCTTCAAGGGTTTGGGATCATCCCTTCTTCCCACTTTAATTGATCATCTCCTATTGTTTTCAATATTGAGTGCCATTTTGTAGGCTTCTCTCAAATGTTGTGGATTCCTATCTTTGAGAAGGTAACACATTTTTGAATCATAAGCATTACAGTATACCACTAGACATGCATTTTCATTGGGCCTCAAATAAGTAGGGACTTTATACATAGCCTTTTGGAACCTTGCATTGAACTCGGTTTACATTTCATTATGTCCCTTTGTGATATTGTTAAACTAATATAACCTAAATCAAGGATTGGTTTTGTTTCCATACTGTTCTCAGAAGATTCTGTAGAAAGCATCCTTAGAATCAATGCTTGCACCAAGCAAGCTCCTATACCAATCCCTTGCAACTTTAGTTAAGAATTGTATAAAATATTTCATGGCAACATCATCATCCCATAATTCAAAATCTTCTACAAAAATTTGAAAAGATGTTAAATGGTACGTAGCATTGAGAGCATCCCATAATTCAAAATATTCTACAAAAAATTGAAAAGCTTTTAAATGGTACTCACCATTGAGAGCATTATTACTAGTAAACTTAGCTACATGTTTCCTTGCATTATCTAGAACTAGATTTGGATATCTTAGGATTTTCTCAAAACATAGTTTCCTATACCTATCAATGTGAATAATATCCTTCTGAAAAGTTCCTCATGCTCATTATGGTTGTTATGATTCCTTCTTCTATCATTATTATTTTAAGACCTTCTCAGTTGGGAATCATATTGGTTATTAAATTGAACTATCTTAGCTTTGTTTTTTGGCTTTGAGGATGAAATAGAAGGATTTGCACTAGATGATGCTTTTCATTTACATGAGGACTTGAAGATTATGTGCAGGATTGAGGGATTTAAGTATCAAGGATAAAAGCCTTTATAGTGGATTCTAGGAAACCCAATTTCCTTTTCATCTCAGTGTTTATAACTAGTAGTTCAATCTCTTTCACTCTCTTCTCCAAATATTCATTTTCTTTCATTAGCTTATCATCTAGTGAGATATAATCATTTTGTGATGTGTCCTTCTTAGAAGGACCTCGCTCATTTATCTTTACTCCCCCCATAGGTTGTTTTCCCTTAGCAAAATTTTGGGGAGCAACATTTGTATTATTAGGGGGAGGATTAACTGGGATGGAAGCCTTTATAGTAGCATTGGTCCATGAATTTACATAAGAATTATCAGCAGAGGGAACTACAAGGTCCATTGTTACAATCTCCTCAATAGTAGGACTAGTTGTTTGGGCAGGTTTAGTTGCTAACCTGTCCAATTCCTCCATTTTCTCAACCTTTCTTCATAACATATATCTCTCTATCATGGCTTCCCTTATCCTTTTCTCTTTCTCTTCATCCCTTTTCTTTCTATTCTCATCACACCTTAAGGATCTTTCTCTAAGTCATTGCATATCACTAAAAACTTCTTCCTCCTCTCGTAAAGTAGTATCAGCATCATATGCTATTACAACTTCAACTTTATTAGGCACATTATTACGGAGAGATTCATCAAATAAAGTTAACAGGTCTAGAGGAAGGGGAGTATATGGATGAGAAGTTGGGGTCAAATATCCTTTATCTCTATTATTCCTATTAGATGAATTATCTCTTTGTATTCTATATTTCTCCTTCCTTTCCATGGATCTTAATCCTTGAGTTGTGGGTCGCTCATTGACAACAGGGTTCATTGTAACTTCTTCTCTCTTGGTGGAGGTGTTATCACTAAAGTCTAGAAAGTTCCTTTAGCATTCAAAACTAGAACTAGAAAAAATATCATGTTCAAGGGTTGGATGAGGAGTAGAATAGTTTCCACGTCCTTTTCTTTTACCCATTTCCATTGAACGTTCTTGGGAAATTCTCCTTGTAGTTTCTACTATGGATGCTTCTTCATGTGGCCATGAGTTCCTTGAATTTTCACTTGAATCTGCTTCACCTTTGTCAACCTTTTTAATTTCTTTCTATTCTTCTTCTTTACTTCTTTAATATATTTAAACACATGCATGGATTGGTGTAGATACTTTAGAGTCACTAGCCAAATTCCTTGGAAGAAATTCTTAGCAATTGTATTAAAATTTATTCAAATTTCACAAGATCCTTGGAAACTTAGGAAAACTTTGAAAAATGTGAAATGATTTTAAATGAACTTTGAACACAATCCTTTCAATAAAAAAAATGGTGGGAAACTTTAATATAAACTTTGATGAGATACTTGGCAAAGACTCATGCAATGGTTAGCATAAAATTCACATAGATTGAATCTATAGGGAAAAATCACCATATATTATAGTAAGCTTTGATAAGGCACCATGGAGAACAAATATTTACCAAACTTACGTCTCCCCAACTGAGTCACCAATTTTTTGGTTGTTTTTAAAGAAAGAATCAGATCTCACCAAGTACCTATGAGCTTGTAAAACTCAATTCTTGAATAGTTTAGAGACAATTTGCCAATGAAAGAGATGAAACTATAATGCTTCTTCTCCTACACTTTTGACTCTACAGAACCTAGGAGGGTGATCCCACAATGTATATCTTATGACTCTTCTAAGCAATTAACTGATACATCATATAATAAAGCATATATATTCCCATCAGAAGCTAAATAGATGAAATACTTCAAGAATCCTTAAGAGAATTAAAATCCTAAAGTCGAGAATACAATACAACACCACTAACCACAACAAAAGCTGGTGTAGGAGCACCTAGGCTAAACTCCATTTTGTTAATGATCAATTTTGGCTTGTACCTGACCTTAGCCAAGTTAGGGTAATAGTGTGTTTATTTTGGACCTTAGAAGGTCTTGATTGTGTGTGGAATGGGTGAATTAGTCACTAGGACTAAGGTCACCATAGTTTAATCATTGTTGTTAATGTTGGTTTTAATTAGCCTTAGTGGTTAATTTGAAAGATGAGCCTTAAATGTGTTCTAAACACATCTTTGTTGTTAGAAGATTCCAAGAGGTAGTTAAGGGAGTTGGATGCTTGGAATCAAGGGGTTAGAGATCCTAGAAGTCAGGAAGAGGACATAATGATGGGAAGTTGCAAAAGTTGTTGCAAAGTTGCATGACAACATTTGTCAGGTTGCATGCAACTTAGTTATCTCGGATCCCCTAAAAGCTAGGAGTGTGGGATCGACCAACATCCCTTAAAACTTGGAAAATGGAATCTATGTAAGGTGTGGCTCAAATTCATGGTGTGTGTATTGTTGTTATCAAGTTTTTGGTTGATGGGAATAGAGAGAATTCTGGAATTTTTGTGTTTTTCCTGAGTATCTTGAGAAACAGTGATATCAAATGCATTGTATATACTAATTTGGCATTGTATTCATGTTCATAGTGAAGTTTTAAGTCTTTTTCATTCAGTAGTCAAGTTTTTTTGTGCTAAATTAGTGTTTTGAGTTCATAGATTAGGGTCTAGAGGGTTTGTAGTTTCTGTTTTGAGCAGTTAGTCTTTTCATGGCTCCCCCATGAAATCTAGCCACGGGGATTTCCTAAGAATGGATGGATTTTCTAGGGGAGTCATTGGTCTATACATAGGAAGTGGTAGGAGTCTTGAAGTATCGAGCAGTAGAATGTATTAACAAACCCTAGGTGAGCTAAAGGTGCCCGGTTAGAGGTTTGGCAGTGAAAATTTGAACATAGGTAGGGGAAGGAGGTACAATATAGAACAAGTACGGTTCCAGGCAGGGTTTAGTCACATATTGACATGTTAGAAGGATTGTGGCCTATCCAATCCATTTGTGTGAGAGAGGAGCAAGACATTAGTGTAACAATAGGAATTAGGCCTATTAGCCCTATTTGCCCTAGATTGTAGGAACCCACTGTACGGAGGAGTCAGAGGTCTAAAACCCTGTGAATATTTTAAAGGTTCCAACAGGGTGTCTAAAAGTGCAATTTGTTTGCTAGGTTGTTTGGACAATTTGATCAAGAAAAGCAAAAAGGTCACTGTCAAGGGCTACAAGGAATTAGGCCTCTTCAAGGAAAATTCTTGGAATCAGTAAAGAGGAAGATTGAAGACCATCAAATATGGATCTAAATGGATGTGTTTGGCACGTTTCCAGTGTCTCTAACACCCCTGCAAGTAGTTCAATGTTTTGTGTGATGTTGGCACTTAGAGTCTTCTAAGTGTAGGAGAGAGCTTTGCAAGTTCAAGTGGTGTCAGTCCTCTAAGGTGAAGCACAAGGAGTGAGGCTCTTGGAGAAGAGTTGAGATAGGACTTAGCCAATAATCTAAGCCTAGAAAGAACCTAGAAAGGGATCAGGTTCCTGGATGAAGACCGTGAAAAGTCTTCTTAATTGATTGTGCAAGCAAACCAAGGAACACTTGCACCATATTGGTATCAGAGCCTTTGTTTGTTCAGGCTTGTGATTGATGTTGCAACCCACTGAATTAGTAGGAGAGAACACACCAGAGGAAGAAAGAACCATGGTTACTAATGTTGAGTTAGCCAAGAAGGTAGAAGAGCAAGAGGAGGACAACCGACTACTAAGAGAAAGGTTGTCTTGAATGGAGAAGCTCTTGGATGAAGTCCAAGAAATAGCAGACAAAGTAAAGGATAAAATAGAACTAAAGGAAGAGCAGGAAGCAAAGGAAAAGGAAGTGGACTTGGAGGAGGAAGCTCCAAAACCTGACCCTGTCCTTGCTGAAGAACCCTTCTTGAAGGCACTACAGGCCTTAAGTGGCAAAGCTTTGGAAGGTGTGCCACTATTTAGTGGACAAATGGACCCTGATTCAGTTGTGGAATGGATTGAAAGTATAGAGAATCACTTTGAATGTGATGGAATAACAAAGGCCCAAAAAGTAAAAGTGGCCAAGTCAAGGTTGAGAGGTGCAACTCTCACATGGTGGAAATTTGTACAAGATGAAAGAGAGAAAGAAGGAAAGGGTCCTATAGTTACATGGAGAGGCATGGTAACCAAAATAAGGTAGACCTATCTGCCTGATGACTATGAAGTCCATTTGCATAGGAGGAGACATAACCTTAGGCAAAAAGACATGGATGTCCAAACATACACCGAGGAGTTCCAAAAATTGTGCCTCAGATCAAAGGTGGTTGAAGATGAGAGCATCAAGCTAGCAAGGTATTTGAATGGGCTTAAATGGTCTATCCAAGAAAACATGAGCCTAGTGAACTTCAAAACCATCCACCAATGCTATCAAATGGCCTTAAAGATAGAGGAGAAAGGAAAAAAGAAGCAAGAGCAGACCTCCAAAAGTAGAGGTAAAGGGAAAGATAGCAGAGGACAAAGAGGTGGCTATGGTGGAAGGAGTTCAGAACCAAGGGCCCAAGGAGAAGTCAGATACTCTGAGCAGCAAGAAGGAAGCTCTAGTAGAGGTGGTAGAGGAAGAGGCTCTAGCTCCAGAGGAAGGAGTGGTGGACAAGGAAGAGGAAGTTACTTTACCAACATGAAGTGTTACCACTGCAATCAATTGGGACACCCGGCCTATAGATGTCCAGAGAAAGGTAGTACTTCTCATGGAGGAGATAAGAGAACTAATCTAGTTCATGATGAGACAACTGCAGCAGAGAAACACCCTGAGGTACCATTGAATTCTGAGGAAGGTGAGAACCTCATGATGAGGAGAACTTTGATCAAGGAGCCGGTTAAAGAAGAACCAAGCGAAAGGAGGTCCCTATTTAGGATAAAGTGTAAGATGATGGGGAAAGTGTGTAGAGTCATCATTGACTCAGGATCTACTAACAATATTGTGTCAGAGGAGACAGTCAGCAAGCTGAAGTTGACAAGGATACCCCACACCAATCCTTACAAGGTCACATGGCTCAATAAAGGTCAACATGTCTTGGTGAATGAACAAGCATGGGTGGAGTTCTCAATTGGTAGGTACAAGGACAAAGTCTTGTGTGATGTATTACCTATGGATGCATGTCACTTGCTCCTAGGTAGACCATGGCAATTTGATCGCCAAGCTGTGCATAATGGAGCAAAGAACTCTTATAATTTTGAGAAGGATAAGGTAACATTTAGAATTTAGTTTTTGTTAGAAGATACAGAGGTACAGACAACAGGTCCTAAATTGCTCATGGTTGGTGAAAAAGAGTTCTTGGAAGCCTTGGAAGAGGGAGAAGGAGTTGGCTATGTAGTGATGTTAATGCCAAGAGAGGAAAGCAATGAGAAAGCAGCTAAAAAGCCAGAGTTACCAAAGGAAATACAAAAAATGCTGCAGACCTATGAAGGCATTGTGAGTAGTGGGAAACTAGTAGTATTACCCCCTAAAAGAGCCATAAGTCATAGGATAGACTTGATACCAGGGGCTACTCTACCAAATAAGGCAGCCTACAAGATGACTCCTCAACAAAATGAGGAAATAGCTAGGTAGATTCAAGAACTCCTAAACCAAGGTCTTATTAGAAAGAGTATCAGTCCATGTGCAGTACCCACTGTCTTATCACCTAAAAAGGGAGGAGAATGGAGGCTTTGTACTGACTCCAGGGCAATAAATAAGATAACCATAAGGTATAGGTTCCCTATCCCTAGGATTGAAGACCTCATGGATTTTCTAGGTGAAGCTAGGTATTATACCAAGATAGAATTAAAGAGTGGTTATCACCAAATTGGGATACATGAGGGAGATGAGTGGAAAAAAACTTTCAAAAGCAATGAGGGTCTCTATGAGTGGCTGGTTATGCCATTTGGGTTGTCCAATGCCCCCTCCACATTCATGAGACTCATGAATGAAATCCTCAAAGACTATATTGGAAAATTTGTAGTGGTGTATCTTGATGATATACTGATTTATAGCAAAACAAGAGAAGAGAACCTCAAACAGATAGAGTTGATTTTCAAGAAGCTGCAGGAGGAGAAGCTAATGATCAATTTGGAGAAGTGCGAATTCGTCAAAATAGAGCTGGTGTACCTTGGATTTGTGCTATCACATGGCAACTTGAAAATGGACAGCAGCAAAGTGGAAGCCATCCTCAATTGGCCTACTCCAAAGACAACAACAGGGGTAAGAAGTTTTCATGGTCTTGCTCAATACTATAGGAAGTTCATAAGACAATTTAGTGCTATTTGTGCTCCTATGTTGGACACCATTAAAGGAGGGATGAAGACTAAGTTTGTATGGAATGAGCAAGCTAACAAAAGCTTTGAGTTGTTAAAGGAAAAGATAGCTACCCAACCTGTTTTGGTGTTACCAAGCTTTGAAAAGCTATTCACTATAGAGTGTGATGCAAGCAATGTGGCTATTGGAGCTGTTCTCAGTCAAGAGGGCAGACCGGTGGCTTTTCATTTAGAGAAGTTAAGTAAAGCCAAGAAGAAGTATTCTTCTTATGACCTTGAGATGTATTCATTGGTCCAAGCTCTAAGGAAATGGAGGCACTACTTGCTTCCCAAGGAATTCATAGTGTATTCAGACAACCAAGCACTTAGTTTCTTGAATTCACAAGAGAAGATGAGTCACAGACACATGAAGTGGGTGGAATAACTACAAGCTTACACCTTCAATATCAAGCACAAGAAAGGAGTTCTCAACAAGGTGGCAAATGCCTTGAGTAGAAGAGTCCTCACAATTCAAGAGATTTAGTTGAAGAGCATGGGAATAGATCATTTCAAGGATCTATATGCAGATGATGAATATTTTGCAAACATTTATAAGGTATGTGCTGAGTACAAGAATCATTTTCATAGTAAATATGTTGAATATACTTTGCAAAGTGATCTTTTGTTTAAAGGGAATCAGTTATGTGTCCCTAGAGGCTCTATTAGAGAGAATTTAATACAAGAAAAGCATAATGGTGCATTGAGTGGTCACTTTGGGATCACCAAGACTCAAGAACTTGTTCAAAGGTTCTACTATTGGCCAAGAATGAACTTAGATGTTAGGAGGTATGTGGAGAGTTGTATAGTGTGTCAAAAGGCCAAAGGTACTTCTTCAAATGCAGGCCTATACCAACCACTGCCTATCCCTACTAGGCCATGGGAATGCCTGAGTATGGATTTTGTAGTTGGATTACCCAAGACAAGATAGGGCATGGATAGTGTTTATGTAGTTGTGGACAGATTCAACAAAATGGCTCACTTTGTGCCATGTAAAACTACCAATGATTCCAGTTAAATAGCCTCTCTCTTCTTCAAAGAGATAGTAAGGATACATGGATTACCAATCAGCATTGTATCAGACAGAGACACTAAGTTCATGAGCCATTTTTGGAAGACTCTTTGGCAGAGATTGGGCACTAATTTATCTTTTGGATCTGCATACCATCCCCAAACTGATGGTCAGACCGAAGTTGTAAATAGAACTCTTGGAAATATATTAAGGTGCTTGACCAAGGAGTATGGTCAACAATGGGGTTAGTTGATTGGGCAAGCTGAATATTCCTATAATGACACTGTAAACAGATCAACAGGGAAGAGTCCCTTTGAAATTGTCTATGGATTACATCCTAGAGGTGTCTATGAGCTGAGAGACTTAAAGGATGGAGTCAAGGGAAGTGGATATGCTGATGATTTTGCTTATGCAATGCAGGAGATTCATGATACAGTCAGGAAGACATTGGCAGAGAATACCATGAAGCATAAGACCAAGGTGGATGAGCATAGAAGAGAAGTGCAATTCAAAGTTGGAGACTTGGTGATGGTGCATTTAAACAAGTCTAGGTTGCAAAAAGGAGTTCCTCACAAGTTGCAAATGAAGAGGATAGGTCCCTGTCCTATCTTAGAAAAATATGGAAACAATGCTTTTAAAGTGCAGCTGCCAGATGACAGTGGACTGTCCCCTATTTTTAACATTGCAGACCTGGTTCATTACAAAGAAGCACCACCAGACATGGATCAAAACTTCAATGAAGTCATCCAAGATGGAAGAACTCAAACTTCCTTCTGCTATAGTCAAACAAGCTGACAGTGTACTGGATACCCGGGTTTACAAGAAGACTAGAACCAAGGAATACAAGGAACATCTGATTAAAAGGCATGGTCAACCTGATGCTGATGCAGTATGGATCAAGGAATCATAGTTCAAGAAGTTGGGCATTGATCTCAACTTACTCAATCCAAGGGTGGATTGAACTCTTTTATTTCAGGAAGGATGGTGCAGGAGCACCTAGGCTAAACTCCATTTTGTTAATGATCAATTTTGGCTTGTACCTGACCTTAGCCAAGTCAGGGTAATAGTGTGTTTATTTTGGACCTTAGAAGGTCTTGCTTGTGTGTGGAATGGGTGAATTAGTCACTAAGACTAAGGTCACCATAGTTTAATCATTGTTGTTAATGTTGGTTTTAATTAGCCTTAGTGGTTAATTTGAAAGATGAGCCTTAAATGTGTTCTAAACACATCTTTATTGTTAGAAGATGCCAAGAGGTAGTTAAGGGAGTTGGATGCTCGGAATCAAGGGGTTAGAGATCCTAGAAGTTAGGAAGAGGACACAATGATGGGAAGTTGCAAAAGTTGTTGCAAAGTTGCATGACAACATTTGTTAGGTTGCATGCAACTTAGTTATCTTGGATCCCCTAAAAGCTAGGAGTGTGGGATCGAAAAACATCCCTTAAAACTTGGAAAATGGCATCTATGTAAGGTGTGGATCAAATGCATGGTGTGTGTATTGTTGTTATCAAGTTTTTGGTTGATGGGAATAGAGAGAATTCTAGAATTTCTGTGTTTTTCCTGAGTATCTTGAGAAATAGTGATATCAAATGCATTGTATATATTGATTTGGCATTGTATTCATGTTCATAGTGAAGTTTTAAGTCTTTTTCATTTAGTAGTTAAGTTTTTTTGTGCTAAATTAGTGTTTTGAGTTCATAGATTAGGGTCTAGAGGGTTTGTAGTTTCTGTTTTGAGCAGTTAGTCTTTTCATGGCTCCCCCATGAAATCTAGCTACGGGGATTTCCTGAGAATGGATGGATTTTCTAGGGGATTCATTGGTCTGTACATAGGATGTGGTAGGAGTCTTGAAGTTTCAAGCAGTAGAATGTATTAACAAACCCTAGGTGAGCTAAAGGTGTCCGGTTAGAGGTTTGGCAGTGAAAATTTGAACATAGGTAGGGGAAGGAGGTACAATACAGAACAAGTATGGTTCTAGGTAGGGTTTAGTCACATATTGACATGTTAGAAGGATTGTGGCCTATCCAATCCATTTGTGTGAGAGAGGAGCAAGAAATTAGTGTAACCCTAGGAATTAGGCCTATTAGCCCTAGATTGTAGGAACCCACTGTACGGAGGAGTCAAGGGTCTAAAACCTTGTGAATCTCTTAAAAGTTCCAAAAGGGTGTCTGAAAGTGCAATTTGTTTGCCAGGTTGTTTGGACAGTTTGATCAAGAAAAGCAAAAAGGTCACTGTCAAGGGCTACAAGGGATTAGGTCTCTTCAAGGAAAATTCTTGGAATCGGTAAAGTGGAAGATTGAAGACCATCAAGTATGGATCTAAATGGATGTGTTTGGCAATTTTTCAGTGTCTCTAACACCCCTGCAAGTAGTTTAATGTTTTGTGTGATGCTGGCACTTAGAGTCTTCTAAGTGTAGGAGAGAGCTTTGCAAGTTCAAGTGGTGTCAGTCCTCTAAGGTGAAGCACAAGGAGTGAGGCTCTTGGAGAAGAGTTGAGACAGGACTTAGCCAATAATCTAAGCCTAGCAAGAACCTAGAAAGGGATCAGGTTCCTGGATGAAGACAGTGAAAATTCTTCTTAATTGATTGTGCAAGCAAACCAAGGAGCACTTACACCAAAGGGAGATCAATTAAAGATTATCTATGATTTTTTTTCTAAAATTGGATAACCAAAACCATGGGAAATGCATACAATACTTAAGATCAGTGTCATAACGTTGGGCCAGGAGTCGAGACAAAGAAAATTGAATTGTAAGGTAATTTTGATCCTAAACATCCATGATGTACATGAGATTTCCTTATAATTCATAGATAGCTACTCAGAATTTACCACTACTTATCAGATCCACTACAAAAGCATACAAATTCATGATTTAATCGAAGCATTTTAAATGATCCATTGAATTAGAGCCTAAATTAAAACATACATCAAAATACATTGGCAATAAAGATTAATGAAATGATCTTTGATTGTATTTTCATTAATAATTTAGATACAATGTATAGCTAGAGAGAAGATAAACTGAAAGGATTTGCATTCTTGTTCAAACATGTTCAAAAACCATATAATTGACAAAATTCACTAGCTAGACTCAAACTTAAGATACAGACTCCATAAATGTTCTCTCTATGTTCACAATTTACATAATTCAGATCCAAAATTCAACAAGAGACCCACACTAATGGATTTGAATTCCCTTTTATGAGAACAAGGGAGAAAAACAAGCCTCAAGTCAAAAGTAAACATCTCACACTTCAATTGGACCACTACAAGACATTTTTCCTTTGCAATTATATTTACACTTTGAATTGGAGGGAATACACATGAGACAAAGATTACTTTCATTTTCTACAAGAAGAAAACCAACCTTCCAAAAGGCACATCTTGAAAATAATAATCTTCAAACCATTGTAGCACATTCATTCCATTGGGAAAAATGAAAAAAATTATAAAGATAGAAAAGGTGAACCAACATCCAAGTAAACATCCACATCATCAATGATCAACATTTAGCTATGATACCCTTAGTCAGGAGACACCTATCTTTTATGCATTATAATCTCAAATGCCAAACCTATACTATACTTGACCAAGTATATATTTTTTTCTTTTGTACTCATAGATCCAATTCATCAATAAATATCCTCTTCCATTGTTCATACTTTGCATCAAATGGCCACTTGAAATCAATCATTCATCCATCTTCTTTCTATATGGAGAGTACTTTGTCATCACTAAATTGGCCTCCTTGTCAAAATCTTCTATAAAGCTAATGATGAAAGACAGTTTCTCTAAAGTATCTTTCAATATATCAATATCAATATTTTCAAAAATAAAAGTGGCTTGAGAATCAATTGTATTCTCCACCTAATTCTTCCACATTTGCAAGGGTTTTACCTCATCATAGGTATGATGAATATTAGGCAACAATGTAAAATATTCCTCATCATACTTGACCTTCAATTATCTTATTTTCTATTATAATGGGGTAACATACTCTTGATACTTTTTTTCCTTAACCTCACTAAAAAATCTATAAGTTGGCACCACCCTTGGATATCTATCTTTCTGTTGCTTAGCCCCAATTTCCCTAAATTTCAAATTATCAACCCTAGGAATCCATTTATCTAGGATTGGTGTTGTCAATTCCCTATCCCTCTAAGATAACTTTATTCCTTGTAACATTAAAGAATAATTTTCATGAACACTATTCAATTTACCTTGAATCCTTATATTCAGATGCTTCAAAATAGTGTGAACAATCTTTAAATTGTAATCATACATTGTTTCCTACATTTGCTCAAGTAATTTCTTATATACCTCAATTTGCAAAAGTAGTTGCTCCTTTGTACACTCGTTAGATGGAGCTACACTTGATGTGCTTGGCTCCTTTACTACAAGAGGCTCTTGTCCCATATTGTAAGGCACAACTATCAATGATTGCACAGGTGGATGAGGAGGATACTGAGGATGAGTCATTAGAGAAGTAGAAGTAGCAAGACTCGAGCTAGCTGGTCCTTGAGACCTTAATATTTACTTTTGTTGTTTCCAAAATGCTAGCTTTGTTTCAAGTGCAACAACCCTCTGTTGACTTTTATTATATTCATCAATAAGCTCATTGTACTTAATTATATGCATATATTTGTCTTTAGAGAGGCTTTCAACTATTGCTTTTGTGAACTTAGCAACGTTTATGGTCATGTCAGCTACTTCTAATGCTGGACTATTTGTAACTTTTTTTATAATCCATTGTCCACTAAAGTCAGCCGGTTCTACAACTTTGGGCTTTCTAGAACCAAGATAAAATGACCATATAGCCAAAGCATCCCATTCTTGACTAAAATCCAACCCTATAAGTTCCAATCTAGCCTCTTCTTCTATTTGGAATAGAGGATTTTCAACTCTCCTTATAGTGTCAAGTACAACTACATCAGTTATATCGAATTCAGGAAATAGTAAAACACCACTCTTTTGCACAAGAACCCTTCCTTCCTCAGCTGAGATATTTTGAAATTTTTTCCTCATTTCCTTCCTTACATTAGCTTGGATACTACTCTCAGGTAATTTAGGATGCATGCTTCTCTCATAGGAAACCTTCTCTGCATACTCTAAAGATTTGGCTCTCAATGTAAAATATTTTAATGTTGTTGTATCAACAAACAAGTCATCCTCCATGAATTCCTTGCAAGCCTCAAGTATTATGTCATCCATATTACTCAAGCCACTTAATTATACCTTTCCTAATCTTAGATGAATTCCTCCAGAGCTTGATGTGAATTCCCTTGGGGGAGAAGTCATCCCTTGTTGCATATCTTCAGGTGTTATCAAAATGTCATCTTCATCAATATCAGGGTAGCCAACTACCCCATTATTCTCAACCCTTTGTCTCTTAATTGGTGGATTCTATAAAGGAGGAGAACCTCTTGGAGGAGAATCAACATCAATAATAATAGGTGGAGGGTGTTTAGGAGGTAATGAAAATGATCCAGTTGGAGAATTTTCTCTCAAATCCTTTGATTCAACAAGGATTGGCACTGTCTGCTCCTTTACTATCTCCTTCTTCCTATAATATACTCAAATCTTCTTGGGTGGCTGGTAAGAAGGTATTTTCTCCTCCTGTATAGATGGTCCTTTTTCTATTTCCAAAGCCTTTCCCTTGTCTGCAAATTGTATTCTCTAACCTTAACATACTAACACCATTTCAAATTTTTCCAAAACACACCTTACCTTGTTCCATTCCCCTTGAATTTTGGGTAGATGATTATAGTTAGGATCTGACTTCCTGATAATTTACACCATCTTGTTGAAAGTAAGATACGTAGCTTTCCTTTCATCTTGCACTTGTAATTCAAGAATATTTTTGATGACATCCTTAGCGTAGTAGAAATTATGAAAAATTACACCCATATTAGCTCTTTTCTTCACTATAGCAATGAAACCTTTGAGGTCATGGTTTGTAGGGTGTTGTTGGCCTCCTATAATGATTCAATAACTAAACATATACAATTATTATTCAGAGATTGGACATCTTGAGCTAAACAACTATCTCAGTCATTATGAAGGTGCATTTAACTTGTCAACCTAGGGGTCCATGAACTTGAAATGGGTTGGCATTGTATGTGCACTAGGAACTTCAAGGCAGTCACTCTACTCTATAGCCATGAAAAATCACAATACTAGAAAGTAAATTGCATGGAAAGAAAGGAAACAATAATGAGCATCAACTAATAATTCTACTGAATTGAAATGCATAACAGGAGTAAAGATCTAGGAAATCTAACATAAAACTATGTTTTTTTCTTTTGCTGCAAGAAGAATTCCAATTGTTGTAGGAATAGACAAAACTAGATTTCTAACTAAATCCAGAACATAAAATGACAACTAAACTATATACTCTAAAAGAACGGATTACTCACTAAGTGGGCCCCCTTGGATGAGAATCCTCAAAAACTACTAAAAACTCAAATGCTCAACTTAGAACAACATTTTACTCATGGAGAAACATAGAAACATAATCATAGCATAGTTGTATTGAAAAATAGAGAATGCTCAGTACATTATTAGTTTTTTACCAACAACAATCAAGAACTATGCATAAACAAAACCTAAACCTTCAAGAAGAAGATTCAAACCATTATTTATACTACCAACAAAACTAGGTAGTCAACTCCCAGTAGTTGAGAGGACACCATTTAGGGAAATCATGAAAAAGAATAGAAGATCGATTATGTTCTGTAGGGAATCTAGTCAGACATGCAAGAACAACGTGGACTCAACGCTGCAGTAATGCCCGTGAATGCTCAATGTCATTAATCACAAGATGGTTACAACTTTTGGCATGGAGAATCTGCTATAGTCATCCATGATTGACTCCTTTAGATGATTCTCTTGCATGGTCTTCTGACAACTTCCTTCCTAAATCTGGCATGTTCGAATAACGGTTGCATGGAACTGTTAGTATGCTTAATTGCACAACTATAATTACTTAAAAGAACATTTAGTAATCATATACAAAATCAATATGAATAATCCACATAACATGCTTATGTCATCAAAGTCTTTCCAAGGTGGAAATTAACCAAATATAAAAGGTTTGAGGGAAACATTATAAAATTTCATCACTTTAAACATCAAATTCTATGAAACTATCAGAAGATAAGCTTGCAACATCTACCCAGGACTAGACCAAAAATTAGACTCATCAGGTGTGTTGTTCTCAATCTATAGGGTTTAAGGATCTTATCAAAAGCCATCCAGCCTGCCTTAACCATCACAAAATCTGAAAATGTTGTGTACTTAGGGAAGAATGAACCCTTCTTTTTATTCTCTAGTAGATGTGCCATTTGAGATCCTCTCAATTGTCTCATGTTTTTATCAATCTTATCCTCAAGGACACATTTCTTGGTAGCACGAAAGGATAAATGCATGTCCCATATACCCTGAATATTATTCTATCTAGATATGGGATGTTGTCTCCCCAATTATGAGTTATATTAAATTATAGCCTCCTCTCCATGGGCCTTAAGAAATCATGAATTTATTTTTTTATACTTGGTGGATCAAAAAATAGTAATCATCTTAACTTGGAGGAAAAGACATTGTGGAAGACCTCATAATCAAATTTTTGGTCATCCCTATCCAAAATTTGGGTCCAACATTGGATAGGAAGCTCAAGATCATCCTCCATTAATGACATATCTTTGCTAAACTGCCTTTATTCCTTGTATAAAAACATGGGCATCAAAAGGGAGTACCACCAAAATTTGGCCCAGTTCCTCCCTTCCTCAAGAGCACTCAGGACCTTATGCGTATTCTTTGCTAAATGGGTAGCAAAATCATAGGCTACATTCAAAGTTGCATGTTGAATGTTTTCTTCCATGCACATGTATTCTTTTGGTATGGCATCAGGTGCATCAAAGCCAATTATTTGATATAAAGAGTAGAGATTCTTCCTAAAATAGTTGGAAAAGTACCTCATAGGAAAAGGTTCCTTCTCATCTCTGCCAATCTTTATCTGTTTTCTATTCTTTCCATGTCCTGTTGAAGCAGTGTGCATTGGCAACATTGTGGTTCTAAAAAAAACCTTGGTATTCTCATATTCCTTCCTAAAGGCATCAAGGTCAATAGGGATCATATCTTCATTCCACTCATGCAATTTAAATATTTCTACAATTTCTTCCTTGGTGATCTTGATCATCTTAGCACCATTACATGACCTAACTATTCTGTACACAAGGTCATATCTTGTTGCAATATCCTTGAGTAGGTCAACATCCATATAAATTCTTGGGACTGCTAGATTCCCCATGTCTAATATCGAAGTATTGTAGGTGGGAAATCCATAATTCCTATTCCCAAGCTAGTTCCTAAACATTTTCCATCCAGTGAAATGAAATTCAACATTCTTGATCCAAGGTTGTTTATCCAATAACCCTTCATGAACCTTAGGGCTATAGTATATTATTACTCCTTGATTCTTCATGTTGGTCAAGGGTTTGAGTTGGTCGACACTATCTTTAGAAAGTGGCCTAGTTGCAGTTTCAGAATGAGACCTCTATGTTTTGGGAGCCATGGATAATTAGGCAGGTTCACAATGAACTAGGTTTTTGACATAGAGATGCTCAAAACCTAATTCTTTCAATTAAAAGCCTAGAACACAATTAGAAGATGTAGATTTGAATTTTTTTTGTAGAAAATTACAATTTATGCACAATTTTAACACAATAAAGCAATTAAAGCATGCAGGGCAATCCAATTGGAAGAAAAATAGTCACAACTTTCCCTAATTTAGGATTATTTAAATAAAGCATAGGATACAACTTTAAATATAGTTACAACTTTTTGTGTTTGTAGGAACCCTAATTTGTTAATGTTGTAGCTTGAAAAAATGTTGATCAATCTCCCAATTGCTCTACATTCACTTTCAATCTTCAATTGTTTGAAAAAATCAATTTTATGAGCCTTTATAATCAATTATGATAGTTGCTAATGTCTTATATTTCATTACTGCTCACTCACATGAAGAAAGATGACTCTAATATGTGTGTGTTTTGTTTTAAATAGTACCCATTGATCTTCCTCTAAGCTAGCTCATTGAACGACTCAAATTGAGTCAACATGGTTTGAATTCCTCTTGCCATCATTCACCAACTTATCAGCCAATGAGAACATGTTGATTGGAAGCCACGTCACTCCTTCCCATGGGCTCCTCTTCCCTTCCTAGGTAGATGAAATAATACACGTGTCCCTCAATCGCGGACCTCACAGTTCTACGATGAGCACTATTTAAATGCTGTGAGGTGTGCAATGGACGGTTGAGATTTAGTTAGAGTGATTGCATATTAACTTGCTCTAATATTAGTATCATTGAGCATCACACACCTTGAAATCAGACCGTATGCCACCATGGTGAGTACACAAGTCAAATAATTTTGGACCTCACACCATCTTTGAAATCCATTCTTTAAATCTTGCTAGGTATGTGATCAATTGCCAGGATTTGATCCTTAGATCCAACGAGTGGGGTTTCTACACATGCCAGTAAAGTTATTTTTAAAAATAGGGCCATTAGTAGGCTGATGGGATTATGGTGCTCAAGGTGAATACTTAGACTTAAACCCATTTGATATAAAATAATTCTACCCAATGTAGGAAAAAACTAAAACAATGACATAACGTCAGGCAACCGACAACCTCAGTGAAAGGGTTGGTAAAGGCATGTCTCTAATGGCGTAATTTATGATTTAAGTGACTAGAAACTGGGTGAAGTAGGTCAATAGAGGATTAAAATTCCCAAGGTTTAAGACTTAAGAAAATTGAGAGAAAGGTTATAGAGCTAAAACCCTAAACCCTACCCTTGGGCACAAATGCAATAGAGCATTATAGGGTACATAACAAGCTCAAATTTTCAAAATTTTTGGGAACTCTACTAGGATCCAAATAGGTCTAGAGGATAGTCCTCTCTAGCCCAACCTTCGACAATCACTATAGACCCCATGGTGCAAGAGCTAGCAAATGAATTGTTATCTCTTAAGAAGCAGATTTCTCAAGGTTTGTCTAGTTTTTCTTACAAGGACGTTCCTAGGAGAACTTATCCAAATGATTCAAATTATCATAACAATGTTGCAATGAACTAGAATAAGCTTCTCTCACCACAAGGAAGACTTCTGATTGAAGCACCTCCCATAAATGTTATAGTGGGATATATAAATCCAAAACATAATATCTTCCACAGTCATAATATCCCTTAGAAGATGGTGCCAATCTCTTCCAATAGGAGGAAGTAGATGTAGCTCATGAATCTAACATTGGGTTTTTGAATGTGAAGGAGCTAAGAAAGAAGAGGAAATTTTTAGTGAGGCTTATGTTGTTTCACCTGCTCACAAAATTAACTTGATCATCAACAAGGTGATGGATCTAAAGCAAAAGGATCACTCACGTTCGGAAGTCTAAATTTACAAAAGAGGAACTCCTTTTCCAATCCAACGAAAATAAATAACAATGAATAAACAAGTATTACAAATGCTCCCACATCTTCTTTTGTACTTACAAGTAGTGTCCCAGATTCTAAGCCCCAAAATGAAAATATACTATCTTCTTTGGTCAATCCTTATCAATTTTTTGACATTATTGATCATTAAAAGAAGACAAAAATCCAAATGGAAAAATTTGAGATTCCTTAGGCCAATCCTAACCAATTTGATAGACTTTCTAATTTTTTCAAAGACAAAGGAACTCACCTTAGCTGAGATTCTTCCCAAAATACCCCTATTTTTTCCAAACTGAGGCCTCCACAAAGTAACTTGGTTTCAAATCATTTCTCCATTCTTGGAAAGATAGATCCATTTTACATCTCCTTATTGGTTAATGTTTATAAATTATGTAAATGCATCATTGATTTGGGTGCCTTTGATAATGTGATGCCTGCCAAAGTAATAAATGCTTTGGATTTGAGTTCCAAAAAGACATTTGGCCGATGTTTTTCAATGGGAAACAAGCAAGTGCCCCTCATAGGGAAAATTAAAGATGCACAATTTTCTAATGTTGTATTTCCTAACAACAAGATTAAAATGATAGTCTTAGTAGTTGATGTCCCAGCCTCATATGAGATATTGTTGGAATGAAACTTCTGCAAAGATGTAGGATGTGAGATCAATATGGATGGGTCTAAGGCTAGAATACCCATCAAGGGTGTTATACAAAAACTGCTTCTGGAAAGGGAAGCTAAGTTTTCTATGAAAAAATCTAATGATCCAAGATGTCAAATTATTTTTGAGTCTTTTGGAATGGGTGCTTATTTCTTGCAAATTGGTGAAGTTTATAATTCCTCAGACAATGATTCAAATAAAGAGTAGGTAATCGATGGATCAACCTCTTCAGATGAAGAGATTTCATGTTTTTTAAAGTGTAATATTAGGGAGTTCAATTGATTTTTGGACTTTGGAGTTTTATGGTAGTTGTTCTTCCACAAAATCTGGTGTAGGGATATTTTTCATATTTTTGCAAGAAAAAAAATTCTCTTTTATTTCAAATTAAAATTCGATGATACTAACAAGATGATAGAATATGAGGCCTTGTTGTTAAGCATAATGTTGCACATGAGAAAGGAATTAAAAATCTACATTCTCAAGGTGATGTTGAGCTAGTTTTTTGTCAAGTAAGAAATTTGTACTAGGCAAAACATGAAAGGTAAAGGCATTACCATAATATTGTTTGGGATTTTATTAAACAATTTGATGCTTTTGGAATATCTATGGTACCAAGAGAATACAATGATAGGGTTGGTTCTTTGGTGGTATTAGCTACTCTTATGATCCCCCACAAATATTTCAAAGGAACCAAGTGTAAGGGGGAATTATGGATCAAGTCTAGTATCAATGAAATCAATCAAATGAAATGAAAACAAGAGGATAAAACCCAACCTACTCAGGAAAAGTGATTTCCATAGCTATGAATTCAATAAACAAGGTTAACACAATAGAATGGAAACATAAATGAATTCAAACTACACAATCTTACCATCCCATCTCAAAGTGTCTGTTGATGGTGCTTTTTGCACAACAACTTAGACAAGATACAACTATCCTATCTATCTTGAAAGGTAAATCTCTATTAGTAAGGCTCAAGAGATAACCCCAAGGTCTCTAATGTTAGGTCTTGACAATGCATAAAAAACTTAGTGATAACTGTGAAAATGTTGGTAATCACAAAGGGACCTTACTACCAGCAAATACTGAATCTTTAATTTATTAGATCTAGTAATATGATGATACTTTGATCCTAAATCTAACTAAAATTATTAAATAAATAACAAAAGATAAGGGTTCAAGGGGAACTCCTAAGATTAAAACTACTCCTAAGATTAGCAATGCAAATGACAAACACTTGAAATGGACCAATCCCTCATAAACTAATTTCTACATGACCTAGATGGATCTACAAACTTCTAAGGCATTAAAGATTTTCAGATCATGAGCATTCATTAAAAAAAACCCTATTGCAATCAAAATGAATAAACCTTCACAATTGAACTAAGCTTAATGAATATAAAAGTCTAGGCTAACTTTGCAAAGCAACTAACAATCAGTTGGTTGCAAAAAGTATGGACCAGAGATTGTTGCAACACTTCAAGTACTAAATCATAAACACTATCAATTTATCTAACATTAAACCTAATGCATTTATCAAATAACTTAAGCAATTCCAAAGATAGAATCACAAGAACCATGCTAGATAAAATTCAACACAGGAAAGGAACCAAATCACAATGTCTTCACTTGCATTAAATTACCCAAAGTAGCAACAATTCTAGTATTTTGTTACACCACTTTCTTGCTTGAAAACAAAAATAACTCCTAACTCTAGCTCTTGCTATACTGCTTAATTCACTCCAAGAAAAATTATCTATCTAGCCCTTACAAATGAGGTAGAATGCCATATTAATAGAAACCCCCTAAGGCATGTTGACCTAATTGGAATTTGCAATAATAATAAATGGCCATAAAACAAGTCAACCAAGAGGAATTCAAAATAAGATAGAATATGCATTCAATGCATGAACTCCATCCAAGTCAGCCTGGGATCTCCAATATAGTTCCCACCAATGCATGCAAAATAATAGGGAAGCACAAATTCTGATGTAACCCTGCATTAACTACTTTCCCTTTTGTCATTATTTCACTCCACCCTATCATGCACCATCAAAATTACTTTTTCCAAGTCGGCTATAGGTGGCAAAGGTAAAACCTTAATTCTATTCTCGATGGATTTAATATTTTCTCTTGAATGCTCCACTGACTTATCCCACTCAACCTTACTGGATTGATATTTCTCAATAACTACAATATACGTGGCTACATCATCCAACTGATGCTCAGTAGCTCGATCTTCATGGATTGGAGAATATACATCTTGCCACCATTTTCTCAACTGTTCTAAGTTCAAATGCTTCGGTGCAAACTTCTTTCTCCCTGTCATCACCTCAAATAAAAAAATGCATCTATCATAGATATCGGTCAGGGTATCCTCAATTTTCCTCTGCTTATATATATTATTCAGAACCTTTTGCCTTATTTTTAGAGCTTCAAACCATTCCCAATGTTCTACAACTCTAGAGGAAGGGAGAATTCCATCACTCACCAACTTATCCTTAGTGTATTCCATGATGGTCTTGGTTTTCTGCAACATGAGATGTACATCCTCTTTATCTTGAGCCAACACATCTTTCAACCAATTTATTGACCTCATTGCATCTCCTCCAGTTGAAATGATGTACTTGATAGCATTATCTCCCTTAGTTTGCATCCCCTATAACCAGTTTGTTGTGGCAAGAGTAGTGGCCTTCATTCTTTCCAGCTCAGTTATGGTTTCTTGTGGCAGGAAACTCACAGAAAAAGATGAAGAGCTAATAAATTTCAACGGCTTCATCAAGTCCTGCAAGTATTTCTTTAATTTCTCATTCTCCTTCTTCAGCTCTTTCTTAATTTTCACTTCTTTCCTCAACCTACCCAAGATTATAGCACTAGAGCCTTCATATTCTTCAATATCCTCCTCCATGGAAGTAGTCCCTAGGTTGATGGTTTGCACATTATAATCACTCCTAGTTACATCATCCCTATTCTTATTAGGGGCTGGAGTAGCAATGTGGATCACCTGGTTATTTATTTCATCTCTTTCAATCTTGGAAATGACCTTGGCCTTCTTCTTTCCTTTACCCTTTCTTATGTTTTCCAATAGCTCATCCCAATTGGGAGGGGTGTCATCCATAATGATCTGTTTTCTCTTTAACTCCTTACCTAGCCAACCTAGAACAACGGATTATGTATGTATTTTACTCTGCCCAACCTCATCTAACTCATCCCTAGGTGCCTCCTCATTCGAATTTTGTTTCTTAGGAATCTCCTCGGCCTTATCTTCTTTTTCTCCACTATGCTCTTCTCTATGCACAGGTGATGGAGTCCTAATTGGAATGTATTCTCTCAGAGGGGGTCTATCCTCTTCACTTCTAGTAGGTGAATCATCATATGTAACCAAGGGAGACTGCAACACCTTCTCTATTTCTACCTTAGCATTAAAGATCTCTCCTTCCTGAAATTCTGCTCCCTTTGTATCTGTGCGATTCTCAGCTTCCTTGGATTCATCTGGTTCCTCGTGAGCTTCATGGGAAGAAGGGATATCATCATGTTGTTCTACATGAGGAGTAACTGGAGGAGGATCCCTCTTTGGCATAGCTTCCCTAGGATAAGGATTTCTTGACCTCCTTGTATATACTTGTGTCCTTTCTCCTGAGCTCTCCACATTTACCTCAGGTGGGTTAACTTCTTCTCCATCCTTGGAGCTTACCTTTTCCTTTTATGATAGTCTTATGATTCTTCTTCTCTTGAGTACAAAATCACTAACCTTAGGATCTTTCTTTTCATCTTCCTCTTTTCCAGGCTTCTTAGCCTTTGAAGTGTACCACCTTTTCTTAGCAATAGTTTTTTTTTTTTTCCCGAGCTTCCTCCACTTGAACATCTTTAATCTTGATTTTAAAAGGAGAGCTCACCTTTACCTTACCTTTGGGATCCTGCTAAGTTGACTCCTCAGAAGTAGCATGTGACTCTAAGTCTCCCATCAGATCATAGGTATAATGCACAGCTTCATTCTTCTGTTCCCACATCTTATGCTTCAGCCACAACTTTGTATACTTAATGACTGGATTCATTAACTACTCTAACTCTATTTTTTCTTCTTCCAACCAATCTATTTCGCCAATGGGTGTGTCCTTTACTTCCTCATAAGCATGGCCCTGAATCAAATCTCCATCATCTTCAACCTGATCTAGAATTTCCTTCACATTATATAATTAGACCGAATCCACTGGTAGCTAGGAGAACTTCTTCCTTCTTACCTCATACTCATCATTGCAGTTAGCCCAATAGTCTTCCAAATCATCCTTGTGGCTATAATCTCTACAAGCTTTCTTTTGTGCTTCTCTAGTTCTGTCAAACCTGGGCCTCTTGGAATGGAAGGATAACCCAAGAGTACTCATCTCCTCTTTTGAAGCTTGAGCTGAGTTAATGGAAGAGCATGCCTCTCTAGTGCGTACCCTCAAAGGGAATTCCCCACCAAATCCAGTCTTATGTTTATCTTTCTTCATGATGGCATCAAAGTCACATATTTGTCTTGTGACCTCCAAGAGTATGATATGATTAGTGGAATACCTTAGAAGTTGATATGGATCCCTTTGACAACCATCAATCCTTATGTACGAGAAGGTGGGAAATTGTATGAACCAAGCCCCATATCTCGTAATTAGCTCCTTGGCCTGATAAAAAATCCTCAAATGTTCTACACATTGGAGTAACCTGGTAATGTACATGGTGAATGCATCATTCACCCTTCTGTAGCTCGAGTTACCCAAATGTAGCTATGGATAAACCTCATAGATCACATCCTACTTGAAGATGCCTTTAGTACTTAGTCCCTTATATGGATGGAACCTTGCAAGCACATAGACCAAGTAGGAAGCCATTGTGAAGGTCTTGGTTTGTAGGACATTACACGGTTGATCATGAATTGTAGCACATATAACACTTTCCCAATGATAATTAGTATTCTGCTCCATCCTTACAATGACCTGGAGCATCTAGCCCTCAAACACATTGGCACTCTTCAATCCTACCACTCTATTAAGAAGGGTGATAGCATCATAATATTCCTTCTTGAACTTTGCTCTAAATAGTTGTTTGGGCAACTTGGAATAGTGAGACTTGGGCTTCTACAACCAAGAATTGATAATCTATTGAGACTTGATAGTATCCTCTTCATAGAATTTCCTCTTCTACAACCAACTTGGAATAGTGAGACTTGGGCTTCTACAACCAAGAATTGATAATCTATTGAGACTTGATAGTATCCTCTTCATAGAATTTCCTTGCCATATCCATATCAAAATCCACCACATGAGACCTGTTAGACATGTCAAAGGTCTGGGCAATAGACACTGGATTCAAATTTTCTACAATCCTCCCTTGGGGACTGACTATCCTATGTGTACCCTTATCATAGTGCTTGGCACATTCAAGAACCAACTCATAACATTGCACTATAGAAGGGAATCTAGCTACATGTGCCAATCCTGATTCCAAAGTCCTTCTAGCAAGTAAAGGAAGGTTTTGTGCTACCATTCTAGCCTTGAACTCCTCATAGTCCCATAGTCCAACATTTGTGCCAGTCACTTCTGACCAGATGGAAGTAATCTTGCTCTCCAAGATCTTACTCTTGATGTCCATCTTGATCCTTTCTACTTCAAACATAGAAGACCCTTCTGAACTTGGATCCACCATTCTACCCTTGGTCTCACTTGCCACTACCTTACTTGACTCATCCTACACTTAACAAAGAAACCATAGTAAAGATCACATGAAATCCAAGTTAAATCAATCATAAACAACATAATCATCATAAAAATGAATCTTAGATAATCAAGGCATCATTAATTCTCATAAAAATTTATCATATCAAATTTCGGGTTTTCAAACCATCTACAAAATCCAAGCCAGAGAGGAATTTCAGAAAATTCCAAGCCAGGCAGATTCCAACAAAATGAACATGGAAAGCATCCATTAGTTATCTAGTAAATCATCATAAGCCAAGAAACAACATGAGACATCTTACAAAAACTCAAATTAATCATAATATGCATAATCATTCGTTAACAAACCATGCTATCTCATATTCCTTTAGTTTCCAAAAAGTTTTAGAGAATTCTGCCTAGGGCAGAATTCTGCGAAAACAACAATAATTTGCAAATTCCAGAAAAACAACAGGACAAAGGATAATTTGAGAAAATCCACAAAGAAAGCATTACTCCATATTTCAACATATTTTGGGAAAATGGAGAAGACTAGGAAAATTGGTGAAATCCGCTAGCAAAGCAAAATCCTAAAACTGAAGGAAAACCCGAATATCGATGTTTTCTCACAACTTCACTCAAATTGATTGAATGATCACAAATTTGAGGACCTTGGTCATGGAACTAGTTTTATTTGAATCTCCTACTGATAATATTTAAATTTGAGGCTCACTTGAAAGAAAATCAAGAGGGAATGGCAATGCCCTAGGCATAAAACCCTAAAAAATTTCCATTAAAAACATAGGGCAAGCTTGGGTTTCAGGTTAACTCAACTTCTAGGTTCTATCAAAATATTATTTATGACCCACAAACAAGCCACCTCGTGATGCAAAAGAAAAAATGAGATCGAAACTCACTTGGGGAAATCGTAAAGCAAACAATATCATGCAACCCTAGCTACAAAATGCCCAAACATACAGAAATTCTGACTCCAAGCAAATGTAGAACGCCAACGAACCACTCACATTCATCAATCAAAAGAAAGGAAACATGTACATACCATTTGATGAAGTGGAAATTTATTTCAGCAATAACAAATGATAGTTTAGTGGTGCTCAACAAAGAACAACAATGATAATGCCTAGGAAATCACCACCAAATTGAACAATTCGGAAATCCAATGCTCCAAATCAAGTCAAACACCTCAAGATTAAGCCCCTCAACTCAATTGAATGCAAATAATAAAGAATAATGGCAAGAAAATCCCCAAAGATGGACTAAATACATCCCTCACAAATCATACAAGAAGCATTTAATACAGCCGACAAGACAACCTAAAACCAAAATTCGAGAACCCGATGAGACAACGAACATTCAGAAAAGTTTGGCCACCACAGAATCCTCGAAGACCAGAAATATTTGAATCATGGCATAAAGCAAATAGGACTATACTTGGAGGGGATCTGGGGAATTCTGCCAAGAGCGGATTTTCCCAACAATAGTGAACAACCTGAGATAAGCTCAAAACTTAATATTTTCAATGAATACCCTAAAGGGGATCACCAAAACAAGAAAGATAAACACTTAATCCCATGCCAAGGCAAGGTAAATCCTCCTAAAAATAAAAGGACCAAAACACCAAGAATGAAAGAAAAAGAAGGTCCCTGCTTTTAGTGGGGCGTGTGTGCGAAAAACTGCACAACAATGTCTTTGTCTTGATCTTGGTATGTTGGATTGCTTTTCAATACAAAGCCTCCATGATTTACAAAGCTTGATAATGATGATGATGATGACTTAGAATGCAAGAGTATTTGTTCAATTTTCTCAAGAATCACAATAGCATGACCTTTCCACAAATTCTCCAGATTAACTATGAGATGGATGAAGGTTATTTTATAGATTTACATATTTCAGATGAACAATCTAGATGCAAAGATCAAAGATCAAGATCATCGGTCCATTTCTGTTGAGAGGAAATAGATTGATTAGTTAATTGACCTAATTAATCCAATCAAGGGAATTGGATTGGATAATTAGTGGGATTGGATTGAATAATTAGTGGGATTGGAATAATTGGTGGAATTAACAAATTAGATTAAGTAATCAGTGGATATAATTTAATCAATCAAAATGTGTAAGGATGATTAATTAATATTGAGAGGAATGTGAAAGATCAAATTTATTTAATAAATAAAATTTTATTTATTAATAGACCATGTTGAGTTAATTTTAGGAAATCAAATAATTAATTTAATTATTTAATTTGGAAGAGGGGAAGTAGATTAATTAAATAATTAATGTTTATTTAATTAATCAGGGGGAATAAGGTTAAATTAGTGATGACATAGTGAATTAATTAAACATTTCAAGATTATTTGATTAATAGAGGAAAATAAGGTTAAATGATTGAAATGATGTTAAAATGGGATTAATGACAATAAAAGTGATGTCAATAATTGAAAAATGCAGTTTAAGATGTATGATATGCGTTAAGCCATTTTTACATGTCTACATTTTGCCCCTCTTTGACATAATGTACCTGATGCATTGTTTCAAAGAATTTGATGCTCAAATCAAGATTTGAGATTTTTTAATGATGTCCCACTATGCCCTGGTGGTCAACGGAAGAATGATAAGATGTTGGGCTGCCTCCTCGGGAGGTCGGTTAGAAAAATTATTTTTCAGGTTAGGCTCGCAACAAGGTTTAAGGGTAGTTTTGATGTATAGAGGATTAAAAATTAAGCCCTAGGGCTCGCATTTAAGGTTCAGGATGATCTAGGGTGCTCTAAATTTAACCTAGGAAGGTTCTAAGGGGTCAAAAATTAGGGTTTAGGGGATTATAATGGGAAATTAGGGAGCTCATTAACTTTATTTGCACTCTCAGCCTTAGATAATTTTAGAGATTTAGAAATTTCCTACAACAATTATCAATTTGTGATGGCTCAAGTTCAAAGTGCCCCACACAAAATAGATGTAGTCTGTCAGTTCCAATGACCAACTAGTGCAGGGGTTGTAGTACATATAGTTTCCATTTTTTATTTCATATTTTAATGTTTGCACATTTAATGTTTACAATTTTGTAGGACGATAGCAGTAATCTTAGGAAAATTCTACTATTGATGCAATATGAATGCTATCATACTAAATTATATGACCTCTTTCACTAAAACCAACTACTAACATTAAAACAAGTTGCTATAGTAAAAATTAGTTGTGATTGTTTGATTTTAGTTGTCAAAAACAACGACGCATTAGAAAAATGAGCTAGATTTTGTTGAAGCTCAAGAATCCTAGAAATCATTATCATATGGATCATATTCTCTTGATCTCTATTTTTGCGATGCTTTATCATCTTTAGAATTAGAGTATAAATGTATCCTTTATGATTTTGTTGAAACTATAGAATTTTTAGATCACCATCATCAAAGTCTTCTAGACCTATAGCTGCGAGAATATCTTGGGAATTTTCTACATGATCTTATGCCTTATCACTCATATAATTTACCTCATCTTCCATGGAAACATCAAATTCCTCCATATAAGAATCATAAGCCTTGTGGTCCTTATCCTTCTTCTTTTTCTTCTTTTCCTTCTTTTGTTTCTTCTCATACTGACCATCCTCATCATCATCATCATCATCATCATCCATGTCCTTATGCTTACTCTTCCATAAGTCCTTCACATGTTCAAATTACTCCTCTTATTGGATCACCCAATGAAGTTCTTCCTCTTGCTTTCTCCTTTCCATCTGCATTCTTCATTCTTAATCAACTTTTCATTTTGTTTCATTAGCCAAGACAAGTTGGCATACTACTTTAATTATTATTTTTTACTTTAGGCCAGTCATCTATTTTCAGCTCCATGTTACCAAGCATACATAAATCATTTGATGAGTTTTTATCCACATTAAGTGCATCCCTAATCATTTCTAGGCTGGTGCATTATAGAAACATATTCCAATAAAACATGATGCATACAATGATGATGGATAAGCTACCCAAAAATTTTAGTCAATCTAATATGCTTTGTCCCTTCCAAATCCATTTGACATAGTTAAATGAGATCTTATCAAAAACCTCAAATGAATTATCTATATGTTATTTGTGAATATAAAATTCATAAATCTCCCTTCAAGTTTTTTTTTTTTGCTAGGTACCAACCCATGCCTTAAATAAGAATCATCAACATACTTTTGATGAAGACCACCAACTTCTGCTATGTGTCCACTCAATGCTCTCTAAAGGGATTCTTCCCTTCACTTTTCAAATAGCCCCTGCCATGTTTCCATGTGTCATCATTGTGCACACTTAAAGGCTTCTTCCCTTCACTTTTGATTTGGGCCCTATCTACATGCCATGTAGCCTTCATATGCATGTTCTTTGGCGAACTCCATAGTTGGTGCTAATGGAAAAGAACACTTCCACGTGTCTTCCTAGCACAAGCATTCAACAACGAAGAGGAGAAATGAGCTAATGGCTATGAAATACTACCACGCATCTCATTGATGAGTACTTCTCTAAAGCAAAGGATGGAGTGACTCATAGGTTGCGATATTCTTGCACATGTTCTAACTGCCTCACTAGGTGGTGACACTTGTTTGAATGGGACTTTTCCAGGACCACTGCCATCATTCGCAAGGGATGAACCTAGCTAGGGAGTGACCACATGTTGTGTCCTGAATCCTTTTTGTTGTGATGAACAAGGAAATATTTTCTCCTACATCATTGCTATGGATACTGAATCGTTTCTATTACTACTTGCCAGGTGGTGCAAATGCTCACTATATATACTGCTCTTTCTTTCTAAAGAAGGGTTTGAGAATACAAGAAATAAAGATATTTTAGAAAGACACCAAGCCTTTTATATTATTAGATTATTGCATAAAGACATAGACTGTGCCATTTTTCTACCTTTCTATTTTTCTTAAGCTATTTGATTAACTTTATACTATGCCATTACTGTTTGAATTGTTCATTTTCCAAACTTCTATAATTTTAGTGCAAGTTTGGTGGTTTAGATCATGTCTTTTGACTCCTATTTTTAGTGAATGGGAGTGAAAATTACTTTATGTCATTGAATTTACTATTCATGATTCAATCTTTAATTCTTGCCATTCTATGATAGTGAATTGTTGAACGAGCCCTTAGATCATATCCAAAAGATAGATTTATCATGCCTTTTATCTAAATCTTGGTGCATCTCCTTAGTTAGACCTTTTATTTTTATATCTGCTTCATTTTCCCTTTCTAAACCCCAATTACAAAAGAAGTCAGTTTCTTTAAAAACTCAGAGGTCACTCAGTTTAGCATAGTTGGTCCCCCATAAAATGAGTTTCCCATAAAGGGTTGTTACCTTGCCAATTTTTGGCATCAACATTTTTTCTTTTTCTATCACACTCAGTGGGACTCCGATTAAATGAATCAAATTTTACAAAGGATGTATGAGCCATCGGCCTATTACTAGGTCTCAAACAAAAAATAACCCTAGTTTGCTAGTGTTGCCACTAGGAATAGTACATGCCATGACCCAATTAATAAATGTTCTGCTTCCTCCGCCCCTTCTGCTAGCCATGTTGTTGGATGCTAATAGAAACTATGTGGCATGGGATACTGGAAGTCCCCCCATAGTTCCAATAGCACCTGTTGTTTGGGTTGCTATCCCGATATCTGCTTTAAAAGCCATACCTAAATTCACCAGAGATGGCTTAAGAACACCCACTGAACATTTGCAAGATGTGGTAGATGTATGTTTGGTGCATGGAATCACCACTCAGAATGTAGATCTAAGGTTGCTTGCAACTTCCTTTAGAAGCAGGGCACTTGATTGCATCTAGTGCATGGAATCACCACTCAGAATGTAGCACTAAGGTTTCTTGTAGCTTCCTTTAGAGGTAGAGCATTGGATTGATATTGAACTTTTCCAGCTAACACTATCCACACCTGGGGTGAGCTCGGAGATCCATTCTATGAAATATTTTTGAATGAAAGAGACTTTTCCTCACTATATTATCAACTTTCTACCATAAGTAGGCCCCACAAGAAACTATGATTGACTTTAGTGCCCGATTCCATACACATTAGCAAAGAATCTAGGTTGCTATGTTCCCACTGCCTAAGCTAGCATTCATGTTCTACTTGAAATATATCAACCCCGACATCTCCATGATGATCCAATCCTTAGGTGGGACCACTCTACTAGATGCTTACAACACCATTGTTAAGGTAGAGAACAACTTGATAAACACCGAGAAATTTCTGCCCTAGCCCATCATGCCTTTTTTCCCAAAAATATAAGTTCCCACTTTGGATGTAGCATCTACTAGTGCACCGACCCCTCCTCAATCCATGTATATGTATTTGAACACACCATAGAATGATGCTTATACATCCAAATCTTCGAAGGAAGAGATGGGAAAATTTAGGGAAATGTTGTAGACTATCATCAATGAAATAACTATTATCAAACAAAATCAAGCTACCCCTCCAAGGCTGAGCTACCAAAATTATCAAGGTGGGAAATATTCTTACCAATAGAACTAGTTTCAAGGAGACACTAGCAAAAATTTTAGGCGCAAACAACTAATTAAATGGTACAAGTTCCTTCTCCATTATAGAGCGCCAACCCAAGCTCGAGCCGAGAATTGACAATAGGGCAGAACAATTTAGTGGATGACATCAACCCCTGGTGCTTCCCATGTGGCGACGCACATATTCCCTAAAATTTCCTACGTGGTAATCTACGAAAAAATGTGATAGAGAAGCATAGCCAAGGTGTGACTTCAAACCATGGAGGCTATACATATGCCTCTCTGCAAATAGAAAACATAGTGCTTACCACACAAATGCAACAGAAGTCCCTGGAACAAGAAATGGACATCGCTCCAAATCATGCCCTCTTCTCATGGATGGAAGAAGAGGCAGTGTTTTCCAATGATGCATCCCAATTAAAAACACAATAGGTACAATCCAATTACAATTCTCACTCGAAAAGGATATTTATGGTGAACCAGTCATCTCACAACTAGTCATCCTACAGCCCAAAGGTGCTTCTGATCTGATGTAGGAGCACCCTTGATGCAATTTTAAGTTATATTGTGAATATTTTGTTTTTGATTTTTTTTGGATTAATTGATGTAAATAAGTTCATTTGAGACCATCCTAAGTGATTTAGGACCATTTTTTTTCCTTTGGTGAAATTTAGGAGAATATTGTAAAAATTGTAAAAGTTGCTCAAGAAAGTTGTCAAGCAACTTGTCAAAAAGTGTCATTAAAGTGTTTTTTCAACACAATAATAAAAATGTGGTTACAAATAGCTATATTTGGTTGTAAATTTATATATACACCCTCTAAAACTCGAATTGGGGGTTTGGAGACATCATTTTTTAAGTTTGATGAATGGAAACCTCAAATTTTGTGTGCATTTTCTGATTCTTACATTGTTTTCAAGCTGAAGTTGTGCATTGTACGACCTAGTATGGACTCATATCATGGACTATAATATATTTATAGAAATATATTTGTTTCTAGTTTATAATTATTTTTGTGTCATCAAATTTTATTTAGTTTTGTGGGAGATATGACTATTTTGATGAGACAGCCCTATTCTAACAATATTGTGGAGATTTTTCTGTCTAAAAACATGATGGTATGGATTGTAAAGTATATATTTTGGATCTAAAACCAATTTTATTTTGTTTCCATGTGAATATAATTTCATTTTCCTCAAGTCTCATCAAATTTCATTAAGATTTGAATAAGTTATGAAAATTTTAGTGAGGGAAGGTTTGAACCCTACCTAGGGTTTGCAATTTTGGGAAAAATGTAATCACTTTCTTTTCCAATGTTGGATCTTCATAAAAATTGGAGGAAAGGTTGTTAATTATGTTATCTTAAATATCACAGAAGTTATTGACTTCATTATTTGTTTTTTGGAAGTTAGTAATGATAGTTTGTTGCATTAAATTATGGGCCGCCATGGCAATGTTTCCAATGTGATCTAGAATGCACTTAATCATTGTTTTAATGAATCAATTTATGAAAGTTGTCAAGAGAATAAAGTTTGTGGTATGTTTATCATTGTTGATGATTTCTCAGTTGTGTTATTGCAAATTAATCCAAGAATTCCTAAGAGAAATAATTTTGTACCATTGTTTTGAATGATTGGTTGAGTTGAATTGTGATCCTCCTAGCTCTACATCACGATTGAACACCTGGTATCTCCACAGTGGTACCACAAGGTCCACTACAGAAGGAAGTTGTTATAACCAAAGCTAGGGAGAAAAAGCTTCCAAATCCACCACCTTTCAATGTGGTGGAACAATTGAAAAAATCATTTGTGAATTTGTCTCTTTGGGATATATTAGCTATTCCAAAGAAAAATGCATTACTATAGAAGGCTCTCCAGGAAGATGTGAGTAAAAATACAACAGAGTAGTGGCTGAAAGAAAAGGCCACTGATCCATCACCACCTACCAAATTTCTCAAAAATTTCATGGAGACATCCTCTTCTAAGGTTAAAGATAAGCAAAATCTGAAACCTTTCTTCCTAACTCTTATTGTGGGAGAGAAGTTATTACATAATGCCATGATTGACTCTGGTGCTAGCACTAGAGTTATGCTGAAACAAATAGCTAAGGATTTAGGACTTAGATATGAACCTTTAAAGAGAGGAGTGATGTAGCTCAATGGAAACAAAGTCAAAACTGTCGATCTCATCAAGGACCTTTCCTTGACTCTATTCACCTTCCCTAGTGTCATAGTGCTGCAAGATATTGTGATCATAGATGTTCCCCACATGTTCGGCCTTTGTCTATCTCAAGAATTCACTTCCAAGTTAGGCAGATACTTGTCCCTCAATTGGTCACACATGATCCTCAAGATCAAGCACGGTGTGAAAATGAAGATAGAATCTAAAGGTCTACATTTGGAACATGTGGCTGATGAAGCCATGATCAACTTTGAGGATACTCATACTTCTATCACCAAATAAGAAATGTATTGCACTGAGCTGTGGAAGATGAAAAAGTAAACAAAGATCAGACTAATCAAGAAGATGTTCTTTTGAGGGAACATATAGATATTGATCCTTTTGGAAACTACCATGCTACCAGGTTGGGAACCTACGTCATCTACCATGAATATCAAGTGCTCCTGAAGGTTGTCAAAGAACCTAAAAGTGGTCAAGCTCTAGAGCTATGGACATTGCACTTCGATAGAGCAAGATGCAAGGTAGGAACAGGAGCTGGGATATGTTTAATATCGCCACTCAATGAAAATAAATTGAGATCTTTCAACTTCCAGTTCACTTGTTTGAATAATGAAGTTGAACATGAAGGACTGGTCCAAGGTTTAAGCCCTATAGAGCGAATGGGTAGCAAGCAACTAATAGTGTTTGAAGATTCTAAACTAATAGTCAATCAAGTTTGGGGAATTTTTGAAGCCAAGAATGCTCACATACAATCGTATAGACATCAATTTTTGGACCTAATTGAGGGATTTGAAGCCTTCAACATTCAAACGGTGCCCAAAGAACAACTGTAGATGTGTATTGCATGGCAGCAATTAAATTCCAATTTGACCCTACCTCCAACCTCATTCATAACAAAAACTCTATACGAGTGATAGTCTGACCAACCATTCCAAACAATGACCAAAGCTGGAAAGTGTTTGATAGTGATGAACACATTGCCTCATTCATCTAGCAATTGGGAGAATTTTCTGACCAGCTCTAACCAAAGATCACCAAGGCTTATGAAGGACAAATCATCCAACTAAAATCTAATAAGCTTATGAAGGGATTGGTCACTCGAAAACCTTTTTGATTGTGACGATGAAAGAAATGAAAAGAGGAAGTTTGTAGCAAACAAAAGTGACTACAAAGACCTTCAAGTTGGAGATGGGAGAAAGCTCAAAGTCAAGAAATATGTCCTACATCATGATAAAGAAAGGCTCATCAGCTTTTGTGAAAGATATGAAGGAGTGGTGGCCTATTCATAAGATGACCTCAAGGGATATGATCCTAATATCATCCAACACACAATAGAGCTAGCGGAAGGTGCAAAACCAATCTGCCAAAAACAGAGGCTAGTGAATCCCAAGATTGAAGTGCTCATGGTGCAAGAATTAACAAAGCTAATCTAGTCACATATTGTCTTCTCAATCAAGCATAGCACGTGGCTATCCAACCTAGTCCCAGTTCGAAAGAAGAATAGAGATATTTTCCTATGTGTGGACTTTTAGGACTTGAACAAAGCATCCCTAAAGGATCATTACCTGCTACCTTCTATGGATTCAATCCTACAAATTGTGGCATGATTGGAGATGTTTTCCCTACTAGATGGCTTGTCTGGTTACAATCAGATCTGGGTCAAAGAGGAGGATCAACATAAAACAATGCTCACTAAAAAGTGGGGAACATTCAAATAGGCTAAAATTCCTTTCTACCTCTCAAATGCAAGAGCCACCTTCCAATGGGCAATGGATATCACTTTTAGTGAGCTAATCAACAAAATTATCCTAATTTATTTGGATGATTTTATTGTGTTCTCCAAGTCCAAGGATGATCATTTTGACCACCTTGAGATGGTTTTTAAAAAATTCTAGGAGTTTGGGGTATCCCTAAACCCAAAAAAATGTGTCTTTAGAGTTCCTCAAGGAAAGTTATTGGGACACGTAGTGTCCAAAGAAGGAGTTTCAATTGATCCTAAGTGGGTGAAAGCAATCAAAGAGCTTCCCCTTCTAGTCAATAAGAAAGGTATTCAGTCTTTCTTGGGAAAGGTAAATTTCATTAGCAAATTTATTTCTAATTTTTTAGGAATAATTAGGCCAATCACCCTGATGTTGAAAAAGGATCAAACATTTAAATGGAAAAAAGAAGCCAAAGAAGCCTTTGAAAAAGTAAGGATGCTATTTCATCCCCTCCTATGTTGGTCAACCTGAACTTATCAAAGGACTTCATAATGTATGTATTGAGTAGCAAGTCAAGCATTGCTACTATCTTAACATAAAAGGATGATGAGGGAAAGGGGGAACACCCAATAGCATTTCACTCTTGGACCCTGAAGAGATATGAAACAAACTACAAATTTTTCAAGAGGCAAGCGTTTACAATAGTAAAGGGACTCAAGAAGTTCTACCACCTAATATCTTGCAATGAGGTGATTTTTTATGTTGTGCATTCCAATGTGCATGAATACATCATGGAAGGAGAAATCATTGAGAAAGGAGCCAATTGGATTACCAAGATCCTTGAGTATGACATTGAGGTCAAGCCTACAAAGATCATTCAAGGAAGAGTATTGTGCAAATATCTTGTGCATGATGTAGATGGCCACCGAAGAAAAGCAACTAGAGCTAGTTATGATGAATTAGTCAGAGTCCAAAGGCTATTGGTTAGCATATAGAGTGAAATTTATGCACTCAAGAAAATATTTGTCAGGCCTTCCTTCTTAGAAGAGAAGATTCTACTGACTACAGAACAATAGATATGTGCTCATTGAAGGGATCTTGTTCAATAGGAATTTCAACGGTGTTCTATTGCGGTGTGTCACTATGGAGCAAGCAAAAAGGATCCTTGAAAGTTACCATAGCAGCACCGCAGGCGAGCACTTCTTTGCAAAAACCATCACCATCAAAATCATGTGTGCAGGGTACTTCTGGCTGATGCTATTCAATGACTCCTACTCCTTGGTAAAAGCTTGTAGGGAATGCTAGTTCTTCATGACAAGAAGAAAGAACTTCAGTATGCCTCTCAATCTAATAGTGGCTGAAGAGCCATTTGCGTAATGGGGTCTAGACTTCATTAGAATGATCAACCCTACCTCTAGCACGAGACACAAGTGGATCTTAATAGCCAGCGACTACTTCACCAGGTGGATTAAAGCAGTTACCCTGAAGAATGTGATAGATATAGAGATAGTGGACTTCCTCAAGGAACTAGTGACAAGATTCAACCCTCCTAAAACCATTATCTCTGAAAATTCCAAAGCTCTCTTAAGCTCTAAGGTATGTCAATTCACGCTTACGCATGACATGTTTCTTAAAAAATCATCAAATTATTACCCGCAGGGGAACAACTTAACTGATTCAATGAACAAGAATCTGGTCTGACTCCTCAAAAGGATTGGGTTAGAACACCAAAAGGAATGGCATAAAAACCTCTGAGCAGAACTTTTTGTATAATGAATTACTCCTAAGAAAGTCCTCAATACTTTGTCATATGAGCTAGTATATGAAAAAGAGGCACTACTACCTATCTCCATGGAGATCCTAACATTTCAATTGCTAAAATATCTTGAGGTGGATCAAAATGGCACCATGGAAGTTTGGTTGGCCAAGCTACTGGAAGTATAAGAAAAAAGGGAAAAGTCCCTAATAGCCATGTCTAATTGCCAATAGGTGGTTAAACAGTGGTTTGACAAGAAAGCATTCGACCAAGGCCTAAAATCCAGAGACTTAGTGCTAAAGTTTAATGAAAGGGCTGCAAAGCCAGGTCAACACAAGAAGTTTGACAGCCTTTGGGAAGCCTGTTCAAAATGATTCAATGCAAAGAGCACAATGCATTTTAATTAGAGAACATGGAGTAATAGCCATTGGGAATATCAGTCAACGAAATTCACCTGAAATTATTTAATTAAGCTTGCTCATGCCACCGATGTAAATATGTGTATAGCACTTTTTCTTTCTTTCCCATTTATTTTTGTTGGTCGGTCTTTTTATTAATTCTATGGCTCAAAGTGGAGAACAAGTAACACATGATTGCAGAGAATAGAGAAAATAAATTCACAGCTCAAATGGTAAAAGAAAATCAAACACCCAGATGTAGAATTGAATTAAACACATTTATGCTGAAAAAGAAAGGATAACCCACATTGCAAAATCTAGAAACAAATGAAACTAGATGATTATATAAAACTATATTTTCATTATATCTATATTCTTTAGTAATTACATTATCAAAATGGCTCAAGGGCCACACTTTTAAAGTATATTTTTGTATTCTACGATAAAACCTTTTTTTAGGAATATATACAAAAAATGGATTGACTGGTATGATTTCTTAAAAGAAAAAAAAGAAACAGAGAATTATTCAATCCATGGCATGAGTGGAAGCAATGGACACATCAACAACAACATCCACAATGTCTTCATTAGTGGGGGTAGCACCAACAGTAGCAACATCATTTATAGGAGCAATGTCCAGTTGTGGAGGGAACACCAGGTTACTAAAGTCTATGTACCAGTCAATATCGTAAAATGGAACCACGTTGTATATGTAGAAGAGAAAGTGACAAACATAAGTAACCCTCAGGTGGTGTTCATTTTGTGAATGGAGATGAAAGCCACTCGGGAACAACAGCCACGGTATGACCGTGTCTTCTTCAATATACCTCCTACGGTTGCTTGTCATTGGAAATCCCAATCCAAATGCAGTGCTCATCACTACCTCGCCAAGGCCATTTAGGTATTTCTTTGGGAATATCAATATCAAGCATGGAGGCAACAAAGTGCAAGCACACATCAGTGTTAACTTGGTACTTATCTTTGTATTCAAAGCAATCATGTCCTAGAAACCATTTCATGGCTATGATAACCAGTGAGTGCTTGTTCTTTGTCATCCATTTTAGGCACCTAGTTGAAATATCACCTAAAAAATTCATTTTGGATTTATGGGAAACTAGCCTAATTGGGGTATTCATGTTGGCATAGGGGGAGGTAGTGCAAAGCTTGTTTAAAGCTATGCAAGAATCACCAACTGTCAATATCTTCGATGTTGTTTCTTACGCTATGCCCAGTATACTAGACAAGCCAACATGGTAAAACACAAGGGAATGGAGAAGCCAAAAAACCATAGAAACTAGGCCCTAATCAAGGAGGACTAGGATAATATTCATGATCCCAATCTTGCAAATAACCCTAAGTCTTTAAGGGAAGTGACCTATGAAAGGATGAAGGTATCCAAAGACTAGATGTCAACGGGACAAAAAATATGGCTCAATGGGCTCCTGCAATATATGGTCCCATCTATGCACTATTACCCAAAATTAGTCGATGGGACCATCACACATTTCAACCTGAGCACCAACACTATTGAGGTTCGGGCCCTGAAGGTTAATATCACCCTCAGAACTATTGGAATATGTTGTGCATCCCTGACCAGACATGCAAAAAGGAAGAAATAGAGGAATTCAATCCTACAAAGGGGGAAAACATATGGAAGGGAATGAAAAATGCTTTGAAATTTTATAACACAAAAACCAAAAGGATTGAGGAAGACCACCATAAGCCACCAAAGATCCTGGCGCAGTATGGTGATTTCAACATAGACTTGCAAGAGGCCTTCTCAATGTTGGATTTTTTTGCAGTCTGGACATCGATAAGGATATGAATGCATTTCAATTGGGCATAGAATTCCAATTTCATATGAAAAACTCTTTGTTTTGGTATGAATTTGTAGAATACCTCATTGAGGAGATGATAAGGCAAATCAATGACTACCCCACTCAACAAAATTTTAGGTTTCTTTGCTTTCTTGCCCATATGTTTTTGCATTAGAACCCTAATTTCTTTGACAAGCGTGTGAAGTTAGCTATTTTTTACGAAAGGGGTAGAAGGAAGCCAGTTTCTATATGGACTCCTCTCCTATCTTCTACTTACGACTATTATGCATTTTTTGATTATTTCTTAGCTCTAATTTCACAAAATTTGCGAGGAGAGGATGGTATTAACTGACTCACTAAGGAGCAGATAGGGAATATGAAAAACTTCACTCCTAGATGTGATTGGTTTGTCAGAGTGGATTTCACATTCATTTAGATGTTGGGCTTCATCGAGGAACCATTTCATATTTTGACATGCATTACAAATTGAGTGCTATCCCTTGAAATGTTTTGGAAAGCATCAATTATTGATATTACCTTCTATGGAGGAAAACCCAAGAAAAAGGGATTTTCATCTGTTTGATAAGATTCAAGAAAATGGTCATGAAGAGGAAGTAGATGCACCCATTGTTGTAGGATAAATTGTCTCATCTAGGGTTGGTAATGATCTATGACAAATGACATTACAGCCCTTTCAATGATCTACCATATGAGCATATCAGAGTAACTCACAGTGCTTCACCTTACTAGGAAAAGAGGCACAACCCACTAGAGGATGATGATGAATTATTGGTTGACCTAATTCACATTCCCACAAAGGACAATAGACTGCCATGGAATAAGTTCTACTTCATTGTGGTGGATTATGATGAGAAGCGTAAGCTAGGAGCCACCTTGTTTAATAAGTTAAGAAAAGAAGAAGAATGAAATGTGGAAAGAATTAGAGCCTTTTGGGTATATCACCAAGAGACAAAATAGCTTGATGCCCCTTATGGAAGCGTGAAGGATGATGAATAGTTTGATAAGTTGTGGGATGATGTGCATCCAGGTTCTAACCAAAGCGCTAGTAGTGACAATGACTATAGAGAGGAATCCAAAGAGTAGATGGAGGAGGAAGTCGAGACATCAACATCCTCTAGTTAGCTAAAGAGAAAGTCTACCTATGTCACTTCAAATGTGCGATTGAATAAATCGAGAGCCTCACAGACACTCACTTGGGCATTGAAAATAACCAGGGTGTCCCAACAATAATAGTTAGAGACTATAGAGGTGGAAGGACCCCCACCCACTAAATGATAGCACATATAAACTCTTGTCAGAGAAGGTTCATAGGAACTTGCTGCAAGCCAAGTGCTCACAGTGAGCCAGGAGCTTGAAGTAAGTAAGGAGCCAACAACAAGCCAAGAACCACCATCATCCAGTCAGTAGGTAACATTCACTCTTTTTCTTACTTCTCAATCTTTAGTATCCTCTGCTATCTTTGTGGTGCCCCTCATTACAAGTGGAACAACCCTACCTTTTCCACCTCTGTCTCAATGGTAGTAGAGGGTTTCTCCAAGTTATCTCATATAGTGCCATTTATCTTGATGCCTTTGCAAACCATTACACCAGTTGCCATTATCCAATCTCTCCTCACCTCTCTTTCTACAGGTTCAACTCTCATTGGCACCCCTATTACTAGTACTACCTCAGGTCTAATTCATTTTTCTGAGCAAATAGACTCCAAAATGACTACCCCATCACTACAGCAACTGATGAGCCCTTCTATCAGTTCACAAACCAAGCTTTGGTAAGTTTCTTATTTCTCCCCGAAGACTTTTACTTTCCAGAAGAGGAAAATTCCCGTGCCTACTAAACTTATGTTCCCTTTTTCCCTACCTCCCAATGCACCTTTTGTAGGTGGGATAGTTCAATTTCTTGGCCAATTCATAGCCCAGGGTGAAACCAAAAAACAAGCACAGGCTCTCAAAATGAAAAATAAAAAGGCTAAGGATGATAAGAAGCCAGTGGAGCCAAAAGTATATATAGTTTATAATGAAGTTCAAGGAATGCTGAACTTTGCAACCATGTATCTGAGCATGGTCAAACCATAAGGTGAGAAACTATCAGAGGATTACAACATATATGCTATGGGACTTGATATGAATGTATCCTAGCCATAATATAAGGTAGAGCTCATGGAGGAAAAAGAGTGGGTGATGACAACAGACTACCTCCAGTCCGATCACTAGCAAAAGAAAAAGAAAGAGCAACTAGAGCTTGTGAAGGAAAGGGTTGGTTTCCTAGAGATAAGGGAGAAATCACTAAAAGTAGAAGTTGTTTGCTTATTAGATAAAGTGCATGTAACTGAGCTAGAGTGAAACAAACTCCAAGAGGAGCTTGCAAGGTCCCAAACTGTTGATCCTACCCTAGTTAACAATCTTTGGAAAAGGAACCAAGAATATCAGGGCCAATTATCCTTAGCATGGTAGGATCTACAACAAAGAGTGAAGAATTTAAACGTCTGCACATCTAATATGAACAAGAGAAGAAGCAAAAAGATGAAGAGCTAGCATTTCAGTACACTCAGTTTGAGAAAAAGTTACAAGAGAAGGATATGGACTTTGAGGGCCAAAGGGTCCAATTACAAAAAGAGCTTCAAGAGACAACGTCTTCTTTTGAAATAGAGTTGGAAAACCACAGCTAGGCCGAGAAGAACTAGCCTGAAGAGATAAGTCAAATACAAGAGTAGCTTGCATCCAGAATTAAGAGGATTATAGAACTGACATAGGATGTCAACTCAAGGGATGCATAGATCACCCTTTTACAGACTATTCCCCAAGCCCCTGTTGCCCAATTGGACCTCATTCCAATAGCCCAACAACTATATGTTTCATATTATGAAAAGGTCAAGCCTTTTTTCCTGACACTATAACTAACACTCCAATTCGTGTCATAGAAAACAAGCTTGAGTTGGGAGGTTCATGGAGCCATTGAGCAATTTCCACAATTTATCACATAAAAGGTTCTAGAGGAAAAAATGTTGTTGAATAGGCTATATGTGGTCATAGATGAGGACTTAGCAATGATAGGGATTGAGGATCAGAAGGCTACTACCTTAATAGTAAACAAATTCATCCATTTCCACTTAGCCATTCTTTGAGCCAATGCATGTGCAACTACTTTGGGCCACACTATGGATAGCATGTGGGAAAGTTTCTCCCATCTAACTAAGATGGGCCTACCTTCCCCATTCCTTGTAGATGAATAGTTGGCTTTAGTGGAGTAGAAGGAAAAAAAGATTAAAGAGAATTAGCAAGACAAAAATACTTTCTAGAGCTTTAGTAAACCTCCCATCATGACAGATATTGAAGGTATTGTTCATCTTATTGTCACAATTGCTATTTACTTTTGAGTCTGGGGTCGGTTTACTCGTGATGCCGCCTTATAAAGAAATGCTCGATCTAAGCAGAGGGCAACATAATCTACACAATATATCTAGACCATTTGAGGATAACTGGCTACCTCTATAGGTCACTCTTTCTAAGCTCTAACACCATCACCCAACGAACGTAAGCTTTGATCTTCAAGCTAGAGAAAAATTTGGGTTCCTCGTTCCTCAATCGAAACACCCCTGATAGTCATCAAACATTGTGAATATAAAAATCATCAAGATCCCTTTGGGTTTTGTTTTTTGCTAAGTACCAACTCATGCCTCAAATAAGCATCATCGACATACTTTGATAAAGACTATTGGCTTCCACCATGTGTCTACTTAGTGCTCTCCGAAGGGATTCTTCCATTTAATTTTCAAATGGCCCCCACCATGTTTCCACATTTCATCACTGTGCAAAATTAAAGGATTCTTCCCTTCACTTTTGATTCAAGCCTCGTCTGTGTGCCACAGAGCCTTCATCTGCATATTCTTTGGCAGACCCCAAAGTTGGTGCTAATGGAAAAGAACACTTCCATGTGTCTTCCTAGTGCAAGCCTTCAACGGTGAAGAGGGAAAATGAACTATGGGCTGTGAAAAACTGCCACGCGTCTCATTGATGAGTACTTCTTTGAAGAAAAGGATGGACTGAGTTACAAGCTACAATATTCTGCCATGTGTTCTAACTACCTCACTGGGTGGCAACATTTGTCTGAACATGACTTTGTCGGGACCACTACCATCATTTGTAGAGGATGCACCTAGCTGGGGAGCGACCACATGTTATGGCCCGAATCTTTTCTATTGCAATGACTAGAGAAATATTTTCTGCTACATCATTGCCATGGATACCAAATCTTTTCTATTACTACTCGCTAGGTGGTGGAAATGCTCACTATATATACTGCTCTTTTTTTTCTGAAGAAGGGTTGGAGAATTGCAAGAAATACAGAGATTTTAGAAAGATGCCAGGCCTTTTATTGTTATTAGATTATTGTAGAAAGACTCACAAAATGTGCCATTATTTTTCCTTTCTATTTTTCTTAAGCTATTTGATTAACTTTATACAATGCCATTATTGTTTAAATGGTTCATTTGCCAAAATTCTATAATTTTAATGCAAGTTTGCTAGTTTAGATCATGTCTTTTGACTCCTCTTTTCAATGAATGGGTGTGAAATTAATTGTATGTCATTGAATGTACTATTCATGCTTCAATCTTTAGTTCATGTCATTTTGGGACATAACAAATTGTTGAACAGACCTTTAGATCATATCCAAAAGATATATTTATCATGCCTTTTATCTAAATCTTGGTGCATCGCCTTAGTTAGACCTTTAATTTTTATATCTACTTCCTTTTCCCTTTACAAACCCCAATTGCAGAAGAAGTCGGCTTCTTTAAAAACCTAGATGTCACTTAGTTTAGCGCAATTAGTCCCCCATAAACTAAGTTTCCTACAAACGGTTGTTACCTTGCTAATTTTTGGCATCAACACTATCTTTTCATTTTTCCTCTTTCTTGTTTTTTATGGGAAACCTAATTTAGTCTTTATTTTAGAACATTTTATGTGTCCTTCAATGTATTATGTTTTATCTTTCTATCATATTCTAGATTGAAAGAACCTATAATTGAAAATAAATTAATTCATCTATTTTTATTTTATAGTCCCAAATAGGTGGATTAAATTATTCAACTATTAAATAAATCTTTTACAATGTAATGTCCCCTGTTTGAAATGAAACCAACATGAAACTCAACTGCTCATAATTCATTTCCCATGGGACTTAGGGATTTTTCTCTTGGAAAATAGGAGTATAATAATAACTCAAGATGATCTTAATGTCATAAAAGGGGCCTCTTTGATATTGCAAAGAAAATTATTACACATGTACAAAAAGTTGTTGTAGGAAACATCTTTGTTTAGACGCCTAATGTGTGGGTAAATCTAGCACATGTTTACTCTGGACAAGGATAGTTTGTGTTTGTAGTGAGAATGTTTATGATGTAAATGGGCCAACCATTGTAAAGTTTTGGCATAGAGACCAAGAAATATTTATGCTACAAATGGGGCAGCCATTGTGCTAGTTGAAAGGTGTCAATTTGATGTTGCAAAGGAAAAATTTACACAGGTACAAGAAGATGCTATAGGAAAGATCTATGTACAAATGCCTGATGTGTGGGTAAATCTAGGACATGCTTACTTTGTACAAGGAAAGTTTTTGCTTACAATGAAAATGTATCAAATTTTTTTGAGGAAATTATATTTTGGCACTAACAACCAAATTTTATTATATTTAGCTTGAACACATTATGAAGCATAACAATGGCAAGATTGTAAAAGAACATTATTAAGAACAATAGATTGTAATGAGTGTTTCAAATTTGTGTTTAATATAATGAGGGTTTTGAATTACCTTTGAATTCACTATAGAGGGCATCCCCAAATCTGATTTCACTATAGAGGACCTCAGTGAATTCAAATTCATTGCAGTAAACTAAAAATTCATTGCCCTTTCCCACCTTTTTAGAAGTCTCCAAGTCCTCTTCGAATCCTTATCACCCATGCAAGTAATTGTTATAACTGATCAAAATGCCTCATGCCAGGATAATGAATGAAGCAAGCTCTGCAATGAGTGAATGAAGTGAGGTCAAGTGAGGTGAGTGAATCTGCAATGAATGTGAATAATTGTGCCAATACATCATGCACATGAATACATCACACCAATAATTGGCTGAATTTTTTTTTTATTTTTTTGTCTAATTTGGATTTGATGACTAACCATTTAGGCATTTTTATTTCTGTGACTAAATAATTTTTTATTCAACAACCAAATTAGTCATTTATTTACTCATTTATAGATAAGTTGCAAAAAATGAGTAGAATTTAGTCATTTTTAGTTGTTTTCACTAAAAGTTTTAGTTACCTAGTCATTTATTTTCCAAATTTTACTAGTGTACTTTGCAAGGGGTCTTGTAGGCATATGAGGAATTTTTTTTTTTGTGCGCTACTACCACAATCATTTTGCATTATGTGGTTAATGAGATCATCTCATCCTAGTCATCCACTAAAGGGTTGCACTCTATAGTCATTAGTGTCTGCAAAGAATAGTTATCTTCCTCATCCAAAGTGGGCCAAATCATTTTCTCAAGGTCAACATAAGGTTGGGTTGGAGGATAAAGAACCAAGTTCTTGGTGACTGTCCCATTGGATATTATCATTTTTCTAGACCTACAACCTATAAATGCATCACTGTAGCTAACCAAGGTCTGCCTAGGATGAGTGGGTAACCTACAATATTAACCTTTAGTTGTATAATTGTAAAATCAGTAGGAAATTCCCAAAAATCCAATATTATAACTAAGTCTTCAATGATTCCTTTAGGCTTGATCATTAACTTATTAGCTATCTATAAAACAATTTGTGTAGGCCTAAGGTTGGATAACTAAATTAATTGCATTGCTTCTTTTGTCATAACATTGATTGCTACCCCCAAGTCTATCAAAGTATTCTTGATGACGGTGTCATTAATCTTAACGTCCGCTAGTAGACTACCAAGATCTATATACTTAGCTATAGTTATGTTCCCTAACATGATATCTACAAGGTTTCCCAAGACATATATTTTATGAGGATATTTACTTTTCCTTCCCGATTTCCTAAGACATGAATCCTTCACAATTTTGGTATAGATAGGGATGCCTTTGATAGCTCGGATGAGTGGTATCTTGACTCTCACATCCCTTAATTGACCTAAATTATATGTATTAGCCTATGTGTGATGATTTTGAATAGCTAGGAATTTGGGAAAAGGTGGCTTTGGACTTGAGGTAGTCTAGTGTACCTAATTTAACTCAGGTTCCAAAGGTGATTTTTTTGAAGCTTCAACTATAGGTTCCTCATCCTCCATCTCTGTAATTTGAGGGGATAAAGGCCCAAAAAGTTGCTTTCCTAATCTGAGGTGTACATCACTCACCTCCACCCCATATATGGGGTATTACGTAGCTTTATTAGTATATGCCTATTGAATAGGGTTAGTGTTAGGGTTAGGTGCAAGTTGGAAAGGTATTTGTGGTTGCTTGGGTGGTTGGGTGGTATTTGTGGAGCATAGGCTAGTGATAGTTCATATTTTTCTACTGCCATTACTAGCCTCTTTAACACTGAAGTTGCCACTAATTTTGTTGTGTTGGCCATTATGGATTGTAATTAGAACCCTAAAAAAATTTTGTGGCCAAAGGTTTGATAGTTTGTTTCAATTTGGTTGAGCTTGTGGCCATTATTGAGGGTTTTTCTGTTAGTATTGGTTTTTTGGCTAGGGCTGAGGGTTCCAAGCATAAAATTATTGATTCCCAATAAGAAAGGATGAATTAAAACTAAGGGGGTTTTGTGGCATACCTTCTCTTTGTTTCCATGGCCTCCTCTGTGCTATATAATAGAGTTTTCCACCATCTCCTTCAATTGGTTGAAAATTATGTTTCTCAACATTATCTTGTTGGATACTAGCCATTCTCTTGCATTTACAATTTGTCTTTCTTTTCCTACAATTTGGATAGTATTCAGTGAGCATAGCCTCAACTTCCTCCTAATTATTCTTGATGTGGAGAGTATCCAACTAAGTTTCTAAATTGATGATAATTTCCTCATTCATGTTGGACAATAGGTTGCTTAACTCTATCTTTGAAACCCTTGTAGATGATTTACCAATAGTGGATGTCCTATCTCCTCTTGGCCTTTTAGTGAAGTTTTTGGAATAATTCCTACAAACCTTACAAATTTCTTGAAATGGTATCTCTAAAATATTTCCTTTCCCAATGAGGTTCAAGGCATCCATGTAGTCATCATTGAATACCCTCAAAAAGACTAACTTAAAAAATTCTTCTAAAAACTTGTTTTATGGGTTTTTCTTCAAAGAAAATTGAAATCTCTCCACATAATTTTCAAGTGGTTCATCCTCCTTCTATGAAATTATAAAAATGTAATCCTTTCTTCTATCAGGTGCCCTATAATAGTCCTAATACTTGTCTAAGAATATTGTCTTCATGGTGTCCTAATCAAGGAAAACATCCATGCCTAATCCCATGAACGATCTTAGGGCTACATCCTTTAGAGTTGCAGGGAAGAGTTTGAGCCTATGAGCATCAAATGTATAGTCATAAATTTTCCATAGGACATCAAATTCAAAGAGAAATGTATTTTTGTCCTCAATCATTAACCCTTAAAAGACTGGTAAGGCTATAGGAGGGATGTTCTTTAGAATTGTAGCTCTTTCCTAGTTAGTGATTGGGAACTCAAAGGTGGAACGTTCAGGATCATCATCCATTGCATCCCCCGTGGTGCAATATGTTCCTTCTATATGTGTGCTAGATGTTCATGATAAGGAAATTTCTTCCTTAGTGTTACCCTAACTCTGAGTATTGGATTCACCAATTTCTGATATAGCTTCTTGGCATGTATTGGGAAGGAATCTACCCAAGGGATCTCTCTACCTCCACATACATGAAATATGGCTTTATAACATAGTATTCCTACAAAATCTTAGTGTAGCTCTAGTGTTGGAATAGATTAATTCTAACAGTCCAAATGATGGAAAAAGAAATTAATGATGAAAGCTATAAAAACCAAGTCTATGAATCTAGCACCATCCTAGGTAATGGTGCCAAAAATGTAAAGTCTAAACTAATTCTTTGTAAACTTGGTAGAACCTACACAATGTATATGTTTATCTGTTTAATATTCCACTCAACATTTCTTAAGACTACATTAAATTTTCAACCCAAGGTTTGTAAGCTTTTGATGGTGCAGCATTATATATGCCTTCAGAGACTCAAAAACTACTTAAAGTATCCTATATAAATGATTCTACTTGCTCTAAAATTCACAGCATTGCAAAATAGTAAAATACATAACCAAAACTAGTGGCTATGAGTACCTAAATATAGATTGTAACCGAACTATCGTTAATAAAACAGCCTATGTCAACTCTAAAACTAATAAAAACTAATGAAAACTAAATTAACCTCCATAGTGCTATTAGTTAACCATTGCATGCATATTCATAAGCATTAGTTAAAAATAAGAAAGATAGGAGATTCTAGTTAACTTGAATAGAGTTCATGAAATAATGATGAATGAAAAACAACTATCAAACAAAAATAAATAACTAAAAATAAAGTGAGGAACCATACCTTGAGTGGCATGTTCAAGTGGTTTTTCTCACTTTAACTAAACCCAAATCTAACTAAAAAATTCTACACATCCCATGAGATTAACTCAATTCATTGCATATCATGAAATATTTACACAAGATATTTTCACAAATTATACTCAATCATCCTAAATATTTTATGTCTTGAAAATTAAAAAAAACTGGTAACTTAAAACTGAAAAACCAACTAACTTATCTAGGAATTTAACCAATAGCTAAATACAAGCTTGAAAGAATACTATTCAAGGTAACAGCTAATTGAAATTATTAACTTCACTCATAGATATTAGAGTGTAGAGTTAAGAGTAATTTATTCAACCTATAACTGGAAAGGAAAAAGAATCCTAATAGGACTAAAATTTTGTCAAAACAAAATTGCATGTAAACATACAAACATTTATCAAAATCCTATAAGTAAAGGAGACCTCTTCTTCAACGTTTATTAACTAGATAATGCATGTTCAACCTTCATCAAGTTCCTTTAACTAGCAATCATCACATTCAACTTAATCTAGAACTCCCCTATTTTGCTGTCCCAAACTTCTTATGTTGTAGGTTTTCCCTGCAACTGTTGTGTTCCATAGTTCTCCGCAAAAGGTTAATTTTATAAAGTATGTATACAATACTAACTATCACAAATAAAACATAGCATTACATAAACATTTTATACATATCTTCATATAAACCATGCAATACTAATATATTATAACCATATTTCCATCAATATATTTTAGGTTCAAGTATACATAATAGATATGAAAGGATAGTATAATATGGGAGTATTTTATGGAAATTATATCTAAAAATGTTTCAAAATATTTATGAAAACATCAAAAAATGTGCTATTATCTAGACCTATCAGTCTAACCCTCTGAAACACTCATGTTAGCAGAAGAACAACAACAACCAGATTTCCCTTCCTTTTCAACCTTAGCATCTTAACCTTTCTGAATCACTTAGAAAACTTGAGGTAGATCAAAGCAACCTACTGTTTAGGACTCTCCCATGACCTAGAATCCTAGAGCATTCGGTCCCCCTCTTCTACATTTTGCCGAACCTAACATGAAGTGATTCTATTTTGCATCTAGGTATTGGAGAACCTTCTCTTGTATCCTAGGCACTCTGTAGGTTTTTATGTTGTAGGGTGTATAGCCTTGCAACCCAATCTATGACCCCTATCAACATAGTTAGAGGGGCTCCTACATACTGGGAGGAAAAATTTAAATAGGTCACTATTTGATTTCTAAAACTTTGGAGTATTCTGAGAAAGTCCTCTAAAAGTACATAAACATGGTCTCTTTTATGCATCTCCCTCTTTCCCATCGTATGAATGGATCACCAACTATAACTTCCACATCATAGGACCTACCTATGAACAAAGAACCTTCTCCTCTGTACAATCTCACTCACATCAATGGGAACATTGTGACTAGTGTTCTGGTTGATCCCACGTGTAGTGTAAATTTTATACCAGAGGAGACTCTACTAATAAATTTCTTACAAAAGGATGGGTATGATGAATCAAAGATCATAATACGTACACACGAAAAAATCTCAGTCCCTCTAATTAGTTCCATGACTCTATCATTCTTGGTAGGACATAAGACTGTAAATTATCCTTTTGATATCATCCTAGAGTAGGACTTGTTCAAGGTGAAACTAGGCATCCCATGGCTAGGCTCCATGAATTTGGTCACTTTGGTAATTCATGAGTGTTTGAAGTTTTCTTGTGAGGGATATCTGCACATTGTTCATGAAACCAAGCATAAGTTTCTAGTGTCAAATGGGAGCTACTCATTAGATCACTTTTGGCCTACCCCGATTAGTTTGCTTCCTCCAAGGTTGGAATTATTGTACCACACCTATGTCAAATATAAGACCGGGGACATAACATCAAAGGTGACCTACCCTATCTCCCCTATTCCATTTTAGTTGATGATTCTATGATTATGCAACAAAAATTTTCCTCCTCCTCTTAGTAAAAGGGGAAGGGGAATCCTACATGTGCGCAAGAGCCTTCCTCTTCTTATGTTATTCCATCTAATTTTTCCTCTCTCTGATTTGTGGTGCCTTCAGCCTTTGCTCCCATGCCTCACATGGGGAGTCTGATGGTTTCCTCTTAGCAAAAGGTCAAGCATCAAGTATTTGAACTTCCTATCTTGAGCATGGTTATGAGGCCTATTGTCTATAGTAAGGGGTAGGGCCCTCATGGATTTGCCTCTATTTCTTGGCCTGCGTAACCTCCTACTACTTCTTCCCCTCAGGAAGTGAATAGAAAAAGGCCTATTGTTGAGGTTTCTATATTTTCTTCTCCACCTGTCGTCGTTTTCTCTCCTGTGCTTCCTACCCCTACTCCCATCCAAGAGGCTACCCTTCCATCAAAAAAATTTGTGGAGGACATACCTATGGTGGAATAAGAGCCTCTAGTTCCTTCTCAAGTAGTGACTTCTAGTTCCTGGAGCCAACAAAATTGGCTTGTGTGTGAGCGTAAGTGTCAGAGAAAGGCTCTGGCTATTGAACAATTTATCTTGCATAAGGAAAAATGGGAGCCAACAACTCTTGTTTCAACATCTCTTGTTGGGCCTACCTATTGTGTTCCTTCTACTTTAGCTCCCCTCACCTTGGTTTTTCTTGTCTCCCCTCATGAATTTTGATGACCCTCACCCTAAAAGGTTGCAAATTTTCATCTCTCCCTTGATGGAGCCCTCTCTTCTGATGTCCCTTCTAGACATCTGTCCTTTTTCCTAGCACATGGACATGCCAAACACTATGATGATGTCTATTGCGGCTCTATTCTCCCATATCAGTTTACTTCCTCCAAGGTCAGACTTGTTGTACCACATCTATGTCAAATATAATACTAGGGGCATAACATCCAAGGTGACCTACCCTATCTCCCCTATTCAATTTTAGTTGATGATTCTATGATTATGTAGCAAAATTTTCACTCCTCTTAATAAAAGGGGAAGGGGAAGCCTACTTGTGTGCAAGAGCCTTCCTCTTCTTCTGTTATTCCATCCACTTTTCCTCTCTTTGATTTGTGGTGCCTTCAACCTTTTCTCCCATGCCTCACACGGGGAGTCTGATGGTGCCCACTTGGTGGAAGGTCAAGCATCAAGTATTTGAACTTTCCATCTTGAGCATGGTTACAAGGCCCATTGTCTATAGTAAGGGGAAGGGCCCTCATGGATTTTCCTCTACGTCTTGGCCTTTGTAACCTCCTACCACTTCTTCCCCTCAAGAAGTGAATGGAAAAAGGCCTATTGCTGAGGTTTCTATATTTGCTTCTCCACCTGTTGTTGTTTTCTCTCCTATGATTCCTACCCATACTCCCATCCAAGAGGCTACCCTTCCATCAAATTTTTTTTTGGAGGACATACCTATGGTGGAATAAGAGCCTCTAGTTCCTTCTCAAGTAGTGACTTCTAGTTCCTGGAGCCAACGGAATTGGCTTGTGTGTCAGCATAAGTGTTGGAGAAAGGCTCTGGCTATTGAACAAGCTACCTTGCATAAGGAAAAATGGGAGCCAACAACTCTTGTTTCAACATCTCTTGTTGGGCCTCCCTCTTGTGTTCCTTCTACTTCAGCTTCCCTCACCTTGGTTTTGCTTGTCTCGCCTCATGAATTTTGATGACCCTCACCCTAAAAGAGTGCAAATGTTCATCACTCCCTTGATGGAGCCCTCTCTTTTGATGTCCCTTCTAGACATCTATCCTTTTTCCTACCACGTGGACATGCCAAACACTATGATGATGCCTATTGCAGATCTATTTTCTTCCTTCTTGCCTTCCACTTCCTTTTTGCGGATTCTACATCCTTCACTAAAGTCTAAGTCATAGGATGAACTCATTCCCAATGGAGGTTGGAGGAAGGGATCACCTTTTTCAGAGGGGAATTCTACTTTGGATTGTGTCATCCTCGGGATGTAGGTAGCCCAAACATCTCTTGAGTTTTCCACTATCCCTCTTGACAAGGTCGATGATGGATCTCGGGTGCTTCCTTCATCTCCTACTAAGTTAGCACATTTCCTAGCTCTATAAACAATCTTTGCGAGATCGTTGAATTTCACCTCACATGAAATCAATGAAGAATACCTTGAGAGACCTTCTTCCTTGGCCGTTGTTGTAGGAAATTTTTAAGGTGCTCCCATTGCTATCCTACCCTTTTAGGCTCATCCACCCACCTCATATAACAATCTAGATTAGGAGAACTATGACCTCCTAGTTGATGAGGACTAGGGGAGTACCTCTTCTTTAACTATAGATTAGATTTTTGTGTGTGTTTTGTTTCTCTTGTTCTTTTTTTTATGTGTTCTTAGAGGATCCTTGTCACCCTTGTAGGTGCCTAGATATAGGAGTGAGATTATGTTGTAAACTTCCTCTATATACTTCATCATTCTTATATATGTTGTAACTTGATTTTTGAAAATTGGGGACGATGCAAAGTGTTGGGGGTATTTAGGCCTCCCTTCCATGTTGACCCAATTTTTTTTTTCTATTTTATCTTCACATGCCTTTCTTCTATAGACACCTTAAGTTGACCACTCCCATATGGTCAAATTCACTCTTATATTCTTCTATCCCAAGCCCATAAGCCATAATAATTAGATAATTTATTATTTGATTAATATTTCATCCTATCCCTAATGCCCTCTAAGGTGTTTGGTTAATTAATTAAATACCTTATCCTATTCCCCTCTAAATTAAACAAATAGTCCAATTTATTTAACTTAATCACCTTTCCCAAATGAATTAAAATCAAATTTTAATTGATTCTATTTTCTCTCTCCTTGTCCCATCCTCCAACATTTTTTCCCAATCCTGATTACCCCTCTTATTCCTTAATTAAGGTGTACACTTTCCTAATCATGATTAGGGTCACATCCTCCATAAAATGCAAGTGGATGTCTAATCAGGATTAGTTCACCTAATCTCTCATTTCTACAACCTAAGTCAATGATTAAAACTAACCTAATCCTCATATCATTTTTGGCACCCACCTTTAGTCAACCTTATTAATGACTTTCTCCTTTTGGAGAAGACATCCCACATGGCTTTTGGAATTTAAAATTATAATTTATTTCTCCCATGAATTTTGAGGAATTTTTAACTCCCCACATCCCCCCATAAGTAATTTTATATTCCTTTTTCAATACCCATGATGATTTGTGAGGAATTTTTAATTCCTCTCCATCCTCTCATTGTACAAGTGGACAAGAAACTCCTTTATGAGGAGATATTTCCCATTCCCAAGGTACATGCAAGTACCTCCACCTCATTGCCACCTCATTTCCAGTTCATCATATTTTGTCCACATCTTCCTCCACATGTCATCATGAGATGGGTTGAGATGTCTCAAGACATCTCAAACCTTGATCTCATTCCCTAGGATCAATCTTGATCGTCCATTCTTTTGGAGGTTTTTCCCTAAAAGAAAATGAAAATTTCTTCATTTGAAAACACACACACTAAGCCATTTTCAAGCACACTAGCTCTCAAGCCTTTGATCCTCCATTTTTGCAGCCATTTCAAGCTACCATATTGCATAAAATCCACTCACCATCACTCCCATTGAATTCACCATCAAAATATCTACCATTTGCATATACTTTTAGGCCATTTTATCAAGTGAAGGAGACAACAAATCAAAAAATCAAAGGGCCAACCCCTTCATCAACTTGGACAAGGTAAAAACACTTGGTTTCTCAACTTTTGTTTGTTCAAGTTCAACTAGGCTAATTGTTGAGGTGTTGGTTGTGTTTTTTCTTTACTTGCATTTCTCCTTGTTTTGCATTTTTTAAACTAGAAATTCATGTGCACACATTTCTGGCATGCTCGGTGGGACCCATGTCATGGGTCCTTTGAGTTTTTTTGTTGTTTTTATCTTGCAGGTTTGGATTTTCTACACTATAGAGGAAAATCCACCTGACCGTAGAGGTGAACCTGCTTTGATAGAGGCGATTGCAGACTCACCACTTTCTTGGAAAGAAATTTTTTCCCTTGACCATTTGAGACCCGAATTGAAGAGGAAAATACACCTTCAACTATATAGAAGGGTGATATTTCTATAAGAATAGGTGAACTCGCTAGGATTATAGAGGTTATTTTGCTTATGCTCCTCTGCTAGAAGGGTGATCTTGCTCCACGTATAGAGGTGAATCTGCCCTACAAAAGGGAGAACTTACGGTAATCCAAAATGTTAAATTTTTCATTTTACGCTTTTGTTTGATTATGGGTTTGTGCACTAAGCAGCTAACTTGTATATAGGTGTTTGTGAGATTTCACTAATGTTTTTGTAGCTTGTCATTTTCCCAAGATCAATGATGAAAAATACTAACATGTCTCTTGTAGGACAATCAGTCGAAGACCCCTAGTTAGCTTGTGTGTGTCATTTTTCATACTAATTTAGGCATACTTAAATTTCTTAAATGTTCAATTAATCTTGCTTGTTTTTTCTAGAGGAAGCACTTGACGTATGCTCTCCCCTTGCACTGTACAGTGAGCTTGGGGATGAGAAATCATAGTAGACTCAAGTCTAGTTGAGTCTACCTAGGATGTGTTAGTTTGTGTGTATGCTCTCCCCTTACACTACGTGTGAGCCTGGGGATTAGAAATAGCTAACACTTACTACCCTTTAGTGAGACCTACCTAGAATTTCATCACCTAGGGGAAGATCCTAACCATGTGCTACTAGAAAGGTATATAAAGGGGGGAGAACTAAAGTTGTACCCCAATCCAGTCACATCGTGTCTAGCAAAGCATCGATACTAGGGTGATTCCTAGTTAAGACGAGTAGGGTTGGTTCGAGTTTCTAGTACCTTGTTGGGGCTCTTAACCCATGCTTGTGACAAGCTAGTGTTCATGATTGTGCCTCATGTGGTCTTTTGGTGTATTGAGGACTGCCCTAGTTTCCTTATCAGCATAGTTTAAGACCCATGTTTTAGCTGCAAGTTGTTGTGGTGCAGTGATTGTGGAAGACACCCTAAAGTTATTAACCATGTACTCCCTTAGGTTGAGATAGAAATCCTCATGATGAACTACATTATTTCTCAAGGAGAGAGAGAGAAGGTGAGCCCATGGCATCTATTAATGACCATATGTCAGAGGATATCTAGCTATCCACCTTCTCAAGAGAGGGTGCTTCCTCCCAATTTCACAAAGTATTCACCCATCAGGGTGGGGGCCTACATTGATTTTGTAAACCCTTAACACTAATTCTAGGGTTGGTCATGTGCTTGGTGTGTCTTCTTGTGCAATACTAGTGAGTGTCTTCAGTCCGAGTCAATCTTTTCCCATTGTCTATTTGTTTGTTGTGTTTGTTCCTTTACCATAGTCCATCCCTTCCATAGGGGTGATTATGTTTCTTATAGAGGAAAATTTTCACTATGGAAGAGAAATATTACCCTTCAAGGGGTGAATCCACATCTTTTTCCAGTCCAGTTAGTCAACCCTCGATAGGATAATTTTCTTTTCATAGAGGCAAATCCGCTTTTCTTATCCCTTTGGTGATCTCGGTCTCCAAAGGGGAAAATTCAATCTAGTCAGCCATACATATTGGTCCCCTTGGGTGATCCTACTTCTTCTAGAGATGATCCCACTTCCACCCTTCCCTTAGTAAGGTGAATTTTCTCTCCACAAAGGAAATCTCGAGTCCTAGATGGGAATTTCTACATTATGTTCATACTTATGAAGATAGAGGCAATCCTGCATCCTAGATAGGTGAGCTTGATTTCCTTCGAGGCAATCTCATTGTCTCCCATCTATACTTATTCCTAGTTAGGTGAACCCACATTCTGTTTGGGTGATTTTTCAATCCTAACTATACATTTCAAGATATAGGAAAACCTGTGAACCCTAGATAAGTGAACTTAATACACGTAGGGGGGAATCCAAAACATCTTAGAGAGGTGAACCCATGATCCAAAGAGGTGAATTGGCTACACATAGAGGAAAATTCACTTTCCATAGAAAAACTAGAGAGAGAATCCTTTTGGCCACTAAAATCCCACCTTGTTTTGAGTCTATTTTTGTGATAAAAAAATTATCATCCATCTATCCATAATTGTCATTTTTGTACATCCGCATTTTCCAAAAGTCATCCAATCGTCAATTTAATCACATAGTTTAATGTTTGGACATTATTAGATAGCATATCAATCATCAATCCATGAATCTAAATCCCCTATACATCATTTTGGGATTTTTTTTATCCAATTGGATTAGTCAACTGAGCCTAATCGTTATCATCCATACTCAGGAACATCATCCATCTTGAGTTAGTAATTTTCTAGCCTCATCAATCTACTCCCATCTAGAGGTGTATTTGTGTCATAATCATCCTTTTTGTTGTTCAATCCAATCATCATCATCTTGCATCATCTAGTTGAGCTCCTAAATCTAGTTTAGAGTTAATCCTATTGTCCAATCCAATCAATTGATCCAATCTAATCCAATAAATCGATCAATCAATCCAATCCTATCCTATCCTATCAACAATACAAAATCATTCTATCAATCAACCAATCAACTGATCTATCATCCTAGCAATCCTTTACTTCACCATATAGGTCACCATCTCTTAGGTCCATATTAGAGCTTTACATTATCATCATCTTCTGGTCATCTGCATTTTCATGCTCGGTACCACAAAATCATAGAAAAAGAAGCTCTTGGAACAACAAAATTCCCAAGCTGATCAACCCCAATATCCTTCTAATCAACCCACTAACGGTGGGTCTCAACAATCCAACACAAAAGTTCACCCTCACCCTTCCCTTGAGGAAGGAATGATTAATCAACCTAAGATGACTACTCATGAATATCTTAGTGATCCTACCAACATCCAAATGACTGATCACCTCCTTGTTGAGTGTGGGGACAAGATCCTTGCTATGCTACTCATGAGAGGTACAAGACTACCTCCTGGATTTGGCATGTCACAGTATGTCAACATCATAGCCCCTCAATCACAGGATGCAAAAAGCTCTCAATTTAATCAAGGGTCATTATTTCCTTAGGTTCCTCAAGTTCCACAGTGATGGAACCTTCAAATTTTGCAAATTTGAAATGCCTATATCTCTTCAATATGTCAATAGAGCCAAGTTTGCATTTGGGAAAATCTACCCTGGAACCCCTCTTCGTCGATTAAAATTTTACAACTCGGAGGTCATCATGCAAATCCCTTTGGTAGAATGTTTTTTCGTGCATATGGTAAGACATCATCTCAGTTTTAGGCCCCTAGGATGAGTTTGGATGAGTTTTTTAATTATTTTCTAACTTTGACCAAGCTAGAATTGGTGTTCTGTAAATTTTAAAATTTTAAAATTCTAAGGGAAACCCATTTCTCATTTTGGTCTAAAACATCTCTAGCTCCATTTTTTCCAAAAAAGGTCATATGATGCAATATTTTTAATGCTTTTTGGTTGTGGTGAACACGTCCTATGGGTCAATTTAGAAAGGAGGTACCAAAATTCTAATTGTTTGGCGAAATCCAATTAAAAATCCATGTTTTAAATAATTGTTTGATCGCTCGTAGAAAATCATTACTCCAAATGCCCTAATTTGCGCATAGTGAATTTTCCCCATTTGGGTGGCATGCGAAATTAAAAATTTAACATTTTCTTAGTGTTGAAAAAGCTAATGTTTAAAATACTTTACATATTTTAAATATTATTGAAGAGAAAATGCATGTGAAAAAGGGAAGAATTAGCAAAAATTAAATATTATCTATGTTTTATAAAGTTTAACTTTATAAAAAAAAAAATCCTGAGCACAACAATGTTTCACCACCAACCCATAAAAGCTCTTGCTGAGGGAAACATAAAGTAGTGGGGAAAGCTTGCAACAAGAATTGAGAGAGTTGCAAATATTTTTTAATGAATTTTTTAAAACTTTAGATGGAACAAAGTCATTTTATGTGCTTTTTTTATTGTTTCCCTACTTGAGGGAGTATGAGCTGACTTTAGAGAAGGGGCGTGGGGAAGCAAGGAAGAGTGTTGGAGATGTTTTAAAGCTTCAAATTACATTATTAAAACTTTGGAAAACATTGCAAAGTATTTTATTGAGCCTTTTTATGTTGCTCGCTAGCCTGTAGCTCCAAGTGCTGCCATGAGAATTTTTGTGCGCGGGGAAGATTGGAGAGAGGATAAATATTTGCACTAAACATTAATAAAACCTTTGGAAATCAACATTATTTGCAAATAACTTTATTATGACTTTACAAAGTGTTTTATTTTTCTCTATGACGAGGAAAATTTCACTGTGGAAGAGGCATAGTTAATGTGAAATCACGTTTTTTTGGCTCGGGGATGATTTTAAATGCATTGATAGGTTGGAAATTGTTATTTAAACCTCCATAAAGCTAGCTCAACCATTTATATTTCCTGGGAAGCAATTTTGGCAATATTTTATGCACTCTTTGGTTGCCAGTGACTTCAAAATGCCCAACATCTCATTCTCATGACCTACAAGTTTTCATGTGTCATTCTTTGAGCTGGTTGCTTTTGTTTTAGCTTGCAAAATGTTCCAAAATGGCTAGAATGAGGAGCATTCATGTAGGAGTGTTTTTTCCAACATTGTAGGAACTTTTACAGGCTAAAATTGGATTTCCTCACCTTCCAAATATTTCTCTAAGTTTTCTTGTGCCATGGGAGAAAAGTAAAAATAATATGATCACTTTTGAAGCATCTGAAATGCTAAAAATGCTCAAGGTAAAATAAGTTACAATGGGAGTGAGATGGTTTTAGACATAAAGAATGCACAGGAAAGTGGGTTATAGACCAAAGGGGAAAAGTGTTCCAATCTCATTTCCTGTCAACTGGCCAAATCCATCTTTGAGTCTGAGCATAAGAAATTGGCTAGTCTTTAGGACTCATTTGATCTATTGATTTGGAACACAAACACGTTTGATAGCCATTTCATTGTGTGGATCTCATTTCCTAATGAATTGAGGAAGGATAGGACCCCTTTTCCCTCTTTGGATCCACTTTTCCATTTTGGGAAACCTTATGGACACCCCTATTTTCCCTTCATTTCAAGAACCTATTAGGCCTTATGAGGAATTATTTTTCAAATCTTATCAAAAGTTTAAGGAAAAACACATAGTAGAGTTATCCCTTACCAATATGCGTCAACCCAAGATTGAACCTCCCATCCTTGATGAAACCATGATTGAATCAAAAGACCTTACAAGTAACCTAGGCCTAACCATAGCCAAATAAGACTCATTTTACCTCCTAAAATCAAACAAGTTTATAAAGTCAAAGAGAAAGTGGTTGAACAACCTCCCATGGTTCCTCCCATTCCTTCCTTATGGAAAGACAAGAAACCTATGGTTGATAAACTAGATCCTACACAATGGTAACTTGAAAATATAAAAAAGGAAACCAAAATGCTAGAGAGCATAGGTGTATACATTGTGTTATTTCTTGTGTGATACAAGAAAAACATGAAACAAAAACTCAAAATCAAATAACAACTCAAGAAATGAATGACAATTCTCCACCTTTGTCATGATAAGAAAATCCTAAATCTTGACTACAAAAAGAACAACCACCTTCCATGGATATCATCATTAGACCTTCTATTATGATTAAATTGGATGATGATGATAAGAATACTAAGACTGATGAGGAAGTGCATAATGAGTTGAATTTATTTTTTCATCTTCCATGAGCATTGATGATAACAACCATGATGATCCTCCTAAAATGAGTGACTCACCACTTTTCGAACCCGATGATGTTCCTAATACAACACTTGTCATTGTCCCTTTGGGTAATTATCCACCTTCAACATATGATGAACAAGATTGGGATCCAATTGAACTACTAATGAAATAGCTAAAAACATACCCCCTATGTCATACAACATCACTCAAACAAAGTGAAATGCACAAATGATGCATCAAAACTAGATTTAATATCTGGAACATGAACACTTGATTGTTCATTCATAATCTCCCACAAACATCACAATGACTTCCCCAAATTGATAATACAACTGCTGTAGCCTCATGGGATGATAATAATAGTCTTAAAACTAATATAAAACTGATGTACAACAAAAAAATAATTTAAAGACAACAACAAAGTTCATTCCTTCAAATCTTCTACCAAAAATTGTAAAACAAGATCATCAAACACTTGCAAACTTCAATAAAAAATTTGCAACATCTCAATCATGGATTATTATATCCATTTTTTGATATACCTTCACTTCCAAACCTACAAAAAATTTCATACCAAACTGATTTCTCCTTCCCTAAACTCTCGCCAAACTTCACCTGCAAAACTCAATAATTTCTTATTGAAGCTTCAATAAATTTTCAATACAACTAGATGAGCCCATTGGCTTCACAATGCAACTCCACAATATTATATGGATCTAATATTAGACCTGAAAAAATGGTGAATTACCAAACCATATGCTTCTATAAACCTTCACCAAGCTCTCCCATCTTCACCTCCCCCCCTCCCAAACAAGCTCCCAACAATGAAAACCCATCTCATAAAAATGCAATGTCATGAAATGAAATTACATTTCATTTGCTCAAATTAGCTTCCCTCAAAAATATCTTGCAAAAACAAGTAAAATGCATTAAATTCCATTTAGAATATGCATTGAATCTCCAAAAATCATTTTCAAAATCCATTCCCCAATATGCTAAAACTGACAGTCCAACTAGTCTTCCCAATCCTCACAAATAGGCCCTAAATTAGAAAAATATTTAAAACACAACTTGGGAGCCCCAAATTGGAATCCCTATCTTCTAGGAGCAATTACTGAGTTGTCATAAAGTATTGAATCCCAAAAACCAATGCCAAGTTTTCCAATTTTAAACTTCAAATTCCAAAATTACCTCCTACACTTTCTCTCACTCCAAAAATGCATTTAAATGAAGAAAAAATATTTAATAAAGTATTTTGGCCTTAACATTGCAATTTATTTACCTATTACATAATTAAACGAAACATTAGGAAAATAAAAATTTAAACTATTTCTTTTTGGTTGATGAGGATAGCCCTTTGACCATGGATTCCTCTACATCACTTGTTATAGGCTGACTCACATGTGTATTACTAGCCTTTTCTTTGTCTTATTTTTAATGTTCTTTGTGTGTGATTGCATGTTTGTAATATGATCCCCTATATCATTCTAGTTGACATGTCTTTATGTTCATTACTTTGTTTGTATCTACATTCTTCTATATGTCATAAATCTTTATGTTTTCTTTTATCTAGTGTTTTCCTTTCAAGGATGATGTAGGGCGTTGAGACATTTAAGCCTCTTCCATGTTGACCTAGAATATTTTTATTTGTTTTCTCTCTCTATGTGTCATTCTTGTAGTTCTATGACTATTTGGGGAATGATGAAATTTCTAAGCTCTATAATATCATTTTAACAGACATGTGTTGACCCCAAATCCATGGATCCCTTATGTGTTTGGGATTTTATTTGGGCGAAACCCCTTCCCATGAAGTAGCTTTTGTTGCAAGAATAGAAAGAATGAAGGTGTTGTCATTGATGTCAACTGGTCAATTGGTTAGCAACTAATTTTTTTTGTCTTTAGTGTCATGGATATAGGTCATTAGTTGTATATGTCAAGGATATTGAGGAAACTATAATGAATATAAGTTGTAGATGTTCAGTGGTTGCTCCAAGTTTTTCTCTAGGATTTGCTCCTATGTTTTTGTGGTTCAGATATGTCGATCATGGTTGTTGGAAGCTACTATATCCAATTTTTTGGTTCTTGATTCATTATATAGTGTGATTTGTGTTCACCAATTGTGAACTATGGTTTTATTTGTTTCTGATTGAGATCTAAGAGAAATCTTGTTGGTCTAGATTTCTCTTTGTTAGAGTCTTATGACTTTTTATTATAGAGTTGAGTTGTTTTTATTGTATTGAAGTTAATTTTGGTATCTGAAAGGTTTCTGATTAATTTTTTTGTGTTTTACACTAGTTTCAATGAAATTGTCTGGAATACTACCTTCAGAGTTGATGAAGCATGTTGGAAATATTTAGGTCCTTATGAACCATGTGTTGGGGTCACCCTCATTCTAATTCCACCCTAGGATTTTTTGGCACTGACATAATTTGAAATTGAATTTGGATGCTTGACTATGGATATGTTTCAAAGTTGAAGATGGTATAAATGTAGAATGATATAGGGAAGAAGAAGAGTGAGAATACAAAAAATGTAGAGAAGAGCGCAAAGAGAATAGAGATAAGTTTGAATCTATGTGTGTATGATGTGAGCATGGTAGATCAATGTGAAGCCTAAATGTTGAGTTTTCAGAAGCAGTGAGCTGAAGGTGCACTCTATCATTCATGCATGTATGCAAGTGGATTGAGCGAATTGTGGTGGAATCCTTTGTTGCATTGAGATTTTCTTCTCTTTGTAACAAGTCTTCTTTATCTTCTTTGTATCTCTATGGTAGTGAGCCCTTTGGGTTGTTAGCCTTGTTGGATAGTGAGTCCTTGATCTGGCAGTGATCCTTAATTCTTAGGTAGTGATCCTCTTGTAATTGGTTTTGATATTCTCTATAGTGTTAGTTAATCCTCATCATGGTTTTGTCCCTTGTTGGGTTTTAAATGCAAATCTAGTGTTATTGTGTTTATGTGATGGTTTTCAATTTCTGCACTAGTATTTAATGTTTAATGATTTAAGTAGTGTCAAAGATTGGTTCCAGTGAATGAATTAAGGTTTAAAAATATGACAAATGATTCACCCCCTGTCATGTCTTGTTGAATAGATTCATTTAGAAATATATGCTTGACATAGGGATTTCCAAATAAGCTCTCTTGTCTTCTTTATTGTTTAGCATTTATCATTGGCTAATTTAAAGTAATTTCTCACAACACGACATTTAGCAATTTATTTAAACTAGGGGCATACTTTGGAATTAACAATTTTTAGTATAAATTATGTTTCATAGTGTGGTACTCTTACTTCATGTGATGTGTCTTGTTCTTGGTTGTGTCAATAGAATTTATGTCATTAAATATTGTGACCATTATGAGCATATGACATTTCTCATAGTGGTAATGCTATGGAGTGCATTCCCTAAGTTGTGAATCTTTTATCCTTGACTTATCCTCTCTTGGAGACATTAAGCACGATGTTCCCTAAGAGGATACCTTTCATGAACTAATAAATACCCCTAACACAACTTGCTAGACTTTTGAAGCTTGAAGTTATAACTTTTTCATGGCCACTAAGCATAACACATCTTTCTTGCTAGTAGGGCCATGATTGTTCATGAGTGCTTAGCATAACACATCTTGTTGAGCCTTATTATGCTCGAAGTTCATATTGTGTGGTGCCTTATCAATTTTTTTAGGTGGTATAACTTTGGTATGGTTAGATCAATGAGAGCCTAATAAGACTCTCTCATTGGCCACCTTCTGGGGGTTCACCTAGTGGACAATGGATTTCACTAGCCTATGTGAGTGTGCATTGTTGTTTGCATAGTGGACAATAGGTTTAACTTGTAAACATTTTTTGAAAAAACAACAAAGGATTCATCCAAATCAAGTTGGAAAAATAGTAGAGGCTTAATCCACCCAATTTATTTTATTTTCCTTTCTTTTAGTCTTTGACATTCTATGTTTGTGTATCAGATTGTCTTGATGCTTCATATCATAAATCTTGTGTGTGTTCCTTTGCACTTATGTTGGTTTTCCATGGGATCTTGATCTTTGGGGCTTGCCCACCTCCTTGATCTTTATCATCCTATGTCACTAACATTTGTACACTTGGACCCTCTCTTGGTGCATATTTTCTACTTTAGCATGAGTTTGTGCTTGTGCTCATCCTCTCACTAATGTGGGGGCTAAATGTAGTATAGAAAAATGTACACCTTTACATTTTCAAACATTATTTGGGCCCACATAATTACATTGGACTTAATTATGCCTTAATAAGCTCTATTTTACATCTAGAATCCTAATAAATTATATTTTCCAAAGGGGAACCCTGACAATATTTAATACCAACATATAGCATTTTACCTTGAGTAATGTGTGTTCCAAGAACAGGGACTTGGGACCCATTCACCAATGGGTGAATAGGTCCACCATAGACCTTTGAACCAAAGTTTAAATTATTTTTTTGGCAATATTTTAAGTTCAAGTATTCCTAATGAAAAGTTTATAATCAAGTGCATTAAAGAGAATATTTATCAATGATTTATTGCAGTAATAAATATCTCAAGCATCATGTCAAAGTATTTTGTAATCATGCATTGTTTTGGAGCTAACATTGTGATGTAGGTTTCAAATATCAAGTCAAGCATTCAAGTCATATTTCAAGTATCAAGATCCACATCTATTGAATCAATTTCATGCAAGGTCAAGCTCAAGATTTAAGAATTCTAAAGGTTTATTCAAGGTTTTGACCTTAGGTTGAAGAAGGAATTAAGATATTTTGAAGTGAAAGATTGGAAAAGTTGTCAAAGTTCCAAAAGTTGTCAAAGTTGTCATCAAGCCATAAAAACTCACCTACAGATCTAATTTCTAACATTTTGACACTAAAACATAGATCAAACAAAAGCTACAGATTGACATCAGAGGCTCCCAATTTTTTTTTGAAAAACCTTAGTAGAGACCCATTCATTCATGGGAAAATGAGTCCCAGTATGCCTTCCAAATCTACCTTTTGGTGATTGGTACATAGTGTGTAACCTTTCTTAGATTTGTAGAAAGTTGGTTGTTTCTATTAGTATTGTCATTTAAATTATTTTTCCAAGTTTGAATGGGAATAATTGAGTTGATTTAATATTTTTAATTATTCTCCCAAAACTATTGTTCAAGTTGATACCCCCATTTTCAAGCATAAGGAAATCAATAGATTCCCTCATTAAGTTGACTCACCTAAGGGTTGTAATTCAATTATTTTTTAGATCTCATTTCCTAATGAAATAGTGAGAAATAGTTCAACATTTTAAATTGGTGAACCCCCTTCTAAAAACACCTATTTTTCATCATTTCAGTAGTATGAAGAAGAAAATATTGCAGTACATGGTGAGGAAGAGGAAGTTGAGATAGTAGGTGTCATAGAGGTGAATTTTAATTTTTATGAGTTTTTGATGTTTTATTTACAAATAATTTGCATGTTGAGATGAGTAAAGAGTTAGAGAAGGAATATTCTTTAGTGTCATAGTGAAATACATGTGCCTATAGCACACATGCCCCATTTGGACTAGGGCCCCCTCTTTCCTTTTTGCCTTCATCAGGTCATTTTTACCTTTGCCTCATTCTGTGTGCCCCTATTTTTGAGCTTAAGTTGGTCACATGAAATAAAGTCACCCAAAATCCCTTTGAAAAAATTCACCTACCTAAAATTTCCTAAGTCTTTTTCCTTTACAGACTTGGACCTGTGGGTTTCCCTTAGCATTTTTCCACTGCATTCACCTAGCCTCATGGGACCACATTTGCAGGTCTCCTATTGTAGAATGCTATCATTGACCCACTACTTTTTTAGTGGCCAAACACAACCATCCACATGCATTACGGGTTCTGCATCTTACTTTGCCACCTAGGCCTTAGCTAAGTAGTTGTGCGAACTCGAGTTTTCACAACCCCACCAACTCACTTACCAGTCGTACTAGGAATTAAATGCATGTCATAAATGATGTTTTTCCTATAAATAGAAGGGTCAAACCTATTAGTTTCACCCTTTATTTTTGAAATCTCGATGAAGAACAAGAAGCTCCAGCCCATGTGAAGATCTTATAGTAAATTCAAGATAGATTCTAAATTTTTTTTTTGCATGATTTCTAGGTAGGTACACTCTATCTTAAATCTTTGAAGTGTTTCTCTCAAACTAGGGTTTTGAAATGTTAAAATATTTAAGAATTAAACCTTATTCTTCCATGGAAATTTCATCAGAACCTTTGCCACCCTCAGCCCCACATGGAAAATTTTCCCCCAGCATTCAAAATCCTTAGCATCAATCAAAATTGTGTTTCAGCGCCCATGGAAAATCCTCATCTTCCTTAGTCATTCTTCATGCAGTGAAAAAAATCTTGTGACTTGAACCATCACCCCTACCATCCTTGTTGACATTTGGAAATCTTATAGAAATCTAGTAAGTCCTCACCCTTTGCAGGAATGCCCATGCTAGATTCCACTTGTGATCTACCCTTATACCATCATCGTTGTTTAGAGGCCAAGCCCTAACATCTTTCTACAACATGTGACCCACCTTCATCACTATCATTGAATGAACCTAAGCTGGACACCTGCTAAAATTTGCTAAGTCCAAATGGTCTTGCGGGTTGCTACATGTGGCTTGCCATCCTTCAATTTTCGTTGTTTGATGGAGAAGTCACCACGTCTGCCTGCAATGTGGACTTTGTGCCCTTTATCACCTTCCTTATCTTTGGGAGTCTACTAAACCAGAATGCTAAGTCAAAGTTGCATGTAGGACAACCTTTGCAAGTGGTCATATGCAGGTGGCCCTGACTCTATTGACATTTCTTAATGGTTGAATGCCTACGTCTTCCTGAATGGTGGAATCCATGAGAGGGATTTCCTTCCATAAAACTTTGAAGCTTCCCAACATGAAACTTAATTCTAGGCATTGTTTGCAGGGCCACCTATGTGGGTGGCTATCTACAAATTGAAATCCATTCATGGCCACTCCATAAAAGAAAACATCCAACTGCAGCCTAACAATTTATTCCCAATGTCTAAAAAATGATCAAACTATAAGGCATAATACCCAACATCCAAAGTTCCTATGGGCTTTGCGTTGTGGACTTCTACATGTGGATAGTCATCCCTTGAAGGTCGCTATTTAATGGACAAGCTTTAATGCCTTTTCACCTCATGGCGCCCACATGCCTCAAACCCGCAAAAGCATCAGAGCATAATCTAATGACTATAAGTTCCTCATTAGCCAATTTTGGATGTGCTTGAATGATTTTATGAGGAATTTTCTCGCCAAATAGACAATGTGAGAATCTTACTAAAGGTGGCTATTTGTGGAACTTTGTAGTCCTAGTGTTGTCCTGCTCTTAGTTGCTCCTAATGGATTCCACATAGGGGAAACCCACACCCCTACACCCACATTTGTGTAAATGATCCAAATGAACTTTAGAAGATGTGTGGTGATGAATTTTATGATCTTTTAAAGATGTATGAATGGATCTAACCTTGGATTTGTAGGATTTCATTGATACCTCCCTCTTTTTTATGGAAATCACTTACTGCACTTCTTGTGTGCAAGATTTATGGAACCTATTGAGGGATCATCAACAAATCCTATAGGAAAAGCATACAAGGGAAATAAATAGACTCGCATGCCAAAGGGAAGGAAGAAAAAGAACTAATGAAGTATCAATTTCATAGGGTGGGGTGCACTGCCAAGCTCTCCTCCACCTAGCACATAGTGTTAGACATGGACCTTGGGCACGTAAATATTGGTGAATTCAAGCAAAGGGTGATGTTCAAACCTACTATAGAGGATTCCCAAAGAATCAAGCAAAGTAGTCTTGTGAAGGAAATTAGCTTCCCTCTTATGCTAATTGCTCCTGAATTGGTCATGGCTTGCTGGGAGTGCTACCACTCTAGTAGGAAAATCATTGATAAAGAAGAAAGAGTACTGGTAGACTTGCCATCTAGGTCTATTGACCAGACATTTGGCATCCCAACATTTGACAAAATGGAAGAGGTAGAGAAATAATTTTCTCAAAATGTATGCCAACACGATCCTCTAGGATGTAAGAGGATGATCAACTAGCATTGGTTGAAAGACAAGAGGGGAAGTGGTAACAAAGTACCCTAAAAGTTATTTAGAAGTGATTTATTTAAAGAGTACCATGATTTAGTTACTCTCCTAAGCAGAGTAATGGGCCTACTAACTACTACCTTCTTCAAAGAATGGATGTTTTAATTTGTTGAGGAAATCATTCGAGGTCAAAGTAAATTCCATTGGGCTAAAATGATTAGTGACAACCTTCACAATCAGCTTATGGTCGTGAAGAAGATCTCTCAATTTTACATGAAATAATATCTAGTTTACTTGCTTGGGGAGAAATTCCCAGATAAAGGACTCTTTTGTGTATGCCCACTGGGGATGAAGAAAGGAGAGCTTAAAGTTTATGGCTGCTATCCTAAACTACAATACAAGAACTTCAAGAGAGAATACAAAAGAGTAAATGATTCCTTCATTGAGCACATAATCAAACTCCTGGGAGGATATTTTTATAGGAGGGTTTCACACAATGCGAAGGCCTTCATAAATGGATTCAGGTATTTGTTCATACAATTCCAAAGGTTTTCCTACATTATGGCTAAAGGGTTCTTAGTAAGACCCTATCGGTTACCTCACTACCCAAATGATCAGATAATCTTCTAGAGCTATCTCAAGGCTATTGACTGCCCACACATTGTTGAGTGATAAACATCGAGCTATGCTTCCATATCCCCTAACCTTCAGACAAGGAATGCATTACTATCCTACTACCTAATGTGCCCGAATACTTAGACAAGGAGCTAGCAAAATATAACTTGGACCTCCACACAGACCAAGGAAGAATGGATCGTCATGAAAAAATAAAGAAATGGGTACAGACGCAGTATGCCCACTGACCCGACATTGAGGAATTTTGGGATAATTATAGTGATGATAAGGAGGTGCAGATGAGGAACTATATGAGGATGACTGCCTAGTTTGTCAAATCAATAAACCTATTCTTGGTGCTAGATCAGATAGTAGAGGAAGATAATATTGTTGATGATAGATACAATGTTGTTGTCAAACTACCCCTACCCATAATTGATTGGAATGAAGAAGAGGTCACTAACCCTGAAATCCTCACCCAACCCATTGAAAATTGAACAAGGCAATGGGTAGACACACAAATTTTCTAGCTAAAAGAGCAGGGTGTAGATTTGACATATGGAAAGCTCGAGGATGAGCTTGAAAGTGAAATTAATAGTGACACAACTTCTGGTTCATTAGAAGAAACTTCCAAGTCCCCACCAACCATAAGGTCCAAGAAATGAAATGATGCACTCAAGTGTAAGCCCAAACACAAGGTGTAATCCAGAAAGACAACTGAGGGGAAATCATCCAAAAGAAAAAAAGAGAACAAGGATGCTTGTACTTGAAATGCCTACCATTCAAGAGGAGGAGCCTCAACAAGGAGAAGAAGTAGAAACCGAGCAACCACACTCACCACCTGCCATGTCCACTCCCACTTCTACTCCTGTTGCTACCACCATCACCATTCCTCCACCTTCCACTTCTCAGGATTTACCTGCTTCATCTTTTTGTGTTGTGGACATCTCCATCCACCTCACCTCTGCCTCACTAACTACTCTAGTTATGGTATTAGACTCCTCCTCCAACACTACCTCCCCACATTTTTTACTCTTCCACCATCCATGCCATCAATTTCAATGTTTCCACCCATGTCAACACATTCCTATTGAACTCTTTGGGGTGATCCTTGACCCCAACGTTTAGGCTCTGATGGCTCAAATTGATGCTACCCTACCTCTTCCCCTGCAACCTACCAAGCCACCAAAAATGGAGGCCACAATGCAAATCTCAAAAGAGATGGAAAGAGTTCACAAAGATCAACACAAAGAGGATGTGCAAGACAACTAAAGACCCTGGGGATTCTAAGAAAGATGATTACTTCAAGCATCAAGAGGGTGGATTGAGCATAAACTTAGACAAGGTGGCCTCTAAAGAGGAGAAGTCACAAACTTCAGAGGAAGATATTGAGGCCCTTGGGGAGTAGTATGTGAGAGACATTTGATCAAGAACTAGAAGAAGAGACTCACCCAAAGGAACATCACTCATAGGAGGAAAAAGTGGATGCAAATTTGGATGTAGAAATACTTAAGGAGCCTCCACTAATTGGGAAAGATAAGGACCTGGTGCAAGAAGAGGAAGTACCTCTAGAAAAGAAGGAAGTGAAAGGTAAAGAAGAAGAAAGTACATTGGGAAAGAGATCCATGCCTGAGCAACGCATTGAGATAGAGAAAGATGAAGATAAAGAGAAAAGAACCAAGTCCCCAAAGAAGAATGTAGAGGATCAACCCAGAGCAATGGAAGGGGCACAATCAGAAGAGGGTGTTTGTAAAGAGAATTTGGAAGTCACTAAACCAGTTATTGAAGGGAAATCCACACTTGAAAAGGAGCCGAGTGAAGGAGAAAGAAGTGATGAAGAGGCCCCTGGTAATGGAGAAGATGAGCCTCAAAGTGACAAAGAAGAGGAAGGTGATCATAAATAATCCAAGGCTCAAATAGAGGTTCCTGCATGGTTGGAGAAATAGTTGAAGAAGAAGGCTCATGTGGTTTTTGACCTCAAGGCGAGGCTAGAGGAAAACCTCACCCAAGCTTAGACAAGAACTAGAAAGGACAAGAAGCCCAAAATTGGATTGCACATAAGAGTAGATGCCTCTAGATCCTAAACGCTCCAAGTGGCCACCCTAGTAACCGATGGAGGTATGAGAATTTTGCAAGGGAAAAAATATCAAATATCAACAATTAACCTGGGCCCGACCACCCATGAGAAGAAAATTAGTGACCTTCAAGGGTTAGTAACTACCATCATCCAGTAGATGAATAAGGATCAATCCACCAAAGAAGAGCTAAATGCAGAGGTGGTAGACTTGACTACCTATATCCAACAGTATATGTTCATGGAAGAAGAGGATCCTATAGAGTCATCTACACCCACTCTCCTTTCTAAGGAGGAACTGAACAAGATGGAGAAGATGAAGAATTGGACCAATTCCACTATGGATTTGTTCAACCAGGTGATTTATAATGGTGACAGGGGCATCTGCCATGCTACCTGGATGTTAAATAAGTTCTAGAGCTTATATAAATAGATAGAGGACATGATAAAGACATGCAATAGCTACTTTTAGCTATATAGGATCACTTATCCTAAGCTCAAGAGTATCCTCAAACTCTCTTGGGGAATATGGGAGAAGGAGCTAAAACTGTTGAAGGATGATCATTAGATGGTTGAAACATGGTAGATGGCCCTAGATTACAGGAAGGAGATCCTAAAGAAGGTCTTGCATGACCTAGAGCTTGATCTTGAGTGGGTCATAGAGCACTAGACTGACATTGGGGATTATTTGAAAATGATGATGAACTATGAGATGCTCACTTTGGAGTTAGATCCAAAGAACATCAAGCCATTATTTCATAAGAAGATGGAGCAAGGGGCTCCAGACACACTGTCACCAAATTTCATGGATTTTGCAGTGAGGGATTTCACACAATTTGAGCAAGTTATCAAGCCCAAATGCACCAAGCATTGGGAGAAAGTCACTAAGAGACTCAAGAAGATAACTTTCCAGATGCTTCAATCAGACATCATAGAATGGGACAAGCTCCAAGCTATGATCGGGAAGTTTTTGGAATATGCTATTCTCCAAAATAATGTCAGAAATCTTGTTTTAGATGATGAATATTTGACAACATAACCATAAAAAGTGCAAAGTAGTTAAAAGATAAAACAACTGCAGTGTCAAGGTAGCTAAAAGAAAAAATAGGGAAAAAGACAAGAATGTATTATATATTTCTATATATATTTGGCGGTAGGTGAAACCCTAACGTAAAATGAATCTGAGCCAGATAATGCAAATCAATCTTTTCCATTCATTTTTCTTTCTAAAAACTATAAATAGGGGTCTCCTCTCATTTTCAAAGAGACAGATGAATTGTTGTGTAAAGGAATGCTACATAAAATTAATGAGAATGTCATTGTTTGATGGATTCCTATGTTTTCTTCTCATGTGTGCGTGATTCATTCTCCCAATTTAAGATTTTAGCTTTGCTATTTTAGTTTTAGGTTGCTTTTATGTTCTTAGTGTATGATGCAATTTAATGGTGAAGAATGTTATGGTGTTGATATCTTCTTAGCTCATACTTTTTGTTGTTTATTGATGATGAATATGAGTATAAAGTTAATCTGAGCATCATTTTATTGCTACACTTAAATTCAACCATTGTTCATGTTGTAATGGTGAATGAATGGTTTGAAAATCTGTAAACCTTAGAAGATTGCACTTGTTTTATGAGACTGTAGGCTGCCCTTGGTTAAGTGGAACTTACTTTTAGGAAGGATTTCCACTATAGCATCCTGCATTGTTACTATTCAACATTAGTTGCAATTCTAAGAAACTCCTTATCCCTTTTCCCTTTTTACCTTTCTTTAAAATGAAAGTTTAAAGAAAGTTACATCATTGTAAAGCCAAATTTGATGGAAAATATGGAGTTTTAGTTTCTTGTCCTAAACTTGCAATAGCTACTCTTCATTTCAAAAATTCAAAAACTCCATTTGTAGACCCAATTCCATCGAAACTTAGTGACCATAAATGCCATTTTTTTATTACCAGCAAATCACATCAACCAATTGAACTATTGCAAGCTTAGTCATGACCTAATACCAAAGAGACCTTAGGATGATTTCTAAAACTTAGTTGCATAAATTACCTTTCAAGAGAGGTAGCATACTTTTATGCTACCTATGTTGAGAAAGTACAAAAACACCCATCAACAGAACTGGTGATAGAAGGAGGGAAGTTAGGCTAAGCTGGACTAAATTGTGTCTTTCTCCCCTCAATTATTTCATAGAGTGCTTATATCCACACCAGAAAAGGGAGAATTTCAAGAACTAAAGACCCCTACAAGGGCTAAGAGAGCCAAGAAAGGGGAAGCGTCAAATTCAACCCCACTAACTCGACCTCCATATCCTCTATCTCATTCCAACCATCCATCTCATTCCTCTCATTCACTTTTGACATCACTTCCTTCCTCCCATTTGCTCCAAACTTCCTTTCCACCCTTCACTTCCCATAGCCAAGGTGTTATCCCAATCCCTGCACTTCATTTCCAAGGCACTGCCCCAACTATTGCCCCATTGCAACCTCAAGATACTGAAGCAAATCAATTAGAGTCTCCACTTCCCACAATGGCTTGGTTGGGAAATAACCCATCCCCATTGTCCTTCAACAACTATCATGACATGCCAAAGAATCTAGAAGGATTTTGTATCACGTTCCACCCATGGGATCCATAAAGAAAAATATAAGATCACATCAAGATCTACCAAATAGCTTTAAAAGATAGGCAGATTGAACATGAAGACATGGATTACAAGCTCTTCCCTTATTCATTGGGGGATGAGGCCTTCTATTGGTATATCCATCTACCAACCAAATCCATCACTACTTGGGATCAAATGAAGAATACCTTCTTGTAGAAGTTCATAGTTCCTATCAGCCCCAACAAACTATATCATCAGTTCATGTCTATTACAAGGGAATTCAATGAGCCAATTAGCTCATTCAATGACCAATTTCATAGAGCATATATGAATTTGTAGCCACCTTATGTGGTTGATGATCCTTCAACTAGGTTGGTATACTACATTTCCTTGGACAAGTTCACATCTACCTTAGTCAAAAGGATGCAACCACCACCTGCTGGATTGGCGGATGCATATGTAGAAGAAGTCAAAGAAAGCCATGATTTGGGGGAAAAATTTGTAGTCCTACTACCCTCATTGGGGAAAAATACTCACCTAATGTGATCCAAGGTCTTACTCATGCATTATCTCATCAGATGCCAGTGATGAACCAAGTCCCACAACCACCCATCATGCCACATCTAGGGCAGCCATTGAATTAGGCGCCATCAATACCTCATTACTTTCAACCTTCACAACAACATGTTTACACCCAATAGCCTCAAGTACCTATATACCTGCAAAGTTCAGAATCCTCATTTTCTCAATAGAACCAACCTATGATGCAACCCATGTTACTTCAAAATTTAGTACCACAATAGAATAATGCATAGAAGGATAAGATAGATGAATTGATTAAGCTAGTGAATAATTTGTATATGGAAATGACCCATCTAAGGAGCTAGAATAACCAACTGCAATCTTCTCAAAGGAGCATCCAAGCCAACCTCAACTAGGATAACTATGATTCTGGTGGATCTTTAGGGAAGAATTATGAAAGAGGGAAAAATTCAGGGCATAGCTTTGACAAGAGGCCTTCATAAAGGAAAAGTAGAACTTGGAAAACTAGGAAAAACAATGAAGGAGTCTCAACACCTCTCAATCAATTGGGTAGTGTTGACAAGTATACAAGCGGTGTTTATCTAGCTGAGGATGCATTATCTAGGTGGTGTCAAATCCACAAGACTAATAGGCATTCAGAATTGGACTACCCAGAATTCTAAAGAGAAGGAAAAATATTCCAAGAAGAATTCCAGAATGTTGTTTATGGTGTAAGTTGTCGAGACCTTCTTCCATCAGAGCCATATGACTCCCCAGTGCTAGTAGTCAACCAAGCTCCTTTCCTAAAGGGTGAAAGAAACTTGCTCGAGAAAGAGGCTGCGCCTCAAGGTGAAAAGGTGAAGGAGGTAAGTAATGAAATCCCTTTATCTCAGCTCTTTGATTCGGTAGATTATGGTCTAGTAGATGAGGAAGAGAGAGCATCAAGTCCATATGTCCCACCAAAGAGAAAATCCCTATTACTTGAGAAATAGGCAATTTGGTGGTCCCTTAACTACCTCTATTCCTCCCAAAAAATTTAATACACCAGTTGATCCTAATGCTAGCACTAGCCCAACTTATCCCCATGTACCTACCTAGTATTTTAATAAAAATAGGTAGCCTAATCAAACCAAAGATCATCCCACTAGCTCCCCCCAAAGCAAGTATTCTGAAGCAAAAGTTGAACAAATGGGAGAATATGTATAGTAGACGAATTAAAAAAGGTTAAATTTTACTTGTCAGCCTTTGAATTGCTAAGAGTACCATCTATTAGAAACACATTCTTTAGGTCATTGAATGGAACTAGCTCATCAAAATTAGGCCAAGAGGTGCCTACAAAGAAGGTTTCCTTTGACACCTCCAACAATGAACCAATTATTAGGGAAATCTTGGGAAGGAAACCTGATCAATATCTAAACCAACAAGTTGGTAAAAGCTAGCCAATAGATAAAATTCTCGCCAAGGAATAAAATCAAGTGCAAAAAAAGGATAAGTGCAATGAAAAATACAAGTCTCAAGTGGCCCAAGCTCATGTCTCCATAGGGTTGTTCCAAGGGAAGTGGGAAACCCCTCCCTTCTTGATGACAATTCTCATCTTTGGAAAAAAACTATATAATTGCCTATTAGACTCAGGAACATCTTCCAATGTCATGCTTTTCATAGCATGTCAGGTGCTAGGGATAAATCCTACACCCTCCCAATGGAAAGTGACTCAGTTGGACAAGATCGAAGAACACATAGTCAGGGAAATGAACAAGATACCCATGTAGATTGTTGTTCACTCGAGGGTGCAATAGGTGACTAACATTCAGTTGGTGGATATTCCTAACACATATGGCATTATATTGGGAATGGATTTCACTTGGGCTTTAAATGGATATGTTGTCATAGAATTTTCAAATCTATGGCTTCCATGGAAGGGATAGCTAAACCAGATCTACATTGATCGAGAGCCTCGAATGAAGTTCATGATCATTGAATACAATAACACCAATGATGTGTTGTTTGTAGAAATAAAATTTTGGAATTATTTTCCTATGACCTAAAAGGATGTTGAAAAGTCTCAGGAGGAAGAAGTGGTCGAAGAGGTCCTTGTGCCAGCATAGTACACCCCTCAATTCAGCCCATGTTTCTAGTAGCATAGAAGTGCTAAGCAATTCAAAAGATGAGGAAGTATATAAAGATGGTAACTTGGGATTGTTTGATGGATTCCAAGAGTTTATGTGAAAATGCATGCAGTATTAGCTCAATTTGGGAGCATGAAGTGACTTCAAGGAGATATTATTTCCAAGCTGGAATAGGGTGCACAACATAGCTCATTCTGAGTTTGAATGTTGCTTATGGTAAACAAACATAGAAAATATCAAAATATAGATTTCTCCCAAAGAAGGACAACAAGATCACATCTAGCCCATATTTATGTGGTCAAGAAAGGATACAAAAACATATGCACAACCAAGGAAGGAAGCATGCTCAACTAACTCCAAGGTTAAAGGTTCCCCTAAGTTTTGGATGTTGTGCTTTGATGGATTGAAGTCAAAGCAAGGAGCAGGTGTAGGCTTTGAACTCATTAGTCTTGTGGGTAAGACGTATATTGCTACCCATAGACTTCAATTTTATTTCACAAATAACGTAGTAGAATATGAAATGTTAGTTCATGGGATTTTAATGGAATTAAGAAAAAAATTTAAAATGTTGCAAGTCTTTGGTGATTCAAAGATAATTGTGAGACAAGTTAGGAAAATCTACTCCTGCCATGATAGAAGGTTAGAAAACTATAGACACAGGGTATGGGATCTTATAGAGGGTCTATATACATTAAATATTTAACTAATCCCTCGTGGCAAGAACCAGACTACAGATGCTCTAGCCTAGGTAGCTAGTACCCTCCACCCTTTATCCCTTATGGGTTGATGAAATTCACTATAGATCTCACCTCTACCTTGTCAGTGCTCGACAATGTCACCTGTTGATGTGATTTTTGTGACCTACACCAAACAACAGAATAAAGTGTCCAACAACTACTCTATCCTCTCCTGATCAAAGTATTTTGTATGCTAAGATTGCGAGAGAGATCATATGTTCAACTCCAAGGTTCCTTGTATGCAATGGAGTACTCTTAGTTGGTTCATGATGCAGTAGAAAGTAGAATAATGATGAAAGGGGATTTTCATGCGATGCAGATGATTTGGCAATGAGGTATGAGTTTCCTAATACTAACCAGAAATGTGTCAAAGTAAAAGAGTGTAAATTTTAAAAAGTATAAGTTATATCCTAAGAGTGGGACGTGGGATCAAATTTGAAAAAATTCAACCGGACTTTGCTTTGCCTCGCATTGGACAACTTCCACAAAGTTAGTGCAATATTCAAGGGAGTAGTAAGAAATGTTCAAGTCACAATTGAACAAAAGGACACCATCACAACAACGCATGCCAACACGTGAATCATAATTGAAGTTAAGCTTGAAAAGTGTTCCAGTTGACCACAAAAGGAAAACTCACCATCAATAAGCTTGCTAGTGGTATGGATTAGATGAAGCTCGCTTGAATTAAACACCACAATCCACAACTAACTACATGCATGAAATGAAATCTATTTTATTTTAAGTCCTACATGAATTAGAAGGATGAAGAAATCTTGCTAGCTACTCACAAAAAAAGATGAAACCACCATCAATGATAACTCTTTTTATTGAGAGAGTGTTCACAACAACTTCTTACAAAGCTTTCAATGGGAAAACTTTACTTCTTCTTCAAAATATGCTATACTATCAATCTAAGCTAAGCTATCTCTCTCCTCTATTTGAATGTCTATTTGATCTCTACTATCTAATGATTGTACAAATGAAGGGGCAGTGCCCCTTATATAGCTAGCTAATCTCAATGGAAGGCTCAAATCAAATTACAATGGATGGCTCAGATTGAGCCACACCAACCTTGAACAAGATTCTAACCTAATAACCACTAGAAGGTGGAGGAGTGGTGAAATAAATGAGCACAAGATGACAAATTCCTCCCTTTGACCACTATGGGAAATTAATGCCCACTATCTTTCCAGAAGATTCTCATCTAGGAACGCATTCCCACTATTCTTCTCTCTTACCACAAAATCAATGAACCAGGCTACACTGCTCCAATTTCCTATTTTAAAATGGATGGAGTGAGATTGAGTTGGAACTCAAGGATGGTGACCATTTTCTCTTTCTGAATATAATATTTTCTCTAGGATTTTATGGATTCCTAAGTGCTTTGAACAATGGTGGAGAAAGTGGAAATGTTCTCAAAATCGAATTGAGCAAACAATCTCACTTCAAAAAACAAAGGGTGCAACCTACCCTTCAAGCCATCCAATGTCATCTCCTCAGGTGTTAGCCATTTTGCGAACAAGACCTCAAGTGTGTTGAAGATTCCCTCCTGAATGTTTCCCATAGCTTTCCTCACTTTGAATGACTCTACCCATGTTGTATCGAAGAAATCTTGGCCAATGAATGTTGATGAATATTGGCTTGGAAAATCATATCAATCTCCTTCTTAGATAACTCCTCCTTCAATCAAAGTCTACATCGGCATGTGCATCAACACTGCTAGGTGTGGAATGGTCTTGTCCTAATAAATATGAGCATCACTCCAAGCCTGATCAATTTTCTCCATTTGTGTGAGGATACTTGAGGCATGCTGAAAAGAGGAGAAAAGATCTTCAATGAACTTCTTAGCTTCAGTACAAACACCACCAACCCACTTGTCTACCTCCTAGATTGTCTTTTTTAATTATGTGAGCCCACTAACTGACTCTCTTGGAAGCTCTATTGGGGGTTCCACTATTGGATTATCCTATATGCATAAACATGCTAAATGTTGTACATAACCAATCAATGTCTTGTGCTCCCTCTTCAACTTCTCATATTTTTCTTCTTTTCAAAGCAATCTATCTTTAAATTCCTGAAAGGAGTTATCAACTTCCTCAATTACTTGTGCTCCTATAGGATTTCCTAATTCAACAATGGTGATCATATAATTAGTAGGCATTTCCTCATCCCGATCACATTTCTCCTTTGGAATAAAAACATGAAGGGTGCGTGAACCAAATTTATATATTTCAAGGTTTGAATATTTCTTGGCTCTTTTCTTCTTTGGTGACCCACTTATTCTATTGAGGATTGCATCCATCTGTATTTTTGGGTTTGTGTCATATTCAAGATCTTCTTTCATTCAACCCATGAGCCAGTCCAGTACTTCCTGCTGTGTGTTACAACCAACAAGTGGATGCTCTTCTATTGCTTCTACTTCATGAGCTTCTTGTCTGATAACATCTCGCTGAGGCTCATCTATTTCCATGTGTTGCACATCCTCCGCTAAATTTCATTTGTTCTCCTCCAAACCTTGACCTTTAGGCTCCATAGTATTTTCACCCTCAAAGGCTTCCTTAATCACATGATCCAAGCAAGTGTTTTTTTCTATTTATTCTTCTTCCTACTACTGGTTCTCACTCCTAGGAGCATTAACACTTTGACTATTTGGTTCCCTAGGAAATGGTTGATTGACCTATTCCAAATCATGCTCTTCAACCCTCTAACTTGCAAACAATGAAATAGAACACACACTAGAAGAGTGAGTTAGTAACTGTGTAGGTGATGCATCTTCTGTTCTCTAAGGCTCTGGCTAAACTGGTGCTTCCTCATGTGGCTCTGAAACTTGAGTAGCATGTTTTCTTTTCCTCATTGTAAGCGACCTATGATCTCCCATGAGGTTGTATGTGAGAGAAATTGACTTGCTCTTGAGCCTATGAACATGTCTTTCGACCTAGCTCCTTGTGAATGTTAATACTAGAATGGATAGTGTATCCAACTCTGTAATTTCAGGCTTCGACCAATCAAGTAGTGGGACTAGTGTGTCTTTCATGGATTGATAATCTAGTTGAATAATATTGTTATCCTCATCCACTTGGTTTGGAACTGGAACAACCTCACACTCCCTAATTAGCTCCAGGGGTAGCCTAGCAAACATCCTCTTTCTAACTTCAACTTTATCCTCTACGTTAGCCCAAAAGTCTTCAAGGTGAGCCTTATGCCTATACTCCACACCTTGCACTACTCCGATATTTTTGTAGGGATTAGAATCTTGTCTGTTGTTGTGGAAAGTGAGGTGGGAGAATTGCAATTCATCCTCTACTTCCCTGGCTACTTGTAAAGATGGATATTCCCCAATTGAATTCCCCATAACAATAGAGTATTTCAGCCCTCCTTTCTTCTTTTTCTTCTAAATTTTGTCATAGGAAATGAGTTTCCTAGACATTTCTGGCATCACTATCCTCTTGGTGGGGTACCTTAGCAATCTGTAGGCATATGAATGGAACCCCTACAACTTGATGTAGGTGAACTTCAGGAATTGGATGAACCAACACTTGTACTCCTCAATCAACTTCTAGGCATCCTTTGATATTCTCTGGTGTGTTCTTTGTTGAAGAGTCCTTGTTATGTGCATAGTAAAATCATTATTCACTCTCCTAAAGCTGGAGGTGTTTGTCAAATGTAACTACTTGCAGGATTCATGGATTTTGAATTGATCAAGATTGCTTCCAATTGGATCCTAATAAGTTAATCCTCTATACTTAGTCATCCGAGCCAGCATATAGATGACATACAAGCTCATGTAAAATGTCTTTGTTCTCCTCAAACTTCTTAACTATTCATCTATATTGTCGTTGATCATTCTTACCCAATCAACATACTCCTTCCCTTCCATCACTATGCTAATATAGAAGAACATCCAAGGCTGAAAAGCATATACCTGTGGGATTCCATTCACCCGACTGAGCATCATGATTAGGTCATATTATTATTGATTTAGCTCCTCTAAGATAATCTGTTTAGGCAACTTGGCACAAGGGGGCCTAGACTTCCACATCTAGGTTGCATTAATTCTCCCAGCACACCTTTCAAATGAGGAGGCGTACATCTTGTTAGCTCTATCCTTTTTCTTATACAACATCTTCTCAAAAGTTGGAACCTCAAATGCCTCACCAATATCCTTGGGCATGAAGTTGGAAAACAACTTTCCATTAGAAGAGATAATTGTTCTGTGGTCAAGCCTGTAATAATTTGCACACCCCATAATTAGCTATAGACACCAGATTATTGGTGGAAAACCAACAACTGCATACAATCCACTTTTCATGATATTGTGTGTTGTGATTGATGGATGATGACCACCTTTCCCATACATTCTCCTTTTGAGTTCTTCGAGGTTGAATGAATCAAGGTTTGTGTCATTCAACCCCAACAACTTCGAGACAAACTTTGATTTAGGAAGAAATGATTTCTTCATCTTCTTGATAATTGCCTTCCTGTAGGCATTCTCTTTGCTCACCTCTGCATTTGTAGTTCATTCCGCAGCCCTTCTCATTCTGGTAACATCTTCTCTTCCAACTCTAGCCATATGCAAAATAAAACATGAACATTAAAATTCAAACTTAGAAAATAAAATCACTGTGAGATGGCTGAAAAATGGAGTTAGCTTCAAAAATAAAAATGGTTTAGTTTCAATGTCCTAACTCCAAACCTCAAGAATTTTGAATTCCAAATTCAAGGCTTGAAACTTTCAGCAATATCACTTTGACACTTAGAAAATATATTGCTTAACTCACTCACTTTAGAAATTTCTTGTTCTCAACACTCTTTTTCTCACACCTTCAACTCTGCAAATGGTGAAGAAAAATGAATAACTCTGAAGTTTACATAATTGTGAGAAGGCGCCCAACTTAGCAATTGCATTTATTTTTCTCCTCCACTACTTATTAATTTTCCAACTTTGGAGAGAAGACTAGAAAGTTGTCACAAAGATGTGCCTAGTCGTCATAGAATTATCTATTGCTGTAGATTCTCTCTTCTAGTGAAAAAAATCAAAATTTCCCAACTTGACTACATGTAACACTTAGTTGACTCAAAACACTTTGGGAAAATTATTAAAATTATCTCCAACATTTTACATAACTCCTCTTTGATAGAGGAGTGCTACATCATGGAAATTTCATTTATCCCACATGCCAGGCATACTTCACATAGAGGTTTTATTTTTCCAATGTCTTAGGATTTTATTTCCTTTAGAAAACTTTATAGTTGCAAGCCCCAATGTTTATTTCAAGGCGTAAAAATTTCAAAATTATCTCATTCAAGACCCTTATATTCCAAGAAATAAATTTCCCCCCCTTAGAAATATTTAATAACTTTATTATCCATGTGGGGTACATGAAGGGGTACATTTAATTTTTCTCACCCTTGAAAATATTTTCATTAACATTTATTTTGGCTTCTCTAGCCTTGGGCGCATCTGCAAGGGCGTTAATTTAATTTCAAACGCCTAGAAATTTTTTCCCAACAACTCATCAACTTGGGTGCATTTTACTATGGAAACTATCAATTTCAACGCCTTAACCCAACCTCTCCAAGCTGGGGCGCATTTCACCCTTTAGACTTTCATTTTCAACACTATTCAATATCAACACAGAAAAAATTCAAGGAATCTCACTTCACTTTGGGTGCATTTTAGCCTTCATACTTTCAATTTCACAAGGTGGGTGCATTTCACTAGGCCAACTTCCATTTCTCATGCCTTAGAAATATTTCTACATCAAGTCTCCTTTATGGGTGCATTTGAGGTGGTTTGCTTCCAATTTTCAACACTTAGAAAAATTCCAACATCTCCAAGCTACTTAAGGCACATTTGACCCTCTGTAGTTTTATTTTTGTTGTCTTAGAGAATTTTTCAACCTCAACTTCTAGCTTGGGTGCATCTTGGGAGGTCTCCTAGTTTTCCACACATAGAAAAATTTCTCATTCCATCTCAAGCTTGGGCACATTTGACCCCTTCTACTTCCATTTTAAATGACTTAGTCAAATTTCTAAGCTCTCCCAGGCTTGGGAACATATAGAGGGATAGCTTCCATTTCAAATTCCTTAATTCATTTTCCTCTAGCTTCTAGTCTCTAGGTGCATCTAGGGGTGGCGACTTTCATTTTGGACATTTAGAAGATTTCATAGCCTCCACTTCTAGCTTGGGCACATTTGGGGGTAGGATCTTTCAATTCCAACACTTAGACAAATTTTGCTACCCACTCTCCTTCAAGTTGGGCACATTTAGCCCCTTGTACTTCCGTTTATTTTTCCTTAGAATGATTTTCACTTAATTCTCCTTAAGGTGGGCACATTTCAGGGGGGTAGCTTCCATTTCAAATGCCTTTGTCAAATTTCCAAACTCATCCATGTTGCTAAGGCGCATTTAGGGGGCCCTCCTCTCAGTTTCCACCAATTAGAAACTTCTCAATTGCTTCCTAGGCTTGGGCACATTTAGGAAGTTGTAATTTCATTCCCAACACTTAGAAAAATTTCTTATACCTACTCTCAAGGGCAGATTTGGGGTGTTGTAATCCCATTTTCATTTCCTTAGAAAAATTTTAATGCCATCATGCAAGTTGGGCACATTTACATAGGTGAGCTTTCATTTCCCCATAGAAATTTTTCCATCAACTTCAAGCTACTAGGGCACATCCAAGGGGTTGAGCTTCCATTTTTGAAGACTTAAACAATTTTCAAGACCCTTCAACTTACTTAAGGCACATTTGAGGGGTCATACTTCCATTTCAATCAAAATTTCATTGTCTCTTCCTCCTAGGGCATGTTTGAAGGCTTGAATTTTCAACTTCGTGACTTAGAAAGAATTTTTCCCTAGCCTGCCCTAGTTTACTATTTTTAGAAAGTTTCAAAGTCTTCATGATTTTCAAGGATTTTCCACTTCTGAAGACTTGATTTTCACTCAACTTGACCTTCATGACGAGAGTAGCCTATCAATGCATGATGTTTACATGCACCTGCTATTTTTAATGACTTACTAAAAATAGTAAGTGCTTAGAATGTGCTCAAATTTTACAAGTAGATTGCCTAAAAGATGTTGATTGTGATGGGATACTGCTTTCGTGTGACTCTCACATTTTGCCCTACTTTTTAGGAAACCCTAAATTTTCTACATGCACATCTATAGAACTTTGTTTGATTCTATTCTAGTTGCATTTTTTTCAGCTCTGAAAGTTGAAGTGCCAGTGACATGATGCCTGCTAAATATGGACCTGCCAAAAATAGTAAGTGCTTGAAAAAGTGACCAATTGACTGTCAGACTTGGTTGCATGCAATACTGCTTGAGAGATCTAAAAAAACCAAGACAAACCTAGAAAATTTGTTTCAATGTGGGTACCTGCTAAAAATAGAAAGTCATCAGTTTGACTTGCATGTCATATCATCACGAAGCTCTCAAAAAACCCAAAAAGACTATGTCAATGTGCATTGAAAAATCCTACATGCAAACCCTAAAAATCACTCCCAAAGCTAGAACTACTAAAAATAGAAAATTGTTTGTTTTCGCTCAAAATTTGCAAGTGAGGAGCTCTAAGGGTTCTAAGCATAGTGCAGAAGTTAGAATTTGAAAAACCCTATAAAATAGGTCCCATATTTGGTACTTACTAAAATAAGTAAGTTGTTAGAATTTAGTGAAAATACAGTGGGAACCTGCCTGAGGCATCCTAACAACAGTGCTAAGCTCAGATTTCAATTAGCCAACTCAATTTGATCTCAAAGTAGCCTAAAGGTTGTAAACCCTAATTCATCAAGACGCTCTCTAGACTTAACCAAAATTCTAATCCGAGTCAAAAGATAGGTACATCATTTGAAAGATAGAACAGACAGAGAGAGACAAACGCAAAACCAAAGCCAAAAGACCAAATGGAGAAAAAATTAGGGGGTCCCCATTTTGAATGGGGTGATGTGTGAAAAGGTCACAACATCTGGTGAATCCATGGGAAAGTGTTGAAAAACACTTTAAGAATAGAACCTTGGCTATTCTTTCTCAAACCATTATACAAATAAGAAGCTTACTCAAAAGGGGAGAGAAATATGATATTGGATCAAAACACCTTCATCCAAGATCCTTCGCATATTCATTCCATCTCTGAACCATATTGACCTTTAAAATTATCCATGGTGAGTTATATAAGTATCTTAACTTCAAAAGCATCCTAGACATTGCCTCGCTACTAGTCAGTCATCCATAGCCCTGACAAGGTTGTTGCTACAATTCCCACGAATATTACTCCACTATCGGTCAGGCATCCATAGCCCAATGGAGTTACTCGCATATTCCCAAAACCAATATTTAAAGTATAATATTTCTTTTATTGTTCTTTTCTTCTTTCTTCCCTAATATTTCTTTTTTAGCACATTTGTATCTTTTCTCCATACTAATTTTCCATCAATTCCATTATTGGTTGGTAAGCAGTGAATCTTCTAATGGGTTTGAGAATTGTAGTGGCACTGAAGCAAGACATAATATTTTCACTTGTCATAACCTTTCCCAAGAAACAAAAATGAATCAGAGTGGTTATTAGATAGGTCAGATATTGGAATCATGTGTTAATACACAATAATGGGTTAACCTTTTGAGTCGGGCTTATTTCCAAACCAGATGATGACAAGAGAAAAATAGCCTTGTTTTCCAAAATTTACATAAATTCTAGTGGAAAGAAACCAAATGGTGAAAGAAAAACATCATCACCCCTATCGCAATGAGAAACTCTAAAATATTTTCCCATTCTAGACCAAAACTACTTGAGTGGACAACTCAAGGGAAGAGTCCCAAACCAAAAACCCAAAGGGCAACAAACCAAAACCAAAACAATACAAACCAAAACCAAAAAGAAAATGGGAAAGAAAATCCTAATCTAACTATTTACAAAGTAGGTCCCTAAGGGAACCTAAGCTTGGAAATAATTCTTGAGGAATTTCCCATTGACTGGCAATGGGATATCCTCTCCTGTTAGAGTTTGTAGCTAAATGCATTATCTTTGAGGATTTCAGAAATCTGATATGGGCCTAGCCACAATTTGTTGAACTTGTCATGATCTCCCTTCTTCTCGTGAGCCTTGTCCTAGTAAAAGACCAAGTTAGAAATCTAGAAAGACTTGACTTTAGCTTGCTTATCAAACCATCTTTTCACAATCCCTCAGTGCTTTGTCAGATTTTCCAATGCTTCATCTCTTTTCTCCTCCAAGTGCATCAATTGAGAAAGTCTTGTCTGAATCCGATCTTCTCCTTCAAGATACTCCTGAATGAACGATAGAGTTGGAATCCTCAACTAAACTGGGAAGACAAGGTCCCATCCATAGACCGAATGATATGGATATGTCCCTAGTGAATTCTTTGTTCTAGTCCTATCAGCCCACAAAGCAAACCTCAGTTACGTGTGACAATCCTTGATGTTTTTATCTAGTAGCTTCTTGATGGCATTCAGTAAATTATTGTTTGTGGACTCTACAAGTCCATTCCCTTGTGGATGGTAGTTAGAAGAGAATTTTAGGGTAATTTAGTATTCAAATTCCCAGTTGGAGAACTTCAAAGATGAGAATGTTGGGCCATTGTCACACACTAGAGCATGGGGGCACCCAAATTTGGTGATAATATTCTCAATAAATTTGATCACTACATTAGTTGTGCAAAGCTCGAGTACTTATGCCTCCATCCACCTTGTATAGTAATCTGTCACTATCAAGATATATTTGTGATGTCCCAAAGAAGGTAGATTGATCATCTAGATGAAGTCTAATACCCATTTGGAAAAAGGCTTGACTTCAACCACTGGCTATAATGGCATGGATAGATGTTTTCCTTTGTCTACAGTTGTCTTACAAACATGAGAAGCCTTCACGTGTTCATATGCATCCTTAAAAAGCATAGGTCAATAGTATCTAGCCCTTAAAATTTGGTGAGCCATGGCTAGACCACCTTCGTGACAAGTTCCAAATCTCTCATGAAAATGTTCCATCAATTGTTTGGCCTCTTCTCTGCCTACACATCTTAGATAAATCCCTTCATGGTTCTTCTTGTAGTGAACTAACCCCTAGAGCATGAACCTATGGCTTTTCATTCTCAAGGCTCTCCATTGTACTAGATTTAGATGAGGAAGGCATTTGTGATTGAGAAAATAATAAATAGTGTCATTGTACCACTCTCCTGGAGACACCTCTTCTAACACATACGTTTGTTGCATTAGTCCTAGTCCACTTGCTGCAATTTTCTATGCCAAAGCTTTCCCTTGGACTAGCTTCACTAGCTATATCTCCATGTCATACTCTTGTACAATGGCGACCCACTTGCCTCTCCATTCTCCAAGCTCATTTTTCATTGATAAAGTTTTAATAGTGGCATCAGGAACAATAGCATAAACCTTGCTTCTCAAAATATAATGTCTAAAAATTTTGACTGCCTTCACCAGGACGTAAGCATGCTTCTCAACACTAGGGTACCTTAGCTCCACATCTTTCAATGGTACACTTATGAAGGCTATCGGGTGTTCATCCCTTTCCTCTATTCTTTGTGGCAATATTGTTGCACACATGTGCTCCAAAGAAAATGAGTACAAGTAGAATGACTTGGTGTAATCCGGGTTGACCAATACTAGAGAATCCACTATTGCTTGTTTGATCTCATCAAACACCTTTCTATCCTATGGAGTCTAATCCACCTTCACATTCTTCTTCAACATCTCATTTATTGGCCTCACAATCTCAACGAACCTAGTGATAAAATTTCTAACAAAATTGATTTTGCCGAAGAATGATTTTAACTTATTTTGAATTCCTAGAAAACCAATCTTTGAGATTGCCTCAATGTGTTTAGGATCAATTGAGATACCCTTCTCTGAGATGACATGACCCAAAAGGTTCATCTCTCTTTTTTGTTTTTCCATTTTCTTGTGTTTTTCCTTTTGTGGATGACGCAAGGCATTGAGACTAAAATGTCCCCTTCATGTTGACCCAAAAGTATTTCCCTTTCATTTCACCTTTTGTTTTCACTTTTTCTTTCATTTTTCATTTTTGTGTTTATCCTTTTGGGGATGATGCAAAGAATTGAGACTGTAATGTCTCTTCCATGCTGACCCAAAATGGATTTTTTTTTTCTCTTCTTTTTGCTCTCTATGTGTCATTCTTCTCTTGCTATGTGCTTTGGGGAATGATGACTATTTCGAGCTCTTTCATAAAACATTGTAGAAACAAGCATATTGACCCCAAATCCATAGATCCCTTATGTGTTTGGTGTGTTTTCTTTTCTGGGGGCAGCTCCCTTTTTTTTTTTTTGCTTTTGTTTACATAACATATCCTAATTTTGAAACATATGACTTGGCATAGGGGCTTTGCATGTTGGCGCTCATGTCTTGTTTTCTTCCCTTCACTACTTTAAAGTAATTCCTCATAGAACAATGTGTAGTAATTCCTTTATAGTGGGGGGCATACATTGGCACCATTTCATCTCCATTTTTCCTTCTTAGAGAAGCCTTGTTATTTCACATGATGCACTTGTTACTTTGTGGACGACATTGGGTGTGATGTCCTTCATAATTGTGATCTATATTAGCATATTACATTCCTCTTAGTGGCCTGATGCAACGCACTACATCCCCTAGGTTGTGAATATACTATTCTTTGATTGGTCCTCTCTTGGAGATGTTAGACACAATGTTCCCTAAGTGATAGACCTTGCATGAACTTAACAAGACTCCTTTGAAAATCTTTTTCATTTTACATGTTACATTTTTACATTTTACATTTTTTCCACCTTGCATAGCACAACTTGCATTCTTGTGGTACCTTGAATTTGTTCATGAGTTTTAAGCATACAAATATTTTCTTGTCTCATGAAGCACAAACTGACATTTTCCTTTGTGGCACCTTGTTAAAGTTATCAGGAGGTATAACTTTGATATGGTTGAGCGGGAATCCCACTTAGTGGCACAAATTTCCCCATAGCAGCCTATGTGTTTGTGAGTGCATATCAACTAGTGTATGTACTTCACCTTTTTTGGTATTCTCGCCAGAGGACCACCATGAGTTGTCACCCTAGAGTGAGTATACATTCTCTTTTTTAAACAACCAACCTAGATCTAAACCACAACTAGCTGGACAAATGATCGAAGCTCAATTCAATTTCCCTTCCACATGTATGTTCCCTTGTTCTTATGTCTAGTTTGCCATGGGATCTTCATCTTGGGGTCTTGATCCTCTCGATGTGCATGGCTACTTTAGTGTGATTTTGAAGCAAATTCACCCTCTAACTAAAGTAGGGGCTAAATGCACTGTAGAAAAATGGTCCTTTGTCATTTTCATGGTCTTTTAGGCCCTTTTATTCATGATGCTTGGTCCATTTTTCTTTGATTTAAAGTTGGATTGTGGCTTGAACATTCATATTAGGTCATTAAAATTCAAATATTGACATCTTGTGAAGGTGTTGTGAAGTGTTGTGTAATGGTGTAAAATTGCACTCCTTCCAATTTCACATACATTCTTGCATCCACTTTAGTGTCCACTCCCTTAGCATCTTGAGTAGGCTCATTTTAGCCCTTGCATCAGCATTTTCCCTTCTCAGGATGCTCCTTCACACCTTTTCAACAACTACCCTTATGTGTCAGCTTTGCATTGGACTTTATGCCTTTCCAGTTTGCGTTGTTTAGTAGCTTGACGTGTCTAGACATTAGTGTGTTGCACGAATGTCCACAATCAACACTAGTGTACTACAACATTTCAATGCTCAAATGATTGTTTCTTAGAATTTTTTCCACTTGCCACATCCTTTTGTCAGTGGTAAAAACTTGGGATTCCTTGTAACCGCTCAGGAAGCTTCTTTTCCCTCCTTAAAAGTAGTCTTTTCAATCCATTTACATCTTCTAACTTCCTCTAGCCCAAGACTCTTCTATTTTCCAGCTTCACTCTAGCTTTGGCTCTAGCCTTCTACACTCCAACCCTTGCTTCAACAACTCAATACAACTTCTTACATCAACTTCAAGCTCTCTCAAGCTTTTACAACATCCTTTTTCCACACTCTTAGCTCTCACAACTCCATCTCCCTTTCCTTATGCTTGTGAGTATCTTGGGATTCCATATCCCCTTTCTATTGCATCTTTACTTTGTGATACGGGTTCTCCTCCTTGAGAGGGGATTACATTTATCACATGCTTGTTTACTTTGTGGTGCGAGTTCTACACTTAAGCAGGTTTTTCTTTCACCACACACTTTTTGTGGTGTAGGTTCTACTCTTTAGTGGGTTTTTATTCACCACACGCTTTGTCCATTTTGGTTACACTCTCTTTTTCTCTTTGGCTGTCCATGGAGGTGGGAACACCAAAATGGGGGTTTGACTGAGGCAAACCCCTATACAACTCCAAAAATTTCTCCAAATATCACGCATGTAGGTATTGAAGACATTTATTTGTTGGAGGCTTCATCACTTGCATAGTTGTGAGAATTTATTTCCTTTCTTCTCCTTATCTTTATCTTCATTTCTATCACTTTCTATCACTTTATTGCAATCTCCCATTTTCCTGCATTCTGTTAGTACTCAACAATCAAAGTAGAAGTTGTCATTTAGCTATTTTACGAGACATTACCATTCTATGGTTTGTACAAGATGCCAATGCGCCTCTGGGACGTTAGTGTGCCATGTTGTTGTCCATTTCCTATGCTACCATCTTTTGGTCGAGAGCTTGTCAGCTTGTCTAGAGAATCTTCATTACTTGCTCTTTTTGATTCTAGAACTTTCTTATGTTGTTCCTAAGGTAGTTTATGGTATTTTTCCCCGTGAAGCTCTCTGAATGAAAAGAACTCATGAGTAGTGAATCCCACTTCTCTACATTTTGGTGAACCTGACATGAAGAGAAAATATTTTGAAAAAAATAGGAATTTATTTACCCCTACTTGGTGGGGTCATAAATTTTAACTCAGTGCTCAGAATTCAGAACTGTTTGCACCATTGGAAAGGTCTCTTAGAGAAATAGTTCAGTCCCTAAAATACGATGCCTTCAACTATTAAATTTTAGGGACTAACATAAGTTTTGACCTCAAATTTCATTCCAAAGACCTCCAAAAATGTGATTTACTACAACATAGAAAATACGAATTTTTTTTTGTAATGGATTTAATATCTTCTTTTATTAGTTTAGTATCTAATTTTGTTCAAAATGTTAATCATATTCCATTTAATGCATGTGGTAGTGACTTGGCTTTTCCTATGTCACTTGGTATCTTTGATCCTTCTCATGAGATCCCTCTTTCTTTGGAGGATATCTTATTGCAAGAAGATGAAATCGTTGATACCTTTCTTAACAGTACTCTACCTTCTCCTCATTCCAATGCACTCTCTTTTGAAGATGATGCATTCGTGAATGATGAATCTCTCTCTCATTCCAATGTAATCTCTTATAGAGATGTTGCATGTGTGAATGATATATCTCATACTTGTTCCAATGCACTCTCTTCTAGAGATGATGCATTTGCGAATGATGAATCCACTCTTCATTCTAATGCACTCTCTTCTAGGGATGTTGCATTGTGAATAATGAGTACTATGTTTTTTCTAATGCACTCTCTTATCGAAATGATACATTTGTGAATGATAAATATTTTATACCTTCCAATGCACTCTCTTTTAGAGATGTATTTTTGAATGATGAACTTCTTACTATTACAATGCACTCTCCTCTAGAGATGATGCATTAGCGAATGATAAATATTCTTCCACATTTGATTTTGTTTGGATTGATTTTGGTAATATGTCTTCAAATAATTATTCTACTAGTTGTGATTATTCTATAAATGCAATCTATGTCTTTGTTGCCCACCAAAGGCCTAAGAGACCGATAATTTACATAACTCCAGGTAGTCCTCCTAAAAGGGTTTGTTCTATTGATGGTTTTGCATTTGATGATGATTCTCTTGATCTTTCTAAAGCTCCCTCTTATAGAGAGGTAGCCCACAACTATGAGAATAGAAAGAATAAACAACCAAGCCTTCATCAAGCACCTAAACTCACAATTAAAGCACCCAGTGGGTACGATCTTGTTGAGAAACTCCAAGTTACTCTAGGTAAGATCTCATTGTGGGACTTGATTCAGTCTGCTATGATTTATCAAGGAATGCTTTAGGAAGCCTTGTAAAATATATTATTTCCTTCTTCTGCTAGGCTGATGGATGCTAATGTTTTGCTAGCATATATTCATATGGATTTTCCAAATATTACATTCTATCCATAGGAACTCTTTCCTCTAGAAGTACAAAAGCAAGTGGATCCTCTAATGATTATAGTTAACATCAATAAAATTGGCATTAGATGTACTCTCATTAACGTTATTTCGACGCTTAATGTATGTAGTATTGATCTATTGCCTAAGATTAATATTGATCCATTTTGTCTTAATGCTTCTTTTGTTGACATTTGTGGGTTGGACCCATTACTATATCCACCCTTGTGTATGTTATGGTAGAAAAGTTAACTTATAATCTTCTTCTTGGTAGACCATGGATTCATGCTATGGGTGCAGTCTCATCTACCTTGCATAAATTTCTTAAGCTCATTTGTAATAATCGAGTGGTCATAGTCATGGCTAACCCTTAGGCTATGCAGTTATGTGAGATGTTAGCTATTGGTTGAGCTTCAATTGCTCCTACTCCTACTCCTTCAATATCCTCTAGTGTGTCGATGTTTACTCCAATAGTACCTTCTACAAAGGATACTCTCGAGATAAATTTCCTTGAGGAAGATCCTTCTAAAGCAAGAAATCTTAAGTCTAATCCTTCTACCTCTTCTTAAAAGAATGCATGTCTTGGTGATGATTGAGGTTCTCTAGACTTTACAGATTCCTTCATTTAGGAATATAAAGTTGACTTGATCTACTTAGACCTTCTGAAAACATCATCCACACCTTGTTGGAATTTTGGGAAGTTTCCTAGCATATAGTGTTGTCATTGATGGCAACCCAAGTCATCCCTCTAATCCCTAGATCTAGATATAATCATACCGGAAGATAAAGTACAAAATAGGGTATTACCATAATAGTAAATGAAGAACAGGGAATCTAGTTAGTATGATGTTTTCCTGGATCATCATTTTGGGTTGCGGATCTCATATGAAGTATGTTATACATATACTATACCTTGTTGATGAGTTTTTGTGATGATGCGTCAATCAGAGTGAAAGCTTGGAGGTCCGATAGGATAATTTCCTATTGATCAATGCATAAAGGAAGACATGATGCACGAAGCGCGAGTGAATGCATAATAATTGTTTGTAAAATTTATTTTGTGCTTGGAAATTTTTCTTTGGTCCCCAACTAAGCCATAGCTAACTTTAGAAGGTACACATTAAGCATTGTTGGAGAATTGAGCTCAATAAGTAATACATATTTTATAATTGGTTGAATATATATTTGATGAAGCTAACATGAAGTGACTAATGATCTTTGGTAGTAGATATATATATGATTTTGATGAATTCATTTGTGTGATTAGGATGTGAGAGTGTGTGTGTGTAGTAGCAGTTTGTGAGTTCGGCATGTGGTGATGTGAGTAGAGCAGAGTAGAGAAGAATAGAGCTTAAATGCCAAATCTAACAAAAGGTCAAGATATTGTTTTGAGAGCTTAATTGGAACTGTAACTAGGAATTTGTAGATGCTATCTTTTCATTTCATCTTTTGTTGTAATACAAAATTTCTGTAAGGCAGTGAGCCTTCCTTATTTTGAGTAATGAGCTCTAGGAAGTGAGCCTGAATGCAAGTGCATTCCCTTTTATTTTCATACTTTTAATTGAGTATACATTTTTGGATTGACCTCCACCACGATTTTTCCCCTAACAAGGTTTTCCATGTAAAAAATATCAGTTTTATGGTGTTATGAATGTTTTCTTCTTGTGGTTACATCTTTGATTTTGTTTATGCACCATGAATGGCTTAAAATTTGGTTTATGATTTATGTTTTGCAAAACACTGATTCACCCCCCTCTCCCCCACCCTTAGTGTTTCCCTGAGTCCAACAACTGGTATAGAGCTCTGGTTCCTTTGAAGAAGTTTAATATCTTGAGGTGGATCTTGATGCAATGGAATATAGTAATCTTGAATAATAGCTCTTGGTGGCACTTGAAGATCTGGACCAGTCTAAAGAAAAAGTCTTGGAATTGAAATAAAATCTTGTAGATATTGAAAAATTCATTTAGTCACTGAAGGATAAAATCAACGAATCAAGAGAAAAGAGGAAGGAGCTATGTGATCAACTAAAGTATAAAGAAAATAAAAGCATGGAATATGCCCATATGAATAAAACCCTGAAAGAGATAACTGAAGAATGTGAAAAGTTTGCTAGAAACAATGCTACTGTGAAGCTTGAGATGTAATCTATGGTGATGAAGATGACTAAGGAGATTGAAGAAAGAAAGAATAATGAGGAGAATCTAGCCTAGTACTTAAAAGAAAGATCTGAAGAATGTAGTCATTATAACTATGGGTTCATTCAGCTAGAGATATAATTGCAGCAATCCAGAGATCATGAACAAGAACTTGAAAGGGAGATTATTGTTCTCAGAAGTGAAATTTCTACTACTAATGAATATAAATAAAAGTTTAAGATTAGTTTTTCCAAGCTTGATGAGCTTACTAATGGAAAAAAGGATGCAAATGACAAAAGAGGTCTTGGAAAAGAAAAGGGAGAATGCTCTAGTTTTAAATAGAAGAATCTTAAGAAAGAATATCAAATGAACAAAGACAAAAGACATCCGGTAAGACAACCCAATGCTCAAAAGTTTAGTGGTTAGTGCTTTGTTTGTAAGAAAATTGGTCATATGGCATCTTAGTGTAGAAGTAAAATAATTTCAAGAAGTCCATCATTTTTCCGTCAGTGCTTTAACTATAATAAGTTTGGACACAAGTCAATTGAGTGCAAAAGTAAGCCAAAAAACTCTATCAGTATAAGGAATACTAAATGTTACTCCTATGGAAGGTTTGGGTACATTGCTAAACACTACAGATCTAGGGAAAATCAATGGAATGATAGAATAAAACAAAAAAATAATTTGTGTTATCATTGCAACAAAGTTAGGCATATTGCAAGATTCTACCGAAATAGAAATATGGATAGGGGAGGTTTGATATGTAGGAGAAAAACTTCTTAGAAGATTGACAAAGGAAAATAAAAGGAAACTGTAGAAGAGATAAGGGATCAAATGAAGAAAAAATGGGTAAAAAGGAGTGATTCTGAAGAAGGAAGTAATTCTGCACCAGAATCCGCTTCTAGTAATTCCTTTGGGAATTGATCTCAAGCCATTAGGCCTAGGGGGAGATATTCAAGAAAATCCTTTGTCCCCTCCTATCCGATGTTGGCACAAATATGCAGGATCTTATCTATGCATGTGCTAGCAGTTTTAAAATATGTTGGTGATAATCTATGTAGAAATTTGGAGAATGGAAGGTCTGCAGATGAATCTTTCACTTGCATTCTTAGAAAGTAGTTTTTTTGGAAATTTTAGGGAAACACATTTAATGCAATAAAAGTTAGGTATACATAGCTACAAAAAGGCATTTTAAACCCTCAGTTGTTACCATGCATTAAAGAAAATTAGAAGGAGAGCCTCTATCACAAATTTCAAAGGATCAAAGCAAGTTCATTGGAAAATCTATCTAGGTATTTCAATTATTTCAAGAATTTTTACATATTTGGGGTATTATGAAGGAAACATGGTTCATACGAAAAAGAAATGAAGGAAATCAAAGGAACAGTCATTTTGGATGAATATCCTAGTGAGAAGATTAGGAGTGTAAGAAATTCACTGACAACAAATGAATTGAAATGGCTTGGAAGTGTGGCTCATAAAAGTATGGAAATTTGGCATGAGTTTCCATACTTTGTTGATGCAGAAGCCATTAGGTTTATCTTGAATAGATTAGATGATATTTTGAACCTGGATAAACCCTATCACATTACAAAAGAAGTAATTAAGGATCTAACTGGATTGTGTGATAAAGGGGATGTACCAAAATATAAATCTTTTCGAAACACTGAAGTTCAAACCCTAACTGGTGTGACTGGTGATTTGAGAGCTCTGATAATCTTGACAATCAAAGATCTAATTACAAGGTACATTGCACATGGAATTTCCTACAAAATTATTTTCCAGATAGGGAAGGTGCTACTTCAGCAAGTGCAGTATACATTTCTCATAAAATTATCTTAGAGAATCAAGACTTTGATCTATGTGGCTTATTGAAGAATCAATTGATGGAGAATGTTCAATTAACAAAGGAAACAAATTATGCATCCAGGTTTGGAAATTTGATACTATGTCTTGCAATGTATTTGATGAATTGTCTACCATAGAATAACAATGTTGTATGGAAAAATGATGAACTGGTCTATAAGAAAATATACAAGCATTTCAATGCTTTGGATAATTGTGAGGATGTATATACAAATTTATTTAAAGAATTGCTAGGGAAGTTCATAAAAATTAGCCATTCCCCTCTGGTGAAAATGTTTGAAGTTGGATCGTCCTTTGGTGAATTGGAAAGGAAGAAGAAGAGAGGTAAACCGACTATTGTTCATACTCCTCTGGTATTCTTGGACCTAGAAAATAAAGTTAAAGGAAAAAAATAGGTGGTACTTGATGTGTCTAATGAAGAATCTAAGGAATATACCTCGATGGATGAATTAGAATCTGTCAAACCATTTGTAGAAGTAACAACAAGAAAAGAAGAAGAAGAAGACTTAACCAAAGAGATGATATTGAAACTTGTTCAAGGAAAGAATGGAATGAAGAAAATTGTAGATGTGTGGTCTAGTAGACCTTCATTTGAACATGATTTGATCGAAATCACTTTGGGTACTTATTTTAAGTACAACAATATTGATTTGGAAAGTCTTAAGAATGTGTTTTTTGAGGAAATGATTGAGTGCATAAAGGAAGTCATGACTTTAGAGTATCAAGAAAAAGAAGAGGATGAAATTAACTTGCATCTGAAAGAATAGTTTAGGTTTTCGCTTACAAAGTTGAAGAAGAAGATGAATGAATTGAGACAGTGCATTAGTACAAAACAACATCTAAAATTACTGTCTCTGGTGGCCTCATGTAGTTGGGAAGTATAAGGAGAAGCTAGATCAAATAGAGCAAATTTGGGAACAAAAGAAAAAGATTATTACATGAAAAAACAAAGAATGTATGGTAAAGAAAAAGATTCAAAAATTACAATCATAGCATGCTTAAAAGTTCTCTACAGGAAAGGCTTGGTAGCACAATCATGTTTTCAACAATTAGTCATTTTTCACTAAGTGTTTCCTTAGGGGGAGATACGTTTGGGAGATTGTTGGCATTTTTCACTTTGGTAGCACAATCATGTTTTCAACACTTAGTCATTTTTCACTAAGTGTTTCCATCAATGCCAAAGGGGGAGATTGTTGGAATTTTGGGGATTTTTCAAGCATATAGTGTTGTCATTGATGGAAACCCAAGTAATCCCTGTGGTTCCCAGATCTAGATATAATCATACTAGCAAACAAAGTACAAAATAGGGTATTACCAGAATAGTAAATGGAGAATAGGGCATCTAGCTAGTATGATGTTTTCTTGGATCATCATTTTGCGTTGCAGATCTCAGATGAAGTATGTTATACATCTACTCTACCTTGTTGATGAGTTTTTGTGATGATGCGTCAATTAGAGTGAAAGCTTGGAGATTTGGTAGGATAATTTCTTGTTGATTAGTGCGTAAAGGCCAACATGATGCACAAAGCGTGAGAAAATGCATAAGAAGTGTTTTTATAAAAAAAAATTGTGCTTGGACATTTTTATTTGGTCCCCAGCTAAGTCGTAGCCAACTTTGGAAGGTACACATTAAGCATTGTTGGAAAATTGAGCTGACTAGGTAATAAATATTTTATATTAGTTGAATATGTATTTGATTGAAGCTGACATGAAGTGATTAATGATCTTCAATATCAGATATATATAGGGTATGTGTAGGATCATGATGGGCCAAAAAGTGGCAATATGATGGGTTTTTGTAGGGTATGTGGTTGGCGACTTTATTTTTATCCAAAATTGATGAAACGAAAAGAGTTTTTAAAGGAGATTCTCAACTTTCCACCAATATAAATTATGCTTTACTTTGAATTTAATAAATAATTATTATTTCTTTTCTATTTGAATTACAACTAAAGTCTTGATTGATAGTCTAATTGAAAAACATTTATAGCTTTCAAATGGTATCATTTTTTTTTAATCTGAAACATGTGTCACATTCTATGCTTCACATACTATAGGATTAAAAAAGAAAGAAATGAATTTCATGAATTTTTGACCAAGTTAAGGTGGTTAGACATACGAGATTTTTTATTTTTTAAAAGTTGTAATAAAAAAATCACAATTAATTATTTACTTGGAAAAAAATTATAAAAAAATATGCATCACATCGGGACATGATTCATCTACTTATATCTAAAATCTTATAAAAAAATATTATCATTTTATTGTGGTAAGGGTGGTTAGACAGACGCCTACTTCTTGTTTTTTCCCTAAAATCTAAGTACTACTACATTGAAATTTCAAATTTTCACCAAATAGATTTAAAAAAATAAATAAAGTAGTTTAGAAACTACATTCAATTTTCTACAAATTCTATTCTTACATATTTTTGAAATAATATAGATAACTTATTCAAATTTTTATGTCAAGTTGCCTAACTCTAATTTTTCTAAAATTTTTACCACTTAAGGGCCTCTTTTTTCCATGATGATCCTGCACATAGCCTATATGAGTTTGATGAATTCATTTGTGTGATGAGGATGCGAGAGTGTGTGTGTAGTAGTAGTTTATGAGTTCAATATGTGGTGATGTGAGAATAGAAGAACAAATCTTAAGTGCTAAATCTGATAGAAGGTCAAGATATTGATTTGAGATCTTAATTAGAACTGTAACTAGGCATTTGGAGATGTTATATTTTCAGTTCATCTTTTTTTGTAATAAAAAAGTTCTATAAGGTAGTGAGCCTTCCTTATTTGGAGCAATGAGCTCTAGGTAGTGAGCCTAAATGCAAGTGCATTCCCTTTTATTTTCATACTTTTAATAGAGTATACATTTTTGGATTGACCTCCACCATGGTTTTTCCCCTAACATGGTTTTCCATGTAAAAAATATTGGTGTTATGGTGTTATGAATGTTTTCCTCTTGTGCTTGCATCTTTAATTTTGTTTATGCACTATGAATGGATTAAAATTTGGTTTATGATTTATGTTTTGTGAAACACCGATTCAACCCCTCTCTTAGTGTTTCCTTGAGTCTGACACACCTGCTATCAAAGATGCTTATTCTTCTATATCATAGGATAAGGTGATTGCAAATTGTAATATTCTTTTTGTTGACCCTCCTTCTAAGAAATATGATCACACTTTCATTAAAGAAGTTAATGTTGGTAATATTTTCATGAAGGATGATGGCAATACCATAGAGGAGTATAATCCCTATTTCCAGAATAATGCTCTCTATGGAGATCCTACTCCTTTGTATTCTACCTTTGTATCTTCTTCTTCTTGTGAGAAGCCAAACTTTTCTCCACAAGAGAAAGGATTTCTTCCTGCTCCTAATCCTCTATCTAAGAAAGAGAATATCTTGTTAAGGCTTCTCAAAGCTTTCTTGATTACTTTTCCTCCTCCTAAGAGATCTTACTAACATTATAAAGAAAACATTCTTTTTGTGCATACCAAGTGCCTAGCCATTCCACTAATGAATGTAAGGCCTCGAAGGATAAAATACAAAAAAAATTCAATTTGAGTGCCATCAAACTCCTGTTTGATTGATGCACCTGCCTTTTCTTGACATGACAAGTGATATCAAGGTTTACCTCTATCCTGCATTTTTTAATTACCTTTTGTGGTTCTCCTCCCGTATATGGTAAGGAAAGTGATAACTTGTTTTGGATATGTGTGTACTTGTCAAGGACCCCCTCTTTCCTCTGTCTTCTAACTAAAGTTTCCATTGAGTGGACCCCCTTTCTTTTAAAGGGTTCTCAAGGAACCGCCTTTGAAATATTTTTTCTCGAATGAATTCTATGGTTTCTAGCTTGGGGGCAGCCTAACTATACCTCACTTTTCAAATAGTGCATCCCTTGAGTGGGCCTCTATTCTTTTGAAGGATTCCTAAGGAACCCCTTTGAAATCCTTCCAAATTGTTGATGGCCTTTGTGACTGTCCTCTTATTTGATTGTGTGGCCACTTTCACTTTGCAGGTGTGTCTGTGAAGCCACTTTTTGACTCTGCGGAGTCTATTTTCCTTCAGATTCCTCCATGAGATAGATCTTGGGGAATACCTCCCTACAAGACCGAGCACCTATAGGGAGATTCCTTTGAGATTCCTCCATGTGAGATATCTTGGACGTTGCTACCTTGTAGGATCAAGAACCTGTAGGTCCCTTGCCTTTGGTTTCTTCCATGCAAGAGATCCTGGGGGACACCTCCCTATAGGACCGAGAACCTATAGGGAACTTTCCTTGGATGTTCTTCATGCGAGAGATCTTGGAGAATATCCTCATTGTAGGTTTGCTGGTTTGTAAGATACTTTCTTGGCTTCCTCCATGTCAGAGATCTTGGGGGATGCCTCCTTGCAGGTTTGTGTGCCTGTAAGGTGCTTACATTCTTAAATTCTATTCTCTTCTCTTTTGTATATACTAGATCAAAGATATGCATCTTCTTCATCTTGAGTATATGCCCTTCCTCTCTTTATTCTTCTAAGTGTATTATTTCTTAATTTGGGGATGACGTATAGTATTGAGAAAATTTTTTACATCGAGGTCTCTTTCACTTTGCTTACTCAAATCCTTTAGTTTTTTATGTTCTAACAATGTTTTGTGGTGCAGGTTTTCCTATCTAATGGATGGGTATGTGCAGGATCATGATGGGCCAAAAAGTGGCAATATGATGGGTATGTGGCTGACGACTATTTTTTTTACCCAAAATTGATGAAATGAAAAGGGTTTTTAAAAGAGATTCTTAGCTTTCCACTGATATAAATTATGCTTTACTTTGAATTTAATAAGTAATTATTATTCATTTTCTATTCAAATTGCGACTAAAGTCCTGATTGATAGGATGATTATAAAAAAACTATAGCTTTCAAACAATATCACATTTTTTGAATCCAAAACATCCGTCACATTCTATGCTTCACATACTATAGGATTAAAAAAAGAAAAATTGAATTTCATGAAGTTTTGACCAAGTTAAGGTGGTCAGACATACAAGTTTTTATATATTTTCAAAAGTTGTAATAAAAAAGTCATAATTAATTATTTACTTGGAAAAAAATTACAAAAAAATATGCATTACATTAGGGCATGAGTCCTCTACTTATATCTAAAATATTATAAAAAAATATTATCATTTTATTGTGGTTAGAGTAGTCAGACAAACACCTACTTCTTATATTTTCCCTAAAATTTAAGTACCACTGTATTGAAATTTCAAATTTTCACCAAATAGATTTTTTTTTTTTTAAACATACCTAGTAGTTTAGAAACTACATTCAATTTGATACAAATTCTATTCTTACACATTTTTAAAAATAATATAGATAACTTATTCAAACTTTTATGTCAAGTTTCCTAACTCTAATTTTTCAGAATTTTTTGCCACTTAAAGGCCTATTTTTTCCATGATGATCCTGCACATACCCAGATTTTTTTTGTAGGTCTTCAGAACGGGGGTATGCTTCTTTGGTTTGAAGAGTTATTTGCTTCCTCTACAATATCCTTTTGGCATATGATGTTATTTATGTTTGGTATAATTCCTTTAGTGTGCATATTAATGTAGATTCATATGCCCGCTAAAGTGGGGGGAAAATGTAATAGCTCAAAATTGCACTGCTTGCAATTTCACATAAATTATTGCATCCACTTTAGTGTCCACTACCTTAGCATCTTGAGTAGGCTCATTTTATCCCTTGCATTAGCCTTTTCCCTTCTTAGGATGCTCTTACACCCCTTTTCAACAGCTACCCTTGTGGCTCAGCTTTGCATTGGACTTTGTACCTTTTCAATTTGCGTTGTTTTGTAGCATGACATGTGTGGACTTTAGCACACCACATGGATGTCCACACATTGTGCTAGTGTCTTGCAACATTTCAACATTTAGATGATTGTTTCCGAGCATGTTTTCCACTTGTCACATCCTTTTGTTGGTGGTAACAACTTGAGATTCCCTGTAACCTCCCAGGAAGCTTCTTTTCCCTCCTTAAAACTAGTCTTTTCAATCCATTTACATCTTCTAACTTCCTCTAGCTCAAGACTCTTCTATTTTCCAGCTTCACTCCATCCTTGGCTCTATCCTTCTATAATCTATCCCTTGCTTCAACAACTCAATATAGCTTGTTACAGTAGCTTCAAGCTCTCTCAAGCTTTTACAACATCCTTTTTCCACACTCTTAGCTCTCACAGCTCCATCTCCCTTTCCTTATACTTGTGAGCATCCTGGGATTCCATATCCCCTTTATATTGGATCTTTACTTTGTGATACATGTTCTCCTTGAGTGGGGATTGCTTTTATCACACACTTGTTTACTTCATGGTGTGGGTTATACTCTTGAGTTGTTTTTTCTTTCAGCACATGCTTTTTGTGGTGTAGGTTCTACTCCTGAGTGGGTTTTTCTTTCACCACATGCTTTTTCCATTTTGGTTACACTCTCTCTTTTTCTATCTAGTTGTTCATGGAGCTTGGAACACCAAAATGGGGGTTTGACTAAGGAAAATCCCTATACAACCCCAAAAATTTCTCCAGATATCACATGTGCAAGTATTGAAGACATTTATTTACTGAAGGCTTCATCACTTGCAAGGTTGTGAGAATTTCTTTCCTTTCTTCTCCTTATATTTATCATTTTCCTTGATTTATCTTCATTTCTATCACTTTATCGCATTTTGTCATTTTCCTACATTTTGTCAATACTCAACAATCAGAGTAGAAGTAGTCATTTAGCTATTTTCTAAGTCATTCTCATTCTTTGGTCTTTACGAGATTCCATCGTGTTGCCCTATCATCCATTTCCTAAGATTTCCTTTAGCTGAGAGCTTGTTAGCTTGTCTAGAGAATCTTTGTGGCCTACTCTTTTTGATTCTAGAACTTTCTTATGTTGTTCTTGAGGTAGTTTAGGGTAGTTCACTCCATGAGACTATCTGAATGAAGAGAACTCATGAGTAGCAAATCCCCCTTCTCTACATGTAAAACATTTCTACACTTTTCTAGACTCTATTTATTATAATTCCCCTAAAAATCATCTTTTCATTACTTTTCAAGTCTTATTTTGAAGTGTTGTAAAGTCTTGTAACAAAGATTCACACTTTTCTGGGCTCAATTTCACTATTTACACCTTTCTTATGCTTTATTTGACCCCTTTATGCCCTTATAAGGCTTAATTAAGTGTGTCTTTGAATGTAAACCCGAAAGAAAATATTAAATGCAAGATAATTCCCGACACCCACTTTCAAGTCAAAGGTGGGACTCATTCACCATGGGTGGAAAATGAGTCCCCCTTGGCTCCAAATTCAAAATATTTCAAATTTTTCTTTTAGGTTTTTACTTAAAATCACCTTATGTTGCCCTGTGATGAGGTATTATCGGGTTACTAAGGCACAAGTGTGTATAAATAATTGTTTTTACATCCATTCTAACCTCCATTCATCAAGTTCTCTTATTCACTCAATAACTCAAGCATTCAAGCACTTTGCATCATTGAATCAAGTATTAATCAAGTATTTTGGAGCTTCCATTACATTATCTTTAGATTTTTCAACAAGGGTTCGATAAGTTGATAGCATTTGCATGCTATTTTTTTATCATCCTCTTTCATTCCATTATTTCATTAAGGGTTTGATTACCAAAGTGGGATTTGACCAAGGAAAATCCCTATAGCCTAACCCTTAGCCATTTTCCCCCTTTTGTATGTGTATGCAGATTTGACAAGTATTTGGGTGTTGAAAAGTGGTCAAGAAGTCAAAAATGTGTTTCAAGTCAACATCAACCTATTTCAAGATTGGATAAGACATTATGTCTGTTTTCTACAGATTTGACTTTGACAACCCGACAAGTAGACAACCTCGGATCTGGTGCTATATAATTGGTCCCTAATTTCTTAAAATTTTGGGAGAGGATTGATTCACCATCAGTGGAAAATGAGTCCCACCTTGAGACTAGAAATCTAGATTTTATTATATTCTAGATCCTGGCACTCAGAATCTATCTTTCTATAGTTTTCATTAGAAGCAGGACTGATTCGCCATCAATGGTGAATGAGTCCCACTGGTGATTTTTAGTGATCTCTGTCAACATTTAGAATATTCCAAAATATTCATCAAACCTCCAGGTGCACTCTATTTTAGTCTTTTACCTTTTTTTTTCATTTATTCATACTTAGTTTATGTTTGAAAACATCGCTGTGTTTTCCAACATTGCATAATTCTTAAGTTTTGCATTCATAACCAATCAAAAAAAAAAAATTAGTTGAATTTAGATCATATCATTTAGGCTTAATAACATCATATACTTCTTAATTTGAGTGAACCCGATTGATTCCTTTGAGTAGGGTTTGTCTCTCTCCTTTTAGGTGGAACATCCTAAGAGTGCAAGAGTAGTCTATAAGCCCTACCCAAAAATAAACGATTCACTTCCTTGTTTGAGGCTTTAGTTCATTTGAGGAAATTGGCTTCTAGTCTGTGAAACTAGATATTTTGGGTTCCAGATGAATCCTTACCCTTAGAAATCTCAGGAGCGTTCTCCTAGTAGAGTCATCATTTGTTGTGCCTATAGCACACACGTCTCGTTCAAATCGGGGACCCCCTCTTTCCTTTTTTCCTTTGCTAGGTCATTTCTTCCTTTGCCTCATTTTTTGTGCCCCTATTTTTGAGCTTTTAAGTTGGTCAATGCAATAAAGTCACCCAAAATCCCTTTGACAAAATTCACCTACCTAAAATTTCCTAAGTCTTTTGCCTTTGTAGACTTGGACCTACGGGTTTCGTTTAGCGTTTTGCTGCTATGTCTGCCCAACCTCGTGGGATTGCATTTGTGGGAATTTGAAAATGTTTTCATTGCCCCACCACTCCATTAGAGGCCAAACCCACCCATCCACCTTGGTGTAAGTTAAAACCCAAGGTTGCTTGCACCACTCCAAGAAGACCTTCCACTCTGTCTCCTTCCTGGAACCTGACTCCAATGGGTTCCTCTTGAGCTTGGAGGTTGACCAAACCCTGCTCCAACTCTTCTCAAAGAGTTCTTACCTAGTGCCTTACCCTGGGTAGTTCAACACCTTCTTGCACTTGCAACTTTCTACTACACCTAGAAGGTTCTAGATGCCAACTTCACCATCTGACTTGAACTCATTGTAGGGGAGGTAAATGCTCTGTTTCTGTTCATTTCAACACCAATGGGATGCATCTTTGTGGTTCTTTAACCTTTACTTTACCCAATTTCCAAATCTTGCTAGGAAGAGGCCTAGTTTCTACTAGCCCTTACCAGTCCGTTTTTGGCTTTTCCTGCTCAAAATCTCCACACAACCTAACAAACAAAAAAAATTTTCTGACACCCTTTTGTGACTTTTAAATATTTCATAGGTTGTCAGGTTTCTGTCAGTACCGTACAATGGTTTCCTATGATCTTGGAGAGGAGGCCTAATTGCCCTATCTTCTAGGATTTCTCTGTTTCCTCCTTCAAAATTTCCTATGATGGATTGATGGAAGCCTCAATCCTTTTGAACTGTGAAGGTACTGTCTTACTCCACCTGGAACTGTACAGATTTCGTACAATGGTCTATTCCCCTGCCTGAGTCCTTAGCTTTTATTCTCTCAAACACCTAACCATGCATTCCTAGCTCGCCTAGGGTTTGAGATAACACATATTTGCTTGGCTTTTTAAAATCCCTATTTCTAAATATATACAAATGTGTGGCTGCCCTTTCATAATCTACTAATCTCAGGGAAAACCCATGGACAGAGTTTAGAGGGGAGCCATTTTTTTATTTGACTGTTCAAAACAAAAATACTATTCCCTACACTCTAGTCTATGAAATAGAAACAAGAACCCTACTCTAAGCTACCTAACTTCCAAGTGAAAAACGTCCCAAAAATATTCTATAAATCTAAATACAGTGGAAAAACAATATTTACAATGCCTTTTAAAGTCATTGTTTCCAAAGACTCGCGGGTACCACAGAATAACACATAAATCTATCAAAAGAGAAATAAAAACTTTTACAACCTATTCTATGGATACAAAACACTATCACCACTCATAGCAAACTGCTTATACAAAGAAAGATACCTAAACTACACTGTGAACATGCATACCAATGCCAAATCAACACATTTAACACATTATATATATCTATTCTGCGAACACACGGGGTTTGCAGGAAAACACAGAAAATACATAAATCTCCAAAAACCCATCTTCTATTCACACCAAAATCTTTTGTTACAATGTCCTCTTACTCCTAACTACGAGTCACACCTGTCTTGATGTCTTCTCCATCATTCAAGGGCAGTGGATCGAGCATTTCTCTGATTTCAAGGGATTCCCAATGACAAGTAAAGTGCATGCAAACTAACAAGTTCATCATGAAATCTTGCAACTCTGCCTTTAACCTTAATTATAGGACCGTAATATCCTTAAACTTGAACCAACAGCTTCTTGACTGCCCATGGCATCTCCAAACAATGAGGATAGCACACTAAAAGCATTATATTCTACCAAATGCTGTCCAAAGCTTAATAAAGCAAAATTTAACAACTTTGACAACCTAATGAAGACTTTAGTCCTAGAGACTAACTTAACACACAAATGAGACCTTCTAAGGTCCAAACCAAACTCACAAGCATATTAACATCCCTGACTTGGCTAGGGTCAGTACAAGCCAAAATTGTGAACAAACTTGGTGGAGGTCAGCCTAGGTGCTCCTGCACCACACCTACATTCTAGTTTTCGTGTCTTCCCTTTACCGCCTGGGTCTTAGCTGAGTCGCTATGCCAACTCGAGTTTCTGCAACCCCACCAACCCTCTTACCTATTGTACTGGGAATTGAATGCACATCATAAAATATTTTTTTCCTATAAATAGAAGGGTCGAAACTATCCTTTTCACCCTTTATTTTTGAATTTTTGATGGAGAACAAGAAGCTACAGCCCGTGCAAAGATCTTACAACAAATTTGAGATAGATTTTTATAGGATTTTCACGTGATTTCCAGGTAGGTGCACTCTTTCTCAAATATTTGAAGTGTTTCTCTCAAACTAGGGTTTATACATGTTAAAATATTTATGAATTAACCCCTATTGTTTTGTATCCATTTCATCAAAAACTTTTCCACCCTCAGCCTCGCATGGAAAATTTTCCCCTAGCACTCAAAATCCTTACCATCGGTCAAAACTACATTTTGGTACCCATACAAAATCATGTTCCACCTTTTCCATTCTTCATGCAGTGAAAAAAATATTGCATCCCACACCATCACCCCCACCATCCTTGTTGACATTTGAAAATCTTGTAGAAATCGACTAAGTTCTTGCACTTTGCAAGAATACCCATGTGGGATTCAGCTTGTGGGCTGCCCTTATACCATCATTGTTGTTTAGAAGCCATGCCCTAATGCCTTCTTGCAATACATGAGCTACCTTCATCACTGCCTTTGAATGAACCTAAGCCTAACACCTACTAAAATTTTCTAAGTCCAAATGGTCTTGTGAGTCACTACGTGTGGCTCGTTGTCCTATGACTGTCATTTAACGGAGAAGTCACCATGTTTGTTTGCAATGCAAACATTGTGCCCTTCATCACCCTCCTCATGTTTGGGAGTCTGCTAAACAAAAAAACTAAGTCAAAGTTGCATGAGGGCTAGCCTTTGTGGGTGGTCCTCACTTCGTTGTTGTTTCTTAACAACCGAATGTTTGTGTCTTTCCACGTGGTGGACTCTACAGGAGGGTGTTTCTTCCATTAAAATCTAAAGTTTCCCAACACATAAATTAAGTCTAGGAATTTTTTGTGGGCTCGCCTATGTGGGTGACTACTTGCAGACCGCTATCCCTTCATGGATGCTCCATAATGGCAAACATCATTTCATCATGAACTGAAAATTTATTCCCATAGTCCCAAAATCAATCAAACTCTAGGTATGTGTAGGATCATGATGGGCCAAAAAGTGGCAATATGATGGGTATGTGGCTGATGACTATTTTTTTACCCAAAATTGATGAAATGAAAAGGATTTTTAAAGGAGATTCTCATATTTCCACCGATATAAATTATGCTTTACTTTGAATTCAATAAGTAATTATTATTCATTTTCTATTCAAATTATGACTAAAGTCCTGATTGATAGGTTGATTGAAAAACATCTATAGCTTTCAAAGGGTATCACATTTTTGAATCCAAAACATGTGTCACATTCTATGCCATACTATAGGACTAAAAAATAAAATTGAATTTCATGAAGTTTTGACCAAGTTAAGGTGGTTAGACATATGAGTTTTTATATTTTTTAAAAGTTGTAATAAAAAATCATAATTAATTATTTACTTGGAAAAAAAAGCATGCATCACATTGGGGCATGAGTACTCTACTTATATCTAAAATCTTATAAAAACAATATTATCATTTTATTGTGGTTAGGGTGGTCAGACAAACACTTACTTCTTAGTTTTTCCCTGAAATTTAAGTACCACTACATTGAAATTTCAAATTTTCACTAAATAGATTTTTTTTTTTTTACACAAACCTAGTAGTTTAGAAACTTCTTTCAATTTTCTAAAGATTCTATTCTTACATATTTTTGAAATAGTATAGATAACTTATTCAATTTTTACGTCAAGTTGCCTAACTTTGATTTTTTTTAAAAAATTGCCACTTAAGGGCTTGTTTTTTCCATGATGATCCTGCACATACCCCTCTAAGGCATAATAGCCAACGTCCAAAGAGCTCATGGGATCCACATTGTGGACTTATGCATGTAGATAGATGTCCCCCAAATGCTGCTATTTAATAAACAATATTTAATGCCTCTCCACCTCACGTTTCCCACATGCCTCAAACCCAAAAAAAGAATTAGAGCATAATCTAACAGCTGTAAGTCCCTCATTAGCCAATTTCACATGCGCTTAATCATTTCATGAGGAATTTTCTCACCAAATAGACAATGCAAAAATCTCACCATGGGTGGCTATCTATGGAACACCATAGTCCCAGTGTTGTCTTACTCCCAGATACTTCTAATGACTTCCATCTAGAGGAAACCCACACCCCTGCACCTGCATTTTGTGTAAATGATCCAAATGAACTCCAAAATATGTGTGGTGATGAATTTTATGATGTTTTAAGGATGTATGAATGGATCTAACCTTCAATTTGTTGGATTTCACTATAACTTCCCTCTTTTTTATGGAAATCACTTACTATTGTCTGCGTGTGTAGGATTTATGGAACCTAACAAGGGATCATTAGCAAAGCCTATAGGAAAAGTAGACAAGGGAAAGAAACCTACTTGCATGCCAAGGGGAAAGGAAGAAAAATAACAAATGAAGTATCAGTTCCATAGGGTGGAGTGTACCTCCAAGGTCACCTCCACCTAGGACACAATGTCAGACATAGACCTCAAGCAAGTCAATATTGATGAATTTAAGCAAAGGGTGATGGTCAATCCCTACTATAGAGGACGATCAAAGAATCAAGTGAACTGGTCTTGCAAAGGTAACCAACTTCCCTCCTATGCTAATTGCTCATGGCTTGACAGGAGTGCTACCACTCCAATAGGAAAACATTGATAAAGAAGGAAGAGTACTAGCAGATTTGTCAGCTAGGTCTATCAGTAAGACATTTAGCATTCCAACATTTGACAAAATGGAAGAGGTAGAGAAAGAATTTTCTTAAAATGTATGGCAACACTATCCTCTAGGATGTAAGAGGATGATCAATTAGCATTGGTTGAAAGACAAAAGGGGAAGTTCTAACAAAGTACCCAAAAATTTATTTAGAAGTGATTTCTTCAAAGAGTACTATGATTTAGTTACTCTCCTAAGTAGAGTAATGGGCCTACCAACTATTGCCTTGTTTCAAGAATGGATGTTTTACATTGTTGAGGAAATCATCTAGGGTCAAAGAAAATTCCATTGGGCTACAATGATTAGTGACAACCTTCACAATCAACTTATGACCATGAAGAAGAACTCTCAATTTTACATGATATCATATCTAGTTTACCTCCTTGGGAAGTAATTCTCGTATAAAGAACTCTTTTGCGTAGGCCCACAAGGGATGAAGGGAGAGCCTACAGTTTATGACTATTATCCTTAGCTACAACACATGAACTTCAAGAGAGAATACAAAAGAGTAAATGATGCCTTCATTGGGCACATAATTGGACTCCTAGGAGGATATTTTGAGAGGAGGGTATCACATAACATGAAGACCTTCATAAAGGGTTTTAGGTATTTGTTCATATAGTTCTCAAAGTTTACCTACATCAATTTTGAAGAGTTATTAGGAATACCCTACTAGTTACTGCGCTACCCAAATAATTAGATAATCTTGTTAGAGCACTCTCGATAGTTGCAAACTGCCCACAAAATGTTTAGTGATAAGAATTGAGCTAGGGTTCCATATCCCCAAACATTAAAACAAGGAATGTATTCCTATCCTACTACCTAATGTACCAAATACTTAGACAAGGAGTTGGTAGAATATAACTTGGACCTCCACACAAATCGAGGAAGAATGGATCTTCATGGAGAATTAAAGAAATGGTTAGGGAGGCAATATCCCCACTGACCCCAAATTGAGGACTTCTAGGCCAATTGTAGTGATGAAAAGGAGGTGCAAATTAGGCACTATATGAGGATGAATGCCCAATTTGTCAAATCAATAAACCTATTCCCAGTGCCAGATAAGATAGTGGAGGAAGATAATATTGTTGATGATAGATACAATGTTGTGGCTATGTTGTCCCTACTCATCATTGATCGGAATGAAGAAGAGGTCACTAAAATTGACATCCTCACCCAACCCATTGAAAATAGAACAAGGAAATGGGTAGATGCACAAATTTCCCAACTCAAAGAGAAGGGTGTAGAGATGACATATGGTAAGCTTGAGGATGAGCTTGAATGTAAAACTAACAGTGGAACAACAATTGTTTCATTAGAAGAATCTCCCAAGTCCCCACTAGTCACAATGTCCAAGAAAAGAAAGGATGTACCCAAGCATAAGCCCAAACACAAGGTGTACTCTAGATAGGTAGCTGAGGGGAAATCATCCAAAAGAGAAAAAAGAATGGAGTATTTTGTTCTTGAAATGTCTACCATTCAAGAGGAGGAACCTCAACAGGGAGAAGAAGAAGAAACCAAGAAACAATATTCACCACCTACCATGTCCACTCCCACTTCTGCTATCGCTGCTCCTAATGTCACCACTCCTCCACCTTCCACTTCTTAGGCTTTACCTACTTCATCTCTACCTATTAAGGACATCTCCATACACCTCACCTCTACCTTTCTGACTACTCTAATTATGGTATTAGACTCCTCCTCCACTACCTCCCCATTGTCTCCTCTTTGCTCCTTCCTCCATTTCCCACATTTTCTGCTCTACCACCATCCATGCCACCAATTTCCATGTTGTTGCCTATGTTTTCGCACGCCTTCATGGCATATATGAAAATATTTCCTATTGAACTCTCTAGGTTTATCCTAGACCCTAAGGTTTAGGCTTTGATGGCTTAAATTTCTATTGCTCTACCTCTTCCCCCACTGCCTACCAAGCCAATGGAGGACATGATGTATATCTCAAAAGAGATGGAAAGACTTCATGCAAAGCAGCACAAAGAGGATGTGCAATACATAGGTAAAGACCCTGAGGATTCTGAAAAAGATGATTAATTTTATCATCTAGAGGGTGGATTGAGCATAAAATTAGACAAGATGGCCTCCAACAAGGATAAGTCACAAAATTCAAAAGAAGATATTGAGGCCCTTAGGGAGCATTATATGATAGATAAATTGGATCAAGAACTAGAAGAAGAGACTCATCTAGAGGAACATCGCTCCCAAGAGGGAAAAGTGAATGTGGATCTAGATGTAGAAATACTTGAGGAGCCTCCACTAATTGGTTGAGATAAGGCCCTGGCGCAAGAAGAGGAAGTGCCTCCAAAAAAGAGGGAAGAGAAAGGTAAAGAAGAAGAAAGCACACCAAAAAAGAGCTCAAAGCCTAAGCAACATGTTGAAATAGAGCAAGAAGAAGATAAAGAGAAAATCATTAAGTTCCTGAAGAAGAATAGAGAGGATCAACTCGAAGCAATGAAAGGGGCACAATTAGAAGAGGGTGTTGCCAAAGAGAATGTGGAAGTCACTAAGCCAAATATTGAAGGGAAAGCCACAATTGAAAAGGAGCTAAGTGAAGGAGAAATAAGTGATGAAGAGGCCCCTAGTAATGAAGAAGATATTAGATATCAACAATTAACCTAGGCCCAACCACCCATGAGAAAAAAATTGGTGACTTGCAAGGGTCATTAACTACCCTCATCTAGCAGATGAATAAGGTTCGGTCCACCAAAGAGGAGCTAAAAGCACCAGTGGCAGACTTGACGGTTGCCTATATCCAGCAATGGATGTCTATGGAAGAAGGGGTTCCCCCAGAGTCATCTTAACCCACTCTCCTTTCCAAGGAGGAGCTGAACAAGATGGAAAAGATGAAGAACTAGACTAAGTTCATTGTGGATTGGTTCAATTAGGTGATATAATGGTGACATGGGCATCTACCATGCTGCCCAGATGTTCAATAATTTTTGGAGCTTGTAGAAATAGATAGAGGACATGATAGAGAAATGCAATAGCTACTCTGAGCTATACAAGATCACCTATCCTAAGCTTGAGAGCATCCTCAAACTCTCTTAGTGGATATGGGAAAATGAGATGGAAATTTTGAAGGATGATCATTGGCTCATGGAAACATGGAAAATGGGCATGCATGGATTACAAGAAGGAGATCCTGGAGAAGGTCTTGCATGAACTAGAGCTTGATCTTGAGTGGGTCACATAGCGCCAAACTGACAGTAGGGATTATTTGAAAATGATGACAGACTATGAGATGTTTGCTTTGGAGTTAGATCCAGAGAACATCAAGACATTCTTTCATAATAAGATGGAGCAAGGAGCTGCAGACACACTATCACCGGATTTCATGGATTTTGCAGCGAGGGATTTCACGCAGTCTAAGCAGGTTATCAAAGCAACACCCAAATGCACCAAGCACTGGGAGTGGGCCATTGAGAGACTCAAGAAGATAACTTTCTAGATGCTTTGATTTGACATCATGGAATGGGACAAGCTCCAAGCTTTGATTGGGAAGTTCATGGAATATGCTATTCTCCAAAGAATGTTGGAAATCTAGTTTTAGATGATGAATATTTGATAATATAACCATAAAACCTGGAAGTAGCTAAAAGACAAAATAGATACAGTGTTAGGGTAGCTAAAAGAAAAAATAGGGAAAATGAAAATAATGTATTTTATATTGCTATATATTTGGGGGTAGGTGAAACCCTAATGTAAAATTAATTTGAGCCACACAATGTAAATCAATCTTTTCCATTCATTTTTCTTTTTGAAAACTATAAGTAGGGGTCTCCTCTCATTTTCAAAGAGAGAGATGAGTTGTGTAAAGGAATACTACAAAAAATTAATGAGAATAGCATTGTTTTGTATTTTCTTCTCACTTGTAAATGATTCATTCTCCCAATTTTAGATTTTAGCTTTGTTGTTTTAGGTTTAAGTTGCTTTAAAGTTATTAGTGTATGTTGCATATTAATGGTGAAGAATGTTGTGGTGTTGATATCTCATGAGCTCATACTTTTTGCTATTTATTGATGATGAATAGCAATGTAAAGTTAGTCTGAGGGTGATCCCACAATAATGGTTTACAATTTTTGGCCAAACTAGACACTGAATTTTATTTTTTAACTAAATCTTCACATTTGGGTACCTATAGTAGTGAAACCGTGAGAAATTTGAAGATGATGCAAACTAGATTCTCATCACATTTTGTCTTTAGATTCTAAAAATATATTAAAAAAAAAAATTGGAATCAGATTGCACTTCTTTTTCCATCTCCCACGAAAAATGGGTGTTTTTCAAAAAATAACATTTTTAAAAAGTGATGCACACCATATAATGCATAAATTTTTTCCTTGAAGGATAAAATTATAATTCTTTTGAATTTAGATTTGTAACTCCAATATCTAGTGCTTCCACTTGGTTAGATAGTTTTTAATTGAATATTTTTTCTTTAATCAAGTTTCAAAGTCAAACCAATTACAATTCAGACATAATGTGACCATATAACACATAACTTTTACTGTATGTATTGAAGGACTCCAATATCTGGTGCACTCATCTTTTTCAATTTTTTTTTGATAATCTTCTATTTTTCCACATGTGTAGAACAAAGAGTTTCTTTCTCGGTGAAAAACTTATATTTAATAAAACTTAAAAAATAAATAGATAATAAAATAAAAACATATTAAAATTATATTCATTGGATAGCTCATTTTGAGGGAAACCTAATACCAATTGGGTTTCTGAAATATCCTCCATTTTCATTCTCAAATTGAGCTTTGAAGTACAAAATTCTGAGCAATTTTTGTGCCTGAGAGGGTGGAGGTGAAAATAAGGGGTTCAATCGTACTTATGTTTGGTTGAATGTGGGTTCAACTGAAGTAAGGTTCGACTGAACCCATTTTAAATATAATAAAAAATAGATTTAAAGGGGGTTCGCTCAAACATGCTAAAGGTGTTTGGTTGAACCCCCTCTATTAAATATATATTTCTTTATTTTTCCTATTGTATTTTATAATATTTAATATTAATATAAATGTAAATTATATTCTTTTTAAATTATAATATATAATATACTTATTATTACAATATGTTATAATAATTATATATTATTATTATAATATATAATATACTTATTATTATAGTATGTTTTAATAATTATATTATTATTATTATAATATAATATAATATATAATTATTATTATAATATTAAAAGTTTATAATTAAAAACTATATATATTATAAATGGTTGAAGAGCATTTTGGGATGAGTTTTGGGTTGGGTAGTTTACTTGAGTGTAGGAATGATTCAAACAAATGGTTTTTCTGAGATCTCATCTAACAATATTGGAATGGCACAACCTTGTTTCATTGCCCCTCAGCCAAAGTCTAATTTGAATGAACATCTACAGCTTAGCACCCAAGCTCTCCTTGATGCTGGTAGGTGTTCTCTTCAACTAGAAATCATAAAAACATGGGTATTGATGTGGAAATTCATATTAATTTTATTTTATTAGGGGAATTTTGTTTTTTTATAGATATAAGTAAATATATATTTATGATGGGAATTGTTAGACAGAAAAGTAGCTTGGAAGGAAAAGTAGTCATGTTTGGTAGCAATGGTGGAGAGTTTCAACTTGGGATCTATAGAGAGATGAAGAGCATGAGAGCAGGTCTAGAGGCAGTGACAACATGGAAGGGAATGAATCTAGTGATGAGCAAGAAGATAAACATCCCAAAAAGAAGCACTATCACATGTATACTCCTCAGTAGATTCAAGAGATGGAAGCGTATGCCCTTTTTTCACTAGACGATTCAATACTTGTCATCCATTGAGAATTGAACTATTTATGACTTTATTGCTATTTTGGTTTTGCTACAGGCTTTTAAAAGAGTGCCCTCACCCATATGAGAAGCAAAGACAACTTTTGAGTAAGAAATTGGGGCTCGCACCACACTAGATTAAGTTTTGGTTCTAGAATCAGTGAACCCAGATGAAAGTATGTCCAGGGATTAACCAAATGACCAAAAATTTGTAGTAATCTTGAAAAATTGATGAATTTTAGGGTTTTGTGCTTTATTACTTAATTTTTTCTAATCATGGCTTTTCAAATCTTGTATTTTTTAGGCTCAACACAAGTGTCATGAAAACACTCTCCTCGGGAAGGATAACGAGAAGCTTCGCTTGGAGAACATGGTAATTAAAGAAGCCATGAGAAATCCCATATGCACCAACTATGGAGCACATATTGTTATTGTATAAGTCAGTCTTCAAGAGCAACAACTATGTATTGAGAATATTCAGTTGAAAGATGAGGTCCATTTGCACAACCTAACTAATTTGATAATGCATATTCCAAATTTTTGTATTCTCAAAATGTAAACTATGGTTAAAAGTATTATGAGTCACTCCTTTTTTAGTTGTTCCTATTCTGATTCTAATGTATTTACAACCCTACGAACCCCCTAGATTTTATTTTCTCTAGAAATCTTTTTAGTGCAGTGATTTTCCCACAATGATCAAATTACTTCATATCATATACTGTATAAGATTTAGAGACCCAAAAGTTTATTTTATTACGATTCTTTAAATCACTCAAGAAATGAAGTTGAACATTTGTTAGCTTTGTGCTTATGGGTATTCTTTAACTATTCTTATGTTTTTTATAATGGTCCTGCATGGATTTTTTCAGCTGGAGAGAATGGTAGGTATGGCTAGAAAATTTTACGAAAGGCCCATATCATTGACTTGAGAGAGAGATATGGAGGGAGTGGGAGAGAGATAAAGGGTAGGGGGTACAAGGTTTTAGGGTTTAAGGTTTAAGGGTAGAGGGGAGAGAGGGAGAGGGGGTAGGAGGGAGAGACTTGAGAGAGAGGGGAGGGAGAGAGATAAGGGGGGAGGAGGAGAGAGAGGAGAGTGGGTTTAATGGTGGAAGGAATGACTGGAGGAGAGAGGAGTGGTGGAGGAGACAAGAGGGGAGGGAGGAGGGACAAATCACAGAGGAGAGGAGGGGCAGGAGGAGACCTGGGTAGGGGGTTTCTGAGAGGGGTGGAGGGGAGAGATATATGGGAGGGAGAGATAAAGGTAGGGGAATGGAAGAGGGAAGGAGAGGGAGTGGAGGAGATAAATGGAAGGAGAGGAGAGGAAGAGTGGAGGGGGACAAGAGGGGAGGGAGAGGAAGGGGGGAAGGCAGAGGAGAGGGCTGAGGAGAGAATGGGAGAGAGCAGGGGCATATGAAGGCAGAGGAGAGAGGCTAGGAGGAGGAGACCTGGAGGAGAGAGAAGGGAGAGGGGAGGAGATAAAATGGTGGGGGGGGACAAGGGTTTAGAGAAGGATTAAGGGAGAGATTCAAGGAGAGAGGGGAAGAAAGATAGAGGGTGGGGAGGAGAGAAGGGGAGATTTAGATAATGGAGGATAATTTCCCATGGAACAATTCGATGGAACAAATTATATAAGTTGTATATAATTGTAGTTTGGGAAAAATGATTTTAAAAAACTCCACTAGGTTTCAAATAAGGATTGAAAGCATATATATGGGTTTACATGCAACCAAAAAAAGTGAGAGATGATGCTATCAAAGATTCTTGAACTTGAGAATTTTCCATGGAACAAATATGTACATATAATTCTAATTTACACAAAATTATTTACAACTATGTATAAGTTACTATAAGTTCTCACTTGAACATGTATAGGGTTACAAGTGAACTTGAAAACCATGGATATAATCTAAGTCAAAGATTCTAGTTCAGCCCGCTCTTCAATAACATGTAGAATTTTTTGATGATCATCACTATCTAGTCTCCATTTTCTTTGGCCACGTGCATGTGGAACTGCATGAAGATGCAGGGCAATAGCAATTATTAAGTGACTATATTGATATACCTTGCTATCGGGTTGATTGTCAACAAAATGTATCCCATGCTGAACAAATTTTACTTGTTGTAGATATGTCCCTTGCACTACAACAAAACCTGCATGGTAAACATGAACCTAAGGTAAGACATATGAAAGTGTACAACATTTTCATGCTCAAGGTTTGTACAATATATATTTAATGTTTATAATGTAATGTGAACATGTGAATACAACGTATATAAATTTTTTAATTCAAACTCACCTGTGGGAAATGACATTCTATCACTTGTTTTAGGTTGTGTTAGCTTATTCCTCTCTTCTGTGCAACACAATAAATAATATCTAACACCTTCAATGTTTCTAGGCTCTGATATGACTACAAAAACATCTCATGTACACCAAATATACACAAAAAAATTCTTAAAAAATTAGAAATTTCTCTAAAGATCATTAACTAGATATATATAATATTTAAATTATTGAAAAATTACACATGTACCTTTTCTAACCAATCCTAAAATATGGTCATAATCAATTAAAATCAAAGGAATGTCTTCAAATATTGCGTCCTCATTATCATCATATGTTTCTAAAACAACTAGTGGCATCATATCCCATTTACCAACATATCCAAGTTCTTGATTATTGCATGCATAATCAGAGTTTCCCATAATGTACTCAATACAAAAACAAGAGTAATCCCTTGTGTCTAATGTCCATCCATGGCGACTATTTGAACTCCTAACATAATGCAAAGATCTTGTTTTTTCTACCCTCTTGCATCCATGCATCGATCTTCTATCCACACCTAGATACATGTAAAACAAAAAACTTATGTGAAAAATATGTATGTATATATATATAAATTTTAAATTTAAATAAATTCAAATTTTTGATTTAATGTAATTTATACATACTCGATATCTCCCAAAACACTCTATGTGGAATGTGTTAGTTTTTTCTTGAAGATGTGTCGACCACATTTGATGCAAAGTGTTTCTTGCGCCATTTAACAACATCATGTGCATTGTCTAGACGATCTTTTGGATAACTCATTTGATTCTTTCTTAAAGCTCGTTTGATGCAAGCTCTTGCTCCATCATGCTCACCCTTTCCATGCCCTCTCAAAAAAATCCAAACATGTGGTATTTTGTATATTTTATGATATCTACAAAGTGCATAGAATGGCCATGAAGATTTGAATTGTGTCGCACATCCATCTAACCATACAAAATAATTTTCAAATTTTACACCCTTGCCTCTCAAATTCTCATAAAATATTGTAAAGCAATGTTGGACAAAAAGTGTGTCATGCTCTTTATCATCACTAATATAAAAGTGATATTCTTTCTTAATGGCTTGTTCTTCATCTTTACTCTCAACACCATCCAATTCTAATTGTGCATGTCGATAACACACATGAACCATAATAGTGATCTGCTTTGAAAAGTAATACTTTGATTGAACCTCCTTTTGATGTACAAAAGAGTAATTTTTTGCAAAGTCAACTATTGGTAAAACTGTTCCATGTGGGAAAGTATCTCTTAATGTTTGGAATTTTTGTGCTTGCCACTTAGCAGAAAATGAATGTTGTATGTATGGCTGTATCAATTTTCAAAAATCTTCCATAAATTTTCCAAAGGGAATCTCCTCTTCTACATAGTTCAACCTTGTGGATTCTTTCCCAAAAATTGTTTGCAAATTTATATACTTGTACATGTGAGAGTAAAATATGTGAATAAGTGATAAACCACACAATCAAGGAAACATTACATTAAAGAGAATTCAAATAACAATCTAATCAAATTGAAACAAATAAAATCTCTAAAAATAGTACTTACCTCTTGCAATTTACTATCTTTGTTAGGTTAGTATCCTTAATTCTTGAAGGAAATTTAGCCAAATTTCCACATGTCTCACAAATTCCTTTTATGCAGTTTATTTGAGGTCCATTTTCATGATCGCATAATATAGACTTTATGAAAAAAAATTCTTTTTGAGGTGGTGCATTTTGAAACCCACATCTTTCTTCTCTAATATTTCAGAACACCTGATAGTAGAGATCAAATTCAATATGATAACAACAACAAAAAGTTTCAAAAAACTTGTTTATCTTCACACAATATGGCTTTAACCTTTGAAACATTATTTTCCCAATCTCTATATGAGGATATGCATTACAAAAGTTCATATACATCTCAAATTATGTTATGTCTAGCCAATGTTTGATATGATTTTCATAAATACCAAGTCTAATCCTGTGTCTCATAACATCTCTAGTATTTGATGATGGACGAGTCTGATCATGCCAAAAACCTAAGACCAAGTTCCTAACAACATCTTCAATCCTATCAAAACAGAGAGCTCTACACATAATTTCCCAATTTCCTTCTAAACTCTCATCCAAAAAATTTCTCTTTTTCTCATATTTTATTAATGTGGTTCTACTATAGTCAATTTTAGTTGAAAGTGCAAACATTTTTCATTTTCTTGCTATATCTTGATGTACAATAGATGTCAACATCACCCTTCTTATAGTGGCCTTATCCACTAATCAAGATCCTTTCCCAATGGAATCTAAACCCTTTTTAACATTTTTAACAATATCCTTTTGCAATCCCATGTGTTTCTTCTTATTTGATGCAGAATGTACACCCAATAATTGTAATGACTCTTTGAAATCATCATGAAGAAGTAAATGTGATAACAATTGGGTTTTTTCAAGTGTATCAAGATGATTGAATGATGATTGATTATTCCATTTATAGATTTAATCATTGACCTCTTTCTATTATTATAAGGCTAGTTGGCATAACATTTTAGTTTCTCCATATCCATTTCAAGTAAATGATCAAAATTTCTCTGAGAATTTTTTTCCTCACCTTTTCAACTAGTTTTATATGCTCATCCATACTAGTAGGAGGAAGTGATCTCGACCCCTCTCCAACATGCATTGTTTGAACTTGGGCCTCCTCCCTATCTTCAAGGACCGTGTGTTCTTCAGTGGATTCATTTGATCCAATGTCTATATTTGGCTTGAATTGAGCATGAGAACTTCCTTCTTGTTGAGCCCTTCCTACATGTCACAAAATATTTTGCAAACAAAACTGAGAGATGATGTTATATAAGTGAAGTTTATGTATGCAAGAAAACAAAGTGATAAGACATGATGCTATAAGTGAGAGAAGTTTTTGCTAGTTTTATATGCTCATCCATACCAATAGAAGGAAGTGATCTTGACCCCTCTCCAACAAGCATTGTTTGAACTTGGGTCTCCTCCCTAACTTCAAGGTCCATGTGTTCTTCAGTGGATTCGTTTGATCCAATAACTAGATTTGGCTCAACTCCAACTTGAGAAATTCCTGTTTGTTGTTTGAATTTACATGCAAGCAAAGAAAGTGAGAGACTATGAGTTATCTAAGTGGAGTTGAAACAAATAAAATCAAAGATTCTTGAACTAGAATTCTATGGAACAAAAGAAATTTGAAATAGATGATAAATAATTTAGGGAATGTCCATGCAAGATGACAATTGGAAATATATTTATAAGCAAAAAAAATTGAGGTGTTAATAAAATTCCTAAACACACACTTGAGAAAGAGAGAGAGAAGAAACAAGCATGTACCTTGTTTCTTTCTACGATAATTTTCCAAGTTTTCTTCACGCCTCTTTTGTGCTTCTTTTAACAATTTTCATTGATACACATTTTTTCTTTTTCTTTGTTGTCCCATTTTTTTTATCAACTTAAAGATGACTCAAAACAAGTCCTCTACCAACTTAGTTAAATTCTCCTCCAAATTTTTCATTGATTGATAAAAATGAAAAGTTGTCTCTCCAATATTTGCCTCCTTGATAAATGTGCAAAAACCTCTTCTCCAAAATTTGTGCTCCAAGTGATATAAATGAGAATTAATCTTTCAATTTGATATCTAGAATAATAAAAATAACCTTCTATTTATATACATATGGGATGGGAAAAAAATTATTCTAGTGTACATGGAATAACTAGATCCTAGTTTAAATGAATCAAGTGGTAAAAAAACAAGTTATTTCATTGTGGAGTTTGTTGTTATTTAATGCATAGGTATGCATAACATATCTAGTAATTTTAGGATTTTTTTACTTGTCAAAAATGTATAATAGAGGTATAATTTGAATTGAATTTCAAGTTACTTGTCAAAAATGTATAATAGAGGTATAATTTGAATTGAATTTCAAGTTACTTGTCAAAAAGATTATATTTTGTTCTCAACTCAATGGTTCATATTGCTTAAGTCACTTAAATTAAATATTTATTGTGATCAACATGAATGAACTTAATTATAAAGTGGTATTGATTTCCTAAAATTTTACTAGAGATCAAATGTATATTGAATATAAGGAAATGTAAGTTGTAAGAATCATCAAATAAGAAAACATGTATGTATATTGAATATTTAAATCAAATGCATACATATATCATGTGTAAACATGTAACCATAAGCAAACACATGTACATACATGTAAAGAGATTTAGTTTATAAAAATAACAAATGTTATAAACAAAGAGGAAAATGTATGTATACATCATATAAGAAAATGTATGTACATATCATATAAGCAAATGTAAATTAGAGATCATCAAATGTTGAGTACTAAAGATCAACAAATAAGGAAATGTATGTATATCATATAAGAAAATGTAAGTTAGAGATAATCAAATCTTGAATACTAAAGATTATCATATAAGAAAATAAATGTAGTAAAGATCATAAATCTAATGTGCAAGGCCTAATATGAATGTTGACTCCTAGTCAAATGACCATCTGAATGAGAACGGTCCTACTCTGATGGATGTGCTGAGCCCTCCAAATAAAATCGTGTACAAAATATGTTAAATACATATAATTTATATTAAATAAATTTTATGAAAGTTATTTTTAAATGAACTTGTATTTTTAAATATCTATCTATATCTATGCATACATAAATATTGTATGTACATATACATGTGTATATATAAAAATTTAAAACTCACATATCCACTGGCAGCAGATTCATCCATAGATTCATGTCGATCATGTACACGATCTAGACCAAGGCTAGGAGTGACATGAGGTATGTCCACCTGTAACAATATATATACATATATATCAACTTACATGAATATCTAGTTAAAACCAAAAATTAAAAATAATGAAAAAAGAACTGAAACATCCACATGCACATCATTTGATATCGGATGACCTAAGTCCTATGAAACAATCGCCTCCACCATATCCACCAAATGGTCAAGTGACGAATCAACATCTGCATCCATCTGATCTATCCCATGTCATGCCATAAATGATGGATGTAGAGGACTATGAAGGTGAGATGGCATTGACGATGATGAACCAGAACCAATCAACATATCAGTAAAACCCATAGTTTGTGCAACTTCTGAATGAACTATAGATGGATCCTGACATGCACTAGTGCTCAGCTGAGAGTGATGGAATCTTGGAGCTGAACAAAATCCATGTACCAAACGATCTTTGACATGCTCTATATCGATCCCATAGTTTGATCCAATGTGGGAATATGCCTCCAACAGGTCCTCAACCAAACAATGCAGAGTCATGTGTGCCATATCTCCTGTAAGTGCATCAAGCTGTGTGGGAGTAGGGATGTCAGCCATTGTAAGAGGATCGATGGTGATCCACTGTACTAAAAATGGCGTGGATTAGGAATGTCTGGAGATCAAATACTGACCTACATGATCATCATATATCCTATTGGTGGTAGCTAAAATGTCACCTATAGTTTCAATTGCTTCCTTTTGGGAAGTAACATAAACCTCATCTGTTATGGGGGCTAGAGTTGGGGTGAGAGCAGGAGACCTCTCGCCAACCAATGACCTAAACACTAGGGCTGGTCTATCTACTCAATGATAGGTGGGCCTATCAACAATCCTACCATGCCCCTGGCTAGCATATGGTGGAATTTTTAGGTAGTTGACTTTGAGGCCCAAATGGACCTTAGCATACAACTGCTAAACAAAATATAACATAATCTTGTCATTGTTTGGGTATTGACCATGTGTTGTGAGAAATTATGGGCAGATCAATTCATCCATAGCACAATCAACACATCTAGTGACCTGGTATCCCCTAACCTTACGTACATTTTGATAAAAAGGAAAACAAGTGTTTTTTATCATTTCTTTGGTCACACTATCCTGTATTTTTTTAAGGGGGACATCACCATGTACTTCTTCCCGCATACGGGAAAGAATAGTAGCTACTCTATATGGGGAAAGTGCACTAGTCCTCTCAAGTTCATCTCTTAGTTTTTCTAAACTATCTAATATTGGCATACATGGTTTAGAATATATCCTTGGGTTTGCACCCTATGCTAATGAGTCTCTCAATTTTTTAATCTCATTAGTGGTATTTGCAAACAAAGAATCTGGAGGTGGAAAATGATCTGCATTTTCCATGTTCTATATATGTATGTACACCTAAAAGAGCAATGAGACCTTGGTAAATAATATATCTAGATAAAGGGAATACAAATCTAAAATAGTTGTAATAATTCATCTACTCATCAATAATATTTTCATACCATTAACAAAAAAATATTCAACATCTATCATAGTTTTAAATAATTTCAAAACATTCAAATTACTAGATTGCACACAAAACATAATCTAAAACAGTTCTAAAATTTAAATTTAAAACATAATCTAAAATAGTTTTAAAATTAATATTACTGGATTGCACACAAAGCATCATTACTTAACATTGGTGGTCATGTAAAATCAATCTAGTCATTATTGAAGGCACAAATAAGAGAAGAAAATGAGACATATGATAAGCTTGTAAATATAATTTCTAATGAGTCTATTGATTATATTATTTTACAAGTAAAATTGGTAACATGTAACCATAATTGAACACATTAATTTATTTAGAAGGATGATTTTATTTGGAAGCTAGTCATTAGAATAATAAACATGATCTATGAAATTTGATTGATAAGTATATTATAGATTATGTGATTGACTCTACTGTTTACCCATGTTATAAATTATTTTAAGTTATTTATAAAATTAACCTGGCTATTGTTTGACATTATTTGTCTTTATGCATTAGATGATTACCAATGAAGATGTCCTTTATAAGGTTCAATGTAATGATGGAAAATAAAGATGAAAAGTATTGATGACCTATATTTTATTTTAATGGCATAATAAGATAGTTCCCTTTACTAGCAAATGAAAAATTGTATGTGCTTTGAATTGTGTAATTATTGAAATTGACACCCTATGATTTGATAGAAATTAGGATATATCGATTGATCTAAATGGAGCTATATCAACTAATTGTATATCTATTATAAGTGACATAAATCCTCAATGTCTCATTTGTATTAAAATATGGGGATGATGTGGCTATTTTAAGGCCCAAAATTTCATGTGTTAATAGCATAAACATATAACATTAATTTTTTTGGGAGTTTGTACCAAATACCTTTTTCCAAACACAACTTTTGTTTAAAATACCTCAAGACCTATGAATGAAATTAAAAATTTCCTAACTTAAAGACCATCAAGGAAGGTCTTAATGCCATATGTGGCTTCCTTTGCCTATTATATAAAATTCAACTAAAATAGCTTTTAAGAAATAGTTCCACAAAATTAGAGGGGTCCAACCATGTTTTCAATTAATTTAAAACTATTATTTTAAGATTTTTTAATTTTTAAATAAATATATAAATTTCTTACATTATTTTGAATTAAAATGATAATAGTGGACATAAATTACACAAAATTGAATGTTATTAAAATTTTGGTTAAAAAGTAAGAAGGTTAACCTTTAAAGCCATTGAGGAAGGTATTGAGCTACTACAAGTGGTTTATCCATGAAGGGCTTGAAGTCTCATAAAGAAAGTAAATACAAGAGGAAGGAAAATATAGATGATTTCCTCACAAGTATATAAATGCTTCTACTTGATTATTTATTTGATCCTAGAAAGAAACTATAAATGTTGTTTATCCTATAACTTTTATCATATTAATAATCTTAGATGCATGTGACTTGTTAGCTTCCCTTTTCATTTACTCATGTAATTTAAGAAATCTATTATTAGAGTTGCACATGAGAAAAAAATGAGCTCCCCTCCACTAAGGGCTTATTTTTTCTTATACCAATTTGAGAGTTTTATTATTTCAATTCTTAATCCTAATCAAAATGTGGTGAAGGGGAAATAATACCTATCCTATAAGTGTTCCCCAATCCCTTGAAAAGGAAAACTTGTGTATTATCCAACTTGGCTATCATTGTTAGGATTCTAGCTTCTAGTTCTACTATTTTTAGAGTACTATTAGAGCCTAGATTGATGGCTCCCTTCTCTCTCCTATGGATGAGGATCCATCTAAGATTGGTTGTTCCACCTCTTTGAATGAGATTAGTAACAAGGTTTATGAGTGTGTTAAATAGGGGAAGAGGTTGGGTATATAATATACTTTTGACGTGGTTGTTGAATGTAAAATTATTTAGACCATGAGAGGGTTGAAATTTTTTAAAAGAATTGGAAGACAACTATAATCTATAACATAGCATCCTTAAATTGTTCAAATTTTAAATGAAACAATGAAAGAAAGAATAAGAAAACAAAGATTAGCGTAAAATTATTTGAAAATAACTCGGATAAAAATATCTATTTTAATAGTTCTTAACATAAATGAACTTCAAAATAGGATTATGTAAGTGAAAAAAAATTTCTATTGCTTTCATTCAACCTAAATTTATCTAGTTAAGATATGTCTAAAATTAAGAATTCACATTAGAATATCAATATTCTATAAGAATCTCATAAAGATGATGAATTTAATGGAAGATAATATAAAATCCTCCATATGAGGATGAATTTTATCATTAAATTATGAGTGAATCATCTCAATTATATAGCCAAGAACATAAAAAAATTATACATTGGAAAGAAAAATAATCACACATTTATCATATTTTTATATGTATAAAGTTTAGATACAATCAAGCTATTTAAACTTATAGATTGCATAAAGCTATAAATTGAATCATTAAAACTAATTTATTAAGAATCAAATCTAATAAATTTGTACTTCATATTGCATACTTGTTATAAATATCTCACTAATCCAACCATACATTTTATATATGTTAAAAAATATATAATTTAACCATTTATACAACTTCTAATAATGATAATAAATCTAGAATCAAACATGACCCAAATGTAGGATAAAGACAAGAATCTTAATCTATACCATTATTTTGAGTTTGGTTTAATAGAAATTGAAAAAAAATATAATCATGAAAAAAACAATGAATAAACTAAGGATCATTATAACAATGGTGAATTAGTGCCTTAACATTGGCCTAAAATATTATAATATTCAACATTCTCATCAAAAATGATATATGAAAACTAAGGATCTTTTGGTTATATATTTTCATAGATGTAAAATTTGAATATTTATTACAATAACATGTTCATTACAATTAGATTTTTAAATAATATTGTAATAATTTATTATGTCTTTGAAATTTGTTTTGTGGATTTTAATGTTGTTTTTTAAATTTATGTTAGAGTAAGTAGAATCTAATGAGAGACCTTTAAAAGATTCAAGTAATTTATGTTTTCCTTAAAATTACAATTATTGTTTGATTAAATAGATTATTGATTGTATTTAGATTTAAAAATTGGAAATAGTTAAAAATTATAGATCCATATTATCCTTTGATACAAAAAGCTATGTCAAGGATTATTTCTATCTTCCTCATAATTATTTTTCACATATTGAATATTTCATGGAGGATTGTGTGGATGATTTGAAAGTTGAAGCAAAGATTGGTTGAGATCGACAAAGGATATTTTGATAAACTCCAAAATCCTAAGAATAGAGAAGATGGCGAGTCATATTTTAATAGACCTTATCTTCACTCCTATTCAAATGCAACCTCTCCAACAAATATATTGGATTTCAAAATAACTAATAGATATATATGAACTTACTCCTAATCCCCCTCCATTTACCCCACCATTAGATATGCATACTGGTATTCACCTACTCAAGTTTTATGAGACCCTAGGTGGCTTTGTGAATACATCAAAAATATTATGCATGATGTCTAAGAATTTAATTGCACGATGGATTGATATATTCCAAGAATTTATAAATGAACTATATATTCATATATATGTATTTTTTTGAGTGTTTACAATTAGTTAAAAAAATTCTTTGAGGGATTTATGCAAATATGACATCTTAGAAAGATAATTTCATGTCATTTTGGTGGTCATAACTTAAATTTTAATTTATCATTTATGGGAATGACATCTTCGAGAAGTTCATAGAAGGCCATAGATGGCCCACTTTTTGAATTAAATTTAGTTATTGAATTTTTTTTTTTTCGACGTGCATTTAGATTTAAATTTACATGCCAAAGTCACAATGTCCTACTCTTGATTAAATTCCTACAGGAAATTAAGAAACTTGGGATACCTGCATCCCAATGGTCTTGGAATGGATGCATTTAGATGGAGAAGGATTTCAAAAGGCTCAGGTTACTTGTGGACCCTTCAAAGGCATGATATATAACACATGAACTTTATTTATGAAATTTGGTCTTTAGTTGTTGGCTTCTATTATGAATGTTATCTATGAGGTGGAATTCTTAGTTGAGACTCTCAATCTTCCATTGTTGGTTTCTAGTGTGATTATACAATATGAGACAAGTATTAATTTCTAATGTTAATTATTGAAAGAAGGTATATAAATTATTCGAGCATCTTAATTCTCATACAAAGTTGTCTTGGCCAATTTCTCAATGTATGAGTTCCATATATTTTTAATTTTTTCTTAATATAAAAACATATTTTATTTCATTAATTAACCTATCTAATCCATGTTACAAAGGATGCTATTATTTTAAATTATAAGAATATAATTCAAAATTAATTAGTAATTCAAGATAGAGTACACATAATTTCTTTTGTTAAACTAAAATAATATTCTTATTTCCACGAGAGTTATGTAGAATGGTAGCTTGATGTCTCAAAAATATTTCTTTCATACATACTAATTTTTTATCATTACATTATGAGTGAATCATCTCAATTATGTAGCCAAGCACATAAAAATTTTATAGATTGGAAATAAAAATAATCACACATTTATCATATTTTTATATGTATAAAGTTTCTACCATCAAACTATTTATACTTATAGATTAAATTATTTTTGAATTTGGTTATTTGGGTTCAACATGTCATGTTGTAGGATTTTTTATTTTTTTTCACCATGTTGTCATGTGTAGATAGCTATGTATTTTATAGGTGTAGGAATTTTAGAGGAAAGCAAGGTTGAACAAAATTCATAAGGATGAGATGGAGCCTTTTTTACCTTAGGATTTGGTTTAGACTCCCTTTGGGTATAATCGAGGGGTGATTGGTCCTCTTGTAGACATGACTAATTTAGAAGGTCTTGTCAAGAGAAATTTAGAGGAGATTGGTAGAGACAAGAATCATGTTACAGATGGATTAGTTGGAGTTCATTGCCTCTACATTCTCTTGAATTGCAAAATTCACCTCTTGGTATTCCTTATAATAATTTAAAAATATGAAGAAGGTTCAAGTTTAGAAGATTATAGGAACCATTTATTCCCTTTGGTCTCAAGTTTGGAAACTAAAGTTGGAAACTCCATTACAAAGTAACTAGGTTCATTCATGTAAAAGGATAAGGTTGACAATAAGATATAGTTCCTTGACGAATTTTGGATTCAAGTTGTGAAATGATAGATCTACTAATGTTTTTGGGAAAATGGCCTTTTTTATTAGATGCATTGCCACTATTGGTGGAGTATTTCTAATTGGATGTTATTTTTCTACCTTACAACTATATTTTTCTTGTTTTTGTTCCATGCCAATATGCTTGATAATTTTTTGTCTCTTTATTGGTCTTTGTAAAAGGGTGGGGCCCTTTCAAAATTTCTATTTCTAATTCATAAATTCAACCAAAAGTATTTACCCTAAAATTAAAATATAAATTTAAACTTTAAAATAGTCTTTTTTGATATTATATAATAGTCTCATGTATTTAATTTATTAATCCTATTATTCTTTATGTTTAATTTCAAAATTTTAATGCTCTCAAGTATAGGTTACAAGAGCATTCTTTACATTTTTTCTCTTTCTTTTGTACTATTTTGTAAATGGGTGTCTTATATGCATTGCCTCAAACATATAATTTTGATGTCCTATACCTAGTTCTAAATGTAGTTTTATGAATGTATTCCTCCTTTATTCTTTGCTAATTGTAATTGAATATTAGACCTATTTTTTAAAATATGGCCACCCCTCTCAATCAGTAAAATAAGTCATCTATTTTAGGTGGTGGATATTAATGTTAATTGTTTATTTATTGAACATACATAATCAAGACAAAGGAAAAGTGTCATATCTTTCTTTTTCATAAAAATAGTTGGAGCATCCCATGACAAGACACTAGAACATATAAATCCTTTCTTTAAAATTTCATTTAGGAAATCCTTTAATTCATGCAAATATGGAGTGTTTGTTCAATAAGGATCTCTAGATATAGGGGATAATTCATGCACAAACTCTATTAAAACATAAAACACCCATTTAGGAGGAAACATGAGGATTTCATTCTAGGAAAGACATCCTAAGACTTTTGTAATGGAGGTTTATTTTCATTTGAATGGTTCTCATTCACTTTTACTAAATAAAAATTAACAAAAAACAAGGCATACCCTTTTCTTTATTCTCTTTTGAGTTGTAAAATAGAAAATTTAATAATACCTTCATTCCTTCTAATCCTAATAGAACTATTTTATTATACATTTCATTCAAACAATCTAGTTTCTTTCCTCTAAATTTATTCTTCGATTCATACATTTAGAACCAACCATTTTTGGAGTAATGTCATAAGACTCAAAGGAAAAATATGAATAATTTTATCCAAGTTTCCATTGTATGCACCCTAAGTTATAATTTTAGAATGGTATCATTTATAAACCATCTTTGGGACATGTGCACAAATCAACACTACCTCTTTGAACAAGGATTTAGATTTTAAGTTGAATTTCTAAACTATCTAAGGTGATATAAAATAGTAAGAAGCACCTAATTATATTAAGATTAAGATATAAAATATATTAATTGTACTTCATAGCTCTAGGTATGACATTTTCACATCATTATCACCATGCTCCCTAGCGTTTTTTGCTGGTGTCATATCCACCATGAATGAGGTCCATTTTTCTAAAGGTCCTATATATAAAAAATAATTAGATAAACCTTCACCAATGTTTGCATTTTAATTCTAATTGATTACCACTTTATACCTTTTACCAATTTATAATTTCATATCGATAACTATAACCCTCATTGCAAGGATTTACCAATATAAAAACTTGTAGGGGAATAACTATAATTCCCCATTTTTATAAATTGTCTAGATTACCTAAGTTCCAATTGAAGTTTTGCTAGAGTGTAATATAATATGTTTAGCTCTAATCAATGGTTCTAGATTAATTGTTTCAAATCCCTCAAAAAATTATACTCATTAGAGAGGTTGTGCATTAATAAATCTTACCAATTAGGGATCATATTCTTATTTATACTTTCATACCACAATAATTAGCATAACTTATCAACCTCAATGAGGGAAATAGTCACTATTATGGTTCACATTTTTATTTAACAATAATTCATTATTGTGGGTTGAAAAGAATAATCCATCCTATACAAAATTATAAAGATATATGGTTATCAACAATGATTTTAGTAACAAATATAACCAGTTTTTTTTTACCATGAACTATTTGATATAATGCCTCAAATAAATTTGTTAATGTTTAGGTAAGGCTTTAGAAACATTAAATCAAATGCAATTGGTAGGTGCCCTGGTAGAAATGTATGAAAAATGTGGAAGCATAGACAAGCCATGTTAATTTTTTGACAGAGTTTAGAAATGGGTTTGTAAAATCTTTCAAGCAAATGGAATTAGCAACTGCAAAGCCATTTATTCAACACTCCCTACCCATGCCAAAATTGAAGCTTTGGAATAAGGTATGAACATTCATCAAAGCATAATGGAAATCAAGTTTTTTGAAAAATCTTTAGAAACTTTCAAGAAAATGCAATTTCAAATCTACAAATTTGAAACATTTCACATTTCACATTTTGCATTTAAGGTTTAAAAATTTCTCAAACAAATGCAGTTTCAAATCTATGAAATTTGAAGTTAGCCAACTTGCTGAGCTATGGAGGTTAGGTTGATGAAATGTGGCTTAAGCTAGTGCATGTTTTTCCCCTGGGAGTTTTGTTCGTTGTTTGGTTCACTATTCACATTTGTCATTCGATGTTTTCTGCATGCACATAATAGAGAAAAGCTATGTTGCGATACTACCAATTTTATTTTATTTTATGCCCTATTTCAAGGGGTTCAGTCGAACACCCATTCAACTGAACCCCATAAAATATTAATTTTTTATTCATCCGATTGGGGGTTCGGTCGAACAGGAGGTTCAACTGAACCCTTAGGTTTGAACGAACACCCAAGATGGTTTGAGTGAACAAGAGAGTTCAATCAAACCCCTTAACATTTTTGAAACACAAAAAAAAAAAATTCCTTCCTCCTTAAAATTTTAAACCACTATTGTGGCTTAACCCTTGAGCATCATTTTATTATTGCACTTAAGTTCAACCATTGTTCATGCTGTAATGGTGAATGAATGGTTTAAAAATCTACAGACCTTAGAATATTGCACTTGTTTCATGAGACTGTAGGCTGCCCATGGTTAAGTGGAACTTAGTTTTAGGAAGGTTTTCCATTGTAGCATCCTCCATTGTTATTGTTCAACATTAGTTGTAGGTCTAGAAAACTCCTTATCTCTTTTCCCTTTTGACCTTTCTTTAAAACTCAATTATAAACAAAGTCTCTGCATCATTGTAAAGCCAAATCTAATGGAAAATATGGAGTTTTAGTTTATTGTCGTGAACTTAGAGCAGTTGTTCTTCATTTTCAAAATTCACAATCTCCATTTGCAAACCTAATTCCATCCAAAATTAGTGAGCATAAATACCCTCTGTGATTACAAAAAAATCACATTAACCAATTGAACTATTCCAAGCTTAGTCATTACTTGACACTTGAGAGACCTTGTGGTGATTTCTAAAACTTAGTTGTAGAAATTACCTTTCAAGAGAGGTAGCATACTTGCATGCTTCTTGTATTGAGAAAGTGAAAAAACACCCATCAACAATACACAAGCTACATATATAAATTTAGAAGTTGCAAGAGATTGTGCATGTGAGATTTGGTGGATGTGATCATTCTATGGTGGGATTGATCCCATGAAAGAGGAAAATTGAGGAGAGAATATTAGGAGAATAAAAGAAAGTATTTAGTGGAGGAGGATGGTCTATGGTTGATTTGATTCCATAAGAGGAAGGAGGAATAAGGTGCACCCTTGGCTGAGGAGGATGACAAGTGTCCTGACTAATTGTTGGAAGAGGCAGAGGAAGAAATTATTTCTATCTAAATCATCAATGTTGTTTGTTGTAGGTTGTCTAAAACTTGAAATAGTAATTCAAATAATTAGCCCCATTTTGTGAGCTATGCTCATAAATTTCTTACTTGACGTGTTTGATGGAGGAGAAATTCGGTGCACTCATAATCAACATCAACAAAAATTATTAAAATTTGATTTATTTTATTTTTAATTTTTTTAATTTTTGAAATATCACTCAACTTAGTTTTGTGGTCAATTTTAAAATAAGTTGAATGATGTTTTGTCATTGATTGACAAATTTCATATATTGATAAACATTTGAGGGTTCAGTGTTTATAATTTGATCAAGCCTCTTAAAGATCGACCATGTCAACTAAATGATATATTTTACCTATTCTAGTATATTGGTGTATTATTATTTTGTGAATTAATATTCACTCAAAATTTCTATATGGCTATTTTTAGAATTTACAAATAAAATGAAATAATTGCAAAAGGAGAATTCAAATTAACAACACCAAAACTACAAAAAGAGTCATGTGTTTTAGGAAATAATGAAAAAATAATCTTGAAATGAAAAATAGAGTTAGGGGGGTTGAGTAGATATAAGATGGTTTAAAATTTAAAAATTGAATACAAAAAAAGTATAGATAAATCTAGAGGCATGGATGTAGGAGGTGGAAAAAAGAATATTATTGTAGTTGTAAACACCTAAATTATACCATTTATAGTTGGTCAAATTAACCTTTATTTCATTTATTTCACCTTCTTATTACCATTGATTAAATAATTTTGTTAAATTGTTATATTAATATGCATGATTTTCCTAAGGTATTGAAAAGTATTTAATTATTTAATTAAATACATTTTTTCCTTAACTTTCCTCTCTAAATTAAATAAATAGACTAATATTTTTTAGTCACTCACCTTGTAGGAATTAAATTTAATATTTAAATCCCCGCACTTTCTCCCACCTAGCCACATCATCCATAATCCACCCCTAACCCTAATCCCCTTTCTTGTCTTATCATTATGATGTGCACATTCCTAATCCTTGATTAGGAGGTGTCACATCCTCCAACACTTGCATGTGGGTTTCTAATCCTCATTACCCACTTAATCACCTACCTAATCCTCTACTTGTACAATTAAAACCCTTGATTAAGCCACCTAATCATCATGCCATTTGTTGCATATCCCAAAGTAAATAATTTATTAGTTGACTTCTCCTATTGGAGAAATAATCCCCATTCCCCATGGAATTTTTAATTCCATTTTATTTTCCCAAGACTTTTCAAGAAAATTTTAACTCATTTCTCTTCCCCATGTAGATTATAATGATTTTTTTAATTCTCTCTTGTCACATCCTCCCATGATTTTAAAATATTAGACAAGAAACTCCTTTATGAAGAGATCTTGTCCATTCCCCATGGTACCTCCAAGTACCCTTCCCTTCACATTCTCTCATACACCCACATGATTGCAAGTGTCATCACCTCAATAATTGAGATGCCTCAAGGAATCTCAAACCTAATCTATTCTAATCTTCAACCTCAACCACTCATTCCTCTCTCCCTTGGCTAAATGATTGCACTTATTCATTTTTAGAACATTCAAAACTTCATGCACAGAAGATTTCATTCCTTCATGTAACCATAGCCAAATCTTGCTATATTGTGAGGAAATTTTAGAAAGTAACAAGGTGTTACACTATGAAAATTAGTATAGAGCACACATTAAACTACATCAAAGGGGTAATTTCATCAACAAGATCATCTTGGACTCCATTTTTGTCTGATTTGTTGCAGGTTTAAGTTTCATCTTAGCCCTTATCTTGAGTGTTGGTATTCATTTTCACTTTTTATTGGTTTTATTTTATTTCCTTCCATTTTAATTAGCAAAAAATCATTGCATAAATTTTTGACACACTCAGTGGGACCCTCATCATGGGTTCTTTAATCTATATTTATAGCTTTTTTTGTGTTTAAAGTTATAGGTTTTAGCTTTAGAGGAAAATCTATTGCATGGATGGATATGTGTGCTTTAGAGGTGGCTTCAACTCCTTCAAGGGTGGATGTACTTTGGCTTGAACCCCTCTAGAAATGAACTCCTTCAGAGGCTAACTTGTTCCTTCACAACTGGACACGGATTACTCAGGGGTGAACCCAACTTCTACATGGTTTGATCTATAGACAAACTCACTAGAAACCTACAAAGGAAATTCCAAGTTCTTCAAAAGTAGACATGATTGCTTGATAGGTAGAATTGAATTCTATAGAGGAATTTTTTCTTGATAGGAAGATATGATCCTTCAAGCGTGACCATGCTTCTTCATGTGTAGCTCCACTCTATTCATAGGTGGCTCTATTCATAACTTTTGCTATATTTTAATTTTAGAATTTTATTTTGTTGACAACTTATCACTAATCCACTAACTAAATATTTTTTGATTGTGATTTCTTCATATCTAATTGTATCCCTATTTATCAAAGATCAAAGTAGCTAAATTATTAGTCCATTTCTTATATGATGATCAATCAAATATATGTAAGTATGTTTTGCACTAGCTAGGTACACTTGTTTTTCTAAAGGAAGTCAATTAATATGTTTGTCATGTTTGGGGTTGTTTGTTGGCCTATGCTCTCACCTTACACTACATATGAGCCTAGGGATCAAGAACTATGAATTAATCCAAGTCCATCTATGAGTCCACCTAGGAGTGCTAGTTTGCACATATTCTCTCCCTTATGCTATATATGCAATCTTGTAGATCAGAAATGTGTAGTATATCCTTCACTTTTAGAGGAATTCTTGTGGATTTCATCACCCCAAGGCATGAAATAAACTGTGTGAATTGACACAGTATATAAAGGAGGAAGAACATAAGTTGTACCCCAATCTAGTGAGGTCATGTTTAGTGAAATGTTGATACTTGGTTGATTCCAAGTTAGGCATGTAGGGCTAGTTTTGAGAAGATTAACTAATATTCTCAACCCATTCTTGTGATTTTTTGGTTTTCACAAACATTCCTCATGCAACCTCCTAGTATTTAGAGGATGCACTAGAGAGCTCGTTTCATCCTATCTTAGGACCTTTTAGTCTTTACCTATCATAGTGTAGGGTATAGTATCATGCTAAAATCTACTCACCATGTATCCCCTTGAGTAGAGGTACAAAATATTTAGGGACGGTCTCAGAACCTCTAAAGAAAAGGAGAAGGTGAGATTGTTGTTGCTTTATACCTATGCTACTAGATCTGTATCTACTGACTCTCAATAAGTAGTTCTCCTCGCTAATCTCAAGATATTAACCACAAGGATGGTGGGCCTAGGATAGGTTAACACATCCACTTGAATAATATAGTTTTGTGCTATCTAGAATATGTTCTTTTCAATACCAATTATTGTCTTTTGTTTATCCTAGTTTGTGTCTATTTTAATTTTTTGTCATCCTTTATTGTTGATTCATTTATCTATCCTTAGGTGGATCTAATTTCAATAGAGGTATCTCCACTATGTCTATATGTGGTTGCACCTTCTTTAGAGGTGTTTATGCAACCATTTTCCTATGAACATAGTTAGTTAATCCTTTATAGGAAGATTTAATTTCATCCAATTCAACTCTATTGTGTCTATAGGTGGTTATAATTTTTTTAGAGATGATTATTGTTTCCCATCTAGTTAGTCCATTTGTCCATCCTTCTTAGAAGGATACACTACCTCAATGGCATGTCTACTCTTTCCATAGGTAGATCCACTTTGTTCTTAGGTGGATACATTTCCTATCCACAGTCATTTTTCTTAGGTGGATACACTTTCTTAATAAGCATCTCTACTTTTTTTAGAGGAATATATATATATTTTTTTTGTGTGACTCCATTTTCATCCACTAACAATCCTTCCTAGGTGGATATACTATCTTGATATGTAGTTTTTCTTCACTCAGAATTGGATCTATATAGGTTTTTCTGTCCTTGTAGTAGGTGGATCTTCTCTATTAATAGGTGGATCCATTTCCCATATAGAAACTTGAGTGAATCCTTTTGAACAATAGTATCCCTCATTGTTTTGAGTCTGATTATGTGCTCATTTTTTCACTTCCCAATATTTCATATCGTTTATTTTTTTAACATCACATTTTCCAAAATTTTCCACATCCCCTTTTTAATCATTCAAAGAAATCCTTAAACGTACCTAATAATCATTCCTCTCATCAAGCATCACAATCTAGCCTCCTCAAAATTTGTTTGAGAACTTTTAAATCATGTTCAACTAATAAATTACTCCAAATCATCTTCTTTATGCTTACACGTAGGAACATCATCTAGATCTCAAGTCAATAATAATTCTTGGACAAATAAATTTCTCCAAGAAAGAGGTTAGTTCATGTTGTAATCATCCCTCATTTTGGAGTCACCGCAAGTGACACAATTTTCACATCTTGATCCTCGGCTAGGGACCCAATGGGGTGTGTAGAATGTTCCACCCGATCATGTGGATCCAAAAGTCCAGCCCCCATGCTAGGAGTTGACAAGAAAGATCCCCATTCCTCAACCAAAATGGTCAAACGAACCAAAAGAAAACCAGTCTCCACAACAAGGATAACAACAATATAAGATAACAACCCTTAACATTACCGTCACAAAGCCACAACAAAAGTAATGAAGAGTCCAACAAAACCCAATGTCAATTTTATAGATCAACATTAAGTAATCCATAAGAGGTGCCAACAACAATAGGATCCAAAGCCTTCAAATGAAATTGCAATATTAACCAACAATAAATATTAAGGGAACCTTTCAGTAACATCAATAAAGTTTCCATGAGGCATGTGTGCAACACTAAAAGATAGAATCTTGGAGGCTTCAACAATAATAAACACCAAAAACCAATTGCCTCAACAACATCAACAATTCAATCAACACTCCCAGAGGAAAAAAAACAAGAGAAAATATACAGGTACTATAGGAGAGTGTCATCGCATGGCCTTACATGGATTTTCTAGGCAACCTATCACAAGGTACCACCTCCATCTATGGTTATCTAGGCTGCCTATCTCAAGGCGACCGCTCCATAGGGTGACTCATGTGGGACCACTTACCTTTTGTGAGGACAAGGCAATGATCTTACCAACTAGGTCTTCTCATCCCATCCTTAGCCTGTGAAAGCACTAACAATATGGGTGAGGCTCACAATTAATCTTGTTTAGTGTTTATCTACCCAACCTACTATTTAATTAATTACATTATCACTTGATTAAGAAACTCTTCCATGGGTTACCCTAACAGCCCCTTTGTGCGCCGACCCCCATGAAGAGCCACTCTCCCTACGACACCAAAAACTAGATACAAGCAAGGGGTATACCACATCTCCCATAAAAATCAAGTGTGCATAACTCACAACATGCGAGGCAAGAACCATCTCTCAAACCCATTCCATATCACTAAAACAAGAACAAGGGAGGTATCACCGACAAAAATCAAAATCAAAGATAGGATCAATGAATCACAAAGGTCCAACCATGGAAAAACAATATAATTCAAGTTTTCCCCAATGCCTCTAGAAGTCTAAAATACCAAAAATACACAAAATTCCCCATAGGGTAATTCAAGCATATCGGATTTCCAACCAACACGAATTATGACTACAAGAAAGTCATTGCATAAAATCCCATTGATAAGAATTAACACAACATGCAGACTCACGTCAAGGAACCCACAAAATGACAATATAACTTCCACAATCACAAATGACAAGAGAGGAATAAAAGAGGTAATATCATGACGAGACCCTCAACAACTCCATGCAAATCAACTGCACAAATCTGTGTCAACCTTAAATTTCAAATCCAATCCATCATCAAAATTATTGATTATAAAGTTAAGGATAAAACTATACAATGCACCCATTTCATCAATATAAATGAACTAGAAATAACATAATAAATAAATAAAATATCAAATTATTGTCAAAAGGAAATCATGTATAACTAAAACAGATAACACTTGAACTCTATAACTTAATGAAATTATGAAATCCTAACTTAATGTATGAAACCCCTTTAAGGATCATTGAAAGTGCTAACAATGATAGAAAGATGATATATATACATTTATATGCCCATCACAATAATACATTATGATCCAAATAACAATAAACTAACATATTTAATAAAGATATGGTTTTGACAACACAACACTAAGATTTTGTCAATATATTGCCTAGGGTATCATTGTTCCTAATTTATCCTTGGTTTCTAGAATATACAAATAAGAGAATCGTTGTTCCTAGTATAATTCTATAAGATGTGAGGAGTTAGATATTAAGATAATATTTATTTAATTCCTAAACTAGAAGAAATATAAGAGAATTTAAAGATATCACAAACTTAGTACTATAAAATTAAATCACCAAATGAGAGAACATATAGGACAAAGTCAATATATACTTAATATCTTAATTTTCATTATATTAAAAGAATTCTCAAGTTAAATTTTTCAACCTACCTTTCCATTCTAAATTAAATACAATGATTAATAATATTCTAAATGACCATTTATTTCCTCTTAAACTAACAAATGTTAGGATTCTATACTTCACCACCCTTATTACATGATGACTAATTGCATGACAAGATTTCATACTAACGATTAATAACCTTATGTATTCAAACAAGGTCCTTTAATTAAATGTCACCTCAACCAATGTCCAACCTATTTAATTAAAAGATGCTTAAATATTTTCAACAAAATTAAATAAAACTATCATAACCACAAATATTCTCCAACCTTAACCCAATCCTATTTACATCATTAACTTGACAATATTAAGCTATCACCTAATTAATACAAATGCATGCATATAAGTATATTTATATAAATTTCTATAATTTATTCTTTCTAAATTACTTTCTTGAATTCAAAATAAATAACTAGAATTATAAATATAAAACAAAACCCTCTTTAAATTTACGAGGTACTATCAACCCAATTTTATTTCTTTCTAAATTCTTGTCTACCCCTCCCCCTTTAATCTACTTAACCAAAATCTTAAGGCATAAACAAATACTATTTCTATCACTATATTACAACAATAATATTATGTCTATCACTATATTACAACAACAATACTATTTCTATCACTTTATTACAACATACAATTAATATGAATGTATCCTATTATCCACACCATTTAAATACATATACCAACATGCATATCACAACTCATAATATATTAAAAGTGAAAAATAAGACTCCATTGAAAAAAACAAAACCTTCAAAATCAAGACATACCTATTACCACTTGATAAACAAAGGGCTAGAGAAACCATCCGACTAAAACATAGCCATCTAAATCCCGCTAATTAAGTACATATAGACAAATATATATATATATATATATATATGTGTGAGAGAGTGTGTGAGACTATAGTATTTCTTTAACTATACAATCATCTGATTTATAAACAACCTAAAAATATATTATACAAATGACAGACTGAGAAAAAGCAATATATAATCTAGAAGGAAGACGTCACATTCTTTTGGAATGACATGATGGTTGACCTAGTAGAAATATAGCTGCACCAGACTAACATCCTAACTGCCGGTGCCAAAACGAAAGCGGAACGGTTATGGGCATCCATCAAAGCAAGAAGAAATAGAAAAAAAATTTGTCAGATGATAAAAGGTGAAACTGACCTGGTAGAAAAGAATGTAAAAACGTGGGCGCATCTATGAAAGGTAAAGGATGCAGTAATATCAAAACCTGAATGTGCTCATTATTAAGATCTCGGCCGTAATTTTCATTTTAATAAACTTACCCTAAAACTATTGCAGAAACTTTATTTCAAGGTGTTAAAACCTAAATAAGTACATTATTAGGATTTTGACAGTAATCATTCATATTAATAAACATTCTCTGACATCATCGTGAAAACCTTATTTACGGGCTGCAACTCGCCAAAATAGAGAAGTGAAAGTTGGCATGAGCAACATAGAAAGGGCACGAGAACTGCTTGTCAGGATGACTCAAAGAAATATGGTCACACGGAATGCAGTGCTCGCAGGATTTGTTCAAAATGGATTTGTTGACCGGCCTTAGTCACTTCTAAGCAATGCAATTGGAAGATGTAAGCCAATTTCCGCAGCCTTTACCAGCACCCTCTCTCTGCCTACGCCAAAAGAGAGGGGTGATTTAAACCTTTAAACTTCCTATTATGTTCAAGAGCGGTAGCTGAGACAGGTTGACCATGGGATCAGAGAGATTATTCAAACCTCTACAACATTCTATTTTCAAGTACTGCATATGTGACAGGTTGCCAAAAGAATCAGGGGTGTTATTTAAACTTCTTCCACCCTTCTATGTTCGAGTGTTGCATCTGCGATAGATTGTTAACAGAATCATGGAGGTCATTTAAACTTTTAAACTTCATATTTTATTCGAGTGCTGCGGCTAAGACAGGCAGTAAATGGAATCAGGAAGGTTATTTAAACCTTTAAGATTTTCTATTATGCTCAAGTCCGACGGCTGGGACCGATAGATAATGAAATCAGAGAGATTATTTAAACCTCTACAACATTCTATTTTCAAGCGTGGCTGCTGTGGCAGGATGAAAGAGGCGACAGGGACATTATCTGAATTTATACACCCTCCATTGTCTAATCACTGCAGCAGTGATAGGTTGCCCATGGGATGAAGGCGACCATTGCAGAATATGCATAAAATGGATTTTACAAGGAAGGTTTCAAAATATTCGAATTAATGAAGCACTCTGAAACCCATCCTAACATTGGAAGCCTTGCTTGAGTTCTGGGTGTACGCAAACATGCAGGTTTAGCAGATGAGGGCTGCACACACTTCACACATACGCAATCCCTTAATGCATTACATATATAGCTGATAACTAGGAATGCATGGTTGGCCTTCATGCCCGTAACATGGGCAAGGCAAGCATTGTTTGACAGAATACCTCAAGAAATGTGAGCTAAGAGTCTACAAGGATTACAGGATGTGCACAAAATACGCTTACTGAAAGGACGAACACTAAAGATGCATCGGGAAAATCTGCAGACCCTAATACCAGGAACTGTGAAGTGCATATTATACCAGGCAGATACAAGACACTATAACACAGATGATCATAACAAACATAACGGAGGTCCATGCAACTATGGAGGATATGCTGAAGGATTGAGAGTGCAGACGGTCATAAAAAGTTCAATGCAAATAAGGAGAGTATACTGTACCTGGTGGTGGATATTGGCGATGCTAAACGAAAACAAATCTCCACCAAGAAATGGATTTCCACTCTAATAACGCACTCTGTTGTTTTAGACTCCCTCCTTCTCCAGATTGTATCCTCCCAAAAAAAAAATGTATCCTGCCTTTTACCAGATGTCCGGAAGGTAAAAAGGACTAAGAAACTTCAAACAAATGTAATTGAAGGGTGTAAAGATAAGTTTCCATGATGGAAGACAAAGTCTTCAACATGCAATTTTATTCATCTAGAAAATTTATTCACCTTACTATTTAATAAATTATCCATCTTTTACTTTCCCTTTATTCACATATTCGTTTATTTTTATTTTATTTTCTAATAATATATAAAATCTTTGAATAAAGTAAAATAATTATAGACAATATTATTTATTAATAGTATAATATTTATTTGTTTATTAATAGAAAGGAAAAATATATTTATTCTTTATTTCCCCTTTATTTCCTTCTTTAATCATTTTTTTTCAAATTCATAATTAACTGCATTCATAAATGGATGACTAATCCATTTTGTCAAATTTGAGAATATTATTATTTATAATTGTAATTCTATATTTTTATTTTCATATTCATGAAATATTGTAAATTTATAAATAAGCTTCAATAATAAGTGGATTATTAATCCATATTTAAATTTAAAATACTCATTATTGATAATTGTAGTTTAAAATTTCGTCTTAGATAAGGGTATGTTCATCATAAAAAACAGGCCCGACAAAAAATTCAGAAAAATCAGTGTTAGGCAACTTGATGTAAAAAATTTAATAAGTTATCTATATTATTTCAAAAATATGTTAAAATAGAATCTATAGAAAATTGAATGTAGTTTCTAAATTACTAGTTTTATTTAAAAATAAATAAAATCTATTCAGTGAAAAAATAAGAAGTAGGTGTATGTCTGACCACCTTAACCATAATAAAATTATAAAAAAAAATTATAAGATTTTATATATAAGTAGATGACTCATGTCCGGATGTGATGCATATTTTTTTGTATTTTTTTTCCAAGTAAATAATTAATTATGAATTTTTTATTACAACTTTTAAAAAATCTAAGAACTCGTATGTCTAACCACCTTAACTTTGTCAAAACTTCATGAAATTTATTTTTTATTTTTTTAATCCTATAGTATGTGAAGCATAGAATGTGACGCATGTTTCAGATTCAAAAAATGTAATACCGTTTGAAAGTTATAGATATTTTTCAATTAGCCTATCGATCAGGACTTTAGTCGTAACTCTAATAAAAAATAAATAATAATTACTTATTAAATTCAAATTAAAGCATAATTTATATTGGTGGAAAGTTGAGAATCTCCTCTAAAAACCCTTTTCGTTTCATCAATTTTGGGTTAAAAAAGTTGTCAGCCACATACCCTTACAAATACCCATAATATTGCCACTTTTTGGCCCATCATGATCCTGCACATACCCATAAATAAATAACATATTTTATTAAATCATTACCCGTTAAATTTTTTTTAATAATAATGCTTAATACTTTAATTAAATCCCTAGAGAATTTCCTACATCCTTCGTTTAGGTTTTATTTAACCTATGCACATAAAATCCCTTTCTATGCAACCAAACCCATATATTTTTGAGTGCTCTAAACTTCAATGAATGGTCAGATTCCTCTCGATACCGCTATTTAATTTAACTAGCTAATTGAACAAGGCTTAATTATCAACACAATCACAAATATTACATACACCAACAATCCAGGAAGATCGATTCGAAGGGGCACTACAGATCTTGTCAATCCAATAAGAAAATTCTATCCATAGATTAAAATCATCATCATGGCTAAGCATCTCTTGAGGAAGGAATAGTGTCACAACTTTAAATCAATCTAGACAAGTATCTTTCTAATCTAACCAATGTGAAAATGATTGATCATATCATTAGTGAAAATTCAAAACAAGTACTTGCTACATTACTCATCCAAGGAACCATACCTCCACTTGTATTTGATATCACACAATACTTGGGTGTGGCTCAACATTTGACATCTCAGGCTCCTCATCCCTTACACATCCCTTAGCCTCCTCTAGTTTCCCAAGCTCCTAAGGCTCATCTTAAGGATTATTTGTATCAACCTAGGTTCGGTAATGATGTGGTTGTATAGGTCCAACATTATCCACTTTGAATTCCTATTATGGGAATCAAACTAAACATTATTAATGTTTAGGGACCTACACCCACACTATCTACACAATTCAGAAATTCCATCTGACAAAACATCCAAAATCAAGCACAGAAAACATCCATTCATCCCTTGTATTCAGGAAGTATAGGGGGAATTTCTTCTAATTATTTAGCATCCATACCTCCACATATTCCTCTTGTACCAACTCAATCACTTTATAACACTTCTTATACTTCTACTCCATCTTCATCCCAAGTTCCTCCTCCTTCAAATCAAACTTCACAAGTCAATCCTACACATTTCACCCCATCAACAACCTTCATCACAACCACAAATCAATCCTTTATCCCAATATCAACAACAACCAATACATTAATATCCTAATCCTCCACCTTATTATTTCTCATCATTCTATCATCAACACCCCATATCATCATATTATATGGATCCTTCTATATATGATTCCTATCATAATCCACATCCTACTACTCCACATACACAATACAATTCATAGGATCCTACCTATCAATATAATTCACAACAACAACCACAACATTGAACATAAAACAATTTTCTTCAATCACAATCTAATCCACTTCAACATTGATGAAAAGCAGAGAGGAAAATTGACTAGAATCACAATTTAAAGTGGTTCAATCAACTTTTCATTCTCCAAAACCCTATCTTGGCACATTTCCTCAATTCCTTCCAACTCTTCTTGTAGCCATGCAAACGGTGTTTTCTAAGAACAACTCTCAAAATACCCCTCAAAACTAGAATCTAAAAGGTTTTTCAAACAAAATTATCCTTTTCTTTGACATATCTTAAAATCTTATAGGGTCACTTTGGACCATCAACCTCAAATCAATGCTGCTACGTTGCCCCAGGGCCAAATTAGGCCACTTTAACAAAGCAACTTGGTGAAGTTCTTCATAAAATCTCCAAAAATCAATTCCATCACTCTCAACAGGTCTTAAATGGATTGAAACAAAAAATTTTGGCCAAAGAAACATTCATTCCTACACCAAACCCCAAAACCCTTGCTTTAGGCTTATTTCATGCTTCAAACATGAGGGTCTATGAAAAATCAATATTGTAGTACCTATCTCTCCTTACCATTGCCTCAAACACATCAAAATATGTTTTTATATGCTTAATAAAACATCTCCCAACCTTAAGTAATGCAATTTCATCAAATTATAACTTCTAGCCTTCCATTTTGAGCCAAAAACTCATGAAAATCACTTAGGGAAGCAATCAAAGTCCATCCAAATACCTTCCCTACTCCTAAAATCCCTTATACCATATAAATATATCCTATTTAACCCATTCCACCAAGTCTTAAACTAATCTGCAAGTGGAATGGGTGATTAATTCATTTTATTCACCTTCAAACCCTTAAAATGGGGTGTTCTGACCCACCTACAGAAAAACCTTCAAACTACCACTATACTCAATGAAAATGTACCCAATCACAACCAAATTGAAGAAGACTCCTTCCAATATCAATTAAAATTTACTTCATATCAATTGGAGGATGTACGTGGCCATACAATGGCCAGGAGCAGCAACTTTTTTGGAAAATACATAGAAATTTTAATGCAAAACAAGAAATTTTATAGTTCCAACTTCTCATACAAATCTCCAACCTTGTGTTGAGCCTTCTTTAGGAATTTTTAAAATCTTCACACAAAAAAAATTACTGACTCAACTGATCCAACTACCATTTAAACCTCCTGACCATTAGTATTCCTCTATTTTTCTTTTTTTCACTTTTACAGATGACAACTTTTGACAATATTGCAAAATATGACATTATGAACTCAAACTGACCAAACATGACTCGATACATTAAAATATGGTCTATTATGACCTTATTTTCTTGAAAAAAAGAATCAAAAACCAAAAACCTAACATAAGACCTCATTTACATGAATTTTCTTTGGTGCCCTGCACCACACATTCGGCCTAAAAAAAGACATCAGGTAGCTTTGAGGGATAAGTTACAACTTTTCAAACTTGATCACTTCATGTCTCTGACCTCCAAAAGCTCTTTCATCTAGAAATCCTTTCCATAGAGTTAGGTACTAAAGGTGTACATTATTCTTTGCACCATTGACCTTGTTGCATCTTGATATTGCTCCAACCTTGCAAACTGACCTGATGGATATCCTCTGACCTTTTTCTTATCTGACACTGATGCTAAACTGACCTTCATGTCTATAAACTTACCTTTTCCATTCTTCCCTTAGACTGTCATCTTTTTAAATCTTGATGCACACTTGAATTCATTCACTTTTCTTTTCCTTTCACCTTGATTCAATCCACCTTCTGCCTTCATATCTTTCCTCAAGTTCTTTTCCCCAATAATCTCTATACCATTAGGATTATAAAACTCTACCTTATCAAAATTTGACTACCCAATGACCTCTTTTGAAACCACACAACAAAGCATTATTCTTATCATAATCTTATCATGCCATTCTTGCACTTCCTCAACCAATTCATCCTTTACCTTCTCTTGACATTTTTTGGTCATCAAATCATTATATTTTCCCTCTAACATTTCATCATTCTTTAGACTTATTGTCCTAGCATCTTCCTTTTCATTAGTGACTGCAAAACCTTCTTGTTTTTCTTCCACAAATTTTACAAACTCCTTCTTTCCTAACATGATTACCTTAGCTACCTTGGTCTACTCCTTAACATCTTCTTGCAATGGAGTCAAAGTAAATGTGTTACCATCATTCTCAATCTGATAAGTATTATCTCTTCCATCATATGTGGCATGTCTATCAAACTACCATGGTCTTCCAAGAAATAAATGACAATAATTCATGGGTAACACATCATAGAGAATGTTATCCTTGTATCCACCAATATTAAACTCAACTAAAGATTGCTCATTCACCAAAATTGATTGATAATCATTCACCCAAGGCACTTTATATGGTGTTTCATGGGGAATCTTCTCTAACTTCAGATTATCTACCATTTCATTTGACACCATATTGTCAGTACTCCCTAAATCTATCACTACCTTACATACCTTTCCATTGCATTTGCATATTGTCTTGAATAATGTTCTCATTTGAGTCATATCCTTCTCCTTGGATGTTTTGAGTAGTTTTATTCTCACCATCAAAGATTCTCCAACTTCAGGAGTAGCATATTGCATTGGAGAGCTTACACTCCCATCCTCATCTTCTTGCACCAATTGAACTCTCTTTTCACCTCTCTTTTCACCACCATATGAACTAGAAGCTTGTTCTTCCTTGCACTGCCATGCTTGATGGCCAAATTGATTGCAATGATAACACCTTCCTGTGAATCCACTAGAGCCTCTTCCTTGACTTCCAAATCTTTCTCTAAAGCTTGATCTACCACCTCTAAAGACACCTCTTTGATCAACAACTCATTCTTGGCCATTGTTTACATCTTCTTGGATTTCATTTGATTGTCTTGAAGTAAAAAATGAATCTCTTCCTCTTGAAGTGCTACCTCTTCCCCTAGTTTTTCTATCTTTCCTTCTTTTCACCTTTTCTTCAGCCCTTATTTCCATTTGGTAGCACTCCTCAACAGTTCTTGGATTTTACAAGGTTAACTCATCTTGAATGTTGAATCTCAATCCACTCAAGTACCTAACAACCTTATCCACTTCATCCTCCATGTGACCTAGCCTAATGATCAACTTGTAAAATTCTTTAGTATATGCTTTAACATCCATTTCTTTTTGTTTCAAACCTTGAAGTTTCTTAAACATTTGAATAGCATAATCAGAAGGAAAAAAATTACCTTTCATTTTCACCACCATTCTGTCCAAAGAAACAATATTTGACTTAACTTTCTTCCTTCTCTCATATTGCTCATAATCCCACCACAATAGTGCATGACCCTTCAACCTTTTTTTTGCAATCTTCACCCTTTGTTCTTCAACAACATCTTCTTTCTCAAAGTAATTGTCCATTATTGCAATCCAATCCAACAATTCTTCATCATTCAGATTACCTCCATACTTAGGATCATCAATATCCACCTTGTGTCTATCATCCTTGACTACTCTCAGCAAAATTAGCCATCCTCTAGTCATCAGGATCCAACTCATCTTCCTCTTCTTCTTTAGTGTCCTCTTCTTCTTTCTTGGAGTCACTCTCATTACCTTTGTCCACACCACTTTTCTTCCTTTTTTCTAGAGCAGCAAGCCTTTCATTCAACTCTCTCATCTCCCTAGCATGCTTGTCCTTCAATTGACTCATTTTTCTAGCAACAATTTTCCCTTTTGGAGGCATTTTTTCTTTTCAACTTACCACTTTTCCTTCTTCAATCTTCATCTTTTCACCCTCAAAAGATCTAATACCCATGCTCTGATACAAATTGATGTAGAGTAGAGAGGAAAAATGATTACAATCACAATTCAAAATGGTTCAAAAAACTTTTCATTCTCCAAAACCCTATCTTGGAACATTTCCTCAATTCCTTCCAACTCTTCTTGTAGCCATGCAAACAGTGTTGTCTAAGGACAACTCTCAGAATACCCCTCAAACCCAAAAAACTAAAAGGTGTTTCACACACCCACTATCCTCTTCTTTGACATATCTTAAAATCTTATAGGGTCACTTTGGACTATCAACCTCAAATCAATGCTGCTACACTACCCCAAGGTAAAATTAACCCACTTTAACAAAGCAACTTGTTGAAGCTCTTCATCAAAAAACCCAAAATCAATTCCATCACTCTCAATAGGTCTTAAATTGATTTTAACAACAATTTTTTTCCAAAGAAACACTCATTCATGCACCAAACCCCAAAACCCTTGCTTTGGCTTATTTCATGCTTCAAACATGAGGGTTTATTTAAAATAAATAATTCAGGCCCTATATCACCTTACCACTACCTCAAACACATCAAAATATGTTTTCATATGCTTAATAAAACATCTCCAAAACTTAAGTAATGCAATTTCATCAAATTACAACTTCTAGCCTTCCATTTAGAGCCAAAAACTCATGAAAATCACTTAGGGAAGCAATCAAAGTCTATCCAAACACCTTCCATACTCCTAAAAGCCATTCTACCATCTAAATGTATCCTATTTCACCCATTCACCAGTTATTAAACTAATCTACAGGTGGAATAGGTGATAAATTCATTTTATTCACCTTCAAACCCTTAAAATAGGGTGTTCAGATCCGCCTATAGAAAAAATCCTTCAAACTACTACTATACTAAATAAAAATCTACCCAATCACATCCAGATTAAAGAATGATCCTTCCACTATCAATTAAAATTCACTTTATATCAATTGGAGGATGTACGAGGCCATACAATGGCTGGGAGCAACAATTTTTTAGGAAAATACACAGAAATTTCAATGCAAAACAAGAAATTTTATTGTTCCAACTTCTCATACAAATCTCCAACCTGGTCTCGAGCGTTATTTAGGCATATTTAAACTCTTCACACTAAAAAATGACTAACTCAACTAATCCAACTACCATTTGAACCTCCTAATGATTGGTATTCCTCTATTTCGCATTTTTTCACTTTTACATATGACAACTTTTTACAATATTGCAAAATATGACATTATGAACTCAAATCGACCAAACATTACTCAATAAATTAAAAGATATTCTATTATGACCTTATTTTATTTAAAAAATACTCAAACACCAAAAATATAACATAAGACGGTCTTGTTTACATGAATTTTCTTTGGTGCCCTTGCACCAAACATCAATCCCATTCTCAATAACCTGAGCATTATCCACAACACCAAACATATAATTACTAATCCATTATATAATATTATTATCAAACCCCTCCATCTCAACCTCCTACTCAATATTATGGAGGTGCACCATAGGCCTCTTCCCATTATCAACCCAATCCATTATCATATTATCAACCCCAATCAATACCAATAACCTACAAATCCACTTTAATCAAGTATCCTCAACAACCACCATATGTTCCATCATAACCTACATACCCTAATCCTTCACTTGATCCATCCCATCTTCCACCATATCGATACAATCAATATGATCCCTAAACTCAATCCAATCTAGTAGTTGTTTCCTCATTTGTACCCTTGAATAAGGAGTGGGAAGATATGAAGCCTTCTCTTAAGGACTTACAAGAAGAAACCTTGTTTAACAATTCCTTTAAGTTTGAAGAAATCTTCATTATCTATTTTATCCCTCCATTGCCAAAAAACCTTTCCCTAATCATTCCAAAATTCTAAAATTTTATAAATATAAGGGAAAGGGTGACCTATGTTACCAAATTCAAGAGTTTTATATGCATTTCTAGGAGGTCCTATATGTTAGAAACCAAGATCTGAAATGCAAACCAGAAAATAACCTTCCACAAAGAGAAAAACAAAAATGTAGAGAGATTGCATGAAGATGTGCAAATTGATATATCAAAGTACAACAATTACAAGAGATAATTTGCTTTATAAAAGCAAGTATGCATAACCCTAACCTTATCTTGAAAAAAAAGACAACTCAACAAGATAAGGATAAGAATTAACCTAGGAAATAAAATATGCCTAAGTAAACTTATGTAAAGTGTAATTAAATAATGAATTACACCGACACCCCCCCATAAGTGCAACTTAGGGAGAAGAAAATTATTATGCAAATGATGTGAGATGGGTCCCAACAAAAAAGGCCTGATCAGGTACTCATTTACAAATGCAATGAAAACTAAATCAAATGGGGTAAAGGAGAAAACCACATGGGAACAAAACTCCTCCCCAAAATAGAATGCAAACTAACTAAGTGATGAAAGATGGAGGACTCTATAAGACCCCCCAAGGAAACCATCCATCACAAAGATACATAAAAGAATCCCCCCAAAAGAGAGGAAGAAAGAGGCCACATAGCCCCCCAGAATGAAGTAGCTCCAATAAGACTGAAGAAACCACATCTCTTGAAAGAAGTGAGAGGGAAGAGGCTGAATGAATGCAATCTCTGAAGGTGAAGTATGTGTAGCCCAAGATGTCTCCACAGAAGTAGGTGTGACCTCAACAAATGAAGAAGTCAAAGTAGGTGAAGATTGAATAGAAATCTCCAGAGATGGATGATCAACAGGATCCTACTACATTGAAATAGAAGAAGCCACATCGGTAGCCACAACAATAGCAACAGGAGGGGGAGGAGATGGAATGGAAGGCTCGAGAACATGATCAAAAGTGAGAACACCAATGTTCAAGAAGCCAAATCTCTCCTCTAAATGATGATGCACACTAGAAGTGTGAGGAACAACTATAGGAACAAAAGCACCATCAATAGAAAAATCGATGAAGGAATACAACCGACATGAGTGATCCACTATCCCAGTAGCAATAACTGCTCTACTCTCCAAGTCTCTATTAATAACCAAATCAGGTGTGAACTCCACAGATCTCCCAGTGCCTCCATGTGTGATTTGATAAATGGAAAGAAGGTTGTTTGTCAAGTGAGGGACACACAAGACATCCTGAAAGGAGTGGTCCCCAAAAATAATAGACCCCTTCCCTGTAACACTCATGTAAGTGTTGTTTCCCATCAAAATGGGAGAAATAGTGCAAAGCTCAAAGGAAGTGAACATAGTATGTGAATATGCCATATGATGAGATGCTCTTGAATCTAGAAGCCATCTCCCTAATCCAATTTCTGAAGAAGCACAAAGAGCATGTCCCTTCATATCTGATGAAGTATGTAAACCGGATGTGCTTGTGTTATGCTGTTCTGAAGAAGAAGAATGAGGAGAAGAAGATGATGTAGACATCCTAGAAGGAAAATCAATATGATGTTTTTGAAGAAGATGTTTCAGCTCATCAATGTACTTCTTGTAACAATTATGTTCTGCATGTCCTTCCCTCTTGCAATATGCACATGTAGTCTTCTCCTTCCTAGATGATTTCCCCTTAAAAGAGGAGGATGATTCTGAGGAATCATTTTGCTACTCATGAGGTTTGGAATTCTTTTGTTTATGTTTCTTTCCTTTTCCTGTAGTGTGGATGATGTTTTTTGCACAAGAACAACTCAGATAGAATATGAAATCCTATCTCTCTTGAAAGGTAAATCTCTATCAGCAAGCCTCAAGAGATAACCCCGAGGTCTCTAATGTCAGGTCTTGACAATGCATAAAGAACTCAATGATAAATGTGAAAATGATGGTAATCACAAAGGGACCTTACTACAATCAAATATTGAATCTTGAATTTATCAGATTTGTCAATGTAATGATACTTCAATCCTAAGTCTAATCCAAATAATAAAGAAATAACAAAAGATTAGGGTTTCAGAGAGATTGAAATTTAACTACTCCTAAGATTAACAATGCAAATGATGAAATACTTGAAATGGACCAATCCCTCATAAACTAATTCCTACTTGACCTAGATAAATCTACAATCTTACATAAATAGTGCAATCTTCTAAGGTTTTAAAGATTTTCAGATCATGAACATTCATCCAAGACAACCCAATTGCAATTGAAATGAATAAATATCCACAATTGAACTAAGCACAAATGAATATAAAGGTCCATGCTAACTTTGAAAAGCAACTAACAATCAACTAGCTGCAAAAAGTATGGACCAGGGATTGTTGCAACACTTTAAACATTAAATCATGAACATCGTTAAATCATATCTAAATCTAAATCTAATAACCTTGAGCAATTTGAAAGATAGAATCATAAGAACCATGCAAGATAAGACAACACAAAAGAGATCACCAGAAAATCACAATGTCTTCAATTACAGTATTGAATCACCAAATTTCAGCAACAATTCCAATGTTCTGTTACAGCACTTGCTCATAAATTGACTAAATTCTACTTCTGTTCTACTACTAATTCACTTGTATCTGTCTATGTATTCTATTCTATATCTATCTTCTATATCTTACAAATGAGCCAAAATGTCCAATTTATAGGAATCTCCAAAACAAGTCGGCCAAGTTGAGATTATGCAATAATAAAATAGCTAAAACAAGTCGGCCCAACTAATGCTTACAATAAAAATGGCCAAAAATAGGTCGGCCCAAGGAGAATTCAAAATTAGATAAATATGCATTAAATACATGAACTCAATCCAAGGTCAGCCTAGGATCCTCAACATAATTTGAACCAAGGCACAAGTTTCAATGCAACACCAAATTAACTGCCTTCTCCAAGTCAGTCAAGGGGTGGAGTAATCAGAACTTTGAATTTCTTCATAGTTTAAACTTCATTTCCAAAATTTCCAATGACCACGCCAGACTCAGCGTGCACTTAGCAAAACCATCATCAATATCCATTATAACACTATTATACCATGAAGATTAGGATTATTATATCATCAACAATAAATTTGTAATCCAAATAAGCTCAAACACAAATCAAAGTCAACCTAGAAATGCCACTCAAACATAAACAACACAGTCCGGGATTTCGAGCCAACCACAAAATCAAGACCAAAAGGGAAAATCCAGAAAAATCTAACCCAGGCAGATTCCAGCGAAATGAGCACGAAATCAACAATAGATCATTAAAATTGAATAAAGAATGCATAATCACTCTATAATATATTAGTTAAAAGCATGGAATAACAAGTATTTAACATTAAAATCATTTCATCGAATTCCAAGTTTCACCAAGCTTCCCAGAAAATCCAAAAAAATCTGTTCAGACTAGAAAATCCCGAAGTAGGCAAAGAACCCGAAAATCGACAATCAAACACGAATTCGCTCAAATTGACCAAAGGTCACAAATTTGAGGACCCTAGGCATGGAAATCGTTAACTCAGAACCTTCAACAGATCTTCCTGAATTCTAGGCTCAATCGAAAGCAAATCGAAAAGAAATGGCAACACCTTAGGCATGAAACCCTAGATTTTAACCATGAATGCACAGAGCGAGCCATGAAATTCCCAGACACACAGGAATTTGAACCCCAACTTAGGAGAACACAAATGAGAAAGTACAATAGTAGGGAAAAGTCCAAAGATCAACCAAACCTAGAAACCCGACAGCTAGATGGAAGTCCAGAAAAATCCAGCCCAGGGAGAATTCTGCGAAGGCCCAAAAATCCCAAACAACAATGTAAAACAAGCCGAACCAGACTTTGAAAAAAATCTGGGAAAATCCAGAGGGACCAGAAAATCCCGAACTGCAGCATGAAACTAGAGTTTGCAAGAAATCCAGGAAAGTCCAAATGGACTGGAAAATCCCGAACCTGGGTGAAAACTTGGATTTGGCCAAAAACATAAGATTTTCAATATGTAACTTAGGGAAAAAACTTGGGAAAGCAAGATAAACATATTAAGCTCATGCCAAGGAAATGAAAATCCACAAAATCAAAGGGGAAAAAGACCAAAAGCGAAAGCAAAAGAGGGTCCCTGCTTTCAGCTGGGTGTGTGTGCAAAAACTGCACAACAAATGGTGACTCTACTGGGAAAATGCTCCAGAGCATTTGATGACAAACAAGAATCATGAGCCCAGAATATCTGGCTTCGATCCCACTATCAAACAAACAAATCAAAATGCAAGACCCAATAATCAGAACCAAAGGCAGACTGAACCTTCCATACACCAAAAATCCAAGTGTGTGCACATGAGTTCATTTCCCTCCTTGAGCTACTGCAAAATCCAAGTTCAGTTAGGACATGCTACATAAGGATTCTAACTCCAAAAGCAACTTGGATAGAGCCTCGCTGCCAGTCAGTCATCCATAGCCTCGATGAGGTTATCGTTGTGATTCTCCTAAACATAGCTCTACTGCCAGCCAGGCGTCTATAGCCCTGATAGAGATATTTGGATACCCCTGATAAGTTGAATTCATTCTTTTGATTTTCAATATTTTCTCTCTTCTTCTTTTGATATTCTTTTTTTTTCATTTTTCTTTTCAACCTGTGATCAATGAAGTTCACACTCAGGGCTGAGAACCATAGTGGCACTGAAGTAGAAATAAGATTTTTCACCTGTCAAGACCTAACAAGGATCCTACCGCAACCTCATAATTTTTAGATGTATAAAAGATATAAGATTTCATAATACTTCAAATTCAAATCAAACTAGTGACCCATCCTCCTTAAATCAAACATCTAGACTGCATGACGATAACAAATATCTCAACCATCCATTCAAGACACAGGATTAAAGTTCATCAAGGAAATACTTAGAACAGTCCCAGACAACAGAATATTTTCTATGCAAGTGCAACACATCCAAAAGAAAACAAGAAGACCTCCAAAGCAAGAGTAGAGCAAACCAAAAGAAAACCTAAACTAACCAAAACCTAATCTAAAGAAAGCAAGAGCAGAAAGAAAATTTAAAGAGAGTAGAGCAATCTGCATTTATTCAAATCAAACTATATATAAAGAGAATCAAAACAACTCATTATCAGATAGGATGAACTGAGACCTACACCTATATGATTCATCAATGCATGAACAAGCAACAAGGTGAAAGTAACAATCCTTAAGAATGCAAACTTATCTTGATATTCAACAAAATAAGGCTCAATAATGCAGCATTCAAATTCAAACTCATAATCAGGAATGATCAATAACTAAGGAACTCATTGAAACCATGATCAATCCGTATGCAAACTATCTTTCCTAAACCTCCACAATCAAATTGATAAGCTTCAAAATGTTTTGCGAGGAAAGAAACAACCTGATTTTGTATTGTTGTAGACCGGATGTGGTGTTTATCATTCTTCATTTGTAAAGAGCTGATATCTATGTCATCAAGAGGTCTCCACTGATGGTACAACAATCCCCTTGTGTTGGAAACCATAAATTTATCAATAGGACGCTCATGAAGAAGCATCACAGGCTGGCCTTTAAGCACATTTTCACTTGAAGTTGTATGATCATGTCCATCAATTAGAACTATAATACTAATTTTTTTAGTATCATTCAGATCTTCCTGCATATCAATATGATCCACATTAGTTATCTCATCATTGTTGCATAAAGTTTGTAAATTTTCAATGTTCAGCTCATCAATAGATAGAGGAAAAACATAATTTGGTAAATGAAAAGAATCCCTGAATTCTTCCTCTATTGGCATTGGTTTAGACTCTTGATCACAGTCATCAGGAATGTTGACCACTTCACTAAGTGCTTCCTCATGTTTTTCAAGACATTCATCAGCAACTTGTTGAAATTCTCCCATTGGAGCCTTTTGTGTATCCCTCGCATGTTGTGGCAGTTGTATTTGTTCTTCCACCTCTTTTATGGCTGCCTGACACTGGAAGCATGTGAATTTTGAATGCTCTTCCTCATGTACCCTACACCAAGCTGGTAACAACAAGTCCTCTAGGTTGATTCTATAACTCAAGCTTGACCAATCTTCTATAATCTTGGCAACAAACTCTTCATATCTAGTATGTATTGGGTCCTTATTCTGAATGAATTCCTAGAAATTATCTAGTAAACTAAGTTGAATGTCCTCAAGATCATCTTCATTTTTGACTGGTTCCACCAAGGCTCCAGTACTACTGGATTCTGTTATAAGGTCAACATGCATTGTGTGGAACATAAGGACTTCCTCAACATCTAACTCCTCAAAAGGGGCTACAAGCACATAATTTCCTATACTCACCTCTGTTATCAGAATTTCATTGGAGGTATTTTGATATTCTGTAATCATGTACTTCATCCTAGGTTCTCTTTCAATTCTAATCTGGTTTGGCATTCCCTTCCAAGGAAGCCACATGTGATAGTTGTCAGCTGATACATATCCATTCAAGGCGCTGGTAAAGTCTCTTCCTAGAATCAGGCCATTAGCATCAGGTATATCGGCCACCTGTATATTAATAACCTACTGAATCCTAGGATCAGAAGCAACCTGCATATGAATCATATTTAATTCTCCTACACCATTAACCTCAATCCTATCCAATTGTGTAACTTTCTTTTGGGAATCAGCAGGAGTAATGCCCAAAGCTTGACAAACACCAAAAGGCATTACATTGGTGGAAGCACCAAAATCTAACAAGCAATTGTGCAAATGCTTACCAAATATGCAGACAAAAATCAAGAATGGAGGATTCTCTATTCTCCCTTGAAATAGAGTTAAGGGAGTATCTACTTGAGCAACCTGAGTTCTATCTTTCTCTTTTCCCTTATCTCCAGGAGGCACATGAACTTGATTATGAGTCTGATTTTTCCTTCCCACTGTTTGAGAGTTAAATACCTTTTTGATACTTTCACTAACTGATCTATCTTGTGATATGGAATTTATGTTATAAGCTCCTAGGACTACATTCCTAATGGTTGGAACCCTCAATAACTCAAATGCAGAGAGACTTACCTTTAGTTTCTTGAGTTCTTCTGCAATGTATATAGCCAATTGTTCTTCACTTAGATCAATAGGACTCTCCTTTGGATAGTCCACCACCCTGTCTTTGCTTGCTTCAACACTTCTTCCTTTTGACATGTCCACCTATGCTTGTCCTTCCTTTGATAGATATTGCTTAGACACATGAGGATACAATGGATTATTGTTGGCATTAGGATCTAGAGGAGTGGTGAAGTTTAGTGGAATGGAGGTGGTGAAGGGACCTCCAGCCGATGTATGTCTATGTGGCATGTCTCTTAGATCATACTTCTTAACAAGCCTATAGAAAGTTTGTACTTCTTCAACATAAGCTTCTTCTTCATCCAAGGGGCCATTATCATTTATTATATTTTCATCAAACAACTGTGAAATCTCATCTCCATTACATACCTGATCTGCCTCTTCCTTGACCTAGTCTGATTCTTCTTCAAGCACATTGTCTTTGATCTATGGAAAAGGAGCATGGTTCAGTACTAACACTGGTGAATCATAAGGAGTGGATGGTACCATCTCCTAACTACTCGAATTTTTCTCCACTTCATACTGGAAGATTGAAACTGCTGTTTGGAACTCTTGACAATCTAACTCAGAATGCTGACTTGTTTTATGGAGTCTACAACATTCTAACAAAGCAACTTCAACTAAATATACACCACTAGGAGGCTTCTCTTGATTGATTGGCTGATTAACTAGTTGATCCAATGTGGTAGGTACTCCTCCATTGTTAGGCCTCATGTTCGAAGTCCCATTTTGTTTGGGTGGTTGTCTTCTGTCGAACCCTTGTCCACCAGCATGACCTCTATCAAAATTCTGGCCAGAGGATTGTCCTTTATCATAATTTTGTCCTCTATCACCATATCCTCTTTCATTACTATATCCTCTATCATTGTTGTATCCTCTATCATGAATTTTCCCTCTATCAAAGTTTTGTCCTTGTTGATTTTCTCAACTTTCTTTGATCTGATTGGATTGCATATTTCTCTGAGCAACTTGCAACTGACTATTCTGGTTCCTCGAGTAAGTTACCTCCATATTCAACTTCTTCATTTGTTTAGACAATTCATCTAGTCACTCTTGGTTAGGACTTCTATATGGGGTTTGGCTCGCATTATTTTGGGAATATCCTACTGCAATGCTGGTACTTAATGACTGGTTCAAAACTTTAGAATTCTACAGATGGGTGATCCCATAATAGTGGTTTACAATATTTGGCCAAACTGGACACTGAAATTATTATTTTCAACTAAATCTTCACATTCGGTCACTTATAGTGGCTAAACTGTGAGGAATTTGAAGATGGTGCAAACTAGAGTCTCATCAAATTTTGTCTGTAGATTCTAAAAATATTTTTTTCAAAATTTTTGGAATCAAGTTGCACTTCTTTTTCTATCTCCCACTAAAATTGATTTTTTTCAGAAAACAACATTTTTAAAAAGTGACACACCTTATAACGCATAACTTTTTTTCCATGAAGGATAAAATTATAATTCTTTCAAATTTAGATTTGTAACTCTGATATCTAGTGCTTCCACTTGGTTAGATAGTTTTTTATTGAATATTTTTCCTTAATCAAGTTTCAAAGTCAAACCAAATTACAATTAGGACATGGCGGTAGGTAGGCGGCGTATATGTCAAAATTTTATTTTTATTTTTTTGTTGGATCAAGGAACTTCAATATCTGGTGCACTCATATTTTCGAATTTTGTTTTTGATAATCTTTATTTTTCCACATGTGAAGAACAAAGAAATTCATTTTCGATGAAAAACCTATGTTTAATAAAACTTAAAAACAAATACATAACAAAACAAAACATATTAAAAATTATGTTCATTGGATAGCTTGTTCTGAGGAATACCATAATCATTTGAAATAAATTTTAAATGAATTCATTTGATCCCAAAGCTAAATCAAAGTTAATTTTATGCATTTTGATAGGTAAAGGAACACATTTATAGGTATGGTTTAAAACTAGCAAGGTTCTATCAGGGGTTTGATCTAAGGTGATTTGATCAAACCCTCTTTAATTGGAATCCTTAAAATGAAACTTGTAAAGGATTAAATCATTATATTTTCTAAAAATATGTGATTTCAGCTAAAATTCGTTCCTCTCAGGAATTGTAAACCACTATTATTATAGCACCGAGATATGGGGGATAGCTAGCATGAAATTGTGGATGAAGAGGCTGATTCACACTATGTTGGGGATAGCTAACTACAGGTGGCATTTGACTCACCAAAGGCCCTGGGTGAGGGACCATAGGCAACCGAGGAACTAGATTCATGATTGGAGTATGATGGGTGAGAGCCTGATTGAGAGCTGGGACTTTTCCAAGGTGAGCAGTGGGTCCTAATGATTGTAAAGGTCCATAAAAATGTTGTCTTAGGGTAGTGCTAACCTTTACAGCTTCGACATATGCATCAAGTAGGGTATTAGGAGGATTGTTTCTCCATTTCATGAAAGTTTCCGTTAGACTATTAAGACCTTCATAATAGACTTCTAAAGCAGTGGCATCATCAATAGCATTGGGGGCCTACAGTCAGGTATAGGCACGATGAAACCTATTGTTAAAGGACCCTATAGGATCATTAACTTCTCTCTTAAAACATTAGTGAACTGATGATAGAGCTCATTGGAACTAATGGGAATCCTAAACTTCTGCAGGAATGTGGTCTCTAGCTCAATCCAATGTTGAATAGACCCGGAAGGCAAGTGATTATACCAATAGAATGCATCTTGTCCTAAGGAATAAGGAAAGAGCCTACATGCTACATCCTCATGATTTATTCCTCTATCCTTAAGGCTAGTTTGAAAGATCCTAATGTGTTCCTCAATAGTTCTATTGGGATCATCAACATGGAACTTTGAACAAAAGTGCTCAGGGTTCTTCGGCATGACATTGTAATTGGTGAAACTCAATGGAGATGGGTTATTAGATAGGAAAGCCATTGGTGGAGGTGGGGGTGGTAATGGTTGATTTATGACTAGCTGAGGTTGCGAAATGGGAATGTCCTCAGACTCAGATGAAGGTGAACTTGAGAATGATGGAGATGATGGCGGTGGTTGGGTGGATGATGATTCTCCCTTTGTACTGGTCCTTCTTGACCTAGTAGGGACTGGCAATTCTCAAAATTCCTCCTCTCCTAGATTAGGTCTGGTTCTTCTTCTGAATCTTTAGGGAGAGATAGCGTACAAAAATTGATCCAGCTTAGCGTATTCAAGCCCTCCTTCTAGCGCCAATCTATTGATGATATTTTCTACACAACTCAGACATAATATGAAATCCTATCTCTCTTGAAAGGTAAATCTCTATTAGCAAGCCTTAAGAGATAACCCCAACGTCTCTAATGTCAGGTCTTGACAATGCATAAACAACTCAGTGATAAATGTGAAAATGTTGGTAATAAAAAAGGGACCTTACTACAAGCAAATATTGAATATTGAATTTATCAGATCTAGCAATGTAATGATACTTCAATCCTAAATCTAATCCAAATAATAAAGAAATAGCAAAAGATTAGGGTTTTAGAGACATCTAAATTTAACTACTCCTAAGATTAACAATGTAAATGATGAAATACTTGAAATGGACCAATCCATCATAAACTAATTCTTGCTTGACCAAAATAAATCTACAATCTTATAGAAACAGTGCAATGTTCTAAGGTTTTAAATATTTTCAGATCATGAACATTCATCCAAGACAACCCAATTGCAATTGAAATGAATAAATCTCCACAATTGAACTAAGCACAAATGAATATAAAGGTCTAGGCTAACTTTTCAAAGAAACTAACAATCAACTAGCTACAAAAAGTATGGACCGGGGATTGCTGCAACACTTCAAACATTAAATCATGAACATCATTGAATCAGATCTAAATCTAAATCTAATAACCTTGAGCAATTTGAAAGATAGAATCATAAGAACCATGCAAGATAAGTCAACACAAAAGAGATCACCAGAAAATCACAATGTCTTCAATTGTATTGAATCACTAAATTTTAACAATAATTCCAATGTTTTGTTACAACACTTGCTCAGAAATTGACTAACTTCTACCTCTGTTCTACTGCTAATTCACTTGTATCTGTCTATGTATTCTATTCTATATCTATCTTCTATGTCTTACAAATGAGGCAAAATACCCAATTTATAGGAATCTCCAAAACAAGTCGGCCAAGCTAGGATTATGTAATAATAAAATAGCTAAAACAAGTCAGCCCAACTAGCGCTTACAATAAAAATGGCCACAAACAGGTCAGACCAAGGAGAATTCAAAATTAGATAAATATGAATTAAATACATAAATTCAATCCAAGGTCGGCCTAGGATCCTCAACATAATTTGAACCAAGGCACAAGTTTCAATGCAGCCCCAAATTAACTTCCTTCTCCAAGTCGGTCAAGGGGTAGCATAACCAGAACTTTGAATTTCTTCATAGTTTAAACTTCATCTCTAGAATTTCCAATGACCATGCTAGACTCAGCCTGTACTCAGTAAAACCATCATCAATAATCATTATAACACTATTATACCATGAAGATCAGGATTAGTATATCATCAACAATAAATTCGTAATCCAAATAAGCTCAAACACAAATTGAAATCAACCTAGAAACTCCGCTCAAACATAAACAACATAGTCTGGGATTTCGAGCCAGCCACAGAATCCGGGCCAGAAGGGAAAATCCAGAATAGGCGAATTCTGGAAAAATGAGCACGAAATCAACAATAGATCATTAAAAATGAATAAAGAATGCATAATCATTGTGTAATATATCAGTTCAAAGCATGGAATAACAAGTATTTAACATTAAAATCATCCATTTCATCGAATTCCAAGTTTCACCAAGCTTCCCAGAAAATCCAGAAAAATCCAGCCGGACTGGAAAATCCTGAAGTAGGAAAAACACCTAAAAATCGACAATCAAACACGAATTTGCTCAAATTGACCAAAGGTCACAAATTTGAGGACGCTAGGCATGGAAATCGTTAACTCAGAACCTTCAACAAATCTTTCTTGAATTCTAGGCTCAATCGAAAGGAAATTGAAAAGAAATGGCAACGCCCTAGGCATGAAACCCTAGATTTTAACCATGTACGCACAAAGCCAGCCATGAAATGCCCAAAAACACAGGAATTCGAATCCCAACTTAGGAGAACACAAATGAGAAAACACAACGGCAGGGAAAACTCTAAAGATCGACCAAACCCGAAAACCTGACAGCCAGACGAAAGTTCAAAAAAATTCGGCCAAGGCGGAATTCCACGAAGATGCAAAAATCTTAAACAACAGTGTAAAACAAGCCGATCCGAACTTTGAACACAATCTGGAAAAATTTGGAGGGATCATAAAATCCTGAACTGTAGCATGAAACCAAAGTTTGCAAGAAATCCGAGAAAATTTGGATGGACCAAAAAATCCTGAACCTAGGTGAAAACCCAAATTTGGCCAAAAATGTAAGATTTTAAATATGCAACATGGGGAAAACACTTGGGAAAGAAAGATAAACATATTAAGCTCATGCCAAGGCAATGCAAATTCAAAAAATCAAAGGGGAAAAAGACCAAAAGCGAAAGCAAAAGAGGGTCCTAGTTGTTGTTTGATCTTAGCCTTTACCTTTTTAGTTATTTTCTTGGGAAACATGCAATTAGGCTATTTTTTTTAGATCAGGGAGGCTAATTTTTTGTAGGGACCCTGATCTAAAAAGTAGGGATCTTAGCCTTTACCTAGAAGTAGGGACCCTCTTTTGCTTTCGCTTTTGGTCTTTTTCCCCTTTGATTTTTTGAATTTGCATTGCCTTGGCATGAGCTTAATATGTTTATCTTTCTTTCCCAAGTGTTTTCCCCATGTTGCATATTTAAAATATTACATTTTTGGCCAAATCTGGGTTTTCACCTAGGTTCGGGATTTTTTGGTCCATCCAAATTTTCTCGGATTTCTTGCAAACTTTGGTTTCATCTACAGTTCAGGATTTTTTATGATCCCTCCAATTTTTTCCAGATTGTGTTCAAAGTTCGGATCGGCTTGTTTTACACTGTTGTTTAAGATTTTTGCATCTTCGTGGAATTCCGCCTTGGCCGAATTTTTTTGAACTTTCGTCTGGCTGTCAGGTTTTCAGGTTTGGTCGATCTTTAGAGTTTTCCCTGCCGTTGTGTTTTCTCATTTGTGTTCTCCTAAGTTGGGATTCGAATTCCTGTGTTTTGGGGCATTTCATGGCTTGCTTTGTGTGTACATGGTTAGATTCTAGGGTTTCATGCCTAGGGCGTTGCCATTTCTTTTCAATTTCCTTTCGATTGAGCCTAGAATTCAAGAAAGATTTGTTGAAGGTTCTGAGTTAACGATTTCCATACCTAGCGTCCTCAAATTTGTGACCTTTGGTCAATTTGAGCAAATTCGTGTTTGATTGTCGATTTTTAGGTGTTTTTCCTACTTCAAGATTTTCCAGTCCGGCTGGATTTTTCTAGATTTTCTGGGAAGCTTGGTGAAACTTGGAATTCGATGAAATGGATGATTTTAATGTTAAATACTTGTTATTCCATGCTTTGAACTGATATATTACACAGTGATTATGCATTCTTTATTCATTTTTAATGATCTATTGTTGATTTCGTGCTCATTTTGCCAGAATTCGCCTATTCTGGATTTTCCCTTCTGGCCTGGATTCTAGCTTTGATAGGCAAAAAACCCTAATTGCATGTTTCTAGAGTGAAAACAACTACTTCTAGCTTTGACAGGCAAAAAAGCATCAAAAATGAAAAAATCAGAAAATAAACCTCCACCATCAGATCAGGCTCAAAATCAGCTTTCAAGTGATATCTCGTTTTCGAAAAATGAAGATCGTACACATAAAATATGCCCGATTTGGTGAAAATAGCTCCAAATTGTACAATATGGCTTACAGAACCCTTGGGGGCTAAAAAAATAACAACCAGGTCCTATGCAGGACCAGCCGCTTGGACAGGGGGCTAAAGCCATGGGCCCCTGGTCACTCATGTGACTACTATAGGGGTTGAAGGACTGGCGTGGAGGCTGAGTGTCAGGCGCTCGGTCCTCCAAAGGACCTCAGACTGAGGAGGTCGTTGGGCAGTGAGCCGGATGAGGTCCGATGGCCACTTAGCGATGGGTTGTTGGTGGAGCAGATTTGAACGAGTGGGACCCAAATTTAAAGTGCTTTTTTATTTTTGATTTTTTTAAAAATTTGTGCCTCAATCTGTGAGCTGGGGAGGCCATACGACCTCTTTGGCTAATTTTTTTTCCATTTTTTACCTTTCTCCAAAATCTACGAAATGAAAGGTATTTCTAGGGTTTTTGGGTGCTCTGAATGCAATGGCAATGTCCATTTGGCCCAAAAATGCACAAAAAATTAGGCTACCCCCAGATCTACAAAAAATTAGCCTGGCTTGAAACCCTTGCATAGAAAAAGATGCTGAGAGAATATCTTCAAATCATGAACAGGCAGCAATAGGTTTGGAGCTCTGATACCATGTTAGAAACCAAGATCTAAAATGCAAACAATAAAATAACCTTCCACAAAGAGAAAAACAAAAAAGAAAAAAGATTGCACGAAGATGTGAAAATTGATATATCGAAGTACAATAATTACAAGAGATAATTTGCTTTATAAAAGCAAGTATGCATAACCCTAATCTTATCTTGAGCAAAAAGACAACTCAACAAGATAAGGATAAGAATTAACCTAGGAAATAAAATATGCCTAATTAAACTTATGTAAAGTGTAATTAAATAATTAATTACACCAACACTATACAATGATAACTATCTCCATCATTTGTTCCATCATAGTCTACGTGGACAAGCATTTGAATAGTTTCTACACCTCCCTTGTGCATCTATTTTAACATTTACTAATTTATCTAATAATTTTATGTCACACTTCTCTTATAACCTTGAGAAAGAAGTGGATACAATGGACTTGGTGACAAACAAACAACATCCTAGGGAAACATTTTCTAATTATTTTACAAAGTTGGTGAGCTCAACCAAGTCATCTTTCATGTCATCTCCTAAAGAAACAATTAGTCAATATCTTTATTAAGAATCTCATCTCAAGATGACTTATCAATTATGTCTTCATTTTGCATCTACCTTAATTGAATTCATTGAGAAAGGTTTCACCATTAAAAGGAAGTTATAGCTAAGGGACTAGTCAAAATTTACAAAGAGGACAAAGATAAACCATCAAATGAAAAGTACCCTTTTTAGAATAAAAATAAAAATAATATTAATGATGGTATCACAAATACTAAACATATCCAAGTAGCAAATACCTCTCGAGGCCATCAAAATACATTCTTTCCACCTGTAATTGGTCCTATATACATTCCTAAAGGATCTTCAAGATCACCTACTCAAGGTAGTACCAAACATAATTTCACTCCCCTAGGAGAACCCCTTGATGCAGTCTTATGAAGGTTGGTAGAAGCTTGTGAAATCACATATTTTGTCACTCATTCATTAGATGAGTCCAAACCAAAGGCCAATTGGTATAAGGATAATGAGTATTATGATTACCATAGGATTAAAGGTCACTCCACTAATAAATTTATGAACTTTAAAATTTATATCAAATAACTTATTGATTAGGGTGATATCATTTTTTATGTTAACCAATCTACATCATCTAATGCCTAGTTACGGATATTACAAAATGTCTTCCCAAAAAATAATCAAGGAGCTAGTTCATCTATTGTAAACACTAGATCAAACAAAATAATTAAAACAACTTAACTAATAATATAAATTACAAAACAGTTACTTTTAACTATAATTTTGTGGTTGATTTTATTACACAAGTTGATCCACATGTATCCATGACCCATGCAAAAGCTAAGGAACCACAATGCACTATTAGTGCCCATAGAGGTTGCATATCAATCCCTGGACCATCAAATTCTTCCCATCGGCTTCATGTGAGTTAGAATTATAATATCCTACATTATCATGGTAAGAATCCTGTGCAAATTTCCATCTTATATTTGTTGAAGACTTCACCTATCTACCAAAATATCTTAATAAAGGCTTTGTAAGATACCCATGTGCCTGATGACAAAGATCCAACTCAATTTCAAGCTCTTGTGGGAAATTTATCATCTGCCTACTAGTTGGGATTAATTTAGAAAGATATGCCTCCTATTGATCCCACACACAATTTCCCTATTCACTTTGAGGTTCTAATTGCTAAACATAGGGTTGAGCAAGTCCTATTAGAAAATGGTTATGCCCTCAACTTGCGTACTATAAAGTTCATTAAGTAGATGAGATTTACTCAAGCTAATTTGGAAAATCAAGTGATCAAAATCAAGGCATATGACAATATAGAACAAGATTCTAAAGGAATCATTTTTCTTCCCATTTAGCTCATACCAACAATGTAGTACACTACATATCATGTTCATGATCTTGACCTCCCATATAATCTCCTCCTCAGCTGCCCATGGCTTCATGTGATACAAGCCATTCCAACAACTTATCACCAATGCCTTAAATTCCCTCATAGTGGAATTTTGTAATGCCCGTCGTGCAAACCCCAAAGGACAACTACTATGCACACATTTAAAAAAAAAATTAAAAATACAAAGTACACATATAAAGAACCATTATACATTATTACATTAAACGATAACATCTCAACATCTAATTCCTTCGGGGCATGCAAGCTCACAACGCATAAAAACAACTCATAACGAAAGACACATAAAGCCAAATAAATTAACTAACTTACATCCATCATAGATATTATATTAACCATTTGCAAGAGATAACATTCATACATACATAAACATAAACATAATGCATCACATGGTACAAACCATAATAATCTCATATATCAAGAATGATTACAAGGGTACATTTCCATTACATCATCTTTTAACACATTACATATTCATATACATGAGTTACATCAAAATCTCCCATACATGTGGGATAGATACATCATACAAAGAATATCTGAAATTCATGATGAATATCTGGTACAAGCTCCATCTGAAAGATATAGTGTAGACAAATATTGATGGGGAACCCAATGGGGTGTGGAGCACGTTCCACCCAACCACGTGGGTTTTAGAAAAACCCACCCCCCATGCTCAGAGGTGACAAGGAAATGACCACGACTAAGGATGACAACAAGACTACACTCCAATAATAGTAACATAGTAACAGTAACTCCAATGGCAATAACATGAGAGAATATAGATCATAAATGAACAAAAAACAAGAACCAATCACAATAACACAAGACCATTAAATACATCATAAATAAATGAAAGGCAACAATCATAATCCACTTCCAAAAGCAAGTAAGAAAGCAAAGCATAAGGGCAACTAGTGGAGAGTGTCATCGCATAGTCCTACATGGGTTATCCTGTGCCCTTCCTCCAAGCATCGGCTGAACCAGATTGCTTGAGTCGTTGGCCCCCATCTATGGTTATCCTGGCCCTTCCTCCTACTTGAGGCACCGACCCCATAGGGTGACTCATGCAGAGCCGTTAACCTCTCATTAGGATAAGGTAACAATCTTGCCAACCACAAACTTCTCAGTCTACCATTAGTCTACGAAAGCCCTAATGGATAGACGAGGTATCCAAGATTATCTTATCATGTTATTACTACCCATTCCCCTAAATTCTTTTATTAGTTTTTCACTTTTTAATCTAACTCTTATGTGGGTTATCCTGACCCTTCCTCCTTTTGAGGTGTCAACCCCCATGAAGAGCTACTCTCCCTAGAGACCCTAAACATGAACGAAAGCAAGGATTTTATGAATATGAACAAACATTAAGTCTCAAAAAAAAACATACAAGGCATTACCCATCTCATTACAAGCACATAACCAAAGTCTCAACCAAAATCCCGTACAACCCTTTCAAAAAAATGATAGCAAAAAGCTTTCCACACTAAGAGCACATAAAAAGAAGAAACATCGACTAACAATTAACCCATGCCTCTAGAATCCTAAAGTTCACAACATCCCTAAGCGGGTTACTAAAGAAAATTGGGTTCCCACATCAAAAAGAAACCAAAAAAATGACCCAACGCTAATAAAGAGCCAAAGCTGACTTACAAAATTCCAAAATACAGAACAATGCAATAATTTCCACCCATTGCTATAATGAAAAATAGACTCCCATATTCAACAATTCACTCAATTTCATTCACAATTAATCAATGAAATCTAATTCCCAATTTTCAATGAGATAATTTTCAAATAAAGACTTAATAATAATTCTGGTATATATATATGTTTGCCAATTTCCATGAACAAATTACGATCATAAAAATAACTCCATAATCATAAAAGAAAACTATATCTCTATATATCTATATTTTATTTATATATATATAATATAATTACATATATACATATATATATACATATTCTGACTATTTTTTTTATTCTGCTATTAATTCTAGAAAGATTCTATTACTGACAGAATATATAAATAAATAAATAAATATATATATATATATATTATATCAAAACAAAAAAAAACAAAGATTAAAGTGATGGGTACACAGTTGTTCACATCAGCCCATACAATTGCTATGCATAACAGTCCGTAGGATTCTTGTGCATAATAGTCTATGGACTGTTGTAGTAGCAGCACTGCCAAAAGGGAAAAGGGGAGGGTACATCCCAGCCATCCCCTTAACCTCATTATTTTTTTTCTTTCCTTAAAAAAAAAATGCCGACAAACAAAATAGTTTGCCCAAAATGAATTTGAATACAGTTCGGCCCAAAATAAATTCAAACTCTTTAACATTTAAATTTATAGAAAAAATATAAATATAATACATATTTATATATATGTATATACTTATGTGTGGATGTATATATATATATATATTGGCCAAGCACTTTTTTGTATAGAACTTGATAAATATATTCCCGCATATATCTATATATATATATATCTCCAAGTATATTTATATATATATGCTTAAATATGTATATCCATTTATTTCAGAGAGGAATTAATTCTCATAAACAAAATTATAAAAACACAAAACATTTTCAGAGACTCAAATAAATTTCTTTCATTTATCAGTTACCCGAAAAATTCTTAAACTTCCAAAAGATTTTTGTTTTGACAGAACAACATATTTGCCATTTCAAATTTAATGAGTACTAAAAGATTAATAAAGGAACCTGAATTCATGTGCTTGTTGAGGAGTTGATGAATCTTTCCTCTGATTCCAACCAACCTTTTTGAAGAGCTCCTCCTTCCTTCCTCAAAACTTCTCCACCAGTTTCCTTTGATCAAATTTTTAATCTATATCTTTTATTCAGAAAAGCCTCTTTTCCAAAACAATGAATGGGAAACAATTTTTACAGAGAAAACAAGAAAGGATGCAAATTGTTACAGAACTCCATATTTTTCTGAAGCTTATGTTAAATTTCCCGTGAATCCCCCAAACCTCTCATTTTTGCTATTAAATAAAAAGATAACCTCTTCTATTTTTGAAAACTTAAAAATCAGGATGAATAAAAAATTTGTATTTCTTCACCAGCTTTTTAGCCACAAATATCAACATTCATTGGTCCTTTTATTCTTTTCTTTCTTTTCTATTCGAACTGCACTTTTTTTTAGTTCTAATTTCAATTTTGCTAATTTATACTTACAGTTCACACAATTTAACTTATTTAATTATTTTATTCCATTAATTATCCTCAACATGCTATTTTCATTAAATTATCTAAATACCAATTTAAATAATTTTATTTACACCTTTCAATTTATTTATTTTTAATAACTCACATAACTTTTAATTTAATAATTTAATATTTTAATAAAACTAATCCAATAACTATTATTAACATTTATTTTAATCATTTAATTATTTAAATTACATCATACTACACACCAATGTAAAATAAATATCATAAATACACCCACAGAAAACAACTATCATAAATTGCAAAAATGACTAAGGTCAAAGATGCACAATACCACTAGACACAAGACGGGTTGACAAACTTGGGACGGGGTGACTTCCTTGTCATCTTTGTTTCAACTTCATGCCCGTTGGGATAATTTAATGCTCGCCCAATCCTACCGAAGTAGGTGGAATCGATATTTTTTTCCTGCAATTCTTGCATACAAACAAGGTTGTGTACAACATGTATTTATAATCAAATACATCACATCGTGAGGAGGAATCACAACATAGCAGGGCACTCACAAATGAGTGGTGCTACACTATCCCCTCACCAAAGCTATAATAACAAATACAACATCAAGTATAAAGTAACATTGTTAACTAAACTGATTGCATCATATCATCATGAAATAATTACTAATCTATTGCATCCATATTAAACATCACCAATCAAATATACCCATAATGTCATATCATCATATCCATGTCATCATATAAAGTAGCATAGTCATCAAGCAGTCTAAACTATCCAATCAACAAATAGTAACTATCAAAGTCTCAAAGTATCAAACAAAACCATAGAAAATATCAAGTCCAAACAACAACACGAGGGGTACTATAAATTGAGGTCACCATTCATGTTGACCCACATCCTTTCGAGTATTTTCATGCTCTTGAGGATTCATTCCCCTATTCTTGACATTGTCGTATAATTGAACTGGTAGTTTCAAATTCCACTTATTCTTTCTCTTATATTGATCCAAACATCCTCCTTTAATCATCCAACCCACCATCCACACTTGAATCCTCAATTGTTAAGGTCAAGTTCATAGAAAAATGTTTTGGAGAGTATGAAATAATTATTGTTCTTATTGTGGGCACAATTCCCCCATCTCCACACACTTATGGATGACCATCAAAATATCCCAAGCCACAAGAAATAGTGATGAAGAATATGAGTTCCAAGAATGTGGGTTCCACTACCTTTCAATCCTAAAGAACCTTAGCACAATAAAAAATTGATGATGATATTAGCCAATGGGTGTATCATGATGAACCTTAACCTTCTTCCACTCTTTTGGAATACTTTCAAGAAACATATCCTATTGCTCACCAAATAGCATAGAAATTCAATTACCAAGGATTCAAACTAGGAGAAAATAAACAAGGCATCTGACAACCTTTTGAATTGCCTACTCAACTGAAACATCAAGGACTTGATTATGATAAGAAATAAGTGAAACTTGGATCATCCCATAGAACTCTGAACAATATTAATGTGAAATTTGTTATTATTGATGACATTCTCGAATAAGAGATTATCAAACTTTCTTAAGATGACTTGGATGTCTCCAATCTACTTGAATCAATGTCCATCTTTACCATTATCCTTTCCCTTCATCATCCTAAATTAATTAATTGGGAACAACAAGGATCTCCACCCATTTATATTTTTCCAAAAAATGAGGCATTCATAGACTTCATGGTTCTAGAAGAAGAATATCAATCAAGCTTTGTTTTTATGCTTGATCAATGTACTTACTTTGGGAAGGATGAATTTCTTAATTGCAAAAGTATGAAACAAAAAAATAAACAAAGATCTTCTAGTGAAAACTACAAAAGTAAGAAACAAAAAAATAAACAAAGGTCTTCTAGTGAAAACCTCCTTGAAGAACTTTTAGACCAATAAAAAGTGAAGGAGGGGTGTATCCTTTGATGAAAATAATTTTGAGGTGTTACAGGATGGAGAAGTTCATCTTCCTCTTATAGGTACACATTTATCTAAGAGATAATCAATCTTGATCAAGGAAACTGGAGAGATTAACCTTGACACTAAACTAGAACTAGAGACTACCTATGTAGCCAAATCACTTCTAGAGGATGCATATCATATTTTCTCTATAATACTTCAAAATAGATTTATCAACATTTCATAGTCCTATTTAGACATGTGAAGACTAGATCCAACACTTGTGGTTCACCATTTGGATGTGTGGCCTGATGCAAAGCTATTCAAACAAAAACTCTATAAGATGCATTTACATGATTCTTAGCTTGTCAAAGTAGAGCTTGAGAAATTATTGGCTCTTGGCTTCATTGGACCCACAAATTATTCAAAATCAATATCTAATATTGTCCATATCACCAAACCAATTGGGGGTATTCACATTTGCATCAATTTTAAAGAGATTTGAATAATGCTTGTACTAAATACTTCTTCCCACTTCCTAATATAGGAATCCTTGTTAATATTACAATATGACATGCAATTTTATATTTAATGGATGGATTTTTTGTATAGAATCATATTTTAATTGTAGTCAAACATCAACACAAAACAACTTTCACTACTCTATGTGGTACATTCAACTATCAAGTTATGCCATTTGGTTTAAAGAATGTGAGAGTGGCATATCAACATGTTATGGTAGTTATATTCCATTACCTTATCCACATCATTATGGAAGACTATGTTGATGATTTTATAGGAAAATCAAAGACTCAAGAAGAGAACCCCAAAAACCTAAAGCATATTTTCAACCTCTTCGAACAATGTCACCTATGTCTTAATGCAAATAAGTGTTTTTTTTTAATGTGACATCAAGAAAGCTCTTGGGAATCATTGTATCTAGAAGAGGCATTGAAGTTGAATCTACTAAGGTAAAAGATATCATGGATATTCCTCCTCCCAAGACATTAAAACAATTAACAAGTTTACAAGGCAAGCTTCAATCTATTCAATGCTTCATTACTCAGCTTGCATATAAATGCTAGCCATTCACACATCTGCTTTAGAAGGATACAACTTTTAAGTGGGATTTGTCATGTAAATAGGGGTTTGAAGATCAAATAATATATTACTAATCCTATAATGTTTATGCCTCCTATAGTGGGAAAAAAATAATTGCTTTATATTTTTTCTATTTCTATTGCATTGGGCACTTTTAACATATCATGATGAGAATGGGAAGGAGAGATCTATTCATTATATTAGTCAGAATCTTGTCGAGTATGAGCTATGTTATGCTCCAATGGAAAAAGAATTCCTAGAATTTGTTGTCAGTTGACAAATGCTTAGAAATTGTATACTTAGTCATCTTATGAAGCTTATTTATAAAGTTGATCCACTCAAGTACCTATTATCCAAAACATCATTAACTAGTTGTATGGCTAACTCGGTCATGCTCCAAATTTGGTTTGATATTGAGTATGTGGATCACAATTCTATCAAAGGTTAGGCCATTATAGATTATCTAGTTGATGCTCCTTTGGTGGACACTTATACCTTGGTTGTAGATTTTTTGGATGAGTTAGTGTTTACAATTTCATAAAATGAGCCATGAAAGCTTTATTTTGATGGGTCATACACACAACATGGTGTTGGTGTTGGTATTCTCTTTGTCACCTTACAAGATTACTTCATCCCTAAGAAGTTAAGGTTAGCTTTCCCATGCATGAATAATATTTTTTAGCATGAAGCTTTAATCATTGGTTTGAGGATTATTGTACAATGAAATATCAATATGTTACTTTTTCATGGTGAATCCCAACTTATCATCAAATAGGTCAATAAAAAATTTTGAACCAAAGATGACAAGATTCTCTCCTATAAACACATGGTAGATGACTTTAAGAAGTACTTTCACTATATCCAATTTGAAAAAGTGCCTAGATTACAGAACAAACTTGTAGATGTAATGGCTACGATTGAACCTCTCATTGACATTCCTCAAGACCATCCTAAATGTGTTTTTTTGGTTAAGAAAATAATTGATACCCACATATGATCTCCCTAAAATAGAAATGGTGTATGAGATTTCTGGTCCCTACTCACCTTGGTATCATGGCATCTACACCTATATCCATGATAACATTCTTCCAACCGACCTTACCTATAACTAACATCACTCTTTCATCCAAAAATCATCATGTTACTAAGACATAGATTCCTTGGGCACCTTGGTACTACCTTTTCAGCTCAAATTCATATGGTAGGTGCATAAAAATTTTCTTAGTCTAATTCCAATTCTTAAATTTGTCTTCGAGTTTCTAGATTTTCTATACTTTTACATCAAAATATATTATTGGGATTAGGAGCTTATTAAATCATTACTTTCCCCTTTAAAACCCATTTCAATTTTGGTCAAGGGTAGATTGACTTACCTTTGAGGTTGTAAGGAAATATTACATCCTTTTTGAGTCCATCAAATACCGCTAGCTCAAATCTCAATTGATATTGTAGTATAAAATGATATTGATATCCTAAAGTTAAATTTTAGGGTCTCAATTTCTCTAACACATCAAGGAGAAAAAAGAATAGTCTTATAATTTAAAGAAAATAAGGCATAGTAGTTTTTAATAGAATAAGGAGGGTGCCAAGTAGGTTAGAGGAAATTGAAAAAATAAATGATAAAAAAAAAGTCATATTGTGGAGGGAGCCACACTAGGTAGTATCACAATTTTAAAATTTAATTGAATTAAAAATGTATAGAACATGAATTAAGTGTGGATGGGATCATAGCTTTCAGAAAGAAAAGACAGCTACCAAAAAAAATGAAGATTGTGAATAAAATGTACAAAGAGGATTAATGAGAGGGAGATGGAATGTGTTAGGAATATAATGTAATAAAAGAATTGAGGAGAAAGGGAGGGAAGATGGAAGCATTGAGAATAAGAAATAAAATCCAATGCATTCAAAGAATAAATTCATGAAGCATATACAATGGAAGAGCAGCTAAATAGAGGATGGATTGCACCAATTAAATAAATAGAAAGAAAGTTGAATTTTATAGAGAAAAAAATAAGATATGTAAGTGTGAATGGGTGAAAATACGTGTTAGAAAATGAGCAACAAAAAAAAGAGTGCAAACAAAGACTATAAACACCCTACACCTCAAGATTGGCCTAGTTGGATTTGAATCTATCCTTCGGTTGGCCCTTGATTTTCGATGTTGTGTATGCTCCTTGGATGGAAAAAGATGCAAGTGTGGGATGCAAGATGGATGGAAAATAGGTGAGAATGGGTGAAAATGCAAGTATTTTGGCTAAGTATGGCTCAAATGAAAAATTTGCAAGAGTTTGGCTAGTACAATGATCTCCTCTTAAAATGAGAGAAAAGAGGGGGTATTTATAAAGAATTTTGAATTCTCTAGAGAAATGGACGGTTGAGATTAAGCCAACATGGCCAAGATGTAGGGCTATGGTGAGTTGAGAACTCACAAGCCCTCACATCTTAACATGTGGCATGTGAAGTGGCTTGAGAAAGATGATGTGTACATGGCATGGAAGTAATACATAGTACCTTGGGATTTGGACAATATCTCCTCATAAAGGAGGTCCTTGTCCCCATGTGGGTCAAAGGACATGTGACGAATTAAAAATTCTTCAAATATCCACAAGGGAATGAGAGAAAGAATTTAAAATTCTTTGAAATGAATTGGGGAATTAAATGTGAATTAAAAATTCACATAGGGAAAGGGGTGCCTTCTCCAAAAGGAAAAAGCCTTTAATAAGGTTAACTTAGGACACATTCCATAAATGACATAGAGATTAGGTTGACCTAATTAAGTGATTAAGGTTGTACAAGTACCTGATTAGACAAATTAATGATATATTAGAGGCAAGTGTGAGATTATGGATGATGTGACCCTAATGATGATTAGGGGTGTGCACATCCTAACCATAAATTAATTATGATTAGAAGAGGGTTCTATTTTACATGTGACTTGATGTGACAAGTCAAAGATCACATGGGGAAGAGAAAACTGAATTTAATATTCCTTGGAAGGATAAAAGGAATTAAAAATTCCTTGAGAGGTTGATTAGTCTAGTTAATGAAGGATTAGAGGAGGGTTAGGTGGCTAAGAGAGATTAGAGGCCAACTTGCAAAAGTTCGAAGATGTGACCCATCCTAATCAAGGATTAGGCATGTGCACATCCCTAATGATGAGATTAGGAGAATAATTAGGATTAAGAAAGGGATGTGATATGTGAGGAATTAAATAAATGTCATATTTATTTAATTCATTTGATAAAAAGGAGGATGAAAGAGATAAGGTATTTATTTATTAATTAAATATGTTAGGGATTTGGCAGAATTAAGGATAAATTAAGTGTCCAAATTTAGGTGTCTACAGTAAGAACGCGAGGAACAAAAGATTTGATGATTGCCAAGAAAATTAAACTTAAAACTTGTAATTATCTGTGACTCAAGTGAAAGGTGGAATTTATTAAATAATTGAATTACAATTGAATTTCAATATAATTTAAATTTGAATGTCATTAGAAGTTGAATGTATATGATATTTTGAGTTTGCATCCATTTTATTATTAAATATAGATTGGATTCAATTGAAAAATAAAATTTTGGAATTTAATTATTGTATAGCTATGGGATCCTAGTAAGATTTTTGTGAAGCTTGTAAGTTCATGATTCTCACACTCACTTTTCTACAAGTTTTTATTTGATATTTTTGTTGTTTTTTGCATTCTATTTTGTTTGCATCATTTTTTTAATGTATATTTTGTGTGGAAATTTTTCATTTCATATATGTTTGTTCTTTTTTCCTTACTTTCATTTTTTATGGGATCTTCAATCCTAGGCTCTGTGCTTCCCCCTAAATTTATGATCATCCTATCTCTTTAATATCTAGACAATTTAACCCCTCTTAACATATCATTACTTGAGTATGAGTCTAAGCATAAGTTCATACTCCCACTAAATTGGAGGTTAAATTTAGCATCATAATATTTAGTTATAAACCTCTTAATTTATAGATTTGAGCCTTATATAATATAATGACATGATTGATGAGTGTGTGACTATGTGTGAAATATACGAGCTCAGATAAATGAGTGTAAAAATTATAGATTTTCACAAACTATTATGGGACTATACATAGTTTATCATTCTAATTATGAATATATTATAATAATTATCCATCTCACTATAACTATTTCAACATGAGAAAATTTTTGGGAGGGTCCTTGAGTGGTAAATCAAGCCTAATTCGTATATTTGGACTCAAAGAAACATCCCTCACACTCCTTTGGAAATAGGTAATTATATATTCTTTTATTACATTAATTAGTCATAACTCTTATCATCCAAATGATAAATACATATTATCCTTAATTCATAAATATTATTATGATAGTATGACTATACAAACAAAAAGTTAGATGTTTCTTACGCTAAAAAATTTGAGTTACTTAAACAAAAGAAATGCTTCCTCTTATCTAATAGAGGATGGTTTTTCGACTCTTCTATGAAATTTTGAATGTGATGTCCAAATTTTTTTGAGATATAGAGTCATAATTTATAAAATTATTCTAATTATTTCCTTTAAATATTTATGGATATTGATTATTTATTTAGCTAGTATTGCATGCGTACTTGAGACAAAGAAAAATGGTGAACACTAAGGTGGTGCACAAGCACCCATAGATTGCCTTAGGTTGTTTTGAAGGTTATGTTTTGGCATTTCTTCAGGCCAACTTGTCATCTTTCCATGTTCATTTTTGGTTGTGCCTTAGTGGCATTTGTGATTGGGTGTTGATCTCTAATGAAGGTCATGCTGACCATAGATGAGGAATCATTAGGACCTAGTCCAAAATAAGGTTTTAGGTTTTTAGGAATTGCTTTTCAATTTTGCAAATAATGCTCAATTAGAGCTTCATACGGCCAAGAAGAGCCCAAGGGAGCATAAATGATTGAGGAACCCTATTTAAGGAATGCATCGGCATTGGAGATGGATGGGAAGCATTTTGTATTGTTTTGAAGTTTGTGAATTGAAGAAAACAGTGCGTTTTGAGTGACTTTTCTGATTTTTGCTTTGAAGTGAGCTTTTATGGGATTAACCATGGCACTATGTTTTGTGTAGGATGTAGTGTAGTGATTTCTCAAGCATTGTGTTCCATTTATTATTCTTCTTTATTCAATTTCAATCATTGTTTGTAAATAGTTTTTTTTCACACTGTTGTTGGTCTGACCCAGACAGTTTTGAGAAAATGGAGTATTAGTTCACTTTCCCACCGTAGAAATTGTATGGCCCTTTGGGAACAGTGACTAGAATCCATGTGTGTGTATATGGTAGCATTTAGGGTTTTTGGAAGCACAAGATCCATAGTGGAAGTCTTGCCCTAGGCGAGCCAGGGAAGTGCCTGACTAGGAAGACTTAAGTGCAGAGCACATAATTTGCAGGGGTGATAAACTCTTGACTAAATTTATTTTGGAGAAGGTAGGTGGGAGTCTTTCCAAGGTTTGGTAATTAGGAGGAAAATCCACCAACTCATTTGGTCGGTGAAATACTTGACAATTTGAGGGAAACCAGAAAATGGCTTAAGAAACCCTAGTATTTACCCATTTTCAAGCTAAGGCTTTGTACGGGCAGTTAAGACCCAAGACCTCAAAAATCTGTGAGAGGTGTCCACATGAACCAAGAATGTCAAAGAAATATTAGGGGTTCTTTGGGAAGATTTAGAGAATCAACCTATTTTATCGGAGCAAGAGGCCTAATTGGGGCTCCTAGGGCTAGTAGCCTTTTTAAGATCCTAATGAGGGTTTGATGAAAGCGACCAAAAAAATGGAATCAGGTGGACCTTCAAGAACCAAAGTAGGATGGATTGAAGTCTTTGAAGCACCTCCACACTCCTGCAAAGTTTAATTTTTTAATTTGGAGGTTTGTAGCCTTTAGGGTGGATTAAGGGCTAAGGTTAGAGTTGCAAGTTTGCACCAAGATTTAACTTGGTAGAAGGAATTTGTGTTGATAGTTGGGGTTGGCATAGCAAGACCAAGGGATCCTAGTGCTAGAAGGTCCTATAGGTTGAAGTGGTGGAGTGAACACACCCTAGGAGTCTTCCAAGCAAGACTCAGAGCATGAAACAGTGATTGTTTCATCCAACCTCCCTATCAAATTGGTATTAGTGCAACAAAAGATTTGGGATAGGATAACATATGTCAAAGGTTGAGTATAGTGGTTCTACTGACATGGTGACAAATACAAAATTGGCCAAGAAGTTCTAAGAACAAGAGGAAGACAATAGGCTATTGAGGGAAAGAATAGCCCAAATTGAGCAAGTAATGAGTAATGTGCAGTTGGAAGGAAGGGTACCAAAGAAAGAAAAGGTTGCAGAGGAATACAAGATCCCTGAACTTGACCCTATTTTGCAAGAAGAGCCTTTCTTGAAGGCATTGAAGGCATACCACTATTTAGTGGGAAAATGGAAGTTGATCTGGTCATGGATTGGATAGAGGGAATGGAAAGCCATTTTGAATGTGATGGAGTCACTGAAGCACAGAAGGTAAAGGTGGCCAAATCAAAATTGAGAGGTTCTACCTTGACATGGTGGAAGTTCATTTAGATAGAGAGGGAAAAGGAAGGCAAGAAGCCTATTTCTACTTGGAAGGGAATGGTTGCCAAAGTGAGAGAAGCATGCATGCCTAATGATTATGAAATTTAGTTGCACAAGAAAAGACAGAGCTTGAGACAAAGAGACCAAGATGTGAATTCTTATATTGAGGAGTTTCAAAAAATTTGCATGAGGTCTAATGTTACTGAGGATGAAAGTCTTAAGGTGGCTAGATACCTTAACGGTTTGAAGTGGAACATTCAAGAGGAGATGACTCTTCTAAGTCCCAAGACAGTGCACCAATGCTATCCATTGGCTATAAAGATTGAGGAAAGAAGGAAGAGGAAACAAGAACAGGCTTCTAAGAGCAGAGGAGAAGGGAGAGATCAAAGAGGACATAGAGGTGGATACCAAGGTAGAGGGACTGAACAAAGAAATCAGGGAGATTCTAAACTCATAGAGCATGGAAGTGAAACAACTTCTAGAGGAGGCTATGGAAGAGGTAGAGGACCTCAAGGAGGTTCAAATAGAGGAAGAGGAGCAGGCAGAAGTAACTCATACTTTGCTAGTATGAAGTGTTACAACTGTGGTCAAGTAGGTCATCTACCTTATAGGTGCCCGGAGAAGGCATCTTCATCAAATATTGAGAAGAGAGTGGCATATGCACAAGAGGACACCATGAGTGTCAAGTCACCAGAGGTTAGTCACATTGAATAAAAAATGGGCGAGAATCTGATGTTTAGAAGACTTTTGATCATATAACCAGTCAAAGAAGCAGCAAAGCAAAGGAGAGAATTATTCAGGCAAAGATGCAAAATACTTGGCAAAGTATGCAAGGTTATTGTGGATTCAGGTTCAATAGATAACATCATCTGTGAGGAGGCAGTAAGGAAGTTGAAATTAGAGAAAATACCCCACACTAATCCCTACAAGGTGACATGGTTGAACAAAGGACAGAGTGTTCTAGTCAATGAGGAAACAATGGTGGAGTTCTCCATTGGAGGGTACAAGGATAAGTTGATTTGTGATGTGTTACCCATGGATGTATTCCATCTTCTATTGGGAAAACCATGGCAGTATGATAGAGGTTCCATCTATGATGGAAAGGAAAATACTATCTCATTCAAAAAGGATGGAAAGACATTCAAGTTGCAGTCACTGTCAGATGAGGAAGAAGGAAATTCAAAGATCCCTAGTGTCTTATTAAGCAGTGGCAAGGAGTTCCTTAACACTCTACATCAAGGAGGTGAAGGGTATGTGGTTACGGTGCAACCCAAGGAAGAAGACAAAGCAAAGAAAATAGTCATACCCGGAGCAGTCCAGAAGTTGCTTGAGAAGTATAAGGACATAGTGAGTGATGGTGCACCAACAACCTTACCTCCAAACAGAGCCATTAGCCATCAGATTGACTTCATACCAAGAGCTACATTACCAAACAAAGTAGCTTACAAGCTTACACCAGATCAGAACCTAGAGGTAGCTAGAAAAGTGCAGGAGTTGTTGGATCAAGGATTAATTAGGAAGAGCATTAGCCCATGTGCAGTACTAGTGGTCTTAGCATCCAAGAAAGGTGGTAAGTGGAGATTATGCACTGATTCTAGAGCTATCAATAGAATTACAATCAGATATAGGTTCCCTATTCCTAGGATTGAGGATTTGATGGATTGTCTTGGAGGAGCTCAGTATTTTACCAAGTTGGATCTCAAGAGTGGATACCATCAGATCAAAATCAAAGATGGGGATGAGTGGAAGACAACCTTTAAGACAACTGATGGGTTGTATGAGTGGAGAGTGATGCCATTTGGCCTCTCAAATGCCCCTAGCACATTCATGAGGCTCATGAATGAAGTTCTTAAGGATTTCATAGGTATATTTGTGGTGGTATATCTAGATGATATACTCATCTTTAGCAAGACAACAAAAGAAAATCTAAAGCATGTGGAGATGGTACTTAAAAGGTTACAAGAGGAGAAGTTACCCATCAACCTAGAGAAATATGAGTTCTTTAAAAAGGAGCTTGTGTATTTGGGGTTTATAGTATCCCAAGGATCATTGAAGATGGACCCAAGCAACATGGAAGCTATCCTAAACTGGCCTACACCAACCACAGGGATAGAGCTAAGAAGTTTTCATGGATTGGCTCAGTTTTATAGGAAGTTTATAAGAAACTTTAGTGGCATATGTGCACCAGTCCTAGATACAATCAAAGGTGGCTTAAATACTAAGTTTAAGTGGACTCAAGAAGCTGAGAAAGGTTTTGAGAAACTAAGATAAGAAGTGGCAACTCAACCTATTCTTTTATTACCTAGTTTTGACAAGTTGTTTATTGTGGAATGTGATGCTAGTGGAATTGCAGTAGGAGTGCTAAGCCAAGAAGGCAGGCCTATAGCTTTCTTTAGTGAAAAGCATAATGAAGCTAAGAAAAAGTATTCTACCTATGACCTGGAACTCTATGCTCTAGTATAGTCACTTAGAAAGTGGAGGCATTATCTCCTACCTAAAGAGTTTGTAGTGTTTACTGACAATCAATCACTTAGCTACGTTAACACTCAAGAGAAATTGAGCAATAGACATCTGAAGTGGATGGAGTATCTTCAAGATTTCACTTTCACCATCAAGCATAAGAAGGGACAGTTAAACAAGGTGGTAGATGCACTAAGTAGAAGATTGCCAACAGTGCAAGAGATACAAGTAAAGAGCATTGGAATAGAGAGTTTCAAGGATCTCTATGGGGAAGATGAAGACTTCTTGGAAGCATACAAGGTATGTTCTGACTTTGAGAATCACATTCATAGTCAATACTCGGAGTATACATTGGAAAGTGGATTGTTATTCAAGGGAAATCAGTTGTGTGTTCCAAGAGGGTCAATGAGAGAGAATCTCATCCAGGAGAAGCACAATGGTATTCTTAGTGGTTATTTTGGCATCAACAAGACAATGGAGCTAGTGCAAAGGTTCTACTATTGGCACAAGTTGCCAAGGGATGTCAGGAGGTATGTGGAGCAGTGTGTAGTTTGTCTGAAAGCCAAAGGGGGAGTTAGTAATGCAGCTTTGTATCAACCTCTACCCATTCCCAACAGACCATGGGAGTGTGTTAGCATGGATTTGGTTGTAGGACTCCCTAGGACTAAGACAAGGTTTGATAGTGTCTATGCGGTGGTAGATAGATTCAACAAGATGAGTCACTTAATCCATTGCAAGACCACACATGATGCTAGCTACATTGCTCACCTTTTCTTCAAGGAAATTTTAAGGATCCATGGATTGCCTTTGAGCATTGTATCAGACAGGGATGTGAAGTTCATGAGTCATTTTTGGAAAACTCTATGGAGAAGATTAGGTACCAACCTGTCTTTTGGATTGGCTTACCATCCTCAGACCAATGGGAAAATAGAGGTGGTTAATATGGTGTTAGGTAACCTTCTAAGATGACTAACCAAAGATTATGGACAGAAATGGGACTTGGTCATATCACAGCCTGAGTATGCATACAATGACAGTGTGAACAGGACTACATGGAAGAGTCCTTTTGAAATAGTGTATGGAACGCACCCAAGAGGTGTGTGTGAGCTCAGGGATCTAGGAGCTATGGAGCATAGGAGTGGACATGCAGAGGATTTCTCTTAGACCATGAAGGAGATTCAGGAGCAAGTGAAGAAGACAGTCACCGAGGCTACTCAAAAGTTGAAAGAGAAAGTGGATTTATCTAGAAAGGATCTACAATTTGTAGTAGGCGACTATGTTATGGTCCACCTCAACAAATCTAGGTTGTAGAAGGGGATATCAATCAAATTGTAGATGAAAAGAGTGGGACCATGTAAGGTATTAACCAAATATGGGAAGAATGCCTACAAGGTGGAATTACCTGCAGATTTAGGCATCTCTCCAGTATTCAATGTTGTTGATCTGATCAAATATAAGGGAACAGTCACTTACATGGATCAAAATAGCAAGGATATCTTCAAGGATGTGAGCAACATAGCCTTACCTACTCAGGATAAGCTATAAGTAGAGAGAATCTTGGAGTCAAGGGTGAAGAAGTCTACCCGGAATAAGGAATAATTGGAACATCTCATCAAATGGAGGGACAAACCAGACTCGCAGGCTACATGGGTGGATGAAGCTCAGTTTAAGAAGCTGGGAATTGATGTGTCACTGATCTCTCCTCACATTCCTTAGTGTTTGTGCAAAGGGGGGGAGAATGGTGGAGGAGCACCCATAGATTGCCTTAGATTGTTTTGAAGGTCATGTTTTGGCATTTGTTCAAGCCAACTTGTCATCTTTCCATGTTCATTTTTGGTTGTCCTTAGTGGCATTTGTGATTGGGTGTTGATCTCTAATGAAGGTCATGTTGACCATAGATGAGGCATCATTAGGACCTAGTCCAAAATAAGGTTTTTGGTTTTTAGGAATTGCTTTTCAATTTTGCAAATAATGCTCAATTAGAGCTTCATACAGCCAAGAAGAGCGCAAGGGAGCATAACTGATTGAGGAACCCTATTTAAGGAATGCCTAGACATTGGAGAGGGATGGGAAGCATTTTGTATTGTTTTGAAGTTTGTGAATTGAGGAAAATAGTGTGTTTTGAGTGACTTTTCTGATTTTTTCTTTGAAGTGAGCTTTTAATGGATTAACCATGGCACTGTGTTTTGTGTAGGACGTAGTGTAGTGATTTCTCAAGCATTGTGTGCCATTTATTAGTATTCTTTATTCAATTTCAATCACTGTTTGTAAATAGTTTGTTTTCACACTATTCCTAGTCTGACCCAAAGATTTTTGAGAAAATGGAGTATTAGTTCACTTTTGCACTGTACAAATTGTATGACCCTTTGGGAACAGTGACTAGACTCCATGTGTGAATAGACTGTCCTAGATTGTTTTGAAGGTCATGTTTTGGCATTTGTTCAGGCTAACTTGTCATCTTTCCATGTTCATTTTTGGTTATGCCTTAGTGGAATTCATGATTGGGTGTTGATCTCTAATGAAGGTCATGTTGACCATAGATGAGGTATCATTAGTACCTAGTCCAAAATAAGGTTTTGGGTTTTTAGCAATTGCTTTTCAATTTTGCAAAAAATGCTCAATTGGAGCTTCATACGTCCAAGAAGAGCCCAAGGGAGCATAACTAATTGAGGAACCCTATTTCGGGAAGGCCTCAGCATTGGAGAGGGCTGGGAAGCATTTTGTATTGTTTTGAAGTTTGTGAATTAAAGAAAACAATGTGTTTTGAGTGACTTTTCTGATTTTTGCTTTGAAGTGAGCTTTTAATGGATTAACCATGGCGCTGTGTTTTGTGTAGGACGTAGTGTAGTGATTTATCAAGCATTTTGTGCCATTTATTAGTCTTCTTTATTCAATTTCAATCATTTTTGGTAAATAGTTTATTTTCACACTATTGTTGGTCTGACCCAGACAGTTTTGAGAAAATGGAGTATTAGTTCACTTTCCCACCGTATAAATTGAACGGCTCTTTGGGAACAGTGAGTATACTCCATGTGTGTATATATGGTAGGATTTAGGGTTTGTGGAAGCACATGAGCCGCTATGGAAGTCTTTCCCTAGGTGAGCCAGGGAAGTGCCCGGCTAGGAAGACTTAAGTGAATAGCACATAATTTGCAGGGGTGACAAATTCTTGACTAAATTTCTTTTGGAGAAGGCAAGTGGGAGTCTTGCCAAGGTCTGGTAATCAAGAGGAAACTCCAACTCATTTGGTTGGTGAAAGACTTGACAGTTTGAGGGCAACCAGAAAATGGCTTAAGAAACCCTAGTATTTGCCCATTTTCAAGCTAAGGCTTTGTACGGGCAGTTAAGACCCAAGACCTCAAAAATATATGTGAGGTGTCCACATGAACTAGGAATGTCAAAGAAATATTAGGGGTTCTTTGGGAAGATTTAGAGAATCAACCTGTTTTATCGGAGCAGGAGGCCTAATTGGGGCTCCTAGGGCTAGTAGCCTTTTTAAGACCCTAATGAGGGTTTGGTGAAAGCGACCAAAAAAATGGAATCAAGTGGACCTTCAAGAACCATAGTAGGATGGATTGAAGTCTTTGAAGCACCTCCACACTCCTGCAAAGTTTAATTTTTAATTTGGAGGTTTGTAGACTTTAGGGTTTATTAAGGGCTAAGGTTAGAGTTGCAAGTTTGCACCAAGATTTGACTTGGTAGAAGGAATTTGTGTTGATAGTTGGGGTTGGCATAGAAAGACCAAGGTATCCTAGTGCTATAAGGTCCTATAGGTTGAAGTGGTGGAGTGAACACACCCTAGGAGTCTTCCAAGCAAGACCCAGAGCATGAAACAGTGATTTTTTCATCCAACCTCCCTATCATAAGGTCTAAGTGTAAATCACCTAGGCTTAATATCTCATCTTTCTATAGTTTCATTAAGATGGAGATAAACAAGGTGAGTAGATAAAATTTCAACAATGATGGTGAGCCAATCATATTTGGATCTAGATCTTTTTGAATGTTGGGAATGAATTGGAATTGATTTTCCTTGATTAACCTAATTATACTATGTGCCCTAATATGAAAAATGAAAGAAACTGATTACTCATACATTATAAGAGATGTTTGTACGAAAATATGAGAAGGGAAGAGTAATGTGTACCTATCTCGAATGTTTGGAGATTCATTCTGAAAATGAGGATAGAGGTTCCCAAGGGAATCTATGTCCTTTTAGGATTACTTTTTTTCTATTTTTGTAGTCCTTTGTTGTCAAATTTGAGCTCTCAATTCTCGGTTACAAATTTTTTGGATCACTCTCAGATAATTTTGTAGGTTATTTTTCATGGATTGATATGGTGTAAGGCTTTGAATGAAATAATGGATAAATTATCTTCAAATTCCTTTCAATCCTCTTTAAACCTAAAACCTACACATTCAAAGAAAGAGTGAAATTTGTTCCAATTAGGGGATTTCGTTAGAAAAATCCCATTTTAGTGTTTCCACTTCCACAATGGCAATGCCAATGATAAATGATAGGAAGGAATGATGAATCAAAAAGTGCTACAACTCACCACCCTTCAATGGCTTCCTTGAAGGACTAAATTCATTAATATCACTTGAAGGTATTGTATCTTGTTTTCTTGTTTAATTTAGATTATTGGAGATCAAAGCCAATGATTATCCTTCACAAGAAATCATAACATAAACACACATAAACTCACATGGGATTTGAAATGATGCTTGGATCTTCAATTAGTGTAATAAATCACTAAAATGTTTCTCTTGAATTTCTTGATAATGTTGTTGACTATAGATCTTGCTCTTGATTTTCCATTAGGATTGAAATGATCCAATAGCTAGGTATTTATAGGAATTTATTCAATTTACCATAAATTAGATCCCAATTCCCAAACTTTGAAATTGGCACTATAGGGTACCTTTTTCACATTCCTTTCCTAGAATTAGGGTGTCAAGGGCAATGTATTAGATGAATGCTTTTGTTATCCACTTGAAATTTGATAAAAAATAGCATTAGAATAGATAAATCAAAAGATAGGTCTTCAATTAGGTCCAATAACTTAAGGGGAATCAAACCATAGTGTGAAATTATTAAGGGTAACAATTTTTTGTGCTACATTTAGCCCCCACATTAGTGAGAGTATGAACTTAGACTTAGACACACACTATAGTAGAAAATCAATGTCAAGTGGGGTCTGGTTGTCCAAATGTTGAAGAGATATGATGGAAATGGATCTAGGGGGAGTGCACAAGCCCCTAAGATCCAAGATCCCATGGAAAACCAACATAAGCACAAAGGAAAACATGTATGTATTAAATACATCAAGAAAACATACACAAACACACATGATGAAAACAAAAAGCATACATGATGGAAACATATGCCATAACATAAAATATAAATGATAAAAAATGAACACAAGCATGATGGAAACAAAAAGATGGCACACACAAAAAACATGAGGTCAATACTAAATGGATTCAAGTCAGTCTTAAATTGTCTCAAACACCAAACATCATCCATTGAATAAAGGAATTATCCCATGAGGATTAGAATTTTTTTTGTGCCACATCACTTATGAGCCACATGGATTTACTAGCTAGCAAGATTTTTTATGCTCGGTGTCCATTTAATTTGATGTGTTCCACAAGGCTCGAAAACTATGTTATGCTAAATACTCATGAAACATGTAACTCTACTATCAATAAAGGTGCATTATACTCGATGGCCATGTTAAGGAATTCATGACACACAATAGAAAAGTCCAATATTTTTAGGTGAATCTCAAACTGAAGGCACCATAGGCTAGTGAAGTTTGATATTCACTAGGTGAGCCCCCAAGACAAAGCAGTAAAATGAGAAACATAGATGGTCTAGTGAAGCTTGAAACTCACTAGGTTCATACCCATTAACAACCATATGAAGAGTTGTACACCCCGGTAACTCTAATAAGGTGTTATAAAATGATCAATATGCTAGGCCAACACAACACTAAGTTCAACATGTGTGAAAAAAGAGAAGCAAAAATTCCAATGTCAATGCACCACTAAGTCTAAAAGGTGTTCAAACAAAGTGTAGAAAAAATACCAAAATCACCTAAGAAGATTCATAAACTCACTGAAGAAGGAACATGAATGATGATAAGGTGAAAACCTTAAGGTGTGCTATAATAACACCACCAAAAAGGGTGATTTAAAAAACTAAAAACAAGGGCTTTACTCAATACATGAAATGCTACACCATATGGAATATCACATATGACATCACCACCAATAGAGGAATAGTTATGGAATAGAAAAATCACACCTTAGGGAATACTATCTATAGAACTTCCACCAAGCCCAATACTACTACAAAGAAGAAACAATGTATATATTGAGAAGGGCACTCATTCAGTTAAAAAGTCACACTTTCTAGGAGATGTATGCTATCATCACTAAATAGAGACTATTTCCTATGTAAAAAATGAGCAGGGGACTATATTCCCCCCTTTAAAATGTTAGTGTAATTTGTACACTAACATCTTAAGGAGATACAAAGGGATCCATAGGTTGAAGGAATACACCAAACATAAGGCTTTCTAACTCCTTTCCCCAATGTGTAGGGACAAAGGTGAACCAACATGGATGATGGCATTCTACTCCCTACAAGATATATATTTGCATAAATCCTAGCTTATACGCTAATGCAAGGTACTGAGTATTGTGTGATACTATAACTACCACATGTCAAGGAAAAATAACTAATGTTCTTTCTTTCTTGTATGATTAAGTGAAGGACTTTTTGATGCTTTCATTATGTTTGAAGGACAATAGACAAGACCTCTTGTTTTTTCTTTCATATTGAGCTCTATGGGGACATGGATTCCTTGAACTTTTTACACATCCTTTTCCATTATAGCCAATTTTTTTCTGAAGTTGATAATGTATTCAATAAATGGCTTCCATTTCTTTCAAAGAATGTGGTTTTTTATAATTTTTCCATAGAAAAAAGGAAGCTTTTCTTGAGATGGTATTTTTCATGATAAATGGAATTAATGAGGCCTTGATTCAAGTGTTGTGAGGCATTTTATGCATCCACACTGGTGTTGGACCCTTAAACACTGAATAAAATGTATTTATTGACATCTTTTAAAGGTGTTGTAGAGTCTTGTAAAGGACTTTCACTCCCTTCTAGACCTAATGAACCTATTTATACTCAATTCAACATTATAAAACATGTTTAATTACATCATCACATTAAATTAGAAGGCTTGTAAAGTGAATTTAATGATCAACTAGTGTTTTAGTGTGTTTTACACGTTCACATTGGTTCTTGTGCCTTCCTAGGTTGTGTGAACAATATTTTAGTGTTGTAAAGTGTATTTAATTACACTTTCACATTAAATTTTGTGTCCCAAGCCCTAATTTAGTGTTGTAAAGTGTATTAAATTAGTGTGTTTGTAGATTTAGGACTCTTGGAAGCTCAGAAATCATTGAAGATCAAGATAAAAATTTATTCAAGTCTTCTTCTCATCATTCAAGTCAAAGATATCAAGAAAAGGTCACTTACATGCTCGAATTTGGCAATTTCAGATCTAGACACTTGGAGGTGCAAATTAAGCAATCTGAAAGCTACAGATTCCACTTTTGAGTTTTTAGAAACTCCAAAATGGAATAATTCACCTTTAGTGGTGAATGAGTCCCACTATACATGTTTTCTAAATATTTGTGTAGATTCAAACACCCATTTGGCTAAAACAAGCTTTGGTATAGTCATCCAGAATGGGGATTGATTCACCCACAGTGGAAAATGAGTCCCACCAGGCCTAATTTTTAGTATAAAAAACCTTTTAGATGTATTTTCCATCCTTCATCAAGATCTCAGGTGCAAAATTTTATTTTGATTCATTTTTGTTAAGCTTTGCATACATTTCTAGTTTATTTTTGCATATCACAATGTGTTTTCAAACAAGTTGCATTTCAATAGTTTAGCATACTTAATCAATCAATCTTATCAATTAGTTGCATCTATAAAATTTCATTTAGACATAATTTCATCATACATATTATAGATTGAGTGAACCACGTAGGTTTTTGAGGTTTATCTCTCTCCTTTTAGGTGAAAAACTCTAAGAGTGCAAGAGAAGTACATAGACCCAAAAATCTATGGTTTATTTTTGTGAACCTACTTCTTATAATAATTTTTTGTCTGATTTTGGAGTACATCATAAATCTATATTTTCATTAGGATTTACATTAGTTTGCATGCCAGGTTTCAAAATTTTGCATAAAAAGTGCATTTAGGTTGCATTTCTAGCATCTAAATTCATTTAGATTTACTGAAATTTTGCAGTTTTCACTTAGGACTATATATTGGAACTTAAGATTCATAACATTCAAGCACAAATTTCTGATTTTTTTTTGTAAAAGGTCCATACTGGGACTCATTCGCCATCTTGGGCAAATTAGTCCCTTCTAACCCTTGAAACAACACTTTTCAAATCTCAAAAATTTATTTTTAGGCTTCTGATTAGTGCCTTAACTTGTATATATCAGTTAGTTGCATTTCATTAGATCTCAATTAAAATAGCTTATTTCATCCATTCTTTAATTTCACTTTTTCTTTCACAACATTTCATTTTCAAATAGTTGCATTGTATAAATAGAAAATTAGCTTGCTTAAAAACTAAAAATTGCATTTCCTTTTAAGTCAATGCATTGTATTTTCTTTCCTTTTTCTTCATAACATGTTTAGTTTTAAAATATTTGGTTTTGATTTCATTAATAGTGGATTGTATAAGTACAACATCCTCTCTTATGAGTTCAATTTTGATTATAACAATGAGGGAATTAAGAATAATGGTAGCCATGGTTATGATCAAACCATTGATACAATGCTTAATATTACATTTCCCATTGGTACAGATGATAGTGTTGACAATAATAACAATCACACTTGTTCTTCTGCCGATACCTCTCCTATTAGTGATGAAGGTATCTTGGTGAAAGAAGATAAATGCATTGAGGGTCTTGATAGTCCATATTCTTTTTCCCCTTTGGAAGAAATTAGAAAAATAGAAAATGAGATCATAGACACCACTTTTCTTATCCCAAATTCTTCTCTCAATACTCTTCCTACTAGTAAGAATACTTTAGTACAAGAGGATACAATCTTGAATGATCATGCACATCATATTTATCAAGATGACATATGGATTGAAAGTAATAACCTTCTCTCTCTCCTTCCTAATGTACCTAACATTTGGAAAGGCCTCTTTGACCAAAAGAATTTAACCATTCATGAAAATCATAATTGTACTTCTCTTGATGCATCCCCCACTTGTGATGAAGCTTCTTTACAAACCTCAACCTTAGATGAACATATTATGAGCTCTCCTAGTTGGGTAGATAATATGGAACAAAAGAATAAGACCTTAGAAACAACGAACAATCAAATACAATATTTTCCTAATATCCCCTTATCCATAGTCCAACACATTCAACCATTAATAACTCCCTTAGTTGTGATGAATTTTTTTGGATGAACCAAACCTTAATTTTCATGAACATGTGGTTTGTTGTTCTCCTACAAACTCTTCTTCTAGGGAGGAGATTATGCACCAAGACAGAGATAATATCCCCTTCACAGACAATACAAAATATCACTTGATAAGGGATGTTAACAATATTCAACCTAAACTTACCCTTTACCCACCTTCGCATCCCCTTCATCCCTCTAATGTATTGCAGAAATCTAGTACTGATACTGTTGCTCATACATATAACACTCAAAGTAATCCACAACCACTGAAACCAACACCAACCTCTTTACCTTTACCCAATCTGCCTAGTGCTCCTCGTTACCTCCCACACACAAAGGAGTATGATCTTGTTGAGCAATTAAAGAATACTCCTACCAAGATTCCCCTTTGGGATTTACTTTACAATTCACCAAATTAGAACAATATTCTTGAAACAACCTTAAAAAAAATTGAAGGTCCTCATGGTACAACTCTGAATGATGTGATAGTTGTAATCCATAAACAAATAAAACTAATCTTGACATTACTTTCCATCAACATGAGCTCCCTCCTTTAGAGTTGAAAAAATGAAATGAATCTTTCATGGTCATTGCTCGATACAAAAGGATAGGGATAAAATGCACTCTCATTCATAATGGTTTTTCCCTCAATGTGTGTGGTGTGAGTCTCCTTGCTTGATTAAATATTGGCAGGTCACAAATAATACTTAATTCCACACCTATAAGAGGATTTGATAATTCAAAAACATGACCACTTGGTGTAATCAGTTTTCCTCTTATGGTTGGGGTGGTTACTTTGCAAATTTATATCCATGTCATGCCTTATGATCTTTTCTATAGTCTTCTTTTAGGAAGACAATGGATTCAAGAGATGAATGCAGTGCCTTCAACCCTTCATTGTATAATGAAATATGTCTATAACAATCACATCTATCAAATTGATGTAGATCCTGAGCCTAAAAGTTGCTTGAACCTTGAAAAAGGAACTACAAGTTCTTTGACAACATTGATTCCCACATCCAACATAGAAATTCAATGTAATAATGAGGAATCGATATATAAATTATTTGGTGATGATTGGGGATCTTTAGAATTGACACCTTCATTTATGGCTGAGTACTTATTCACACAAAAGAAAGATGACAAACAAGAACAACCAATAATCACATCAATGCAAAATTCGTACAACCTTTTTAAAGCACCCACCTCAACCACTATAAACAATGACACAACATACACAAAAGACTTTGATGAAAAAAAAAATGAACAACCACCTAATTCTAAAGCAATGCAAAAGCTTTATGGAAAAGGGTATAAAATCCTAATACAATAGGGATATAGTGGAAAAGGATGTGGTGCTCACGAACAAGGTATCTGCAACCCTATCAAGCCTAACACACAATAAACAACTCATTGTCTTGGTTATTGTCATTTGATCAAGATCAACAAGCCCAAGTACTCAACAATCTCACAAAACAAACTCCTAAATCATCTATCACAACTAATGATCTTGAACATCATCCTTTAACTATGACACAAACAACTAAACCTTCGCTTAATGTCAATTTCATCTCACAAAATGTTCATGATTTGAATTCATTAGATTTTATACCTTCCTATAATGGGAAGCATAAAATCTCACAATCTAGAGACACTTGTGTACGTATGACATCGACTACTAAGCAAGATGTACCTTCCACACCCAACACAATATCCCCTTCTACCATTGATCAAGAGGGTATCTTGTTGAGACTCCTTCAAGATCACTTGATCACCCTCCCTCCTAGAACTCGAAAGAAATGTTATGAAAAGACTTCACTTTGTAAATCTCATAGAGTTCATGGTCATTCCACTAATGAATGTCATGCTTTGAGTCATAAAATACAACATTTTCAGGAGTTTGGTATGCTTCCCTATGTGAGGGCATCTAATTCCTCTTAATCTCTATTGATTTTCACTCTAGCATACATTTCATCACTTGTTTTAGCTCACCTTTGTCCTGCACTAAGTGGGGGAATGGGTTATGTAGCCTTATCCTTGTATGTCTCTTGTCATTTCCTTCTTTGTCTAGTTGTTAACCTTTCATGAATACATAAGAACAAGCTTGGGATGTGGACAACATGCTTTAGGTTGGCTTGCATATGACATACCTTCTCTCTTTCATGGTGCAAATTCTTGGAAACATATGGCTTGGCATAGGGCTTTCCGAGTGAGCTCTCATGTCTTCTTTCTCTTCTAATTTAAAGAAATTACTCTCAGTACAGGTGCTCGCAACTACTTTAAAGTTGAAGCATACACCACCACTCACATTTCATTGTGCAATTTCTTTCTTCTTGTGATGCATCCTTTTCTTGGTGGGTTTGATTCCCTCCAAGAGCATGATACTTCTTTTGTATTTATACTCTCTTGGAGATATTAAGCATAATATCCGCTAAGATGAGACCTTGCATGAACAAAGAAAAATCCCTTTGAAAAATCCTTACACTATCTTGCATTAACATGACTATGAGTGTCAAGCATACGAAGTTTTTCTTACCTCATGGAGCTCGAAAATATTTGTGGCGCCTTGTTAAAGTTATCAGGAGGTATAACTTTAACATCATTGAGCAGTAAGCCCACCTAAAAACATGACTTTCCCCTTATCAACTTTTGTGTTTGTGAGTGCATACCAACTAGCATATGTATCTCTTCTTGGGATTTCTCGCCCTGCAAATAGCCTAAAGTTTTGTGGCCCTAGAGTTACTATGGTGTGGCCTTCTTACCCTGTAGACCACCTAAAGTTCTATGGGCCCAAAGTGAGTACATATTTTCCATTTCATTTCTCTTTCCACCTTTCCCTTGCATGATTTTGTATCTTGGGGGCTTGGCTTACATGTGGATCTCTCTTGAATATCTATTTTAGTGTGAATTTGAAGAGGGTTCATCCTCTCACTAAAGTGGGGGCTAAATGTGCCATAGAAAAAGGACCCTTTGCTTGACATTGGATTAATTCATGATAAATAGAATTAAGAAGGCCTTGATTCAAGTTTTGTGAGGCATTTTATGCATCCACATTAGGTCTTGGACCCTTGCACACTAAATAAAATGTGTTTATTGACATCTTGTAAAGGTTTTGTACAGTCTTGTAAAAGAATTTTATGGATTTCTAGACCTAATGAACCTATTTCTCCTGAATTCAACATTATAAAACATGTTTAATTACATCATCACACTAATTTAGAAAGCTTGTAAAGTGAATTTAACGATAAACTAGTGTTGTAGTGTGCTTTACACATTCACATTGGTTCTTGTGCCTTTCTAGGGTATGCGGACCTCATTTTAGTGTTGTAAAGTGTATTTAATTACACTTTCACATTGAATTTTGTGTCCCAATCCATAATTGACCTTTACATAATCATTAATAGTCCTCTACTAACCCATATTGTGCATCCTGGGGCATAATTTGATCAAATAACCAACATAGTCATCATATAATCCTAATTTTCTTACTTCTCAACATTCTAGCAAGCAAAAATGATCCCTGTGGGACCCATTCACCATTAGTGGCGAATTATTACCATCTAGTTGGGACCCATTCACCATTAGTGGCAAATGAGTCCCATTTTGAGTCATTTTCAAGGTTTGAGTGGGAAAAATTAGGTTTTAACATTATTTTTTCTACATGTCAACCTGTGATGAGGTATAATCAAGATACTAAGGCACAATTGTCTATAAATATGTATTTTTATCCTCATTTTACACATCTCTTATCTCTTATCATTCCTTCATCCACCAATCATTCATCTCAAGTTAAGCAACTTAGGGTTTTGTCATTGCAAGTCATTAAGAAAGATTCTAAAGACATTTAAGGGTTGAATCTTCATATTTTGCTACAAAAATACAAGAAAAAAAATCATGGAAAGGTAATCAATTCCATTTTTCATGTTTCATTCCTTTATTTCATCATTTTGGTTTGATTGCCTAAAAGGGGTTTGGCCAAGGAAAACCCCTAATGCCCTAATGTTCAACCTTTTCTCTTCTCTTCTAGTGTGTTTGCAGATTTAGGATTCTTGGAAGCTTAGAAATCATTGAAGATCAAGTTACAAAGTTATTCAAGTATTCTTCTCATCATTCAAGTCAAAGGTATCAAGAAAAGGTCACTTACAGGCCTGAATTTGGCAATTTCATATCCAAACAACTCGAGGTGCATATTGAGCAATCTGAAAGCTACACATTCCACTTTTGAGTTTTTAGAAAGTCTAAAGTGGACTAATTCTCCCTTAGTGGCGAATCAGTCCCAATATACATTTTTTTGGAAGATTTTCATAGATTCAGACACCCATTTGGCTAAAATAGGCTTCAGTACAGTCATTCAGAACTGGGACTGATTCACCCAGAGTGATGAATGATTTCCACCAGGCCTAAATTTTAGTATTATTAGCCTTCCAGATGTCTTTTCCAGCCTTCATCAAGATCTCATGTGCACACTTTCAGTTTGATTCATTTTTGTTAACTTTTGCATTCATTTCTACTTTTTTTCTACATATCACAATGTGTTTTCAAACAAGTTGTATTTCAATAGTTTAGCATACTTAGTCAATCAATATTCTCAATTATTTGCATCTAGAACATTTCATTTAGACATAATGTCATCATACACATCTTATATTGAGTGAACCACCTAGGTTTTTGAGGTTTATCTCTCTCCTTTTAGTTGAAAAACCCTATGAGTGCAAGAGAAGTACATAGACCCAAAAATTTACGGTTCATTTTGGTGAACCTACTTCTTAGAATAACTTTTTTGTCTGATTTTGGAGGCTTTCATCATAGATCTATCCATTCATTCACTTTACATTAATATTTACATTAGTTTCTATGTTAGGTTTCAAAATTTTGCATAAAAAGTGCATCTAGGTTGCATTTCTACAATCTAAATTCATTTAGATTTACTAAAATTCTACATTTTTCACTTAGGACTGTATATTGGCACTCAAAATTCATAACAGTCAAGCACAAAATTTTGAATTTTTTTGCAAAAGGTCCATACTAGGACTCATTCTCCATCTTGGGCGAATTAGTCACTTCTGACCCCTAAAACAACACTTTACAAATCTTAGAAATTTGTTTTTAAGCTTCTAATTGGTGCCTTAACTTGTATATATCAGTTAGTCACATTTCTATAGCATGCATTTCACTAGATCTCACTTAAAATAGCTCATTTCATGCATTTTTTAATTTCACTTTTGCATTCACAACATTTCATTTTCAGATAGTTGCATTCTATAAACAGAAAATTAGCTTGCTTAAAAACTAAAAAATTGCATTTCCTTTTAAGTCATTGCATTGTATTTTCTTTCCTTTTTCTTCATAACATGTTTTCTTTTTAAAGATGTGGTTTTTATTTCATTAAGAGTGGATTGTATAAATACAACATCTCCTCTTATGAGTTCAATTTTGATTATAAAAACGAGGTAATTAAGAATAATGGTAGCCATAGTTATGATCAAACCATTGATACAATATTTAATATTACATTGCCCATTGGTGTGGATGATAGTGTTGACAATAATAATAATCACACTTGTTCTTCTCTAGATACCTCTCCTATTATTGACAAAGGTATCTTGGTGAAATAAGATACAAGCATTGAGGGTATTGATTGTCCCTATTCTTATTCCCCTTTGGAAGAAATTAGCAAAATAGAAAATGAGATCATAGACACCACTTTTCTTATCTCAAATTCTTCTCTCAATACCCACGCTACTAGTAAGAAGACTTTAGTACAACAGGATACAATCTTGAATGATCATGCACATCATATTTATCAAGAGGACATATGGATTAAAAGTAATAACCTTCTCTCTCTCCTTCCTAATGTACCTAACATTTGGAAAGGCCTCTTTGACCAAAAGAATTTAACCATTCATGAAAATCATAATTGTCCTTCTATTGATGCATCCCCCACTTATGGTGAAGCTTCTTTACAAACCTCAACCTTAGATGAACATATTATGAGCTCTCCTAGTTGGGTAGATAATATGGAACAAAATAATAAGACCTTAGAAACAACTGACAATCAAGTACAATATTTTCCTAATCTCCCCATTATCCATAGTCCAAAACATTCAACCATTAATAACCCCCTTAGTTGTGATGAAGTTATTTTGGATGAACAAAAACTTACTTGTCATGAATATGTGGTTTGTTGTTCTCCTATGAACACTCCTTCTATGGAGTAGATTATGCACCAAGACAAAGATAACATCCCCTTCATAGACAATACAAAATCTCACTTGATAAGGGATGTTAACAATATTCAACCTAAATTTACCCTTTACCCACCTTCGCATCCACTTCATTATTCCAATAAACCTAAACTTACCCTTTATCCACCTTTGTATCCCCTTCATCCCTCTAATGTATTGCAGAAACCTAGTACTGATATTGTTGCTCATACATATAACACTCAAAATAATCTGCAACCACCCCAACCAACTCGAACCTCTTTACCTTTACCCAATCTTCCTAGTGCTCCCAATTACCTGCCACACACAAAGGAGTATGATCTTTTTGAACAATTAAAGAATACTCCTGCCAAGATTTCCCTTGGGGATTTACTTCATAATTCACCAAATTACAACAATATTCTTCAAATAGCCTTAAAAAAAATTGAAGCTCCTCATGGTACAACTCCAAATGATGTGGTAGTCATAATCCATAAAACATATCAAACTAATCTTGACATTACTTTCCATCAACATGATCTCCCTCCTTTAGAGTTGTAAAAGTTAAATGAAGCTTTCATGATCATTGTTCAATACAAAAGGATAGGGATAAAATGCACTCTCATTGATAATGGTTATGCCCTTAATGTGTGTAGTGTGAGTCTCCTTGATTAATTTAATGTTGGCAGGTCAAAAATAATACCTGATTCCACACTTATAAGAGGATTTGATGATACAAAAACATGAATACTTGGTGTAATCACTTTTCCTATTACGGTTGGGATGGTTACTTTTCAAATTCCTATCCATGTCATGTCTTATGATGTTTCCTATAATCTTCTTTTAGGTAGACAATGGATTCATGAGATGAATGTATTGCCTTCAACTCTTCATCGTATAAGGAAATATGTCTATAATATTTGCATCTATCAAATTGAAGTAGATCCTGAACTTGAAAGTCGCTTGAACCTTGAAAAGGGAACTACAAGCCTTTGAAAACATTGATTCCCACATCCAGTGTAGAAATTGAATGCAATAATGAGGAATTGATATCTAAATTATTTGGTGATGATTGTGCATATTTGGAATTCACACCTTCATTTATGGGTGAGTACTTATTCACACAAAAGAAATATGAAAAATATGAACAACCAACCATCACATCAATGCAAAATTCAAAAAACCTTCTGAAAGCATCCACCTCAACCACTTTAAACAATGATACAACATGCACAACAACCTCTGATGAAAACAACAATGAACAACCACTTGATTCCAAAGCAATGCAAAAGCTTTGTGGAAAATGGTATAAACAACTAACACAATAGGGATATAGTGGAAAAGGATGTGGTGCTCATGAACAAGGTATCTACAACACTATCGATCCTAGCACACAATAAAAAACTCATGGCCTTGGTTATTGTCATTTGATCGAGGTTAACAAGTCCTCACTCAACAATATTACAAAAAAAAATCCTAAATCATCCATCACAACTAATGATCTTGAACATCATCCTTTAACTATGACACAAAGAACTACACCTTCGCTTAATGTCAATGTCATCTCACAAAATGTTCATGATTTGAATTCATTCGATTTTATATCTTCCTATAATGGGAAGCATAAAATATCATAATCTAGAGACACTTGTGTACATATGACATCCACTACTAAGCAAGATTTATCTTCCACACCCAACACGGGATCACCTTCTACCATTGATCAAGAGATTATCTTGTTGAGACTCCTTCAAGATCACTTGATCACCCTCCCTCCTAGAACTTGAAAGAAATGTTATTACAAGACTTCATTTTGTAAATATCATAGATTTCATGGTCATTCCACTAATAAATTTCATGCTTTGAGTCATAAAATACAACATTTTCAGGAGTTTGGTATGCTTCCCTATGTGGGGGCATCTAATTCCTCTAATTGCTATTCATTTTCACTCCAACATACATTTCATCACTTGTTTCGGCTCACCTTTGTCCTACACTAAGTGGGGGAAAGGTATTTTGTAGCCTTGTCCTTGTATGTCACTTGTCATTACCTTCTTTGGCTAGTCGTTAACCTTTCATGAATACATAAGAGCAAGCTTGGGATGTGGATGACATGCTTTAAGTTGGCTCGCATATGACATACCCTCTCTCTTTCACAGCGTAGCTTCTTGGAAACATATGACTTGACATAGGGATTTCCAAGTGAGCTCTCATGTATTCTTCTTTGTCTTATACTTTAAAGCAATTGCTCTCAGTATAGGTGCTCGCAACTACTTTAAAGTGGGGGCATACACCACCACTTACATTTCATTGTGTGATTTCTTTCTTCTTGTGATGTGTCCTTTTCTTGGTAGAGTCATTGGGTTTTATTCCCTTCAAGAGCATGATACTTCTTTTGAATTTATCCTCTCTTGGAGATATTAAGCACAATGTCCCCTAAGATGAGACCTTGCATGAACAAATAAATATCCCTTTGAACAATCCTTACACTATCTGGCATTAACAATTCCTATGAGTGTCAAGCATATGAAGTTTTTCTTACCTCATGGAGCTTGAAAATCTTTGTGGCACCTTTTAAAGTTATCAGGAGGTATCACTTTGGCATGGTTGAGAAGGAAGCCCACCTAGTGGCATGACTTTCCCCATAGCCACTTTTGTGTTTGTGAGCGCATACCAACTAGCATATGTATCTTTTTTTGGGATTTCTCACCTCGCAGACAGCCAAAAGTTTTGTGGCCCTAGTGTAATGCCTATCACGAACCCCTAGAGAATGTCACACACATAATGGAAGTGAACAATTTTTTTTTCTTTAAAGTGTAATTATACATATAAAATAAACTACACTAACACACACATTCTCTAAGGAACATGGCAACACTTATTACAAAACCCATATCTAACTAAAGTAACACAAACATAATATATAATTAATACTCGTGAATTGAAGAACATTCATCCAACATCATCAAAATACAACACATAAGATATAAAGTACGATAATGATTCATTCTAGCATTGCATTCATTTAATATTACAATTCCAATGCTCATTTCCAAATGAGATAGTTTAAACATAAGTGTTACATTTACAAGTTACAAAGAATCTCCTCTAATACAATTGAGAAGTGATACAATTACAAGGTATCCAACTGATACAAGTAAGAACATGAAAGAAATACAAATCCACTAGTACACACGAGCTCTCCATCAAGAAGTACCTGCCATCATGAACAAAATCTGGGGACCCATTGGTGTAAGGTGCACGTTCCACCCAACCAAGTGGTACCTGAAGGCCCACCCCTCATGCTAGAAGATAGTAAAAGAGTTTCCTAAGAAAAACCTACAACCTCTAGATATAGGCAATTACATTTCGAAACAACACAAGTACAATACTAACAATATGGTTACTATGCTTCCAGATTACAATGATCAACTACACAATACAAACTAACTGACTGAAAGTTGTAATACAAGGAGTGTCATCACAAAGTTGCATGGGTTACCCTGGAAAATCTTCCTAGGCTCTAGCCCCCATCTTGGGTTACCCTGGTGACCTCTTACAAAACCTGACCCCACATACAATCCAATATGGAATTGATTATCTCTCATAGAGATGAGATATCGATCTTTCCATTTCGGGCCTTCTCATCTCATCCCAAGTCTATACTAGCCCTTGAGTCCATGAGCGAGGCACTTATAATAAGTTAAGTGTTTAAACTACCATTTTCCCCTAACATATTTATTTAGTTTTCACTTATTAGACTAACTCTACATGAGTTACCCAGGCACCACTTTGTGTGTCGACCCCCATGAAGAGCCACTCCCCTACTAACAACCTAAGGAACTAATTCCACTAACCGTGGGTAGACAAGGTGCACACAAACCAATTACAATACCAACTTAAAAGAAATATACAACTCAACCCATTCATATAACTAGGTCCAACTGAATCAAAATCAAGTGCACTACAAAGTTATTTCAAGGCTAAACCAACACAAGTTACAACCCCATCTCAAAAGAAACACATCTGGAAGACTTACAAAACCAAATAACCCAATTTTTCCAAACAACAAGAATAAGAGAAATCACAACTTAAAGCAATTTAGGTAAAAATAAAAACCTAACATTAGGTTTTGATAAATCCAATTAAATCAATATCGCACTGCATGAAATTAATCAATTTAATTATAACTCCAATTACAATAAAAAAAAAGAAATTAAAACTATTTGTTTTACTACATTTTTTCTCAATTTTAACTAATGCTAAAAATCAAATTTTCTATAATAATTATTTCATTACTACAACTTGTGCATGACATGCACCAAATATCAACACAATAATCATTTAAATATTTACACATAAATTTGATTTCCATTAATATCAAATTACATATATATAAATATATATATTTATATAATATAATATATATATATATAATAGATATAATATATATTATGGTGCAGGAGCACCCATAGATTGCCTTAGATTGTTTTGAAGGTCATGTTTTGGAATTCGTTCAGGCCAACTTGTCATCTTTCCATGTTCATTTTTTTTTTTCCTTAGTGGCATTTGTGATTGGGTGTTGATCTCTAATGAAGGTCATGTTGACCATAGATGAGGCATCATTAGGATCTAATCCAAAATAAGGTTTTGGGTTTTTACGAATTGCTTTTCAATTTTGCAAATAATGTTCAATTAGAGCTTCATACGGCCAAGAAGATCCCAAGGGAGCATAACTGATTGAGGAACCCTATTTAAGGAATGCCTTGGAATTGGAGAGGGATTGGAAGCATTTTGTATTGTTTTGAATTTTGTGAATTGAAGAAAACAGTGTGTTTTGAGTGATTTTTCTAGTTTTTTCTTTGAAGTGAGCTTTTAATGGTTTAACCATGGCACTGTGTTTTGTGTAGGACATAGTGTAGTGATTTCTCAAACATTTTGTGCCATTTTTTAGTCTTCTTTATTCAATTTCAATCACTGTTTGTAAATAGTTTGTTTTCACACTATTGTTGGTCTGACCCAAATAGTTTTGAGAAAATGGAGTATTAGTTCACTTTCCCACTGTACAAATTGTACGGCCCTTCAAGAACAGTGACTAGACTCCATGTGTGCATATATGGTAGGATTTAAGGTTAGTGGAAGCATAGGAGCCACTATGGAAGTCTTGCCCTAGGCGAGCCAGGGAAGTGCCCGACTAGGAAGACTTCAGTGTAGAGCACATAATTTGTAGGGGTGACAAATTCTTGACTAACTTTCTTTTAGAGAAGGAAAGTGGGAGTCTTTCCAAGTTCTGGTAATTAGGAGGAAACTCCACCAACTCATTTGGTTGGTGAAAGACTTGACAGTTTGAGGGCAACCAGAAAATGGCTTAAGAAACCCTAGTATTTGCCCATTTTCAAGCTAAGGCTTTGTACGGGCAGTTAAGACCCAAGACCTCAAAAATCTGTGAGAGGTGTCCACATGAACCAGGAATGTGAAAGAAAGATTAGGGGTTCTTTGGCTAGATTTAGAGAATCAACATGTTTTATCGGAGTAGGAGGCCTAATTGGGGCTCCTAGGGCTAGTAGCCTTTTTAAGACCCTAATGAGGTTTTGGAGAAAATGACCAAAAAATGGAATCAGGTGGACCTTCAAGAACCATAGAAGGATTGGTTGAAGTTTTTGAAGCACCTCCACACTCCTGCAAAGTTTAATTCTTTAATTTGGAGGTTTGTAGCCTTTAGGGTGGATTAAGGGCTAAGGTTAGAGTTGCAAGTTTGTACCAAGATTTGACTTGGTAGAAGGATTTTGTGTTGATAGTTGGGGTTGGCATAGCAAGACCAAGGGATCCTAGTGCTAGAAGGTCCTATAGGTTGAAGTGGTGGAGTGAACACACCCTAGGAGTCTTCCAAGCAAGACCCAGAGGATGAAACAATGATTGCTTCATCCAACCTCCCTACCAGATTGGTATCAGAGCAGCAAAAGATTTGGGATAGAATAGTATATGTTAGAGGTTAGGTCTAGTGGTTCTACTGATATGGTGACAAATGCAAAATTGGCCAAGAAGTTCTAAGAACAAGAGGAAGAAAATAGGCTATTGAGGGAAAGAATAGCCCAAATTTAGCAAGTAATGAGTAATGTGCAGTTGGAAGAAAGGGTACCAAAGAAAGAAGAGGTTGCAGAGGAAGACAAGATCCCTGAACCTGACCCTATTTTGCAAGAAGAGCCTTTCTTGAAGCCATTGAAGGCTTTGAGTAGAAAAGAACTTGAAGGCATACCACTGATTAGTGGGAAAATGGAAGCTGATTTGGTCATGGATTGGATAAAGGGAATGGAAAACCATTTTGAATGTGATGGAGTCACTGAAGCACAGAAGGTAAAGGTGGCTAAATCAAGATTGAGAGGTTCTGCCTTTACATGGTGGAAGGTCATCCAGACAGAGAGGGAAAAGGAAGGCAAGAAGCTTATTTCTACTTGGAAGGGAATGGTTGCCAAAGTGGGAGAAGCATATATGCCTGATGATTATGAAATTCAGTTGCAAAAGAAAAGACAGAGCTTGAGACAAAGAGACCAAGATGTGAATTATTATACTGAGGAGTTTCAAAAACTTTGCATGAGGTCTAATGTTACTGAGGATGAAAGTCTTAAGGTGGCTAGATACCTTAACGGTTTGAAGTGGAACATTCAAGAGGAGATGACTCTTCTAACTCCCAAGACAGTGCACCAATGCTATCAATTGGCTCTAAAGATTGAAGAGAGGAGTAAGACAAAGCAAGAATGGGCTTCTAAGAGTAGAGGAAAAGGCAGAGATCAAAGAGGACATAGAGGTGGATACCAAGGTAGAGGGACTAAACAAAGAAACCAAGGAGAGACTAAACTCACAGAGCATGGAAGTGAGACACCTTCTAGAGGAGGGTATAACAGAGGTAGAGGAACTCAAGGAGGCTCAAATAGAGGAAGAGGAGCAGGAAGAAGTAACTCATACTTTACTAGTGTGAAGTGTTACAATTGTGGTCAAGTAGGTCATCTGGCCTATAGGTGCCCGGAGAAAGCTTCTTCACAAATACTGAGAATAGAGTGGCATATGCACAAGAGGACACCATGAGTAACAAATCACCAGAGGTTAGTCACATTGAATCAGAAATGGGGGAGAATATGATGTTTAGAAGAGTTTTGATCAGACAACGGGTCAAGGAAGAGCTGAAGCAAAGGAGAGCCTTATTCAGGGCAAGATGCAAAATACTTGGGAAAGTATGCAAGGTTATAGTGGACTCAGGGTCTACTAACAACATAATCTCTGAGGATGCAGTAAGGAAGTTGAAATTGGAGAAAATAGCCCACACTAATCCCTACAAGGTGACATGGTTGAACAAAGGACATAGTGTTCTTGTCAATGAGCAGACAACGGTGGAGTTCTCCATTGGAGGGGACAAGGATAAGTTTATTTTTGATGTGTTACCGATGGATGCATGCCATCTTCTATTGGGCAGACCATGGCAGTATGACAGAGGTGCCATCTATGATGGAGAGGCAAATACTATCTCATTCAAGAAGGATGGGAAAACATTCAAAATACAGTCACTGTCAGATCAGGAGGAAGGACAGTCAAAGATCCCTACTGTCTTATTAAGCAGTCGCAAGGAGTTCCTTAACACTCTACATCAAGGAGGTGAAGGATATGTGGTTATGGTGCAACCCAAGGAAGAAGACAAAGTAAAGAAAATAGTCATACCTGGAGCAGTCTAGAAGTTGCTTGAGAAGTATAAGGACATAGTGAGTGATGGTGCACCAACAACCTTACCTCCAAAAAGAGCCATTAGCCATCAGATTGACTTCATATGAAGAGATTCATTGCCAAACAAAGCAGCTTACAAGCTTACACCGAATCAGAACCTAGAGGTAGCTAGACAAGTGCAAGAATTGTTGGATCAAGGATTAATTAGGAAGAGCATCAGCCCATGTGCAGTACCAGTGGTCTTAGCATCCAAGAAAGGTGGTAAGTGGAGGTTATGCACTAATTCTAGAGCTATAAATAGAATCACAATCAGGTATAGGTTTCCTATTCCTAGGATTGAGGAATTGATGGATTGTCTTGGAGGAGCTCAGTACTACACCAAGTTGGATCTCAAAAGTGGATACCACCAGATCAGAATCAAAGATGGGGATGAGTGCAAGACAACCTTTAAGACAACTGATGGGTTGTATGAGTGGAGAGTGATGCCATTTGGCCTCTCAAATGCCCCTAGCACATTCATGAGGCTCATGAATGAAGTGCTTAAGGATTTCATAGGTATATTTGTGGTGGTATATCTAGATGATATACTCATCTTTAGCAAGATAGCAGAAGAACATCTAAAGCATGTGGAGATGGTACTTAAAAGGTTGCAAGAGGAGAGCTTAGCCATCAACCTAGAAAAGTGTGAGTTCTTCAAATGAGAGCTTGTGTATTAGGGGTTTGTAGTATCCCAAGGATCATTGAAGATGGATCCAAGCAAGGTGGAATCTATCCTAAATTGGCCTACACTAATCACCGAGATAGGTAAGAAGTTTCCATGGATTGGATTAGTTTTATAGGAAGTTTATAAGAAACTTTAGTGGCATATGTGCACCAATCCTAGATACAATCAAAGGTGGCTTAAAGACTAAGTTTAAGTGGACTCAAGAAGCTGAGAAAGGTTTTAAGAAACTAAAAAAAGAAGTGGCAACTCAACCTATTCTTTTATTACCTAGTTTTGACAAGTTCTTTACTGTGGAATGTGATGCTAGTGGAATTGCAGTAGGAGGAGTGCTAAGCCAAGAAGGCAGGCCTATAGCTTTCTTTAGTGAAAAGCTTAATGAAGCTAAGAAAAAGTATTCTACCTATGACCTAGAACTCTATGCTCTAGTAGAGTCACTTAGGAAGTGGAGGCATTATCTCCTACCTAAAGAGTTTGTAGTGTTTACTGACAATCAAGCACTTAGCTACATTCACACAGAAGAGAAATTGAGCAATAGACATTTGAAGTGGATGGAATATCTTCAAGCTTTCACTTTCACCATTAAGCACAAGAAGGGATAGTTGAAAAAGGTGGCAGATGCACTAAGTAGAAGATTGCTAATAGTGCAAGAGATACAAGTAAAGAGCATTGGAATAGAGAGTTTCAAGGATCTCTACGGGGAAGAAGAAGACTTCTCAGAAGCATACAAGGTATATTCTAATTTTGAGAATCACTTTCATAGTCAATACTTATAGTATACATTGCAAAGTGGATTGTTATTTGAGGGAAATCAATTGTGTGTTCCAAGAGGATCTATGAGAGAGAATCTCATCCAAGAGAAGCACAATGGTGGTCTTAGTGGTCATTTTGGCATCAACAAGACAATGGAACTAGTGCAAAGGTTCTACTATTGGCCCAAGTTGCCAAAGGATGTCAGGAGGTATGTGGAGCAGTGTGTAGTTTTTATTAAAGCCAAAGGGGGAGCTAGTAATGTAGGTTTGTATCAACCTCTACCCATTCCCAACAGACCATGGGAGTGTGTTAGCATGGATTTTTTTGGACTCCCTAAGACTAAGACAGGGTTTGATACTTTCTATGTGGTGGTAGACAGATTCAGCAAGATGAGTCACTTTATCCCTTGCAAGACCACACATGATGCTAGCTACATTGCTCACCTTTTCTTCAAGGAAATTGTAAGGATCCATGGATTGCCTTTTAGCATTGTATCGGACAGGGATGTGAAGTTCATGAGTCATTTTTGGAAGACTCTATGGAGCAAATTAGGTACCAACCTGTCTTTTGGATCAACTTACCATACTCAGACCGATGGGAAAATAGAGGTGGTTAATAGGGTGTTAGGTAACCTTCTAAGATGCCTAACTAAATAGTATGGACAGACATGGGACTTGGTCATATCATAGGCTAAGTATGCATGTAATGACAATGTGAACAAGACTCCAGGAAAGAGTCCTTTTGAAATAGTGTATGGAATGCACCCAAGAGGTGTGTGTGTGAGCGCAGGGATCTAGGAGCTATGGAGCATAGGAGTGGACATGCAAAGGATTTCTCTCAAACCATGAAGGAGATTTAGGAGTAGGTGAAGAAGACAGTCACCGAGGCTACTCAAAGTTGAAAGAGAAGGCAGATTTATCTAGAAAGGATCTACAATTTGCAATAGGAGACTATGTTATGGTCCATCTCAACAAATCTAGGTTGCAGAAGGGGATATCAACCAAATTGCAGATGAAAAGAGTGAGACCATGTAAGGTATTAGCCAAATATGGGAAGAATGCCTACAAGGTGGAATTACCTGTAGATTTAGGCATCTCTCTAGTGTTCAATGTAGCTGATCTGATCAGATATAAGGGAACAGTCACTGACATGGATCATAATAGTAGGGATATCTTCAAGGATGTGAGCAACATAGCGTTACCTACTCAAAATAAGCTACAAGTAGAGAGAATCTTGGAGTCAGGGGTGAAGAAGTCTACCCGGCATAAGGAATACTTGGAACATCTTATCAAATGGAGGGACAAACCAAACTCGGAGGCTACATGGGTGGATGAAGCCCAGTTCAAGAAGCAGGGTATTGATTAATCTCTGATCTCTCCCCACATTCCTTAGTGTTTGTGCAGAGGGGGGAGAATGGTGTAGGAGCACCCATAGATTGCCTTAGATTCTTTTGAAGGCCATGTTTTGGCATTTGTTCAGGCCAACTTGTCATCTTTCCATGTTCATTTTTGGTTTTTCCTTAGTCGCATTTGTGATTGGGTGTTGATCTCTAATGAAGGTCATGTTGACCATAGATGAGGCATCATTAGGATCTAGTCCAAAATAAGGTTTTGGGTTTTTAGGAATTGCTTTTCAATTTTGCAAATAAAGCTCAGTTAGAGCTTCATATGGCCAAGAAGATCCCAAGGGAGCATAACTGATTGAGGAACCCTATTTAAGGAATGCCTCGGCATTGGAGAGGGGTTGGAAGCATTTTGTATTGTTTTGAAGTTTGTGAATTAAAGAAAACGTGTTTTGAGTGATTTTTCTAATTTTTTCTTTGAAGTGAGCTTTTAATGGTTTAACCATGGCACTGTGTTTTGTGTAGGACGTAGTGTAGTGATTTCTCAAGCATTGTGTTCCATTTATTAGTCTTCTTTATTCAATTTCAATCACTGTTTGTAAATAGTTTTTTTTCGCACTGTTGTTGGTCTAACGCAGACAATTTTGAGAAAATGGAGTATTAGTTCACTTTCCCACTGTACAAATTGTACGACCCTTTGGGAGCAGTGACTAGACTCCATGTGTGTATATATGGTAGGATTTAGGGTTTGTGGAAGCATAGGAGCCACTATGGAAGTCTTTCCCTAGGTGAGCCAGGGAAGTACCCGACTAGGAAGACTTAAATGCAGAGCACATAATTTGCAGGGGTGACAAATTCTTGACTAACTTTATTTTTGGAGAAGGCAAGTGGGAGTCTTTCCAAGTTCTAGTAATCAAGAGTAAACTCGACCAACTCATTTGGTTGGTGAAAGACTTGACAGTTTGAGGGTAACCATAAAATGGCTTAAGAAACCCTAGTATTTGCCCATTTTCGAGCTAAGGCTTTGTACGGGCAGTTAAGACCAAAGCCCTAAAAAATTTGTGAGAGGTGTCCACATGAACTAGGAATTTGAAAGAAATATTAGGGGTTCTTTGGGAAGATTTAGAGAATCAACCTATTTTATCGGAGCAGGAGGCCTAATTGGGGCTCCTAGGGCTAGTAGCCTTTTTAAGACCCTAATGAGGGTTTGGTGAAAGTGACCAAAAAATGGAATCAAGTGGACCTTCAAGAACCACAGAAGGATGGATTGAAGTCTTTGAAGCACCTCCACACTCCTGCAAAGTTTAATTCTTTAATTTGGAGGTTTGTAGCCTTTAGGGTGGATTAAGGGCTAAGGTTAGAGTTGCAAGTTTGCACCAAGATTTGACTTGGTAGAAGGATTTTATGTTAATAGTTGGGGTTGGCATAGCAATACCAAGGGATCTTAGTGCTAGAAGGTCCTATAGGTTGAATTGGTGGAGTGAACACACCCTAGGAGTCTTCCAAGCAAGACCCAGAGCATGAAACAGTGATTGTTTCATCCAACATCCCTATCATATTATATATAATATATATATTACTTATATTATATATAAAAAATATATAAAATTACAGATTGATGGATGGGTCCATTAAAACATAGGCCACAACCTTCAATGGGAGGTTGGGGTTGCTACACATGCAGTGCTCCCATGGGGAGGTTCACTGCTGTGGTAGGTAGTGGCAATGCCTCCACAGCAGTGCTTCCTCTATGGGGCATTGTAAGGGTAGTCACCCCCCGCTCCCCCCCAAGCCTACCTTCATTGTATTTTTCTCAAAATTGATTGTACGGTGATTCCTCTACCTTTTTTAAAAATTATTTTTTTCTAGAGCAGAAAAATTCATATGAATTTATATATGTATATATATTTATGATATATATATTTATATGTAAATTTATATAAAAAGAAATAGATTTAATCACATTTTCTGAAAGGATAAATTTTTATTTAAAAAGAAAGAAGTTTTCTATATGAAAATTTGACAAATTACCAGAGGTTTAATTTTCACAAAATTTACTAAAGGAACATGATTTCCACAAATTGAATTGAGTTTCCAATTTCAATTTCAAAGAGGTTTCCTAAATCATCTGATATTTTCCTTTTGAATTTTCTATTGTTAAAAACCAATTCCCTACAAAGGATGTAAGGTTTTCACAACCTTTCTATAGAGGATTTGAAATTTCATGGAAAATTTTATAGACATTCTTTCAAAATTTAAAATAAAAACCTCTACAAAATAAAAAAATCCTCTAATCTTTCAATTTTACAAATTTTAAACAAACCTTCTACAAAATTAAATTTTACAGGAAATCTTTCCAAAACACAAATTAATTAATCAAACAAATAAAGAACTTGTATTTCCTAAAGTTTGAATGGATGAAGAATGGCACAAAGCCTCGCCTTCAGAATTAAATTTCCAAGTCTTCCAAAAATCTTCTCTTCCAGAATGATGCAAAATAATTCCCAGCCAAGAAAACTTCTTGAGAGCCTTCTTCAAATTTCCAAGCAACAAATTCTCAAAATATCCCTGTATCCATTCCCGTGAAGTATCCTCTTACCTCTTCTAGTTAATATCAATTAATCTCTCTGAGAAATCATTCTCAATCAAAACCCATAAATGAATTTCCCCAACACTTGTCAAAATAAAAAAAATATCTTCTCAACAACCACAAATATTTTATCTTATTCATTTACATGTTATTTTTATGTTTTAATAATTCAAAACATAATTTAATTTCTAAATAAATTTAAATCAATTAATCTATGCACTTAACAAAAACAAATTTATTTAATTAATTTATTTACTTAATAAAATAAATTTAATCACAATGATTAAATTACTTTACCAAATAAATTAAATTAAATCAAAAGATTTTAACAACTTTAATCTAAAATAAATAAATAAACATTTAAAACATTTAATCATTAATTTTCACAAAACAACCTTGTAAGTAATTAATTATCAAAAAAACATGGACAACATGACAACACGACATATCGAGCATGAACTGACGACACACTGTGACTAGGATTGTGGTTTGACAAGGGAACCCCACTACTATCTCCCAATCAACAATACCATTGGGATAATGGACATGCTTAGACCTATGAAGCTAGGTGGATATGATGTCTTGTACCTATAATCTGTAACCAAGACAAATGTCGTACATGTATAAAAAAACATAACAATCACACCATGAAGAGAAATCACAGAATCACAGGGCGCTCACAAGCGAGTGATGTAATCCCGTCCCCTTCACCAATATAGTCAGAACAAGACTAACAAAATCAAAGCATCAATAAATCATCATATGAGCATACATCAATATTAACTCAAATAACAACTATGCTAATAAAAAAAATAACATCAATCATAAGCATCCAAATAGTGCATCATCACATCAAAATATAACACCATCATTGCTCCAATGTCAGTGATCATAAAATAAATAACAAGGTATCACGGTCTATCAAAGTAAAGGTATTGTTTAACAACATAAGAAAATTGGACGGGTGCTACACCAGAGTGAGTATGTTGTGGCCTTATCACCCCGCAAATGACTTGAAGTTTTGTGGGCCCAAAGTAAGTACATCTTTTCCATTTTCTTTCTCTTTCCACCTTTCCTTTGCATGATTTTGTATCTTTGGGGCTTGGATTACATGTGGATCTGTCTTGAATGTCTACTTTAATGTGAGTTTGAAGTGAGTTCATTCTCTCACTAAAGTGGGGGCTAAATGTGTCGTTAAAAAAAGACCCTTTGCTTGACATGGGATTAATTCATGATAAATGGACTTAATGAGGCCTTGATTCAAGTGTTGTGAGGCATTTTATGCATCCACACTAGGTCTTGGACCCTTGCACACTGAATAAAATGTGTTTATTTGCATCTTGTAAAGGTGTTGTAGAGTCTTGTAAAGGAATTTCATGCCTTCGTAGAATTAATGAACCTATTTCTCCTCAATTCAAAATTATAAAGCATTTTTAATTACATCATCACATTAATTTAGAAGGCTTGTAAAGTGAATTTAATGATAAACTACTGTTGTAGTGTGTTTTACACATTCACATTGGTTCTTGTTCCTTCCTAGGCTGTGTGGACCTCATTTTAGTGTTGTAAATGTATTTAATTACACTTTCACATTGAATTTTGTGTACCAAGCCCTAGTTGACCTTTACATCATCATTAATAGTCCTCTATTAACCCATATTGTGCATCTCGAGGAATACTTTGATCAAATAACTAGCATAGTCATCATATAAGCCTAATTTTCTTACTTCTTGGCATTCCAACAAGCAAAAATGACCCTTGTGGGACCCATTCACCATTAGTAGTGAATTAGTCCCATATAGGTGGGACCCATTCACCATTAGTGGTAAATGTGTCACATTTTGGGTCATTTTTTAGGGTTTGAGTGGGAAAAATTAGGTTTCAACTTTAATTTTTCTACATTTCAGCCTATGATGAGGTATAATCAAGATACTAAGGCACAATTATCTATAAATAAGTACTTTTATCCTTATTTAACACATCTCTTATCTCTTATCATTCCTTCATCCACCAATCTTTCATCTCAAGTTAAGCAACTTAGGGTTTTATCTTTGCAAGTCATTAAGAAAGCTTCTAAAGACATTCAAGGGTTGAATCTTCATATTTTGCTGCAGAAATACAAGATCAAACATCATGGAAAGGTAATAAAGTCCATGTTTTCATGTTTCATTCCTTTATTTCATCATTTTTGTTTAATTACCTAAAAGGGATTTGACCAAGGCAAACCCCCACACCCTAATGTTCAACCTTTTCTCTTCTCTTCTAGTGTGTTTGCAAATTTAGGACTCTTGGAAGGTTAGAAATCATTGAAGATCAAGTTACAAGTTTATTCAAGTCTTCTTCTCATCATTCAAGTCAAAGATATCAAGAAAATGTCACTTACAAGCTTGAATTTGGCAATTTCAAATCCGGACACCTAGAGGTGCAAATTGAACCATCCGAAAGCTAGAGATTCCACTTTTGAGTTTTTAGAAAGTAAAAAGTGTACTAATTCACCCTTAGTGGAGAATGAGTCCCAATGTACTTGTTTTTTGAATATTTTTGTAGATTTAGACACCCATTTGGCTAAAACAAGCTTTGGTACAACCATCTAGAATTGAGACTCATTCACCCAAAGTGGTGAATGAGTCCCACCAAGCCTAAATTTAATTATCAACAACCTTCTAGATTTTTTTTTCAGTCTTCATCAAGATCTTAGGTTCACACTTTCAGTTTGATTCATTTTTATTAATTTTTGCATTCATTTCTAGTTTATTTTTGCATATCATAAAGTGTTTTCAAACAAGTTGCATTTCAATAGTTTAGCATACTTAATCAATCAATCTTATCGATTAGTTGCATCAAGAACATTTTATTTAGACATAATTTCATCATACATATCTTAGATTGAGTGAACCACCTAGGTTTTGAGGTTTATCTCTCTCCTTTTAGGTGAAAAACCCTAAGAGTGCAAGAGTACATAGACCCAAAAATCTATGGTTCAATAATCATCTTCATCATAAGTGAATTTGTAATTTTAGTTTCCTAACTTATTAGTAGTTGTGGATGTTTTTGATGACTTAGTGATATATTGTGTTGATATCATTGTGGATTTTTTGGTTTTGATTGTGTAATATTCTATTCCTTAATGAATTTAGGTGTGAAATCTAATGATCCACATTTATCATCCAACAAATTTGTCACCAATAAATGATAGTAATCTTTGTTTTCAAATTGTAAGGGTTCCAATTTTTACATTGTGATCAATTTTCTAAAATGACTCTCTATTCTAATTTTAGTTTGTAAATAATTTTAAGATTTTTTATCAACTCTTATCATGTAAACATTATTAGTGTAAGTGCATTTCATTAGAAAATGAATACTTGAAGGAACTCCTTTCATCTCATGAATTGATGGTCTTCCCAAAAGAAGAATGTATTAAAGAACATGAGGCATAACATTTATAGGATTTTTCAACACAAACTTACCAACATTGAGAGGTAATGTTATTACACCAGGGGGTTATTTTCCCATATTGTCAAAAACTTTAATTAATAAAGAATTTGGTTGGATTAACTTTTTTTCCACTCCATTTTTTTCCAAAAGGCTAACACTACAAACATCAAGACTAGAACCATTGTCAATATTGGAACAGCTAATTCCAATCTTGTTAATAAATACCATTATCATAAAAGTATCACTTTTTTATGTTTCCAAAGGAGGAAATTCAATTTGATGAAAGACAATATCCAAATTACTATAATTTTTACTCTTAATTAAATATTGTACATCGTTTGGTTGCACACTAGAAGGGATAAAAAAAAAATTGCAAAGAATTTTATAGCATTCCATGATAAATGTGATTTGTTTGAATCAAATCCCATAAAGAGATTTTAGCAAGAGTATTATGAAGTTGCTCGACAAGATCATATTCTTTACTAATACACTGCATCATATTAGGTACAAGTGGAAGGTATGGTTGAGGTAATGGGATGGATTTAGGAGCTCATTTTGGTTGCTTCGTACTTCTACTGTGCTATATGTTTGAGCAACAATATGGTAACTTGGTTGCTTCGAAACATGATTAGTAGAGAGTTGTTTTGCAAAATTTAGGATAGGGACATGACTTAGGATGTCCTATAATGAAATGTGATTTAGGAGGTCCAATAATTAGATAAATTTGAGGAGGTCCTTGAATAATTAAAGGAGTTTTAGGAGGTCCAATAATGAGAAGAGATCTAATAGAAAATTGTGCATTCAAAACCTCAATGGACTTAACTTCTTGTTGATGATATTCTATCAAGGTGGAATCTAAGGTTACCTTAGCATCATCATCTATGACATCCCTCTTACTATCTTTTGAATGGAATATATCGATGATGTCATCCTCTTACACCACAATATCTTTCCAAGTAGGAGATGTATTAGTAGAGAAACAAACAAGATTATCATGACATGTAATGATTGGATCTTTTAACACAAAGATACCTTCTTCACAAGTAGGAGAGATATCAAGAAAATAATGAACATTATTGTCAATAATTTCATTCTCTTTCACCAAGCTAACCTCACATGTAGTAGAGATGGTGGGACAATGACCAATGGAAACAACAAAAGAGGGTAAATAAACTCATTTGTGACATGCTTGTAACAAAAATTCCTTGAATTTCTTAACAAGATCTAAGAGTAGAACATGAATTATGATAACACAAGATTTTTGCAATGAGAACATGATGATATGTCCTATGGATCAAGCTAGAAAAGTTCTTAGTATGAAATGCAATCAAAGGATTGATATTCAAAAGCTAATGCTAGAGTTGAATAGAGACCTAAAACAAGATTTTGCATAGTTAATTTGAGCTCAAACATAGTAGGACAAATTTGTCCAAGGAACTATTTGTCCTAGATAGGTTTTTAGAAATTGAGAGTTTGACAATGAATAGTTTTCTAAATATTGCTCTATTTAAGCAAATCTGATTCAAAATGCAAGTATCTAACAATGTTGAAAATGTTTTGATAATTTTGTTTCCAGATCTAAAATGCAATAATTGACTAGTTTTAAGATGTCAAAGCCTAATAATGATGAATTTGATATAATCTTGAAACTAAAAAATATTTGTTTTTAACTTTTTTAAACTATATAAAAGATGCCTAAATACATGTAGTTAATAATTACAAATCGAAAATTTAAAAATAGAAATAGAATGAAGAAACAGACAAAAAGATGTGGGTAAAATATTATTGATCCAAGTGTAGTAGGAAAAAGGTGCCAGGGGTGTCTATGTCCTTGATAGGGTTTTTTAAAACTAAAATTTTGAATGTTTATTACAATATTTAAGGGTTGTGTTTATGTGTGTAAATAGATTTGATAGTGAAATTTCTTCTAGGATTTTCCCAATTTTTAAGATAATGTAACTCAAATATAAATGTACATAATTTGTACAAAAAAGGACAATTTTGAATGTAGATTTGACTTATAAAACTAGAATAAACCCTGATGCAACCTATGATGCAATATAAGATGCAATTTTAATCTTTTATTAAGAAAAAAATGAAAACCCTAAATTAGAAATGCAAAGAAATGCAAGACAAAACTTAGATCTATGATGAAATTTTGGAATTTATATAATGTTAACATGTAAATTTCAACAAAATGAAACATAGAAAAAAGTAAACCATATGTTTAAGGTATAGGGAATGTAGGATTAATTTCTCCTTTTCCTAGAGTTTCATTAATATGGAAATCAACAAGGCGAGCCAGTCAAGCCTGGATCTGCATCTTTTTTAATGTTGAGAATGAATTGGAAATGATTTTCCTTGATTAACCTAATTAGTCTATGTTCCCTAATATAAAAAATGCAAGAAAATGATAACTAATTATAAACTATAACAAAAGTTTATAGGTAGATTTGAGAAGGGTAGAGTGTTGTGTACCTATCCTGAAAGTTTGGTGTCATTCTAAATATGTGGACATAGGAACCAAAGGGAACCTATGTCCTTTTAGGAGTACTATTATATTTTCATAATCCTCTTATGTTAGATTTGAGCTCTTGATTCCCACTTGTCAGATCACTATCTAATATTATTATGTAGGTGATTTTATGTGGCTTGATAAGGTGTAAGGCTTTGAATGCAACAATAGATAAATAATCTTCAAACTTCTTTCAATCATCTCTAAACTTGAAACCTACACAATCAAAGAGAGAGGAAAGGTTATTCCATTTAGGGGCTTGTCTTAGTCAAACCCCATGTTAGTGTTTCCACTTCCACAATGGTAACATCAATGATAACATCTTAAATGATAGGAAGGAATGATGAATCAATGAAGTGTTGAAACTCACCAACCTTCAATGGCTTCCTTGAAGGATTGAAGTAATACACATCACCTCAAGGTCTTGAATCATTTTTTCTTTATTTCTTGAATTTCTTGGAGACCTAAAACAAGGGTTAGTGTTCACAAACAATGATAATATGAACACAAAAAAAATCACATAGGATTTTACATGATGCTTGGATCTTGAAATGGTGTAATAAATCACTAAAAAAATTCTCTTGACTTTTATGATAATGCTCTTGACAGTAATTTTTTCTCTTAAATTTTTGTTAGGTTTGAAATGATGCAATAACTAGGTATTTGTAGGAATTTATTAAAATTTCCTTTAAATAGATCTTGATAGCTGAACTTTGCAACTTGAATTGTAAATGCTAAAATATTAGCACAAACATGTTCAAATTTGGAGGGAAATGAAATACAGGGACATTGGCTCCATAGGGAATCTTTGTCCTAGCCCTATTTTCTAGAAACTAAGGTATCAATGGAAAAGAATTAGATGAATGCATTTGTCATCTACTTGCAATATAATAAAAATAGGCCTTGGAATGCATAATTTATGAGATTAGTGTTGAAATGAAGAGGATAACTAAGAGGGGGCAAGTGAAACAGTTGTAGCAAATTAAACCTTCAAAACCCTCAATAGTAATCAGATCTAGAAGCATTCATTAAGTCCTTATTCAATTAGATTAATTAACAATGAAATGTAGACAAAATAAACTAAAATTGAAACACCAAGCACAAAAGAAATCCAAATTTATGTGTAAAACCTAATGAGGGAAAAACCACAATGAGGATTAGCTCACAATATAAGTAATTGCAAAACTGGTAGAAAGGGGTTCACTACCAGAATAGGATGCACTGTCCAAAAAGGCTCACTACCAAGGATCACTACCATAGAAAGAATACAAGAAGATATAAGAATAATGTTACACAAAGAAACACTTCTCAATGCAACAATGATTCCACTAGAATTGCTCGCACACTTTCATAGCCAAACTTAAAATATTTTGGATTCCTTCAACTCACTGCCTTCATGAACCCTAACTTGAATTTTACACCGCTTTGCTCAAATTCATATAACATAAACTACTCACATCACTCATCACATATATCTTTCTTCTTACTCTTTCCTTGCTTCTCTTGCATCAACAACATTCATAATTATATCAACCTCTACCTCAAAAGTTTCTCTAATTTTGGCCACTAGTTGTTATACATTCAAATTAAAACTAGGTCGACACCTAAGCATTCTCACAGTGGATAGGAACAAAATTCAACCTACATAAATACTTAATTAGGACCCAAATATATCACAATAAACTTTAACACATTTCCACAATCCTCCCATGTAGTGTTAAATAGAAGGTCAACCAACACCCATGCAAAACACCATAATAATTAAGTACACGCTTGCTTAGATCAAGTCAAAAGTTCTGGAAAATATAGTTTAATTGAATTCAATCCATTACAATCCATTACAATCCATGAGCTACTTAAGATTCATCAAATACATCATCCAGGCTTCAATCAACAAGTACTTAAATTCAGGAAAATTGATAACTCTTGTTCACGCATTTATTAATGAAACTTACATTGTACTACACCAAATAAAGTAAAAACTTGAAACCAGAAAGATAGAGACATTATAAGAAACTTCCCAAATCGGTACAACCTAAATCCAAATAGCGGAGAAACATGGAGAAAATACATTTCTCATAGATAGTAGAAAAAAATGTTGAATAACTAATTCACACATTGGTGAAAATATCTCTCATTCTACAACTATCAAAAAACCCAATTTTTTAATATAGCAACCTCTATCAACCTTGAATAACCTGTAAGATCTGCATAGGAATAGAATCAACATATAAATAACATAGAGGACAATATGATAGCTCATTATGAACATTTTCATAACATTTTACTCTATTTATTAAATTTTCTCAAAAGCACTTGGAAACCAAGTACTAGAACCATCATCTCAGCTCATTACCTCATCTTAAGACTCTACAAAAAAAAGAATAGCTCCATTTACTCACAAAAATTCCTCAAGGTTTTAGCTACACATTCACAACCTATTTTCCTATTTTCACAATTTTCTAAGTATCCTCAAAATCTTCAACCCATAGTTGACATCAATGAAAATACCAATTAGTAGACTTCCTATTAACATCAATGATAAAAACATCTTTCTTGCAACAATCTCCCCCTTTTTCATTGATGGAAACAAAATATGTGAAAATCCACCAAAGACCACAACAATTTCAAATGCTCTCTTTCTTTTTCTTCAGATGATATTCTCCCCCTAAGTAGATAAGTTCTCTTTTTTTTCAAAATTTCTTTTTTTCCCCCCTTGACATTAATGGAAAAGAATTAAATGCTTAGTATTGGTCTCCCTATTTGAAATTGAACCAAAAACCATGCTCTGAATACTCTCCCTTAGGAGTACACCCAACTAAATCAGCAACATAATCACAACATATGATACTATCTGCTCCCCTTGAGAGGTAGCCACCAATATCAATCCACACAAATGATAGATCCATAGATCCACTAGACTGGTGCACCTCTTTATCCATCTCATTCAAGAAAGGAGGGGAAATAACCCCCAACTTCTCTCGAAGATACTCAAAATTATCCTTAAGAAGAGCCTTAGTAAATATGTTAGCAATCTATCCTTTGTAGGAACATACTCAAGTTTCACTTCATTCTTCATGACCTTCTTTGTCAAAATGTGATATCTAATAAATATATGCTTTCCCCTTGAATGCATCACTGGATTCCTTGAAATTTTTATTACACTTGGATTATAATAGAAGATAGATATAGGTTCATCAATTTCAAGTTTGATATCCTTCAAAGTTTTCCTCATCCATAAAACCTATGTACAAAATGATATTGTTGTAATATACTCAACCTTTGTAGTGGATAAAGAAACTAAATCTTGTTTCTTTCTTAGCCATCATACCAACCTACATCCAAGAAAGAATGCACCACCACTTCTACTTTTCCTATCATCAACACTGATGAGCCTAGTTTTTTGTCAAATTTTAGGTAGAATCTATAGTTTATTTTCTAGCAGTGTCATGAACTTTAATGGTTAAGTGTTACTACTTTCATAATGTTTCCATCAAACCATTGTCATTGTATTTAATCTTATCTTTGTGAAGTTTTAATGACATTGGCATATTATGTGGATTATCTATATTAATTTTTCATTTGGTTGATGAATTTTCTTTAAGGTGATTATATATGTGCAATTATTATGCGTACTGACATTACCATGCAAATATAATTTGTGGATGCTAAGTTGAGAAAGGAAGCTGTCAGCTGGTCATGCAGGGGAATCATTCAAAGAGTCAACTAGAGGACCATGATAGCAAATTCCCCATGATTGTCGAATGTAACCACCTTGTGTTTATGAAATTGAGAAATTTTGGGTTTTACTGCAATGTTGAATCCACGTTTGGACATGCATGTCTGACTAGATTCCCTATAGGTGTAACCACCCTACCACTCTTTTCCATGTTTTCCCTAAATGGTGTTCTCTTAGTTAGTGGGAGTTGACCACCCTACTTAACTGATAGTATAAATAAGGATTAAAACCTTCTTCTTGGAGGTTATTTTTGTTGATAGTTGATGATATTAATGTTGATGATGTACTAAGCATTCTTCATTTTCAATATAGTCATGCTACTATTTTGTTTAAAATTTTCTAAATGAATAAAATGATATTCTGAGTTCGAGTATTTGAGTTTATATTAGTTTTAGAGGAAACTCATCCAAGGGGGGCCACTTGGTGAGTAATCCATCCCTTATAAGAATAGTTTATTTAGTTATTACTTCTTGCTCAATGCTTAGTTCAAAATTTGGCACTAACTGTTCCTACAACTACTAGAATATCATTCTATGACTGTTCTTGTAGCCAAAGCAAACAGAGTAGTTTCCTATTTTTTCACTCATATCTTTATTCTTGTCATGTATTTCAGCTTATCATAGTTTTTAATTGATGTTCAATCTTGTTTAATTCCTTTCCAAGAAATTTACTTTCCGGTATTGTGTTCTTCTTAGTTGTAGAATGAAGATGGCTATGTTGAGTTCCTAGTGCTCATACTGTATTGACCCATTTTAAGTTCACATCCCTGGGTTGACAAGTTAAATGCACCTTCATGATGATTGAGATAGCTATTCAGGTTAGATGTTCAATCTCTAAATCATGGTTGTAAAGGCTTGGTTATTGAATCATTATATGAGGCCAACATTTTTGGCACCATTTTCGGGGATGGTGTCAAACTAGGAAATTCTTTGGAGTCATTGATAGTTTTTTTCTACTGTAGCATTTTTGAGTTTTTCTTAAAATACCCCTCTCGCTTAGACAAGTAATGATCCACTATTCTTTTGCTCATTCTTTATGTGAGTTGGCTGATGTTGAGCTAATACCACATGCATAGGGGAAGAATAATAGATGCTTATGGGAGATTCCTTCCTAATGATCCCGATCCATTTCAATTAGTAGATCTTCCAAATCTACCTAGAAACAAAGAAGAATATCAATCATTTCCTTTTGTTGATGCATATCCTAATCTGACCAGTTTTGAAGCTTCCATTGAAGATCAAAACCAGATTGACAACCCCTTTGCTTTGGGAATCCATCAAGAAGACATGGGTGATGCAAATAGAAATAGACCTAACCAGCCAACTTTTCCTTTCCCCGTTGCTCATCAGAATGAAGTTGATAACATCAAAAAAATCCCTACCTCAACACTTCCTAAGTTCTATGGACTTGCTACAAAAGACCCTGATACCTTCTTGTTTGAGTTTGACATACTTTGCAAGAGTTATGACTATACTACTGATGCTCATAGGCTTAAGCTATTTCCTACCACTCTAAAGAAACTACACTAAGATGGTTTATGAGCCTAGGCAGAGATACTATGGAGACTTGGGAGGACATGAAGACAAAGTTCCTTGAAAAGTAAAAGGAATATTGCAGGGGTAGTAATATGAGAGGAGGTGATATCTTTAGGATCAGTAGAAGAAAGATGAGAGTTTAGAAGATTACATTTCAAGTTTTTTTTTCTTGCAGAAATCTCCACACCATACACTCAATGAATAATCACAAAAACTACTTTTCTTGAGAGGAATCAATGAGAGTTGCATTGATGCTTTGGACCTAAAGGTAGGAGGAGATATTACCCAAGTTCCTTGGAAAGATATCAAGAAAATAAGTCAGAACTATTCTAGAGAAACTTCAAAGAAAGAGAGAGCTTACCAATCTTCTATGGGTAAGTCATCTACTAGTGGAGTTTCAACGATGGAGATTACTCATTTTTTTGTAGATTTCAAGTAGGATATTATAAATAATCTAGCTACTTAGCTGGATATACTTCAGGCCAAGAATAAACATGAGGAGGTAGAGGCAATGCTAATAGAATATTGCCCTCACTGCAAAAAAAAGAAGAGGGATTGCAGATGTAAGATGGTAGCCAACATTGAAAGCAAGAAAATTCCACTTGAGTTCAAACCAATTCAGACTGAGGAAGATCAAGTCTACTTGTTGCATAAAGGAAGCCATGGGATCCAAGACAAGGTATGCCACCGGATCCATTATCTTTTGCTAGGCCATATTTTAATTCGTATTCATATGGTAACCAATGGCAGCCTCCATATCCATCCAACTATGGAGGATATCCACAACAATCTTAGGATAACCCTCCAAATGCTTGGTCCAATTATCAAAATTCCTCACCCCAATGACAACAACCTCAGGGGAATTGGTAGTAGTTTCAAGGACCTTAGTAGCCACCTCCAAGAAATTGGCAACAAACATCTCAATGGAGAGGACAACAATGGCCAAACCAGATAGCCAGTTACATGCAACCATCTTCTCAACCCCAAAAACTTGCTATAATGCCTCCACTTGCTAATTCAAGCTCAAATGCACCTAAACCTACTCAGTTACCAGCTCATCCCACACCTAACCCAAATAACAAACCACAATAGTAGCTGGTATATTCTACTAATCCAAATCAATTTACTGCATGTGTTGTGAGTGTGAGTGATATCCATCTACATTCAAGAACTACTTTACCAACTCCTTCCACACCCATCATCACTGAGCTACCTATGGAAGAGGAAGAGGAACCTCTAAATGATCCCATTTAGCCAAATGCACCTAAAATCCTAAACCAGTTCTAGTCAAGCAAACTGCACAAGAGCCACCATTCCCTCAGAGATTGGAAGTTTTCAAGCATAAAGAAGAAAAAGAAGATACAAATTTTGACATCTTGGAGTAGTTGAAACACATATATGTTCAGATACCCCTATTTCAAGCCATAAAATATGTTCCTATAAATGGCAAGGAAATCAAGGAAGCATGCCTCAAGAAATTGAAGAGAAAAAAGAAAGACTCAACTACAGTCCATGTGGTGGGATAGCTCACTAACATCATGCTTGGAAAAGTGACTATTCCCAAGTACAATGATCTAGGTAGTCCTATAGTAGTAGTGTTTTATAAACAAGATCCAAATAAAGAATGCTCTAATTGATTTGGGAGCAGCAATAAATGTGATGACTAAGGACATCCTACAGCAACTAGACATTGTAAGCATGAGATCTACTCCTACTGTCATGCAGCTCATTGATAGTTCTATTGTAAAGCCTAATGGTATAGTAGAGAACCTTGGGGTGATTCTAGACTCTTAGGAATACCCAAAGGACTTCATGATTCTTTCTCCTAATGCTACACTAGGCGGATATCCTGTCATTCTTGGAAGGCCATGGTTAGCAACAACAAATGCTCATATTGGGTGTCGGTCAGGTGACATGACTATTTCTAATGGCAAGAACACCAAAAAGCTTGTTCTTTATCCTCCTGCTCAGCCATCCCATGATGAGGAGAATCTTGTATGGCCACATGTTGGTGAAGAGGCCGAGGAAGTTAATTTTGTGGCACAACTTACGATGTTAGGAAGAATTCCTTTCTTGTAGCTTCAAGATGAAGATGAAGTGTTGTCCAACATAATATAGAACAATTGTGAGGTTGAGGAAGCATCATCCTCTCATGCATCTGGTTCTTCTAATCTCATGAAGAAACTTCTTCCTGCACTTCTTGTAGCCACTCTGCATGTAGAAAAACTTCCTACAACCACTCTTCCTACAACCACTATTCCTATAGAAAAACTTCCTACAACAATAGGTATGTTCCACAAAATGCTGCCATATGAACTCAAGGTACCATATGTTAATGAAGTAGCTATGATAGATTTAACTACATAAGTATAGGTGTCTAAAGGAAAATATTTGAATATTAATAGTAAGTTGAGCAAAGAACAATAGTTGACATTGGTAGGCTTACTAAAGTCTCATCAACATGTGTTTGCATGGGACTATCATCATATGAAAGGAATAGATCCTAAGCTTTACACTCATAGAATATACATCAGAGATGATTTTCAACTAACAAGGCAATCACAACGAAGAATCAACCTTATATTGAGAGAATTTGTTAAAGCAGAATTGCAGAAATTGTTGGATGCTAGATTTATTTATCCTATCTTAGATAGCCAGTGGGTGTCCCCATTGGTGATCATGCCAAAGAACGGAGGAAAATGGTGAGTTTTTGTTGACTATAGAGAACTTAATGCTGCCACCAAAAAAGACCATTTTCCCTTGCCTTTTGTAGATCAAGTCTTGGACTCACTCACAGGAAAGTAGTACTTTTCTTTTCTAGATGGATTCAGTGGCTACAACAAGATTCAAATTGCACCTTAGGACCAAAAGAAGACAACCTTCACCTATCCATGGGGAACGTATTCCTATTTAGTACTTCCTTTTGACTTAAGCAATGCACTTACAACTTTCCAAAGAGTAGTCATTAGCATATTTTTAGACATCTCCCTTGACTGCATGGAGATCTATATGAATGACTTTACTACCTATGGTGTTGATTTTAATCAACCATTGGAAAATCTCAGGAAGGTCCTACAAAGATGTAAAGACCAAAACCTATCTTTAAACAGTGAGAAGTGCTTCATGATGATGCAGGAAGGTGTAGTTCTTGGCCACTACATCTCTCACAAAGGAATTCAAGTAGACCCTACAAAAATTGAGGTAATTACTAATCTACCGACACCTACAAAAAAAAAGGATGTTAGGAGTTTTATGGGACATGCAAGATATTATAGGTGTTTCATCAAGGACTTTAGCAAAATGGTAGCACCATTGCACACTCTCTTAACCAAAGATGTTGAATTCCAATGGATAGAAGATTATGATAAAGCATTTTCTAACTTGAAGGAAGCCTTGACCCATGATCCTATGTTAAAAGGACCTAATTGGGAGATCCCTTTTCACATTCTCATAGATGCATCATATTATGCCATAGGAGCAGTCTTAGGATGGAAAGAAGGAGCCATTGAAAATGTCATTTACTTTATCAACAAAAATCTACAAGGAGCTAAATTAAACTATATTGTGATAGAGAAAGAAATGTTAGCAGTGATTTATGCCTTAGAATAAATTTAGGCACTATAGAATAGGCTATTATATGTTTTTGCACACTGATCATGCAGCCATTAGATACCTTATGAATAAACCCTTGATCTTAGGTAGACTAGCAACATGGTTATTGTTGATGCAAGAATTTGCAATAACCATTGTGGATAAACCAAGGAAGGCTAATGTTGTTGCAGATTTTCTTTCAAGGTTGACTAGATCCAAGGATAGTCAAGCCATAGATGACTCCTTTCTTGATGAGCATCTATTTTCCATCAATGTTCAAACACTCTGGTACACTAACATAGCTAATTATCTTGTAACAAGGAGAGTTCCTCCTCATTTCTCACCAAAGGAGAGAAGAGTGCTCATTGAAAAATATTTTCCTTTTTCATGGATTGTTGGATTCTTGTTTTATACTGGACAAGATCATGTTATGAGAAGATTTGTGAGGGAAGATGAGACATATGACATCTTGCATGCATATCATGATGAACCTTGTGGAGGGAATTTTGCAGCAAAGAGGATAGTAATGAAGATTATGAACACAAGATACTAGTGGCCTACACTCCACAAGGATGCATGAAGATACACAAGAAAATGTTATAGGTGTCAAGGGATGGGCTGACCAACCAAAATTGATGAGATGCCACTTTATCCCCAAGTAGTGATCACTCCCTTTGACAAGTGGGGATTGGATTTTGTGATACCCATTGATCCTCCATCAAAAGGTAAGTCTTATATCTTAGTATGCACCGATTATGTAACTAAGTGGGTAGAGGTTAAGGCCATGAAGCATGCAAGACAATAAGGTTGCAGAATTTTTTTATGAAGAAATCTTCACATGGTATGGAGTCCCAAGAGAGATAGTAATTAATCAAGGAGCTCAATTCACTTCAACCCTTGTTATAGCATTGGTTAATGAGTATAACATAAGGCCTAGGAAGTCTACCCTTATCACGCCTAAGCCAATGGTCAAGTTGAGGTGACCAACAGAGAAATTGAAGCCATTCTAACCAAGATAGTAGCCATCCACAAAAAGGTTTGGGCAAGAAAATTACCAGAAGTTGTTTGGGCCTACAAGACCACTTGGAAAACCATGACAGGCTTCACTCCATTTGAACTGTTGTATGGGAAGACAACTATGATACCTATTGAATTTTATCATAAGACTCTTAGGACTACAGTGGACCTAGGGATGGATATCTCTAAGGCACAAAAAGAGAGAGTTGTGCAACTAAATTCTTTGGATGAGATGAGAAGAGCAGCCTTGCACCACACTAAGGTAGTGCATAATCAAAGAATGAGGTGGCATGATAAATTTATCAAGGAGAAGAAATTCCAGCTAGGTGACTGGGCACTATTATATAACTCAAGGTATCAAAACAATGCAAGAAAATTGCAAACAAAGTGGCTAGGACTGTATGAAGTTGCTAAGGTATTTCCTAATGGAGTTGTTCATCTCACTACCATTGACCCTGTCAAATTCAAGTTACTTTTCAATGGTCATCGCCTCATATTATATCACAAGCCAGTCTCCAAAGAAGAGTTCCTACAACAATTCACCCAGTGTTCAACACACGAGCTTTCTGCAGCTGAAGGAAGTGGACCTAGTGTCCCTCCTTTTGGCTAAATTAAGGTACATACTTGTCATAATAAAGATTTCTACTTTTTTGGAAGTCCATTTCTTCACCCATCCACCCATCCATCCATCCATCACCACCTTTCTCTCTCTTCCATCATTTCATTCCACCTCACCTCACTCCACTTCACTTTCATTAATTGCTCAATTAGTTTCTAAAACAGGAAAATGGTACTTTCTCTCCATGGTCTTTGCAATAAATCCTCCATACGATTAGGTATATGTGCATTAATTATCATCTTTTAATTACCAATTAAGTGCATTCATTTAATCATGGCACGTTAGTATAGATGTTCACATGATATGTCATTACTTTGTATCAAATCACCACTCCCTTCTCACATGTGCGGACACATCCAAATTTAGGTTTGGGGGGACATAAAAAATGAAAGTATAATGCTCATGTGTCAAATTATAATTAGGCTATCTCAGAAAATTTAAAATGAGAAGATTTGAAATCTAGCTCACATGTGTGAAGTGACGTTAACTGCAGCTGCCATTTCTTCCCATCATCACTCTCTTTTATCACTCCTTTCCTTGCCATAATTAACCCTGTCATAATTTTGAGTTACAAAAAGAAAGGGAAACTCAGTTGATATTGGCACTAAAAATTTAGCAAGAAGGTGTTGCCTTTTAGATAGGAATTGCAAGTAAAAAGAAATTTTGCAGAGTGACAGTTGATTGTAGAAAATGGGAGGTGGGCTAATTTGAAATGAGCCCTTAGTTCATGATGTTTTATTGCAAGATGCACAATGCTTGGCCAAATTTAGACATTGTGGATGGTTTGAATACTTAGAGAAGATGGATGGCTTTGATGAAGGCATTACACTTGAATTTTCTCAGACATATTCTAAAGGAAAAGCCATAGTAAAAGGGTTAGAGGTTGTGCCAATTGAGGAAAGAATTGGAGAAGTTTTAGGGTTACCTACTAATGGTGAGCAATATCCTTCCTCTAGAGATGCCAAGTTAGCTAGGGTGGAATTTAAAATACATGTCGACCCTCTAATCAACGTGCAAAAATGACATCTCTGCCTAAACCATGGAAGTAGGAAGCTATCTATATTATAATGTATATCACCTATGAACGGCATTTGTCAAGCCTGCATTCAATGCATTTCAAGTTGTTGAGTCACATGAGGCATGAGAGGAGGTTGAATGTGCCTAACATATTATAAAACCTTCTCTCCATCATGGCGGCCAAAGCACAAAAAGGTAGTGACAATTTTGTTTCCCACCATTGCTTGATTAAATTGTTGGTTGAAAAATCTTTGTATAATATATCTGGAATGTCCTAGGAGGAGTTTATAAATGTTGATCAATTTAGACCTAACAATTGCAACCTAGGGTTTTACCTCAACCCCATAGGTCTAGCAAGATATTAAGATGGCTAAAGCCACTCCTGGTGCTTCAACCTCTAGCGCTAGCTCTAGTCTAAACCCTCTTCTAGCAGTAGAAGAAACCATAGACATTAGTTCCTCTGAAACTGAGCATTCAGAAAAAGAAAGTTCTTCATCTGATTCTGATGATGATGTCCCCCTTACAACCCTAATGAGAGCTAGGGCATAAAAGGAGGTAGGATCAGGAAAAGGAAAAGCCCAAACATAACCTATAGAAAAAGAGGTGTTGAGTGCTAGGAAGAGAAAGGCTGATACTATTCATCCTACAGCCAAAGGAAAATGTAAGAGCACTCATAGGAAGTCAAGACCAGCTACGCCAACTTTTTGTATGCCTCCACAATAAATCCCTAAGTGTGGAGAGACATCACATGAGGACACTGAAGCTCCAATGGGGCAGGAAAATCTTTAAGAAAAAGAAGAGGACATATTTGAGAAAGCAGCAAAAATAACACTAGTTGACCTTGCAAATATCGCAGAAGAATTTGAGGATGAGCAGGGGTTCATGTAGCAAAACCAAGAACAAGAGCAAGATTTCCTACAGCCATAGTAAGAGCAAGAGCAAAACCAAGAACTAGAAAAAGAGATCCTACAACAAGAAGAGGGAGAATAAATAGTACCCCCGCAACCAAAGATAACTGGATATCCCGAGTCCATGCAGATAGTACCATATGGGTAGCAACCATCGACAAAAATACTGGTAGGAGTCCATAACACTCCTAGTTTTACAGTTAATGTAGCATTTTTAAATTTATGGGAAGAAATAAAAAGGATATAGGAGGAATTGAAAAAGGAGAGGAAGAGATTGAAAAAGGAAATTCAAAAGAGGGATGAGGGCATTGAAGAAAAGAATGAGGAAATTGCTACTCTGAAGAAGAAAGTAGATAACATTGTGACCTTGGTACCACAGACTCTAGAATGAAAAACCCCTCCAAGAGTTTATGCCCTGCACTTGGAAGAGAAATATCTCTCTTTCAAGTTGTCAAATATTGTTTTAGATTTGAACCTCTCTATTGAGACTCCTATCAAATTTTTCAATGCTTATAGGATTGCCTCCCCTAAAATGAAAAATTTGTTATGTGGATTTTATTTGAACAACTATGTTGTCACACAAGAACATGATTGGAACCCACTAATTTATGTTGGAGATATTCAGTTGAGAGCATTCATGTCTTGGGTACAAAATGAGATTAGTTGGGGAGAGTACTATAATACTTATAAGAAGATGGAATCTAATATCCCCTTGGCGATTAGGCCTGAATCAAGCAACCCAAGGGATATTCACAAGGAATGGCTTAGAATGCTTCTCAGACCTAGCTATAGTAACAAAATTATGCCTTGGATTGAAGTAGTCTACACTGAGTATGAGGTAAAAGTAGCAGCAAAAGAGGAGCTTGTGAGAGGATACATGTCCCAAAGATGGAATAGTTTGACCGATGAGCTGAAGTAGGCTGAACCACATTCCATCCATAACTATGTTGCAGCATTAAAATGAATTGATAGGTATATTTAGATTGGGAGAATAAAGGGGTGATTTTTGCTTCCCCTGACTTTTTAGCCACCCATTCTCTTGTGGCCTATACCAAACTATAGATTCTACCAATAAGACATTGTTGTAAAAAGATAGAGATGGAGTAGATTTGATAGATTGGGATGATTCTATTGGGACCTTGACTCATGCTCAGTAGACATAGATTTTGGACAACTATCAGTTGAAAATTTTAGATCCTTGACTAAGCAGAAAAACAATCCTTCCACTACTGGAGGACCATCAAAATGTTAGGTTGGAGGGAATGATGAGCCTAATTTTTGGTCAAATTTTGGGTAGAACCTATAGTTTATTTGCTAGCAGTTTCATTAACTTTAATGGTTAAGTGTTGTTATTTTCATAATATTTCCCTCAAACCATTAACATTGGGTTTAATCTTTTCTCTGCAAAGTTTGAATGACATTGGCATATTATCTAGAGGACCACGACAACAACTTCCCCATGACAGTCGAATGTAACCTCCTTGCATTTACGACATTGAGCTATTGTGGGTGTTACTATAGTGATGAATCCACGTTTGGACATGCATGTCTGACTGTATTCCCTGCAGGCGTAACCACCCTGACACTCTTTTCAGTTTTTTCCCTAAATGGCATCATCTTAGTTAGTGGGAGTTGACTGCCCTACTTAGCTGGTAGTATAAATAAGGATCATAACCTTCTTCTTAGAGGTTGTTTTTGTTGATAGTTAATGATATTTATTTTGATGATGTACTAAGCATTCTTCATTTTCAATATAGTCATGCTACTATTTTGTTTACACATTTCTAAATGAATAAGATGATATTATGAGTTCAAGCACTTGAGTTTATATTACTTTTAGAGGATACTCATCCAAGGGGCCCCACTTGGTGAGTAATCCATCCCTTAGAATAGTTTATTTAGTTATTACTTCTTGTTGAATACTTAGTTCAAAATCTAGCACTGATTGTTCCTGCAACCACTAGAATATCATTCTGTGACTATTGCTACAACCAAAATAGACAGAGTAGTTTCCTATTTGTTTGCTTAGATATTTATTATTGTCATGCATTTTAGCTTAGTATAGTTGATAATTGATGTTTAGTCTTGTTTAATTCCTTTCCAAGAAATTTACTTTTTGGTATTGCATTCTTCTTAGTTGTAGAATGAAGATGGCTACTTTGAGTTCCTAGTGCACATACTGTGTTGACCCATTTCAATTTCATGTCCCTGGGTTGACAAGTTAAATTCACCTTCATGATGATTGAGATAGCTATTCAGGTTAGATGTCCAATCTCTGAATCATGGTTGTAAAGGCTCAGTTATGGAATCATTGTAGGAGGCCAACAAACACGACTAGACCAATCTGCATATGTATAAGCATTTACTATGAAATCAATATCCTTAGGATACCACAAATCATATTCTAGTGTGCCTCTTAAATATCTAAACATTCTCTTCAATGCTGCAACATTTGTTTCTTTATGATCTTCTTGCAATATAGCAACAAGACAAATTGCATGCATGATATCTGGTCTAGTAGTAGCTAAATATAGTAGTGCACTAATCATAGATCTATACTTTCTCTCATCATCCTTAGGTGAATCATCATCTTTTCTTAATTTACAACAAATCACCATAGGAGTATATACCAATTTGGAGTCATCCATTCCAAAATTCTTCAACATTTATTTGACATACTAAGACTATGAAATGAAAGTCACTTTATTTGTTTGATTAATCTATACCCTGAGAAAGAAATTCATCTCCCTAAACATTGACATTTCAAATTATTTTTGCATATCTTCAAGAAAAAATTGTCGCATAGCCTCATTTTGACCAGAGATTATTTCATACACATATACAACTACTATCAAGATCTTTTCCTCCTCAATTTTAAAGTAAATATTACTATCTATAGAGCCCTTGTTGAAACCCTGTTGTATCAAGTACCTGACCAATATTGCATACCAAGCTCTGGGAGCTTTCTTCAAACCATATAGTTCCTTCTTCAACTTACATACCATGTCCAGTTGATTTGATAATTGAAAACCTTGGTTGTTCCATATAAACCTCTTCTTCCAAATCTCCATTCAAAAAAGTAGACTTCACATCCATTTGATAGACCTTAAAATATTTTTCTTGCAAATGCCAAATACATTCTGATAGCTTCCATCCTAGCCGCAAGAGAAAAAGTCTCCTCAAAACATATGCCTTCTACTTGTAAGTAACGGGTATGTGCAGGAACGTGATGGGCCAAAAAGTGGCAATATGATGGGCATGTGGCTGACGACTATTTTTTTACCCAAAATATATGAAATGAAAAGAGTTTTTAAAGGAGATTCTCAAATTTCCACATATATAAATTATGCTTTACTTTAAATTTAATAAGTAATTATTATTCATTTTCTATTCAAATTACAACTAAAGTCCTGATTGATAGGTTGATTGAAAAAAATCTATAGCTTTCAAATGATATCACATTTTTTGAATCCAAAACATGTGTCACATTCTATGCTTCACATACTATAGGATTAAAAAAAGAAAAATTGAATTTCATGAAGTTTTCACCAAGTTAAGGTGGTCAAACATACAATTTTTTATATTTTTAAAAAAGTTGTAATAACAAATTCATAATTAATTATTTACTTGGAAAAAAATTACAAAAAAATATGCAACACATTAGGGCATGAGTCCTTGATGCAGAGCATCCAACAAAACTCCTCAACACCATCATTTCTTCAAGGGATTTCAATCCCAAACTGAATCAGGAGAAGATCAAATATGTAATCATCAACTTTCATAAGAATTAGACTCATTTCACTGCCTTTACAACATTCATCAAGTTCTCAAACTCAAAACCATATAGTGCTTCAAGCAATTCACTCATTTTCCAAGGAAACAAAATACTTATGCCAAAAAATTTATCATATCCATTCCATGTCAATATCTAACTACTATTCCTTCAAGACACAAGACTCTTCATACTTTGATTGAATCAATTCAAAATATTAGTGAATACATCTCAAATCTGCCTACCCTACAATTAAGGCACCCAAATACACCATAGAATCACCATTCCCTTCATTATTCATTCTTTAAAGAATCATATTACCAAGAAAACAATTCAACTAATCAATGCATCATTGTTATCAATTCCTAACTAGTCAATCAACAACATCAACAAAACATTAATCTACTCAACACTCTCTGAATCAAGACACCTAGGCATATATCATATCCTTTCACCTTTAGAAAACGCAAGACCACTTTGCACACAAGGCTTCCACAAGGTTAGGCATAAATTTTTTTTCCTAACTTTCACCATACCTTCAATCCATTGCAACCTTCATCAAATCTCTGAAACAAATAGGAACTAGTCCTCACACCACTGTCCTAACAGTGATCCCTCCAGTAAAGCATCTTTTTTGTTCTTTGAATAATCCTTTCTCCAATACCTCCAACCATCAATCATGTCTTCCAAACACAAACCAAGTATAGATAAAACTCCAGTAACCTTAAGAGAACAAGATTCAAACATTTATAATCACTAGTGTCCACTATCCATCAGATTACCATTAACTGTGCAACCAAAGCATCTCTTGCCAAATATGACTCCATACCCTAAAGCAGGTGATTCACTCAAAATAGCTTCAAATTTCAAGATCCAAGGCCATTTCCAACATCCATTTACCACAAAAATAACATAACAAAACTTAAAATAGTCTTCCTTAAGGAAATGATTAGTTTTCTCAGACAAAATGTTGTTAAAGGGCTACTAGAATAGGTCTAATTTACAAAGGAGGACCCCTTTAATCATTTCCAAATCACTCAAAACCTGAAAAAAGTCTTAGGAAACATTACAAAACTCTAGATTATTCGACTTTCAAGGATTGGAAAGCCCTTTTAGATTGCATACTAACAAACCCTTATTATTAGGCTGAAAATACCCAAAATAGGGAGGGTTTCATAAAAGAAACACTTACAGGCCTCTAAGACCCCTACCATCACTTGGAACATAACTAAATCCATCTACCAAGACCTTTGGAAACATCACCGACTCCATGCATTGGTTATTTCTTTACTGTTATAATAGAAACCATTGACTTTGACTGGAAAACTCAGATTTTCTCGATTAACATAGCAAGACTTCCATCTCCATGCTTACCCTTGCACACACACACATCTAGACAACCAAATATATAAATTAAAACATCCTACTCATCCCATCCCACCTTCCTACAAGGCTTCCATCGGTGGGATGAGTCTTGATATTTTTAAAAGACTCTCAAAACAACCTATAGACCGAACACAGAATCTGAGTCAAATTTACTTTATTACTGAAATTCCAATTCCTATAACCTTCAAGAGTTGAAAAAGACTCTTTCCTTGACAAGAATCAAAGCTTAGAATGTTTGAATCATCATGTCAATTGAAAACAAGAGAGAAAACTTTCCAAAATAATTAAACAGGGGTACTTTATTGCTTTTTTTTGTGAATTTGAATACAAGATCTGCTTTTCCTCGCCATATACATACTTTTATAGATTTTTCTTTCCTAGAAACTGCCTTTTCTAACTTCCACTCGGTACAACCACCTTTTAACTCTTAATCTTCCTTGATTGCTTCCTAATTACATCATGATTACTTTTGACAACTTGTATTATTTGCATTTCTTTTTACATGTTCACCACCTAGTGACTTAATTTTATGACTTGATTAGATTCAAATTAGCCATTACAAAGCCTTGACACTTCATTTTGAAATCAATCACAAAAATTAGACCAATTATCCTTTTGAAGGAATTTACAAGATCTAGGTGCTCCTGCACCATACAACCAACCAACAAATCTTTCCAAGTCTCTTGGAAACATGCTGCATCATCTTTACTTGTACCTGCAAAACAAAAATCAATCTGCCTTGTTCTTTGTCCTCTTCATCTTCATTTTTCTTCATCTTCTTTCATCTCTATCTTCATATCTTTTCCTTGTACCTTTCTCAGTCTTCATTATCAGGTTCTTTCTTCCAAAAGGAAAAAGGACTTTCCTTTTCATCTCTTCTCACCAACTCATCTCTCAACCAAGGACATAGGACTGCCCTTGCACACTCTTCTTGATCCTCTCAATTACCCTTCATCTTCTTAGCTTTTCATCAACTCCCATCAGTGGAGTATCCCTAAAACTCAAGTGCTTCCTAAGACAACTATCCATCTCTGTTCAACATGCAAACACAAAACTCAAACACCAACTTAGTAAACCATCCATCTTACCCAATAGTAGACCCTGGAAGATGCCTCTCTTTCTTTTCCCTGCACCTTCTACCTAGCTTAATCTACATTGGAGGATGGTGACCACAGACATTTCCTTTTCTACCAACCCTCACAACTAAAAAAAATTCTTCATAGATGGATCAAGCACCTACAACCAAACTCATCTCAACAACAATTATCAGCAACAACATTAATTCAACCAACCAATAGAACCTTGCTAGCTCTAATACCACTTTGATGTAGAGCATCCAACAAAACTCCTCAACACCATCATTTCTTCAAGGGATTTCAATCCCAAACTGAATCAGGAGAAGATAAAATATGTAATCATCAACTTTCATCAGAATTAGACTCATTTCACTATCTTTACAACATTCATCAAGTTCTCAAACTCAAAACCATATAGTGCTTCAAGAAATTCACTCATTTTCCAAGGAAACAAAATACTTATGCCAAAACCTTTATCAGATTCATCCCATGTCAATATCTAACTACTATTCCTTCAAGACACAAGACTCTTCATACTTTGATTGAATCAATTCAAAATATTATTGAATACATCTCAAATTTTCCTACCCTACAATTAAGGCACCCAAATACACCATAGAATCACCATTCCCTTCAGTATTCATTCTTTAAAGAATCATATTACCAAGGAAAGAAATCAACTAATTAATGCATCATTGTTATCAATTATTTACCAGTCCATCAACAACATCAACAAAACATTAATCTGGTCAACAATCTCTGAATCAAGACACCTAGGCATATATCATATCCTTTCACCTTTAGCAAACACTAGACCACTTTGCACACAAGGCTTCCACAAGGTTAGGCACAATTTTTTTTTCCTAACTTTCACCATACCTTCAATCCATTGCAACCTCCACCAAATCTCTGAAACAAATAGGAAAAAGTCCTCACACCACTGTCCTAACAGTGATCCCTACAGTAAAGCATCTTTTTGTTCTTTGAATAATCCTTGCTCCAATACCTCCAACCATCAATCTTGTCTTCCAAACACAAACCAAGTATAGATAAAACTACAGTAACCTTAAGAGAGAAAGATTCAAACATTTATAATCACCAATGTCCATTGTCCATCATATTACCATTAATTGTGCAACCAAAGCATCTCTTGCCAAATATGACTCCATACCCTAAAGTGGGTGATTCACTCAAAATAGCTTCAAATTTCAAGATCCAAGGCCATGTACAACATCCATTTACCACGCAAATAACATAACAAAACTTAAAATAGTCTTCCTTAAGGGAATGATCAGTTTTCTCAGACAGAATGTTGTTAAAGGGCTACTAGAATAGGTCTAATTTACAAAGGAGACCCCATTTAATCATTTCCAAATCACTCAAAACCTGAAAAAAGTCTTAGGAAACATTACAAAACTCTAGATTATTCGACTTTCAAGGATTGGAAAGCCCTTTTAGATTGCATACTAACAAACCCTTATTATTAGGCTAAAAACACCCAACATAGGGAGGGTTTCATAAAAGAAACACTTACAGGCCTCCAAGACCCCTGCCATCACTTGGAACATGACTAAATACATCTTCCAAGACCTTTGGAAACATCACCAACTCCATGCATCAGTTATTTCTTTACTATCATACTAGAAACCATCCACTTTGACTGGAAAACTCAGTTTTTCTCCATTAACACAACAAGACTTCCATCTCCATGCTTACCCCTGCACACACACACATCTACACAACCAAATATACAAAGTAAAACATCCTAATCATCGCATCCCACCTTCCTACAAGGCTTCCACTAGTGGGATGGGTTTTGATATTTTTAAAAGACTCTCAAAACAACCTACAGACCGAACATAGAATCTGAGTCAAATTTACTTTATTACTGAAATTACAATTCCTATAACCTTCAAGAGTGGAAGAAGACTCTTTCCTTGACAAGAATCAAAGCTTAGAATGTTTGAATCATCATGTCAATTGAAAACAAGAGAGAAAACTTTCCAAAATAACTGAACAAGGGTACTTTATTGCTTCCTTTTTTTGTGAATTTGAATACAAGATCTGCTTTTCCTCACCATATACATACTTCTATAGATTTTTCTTTCCTAGCAACTGCCTTTTCTAACTTCCACTTGGTACAACCACCTTTTAACTCTTAATCTTCCTTGATTTCTGCCTAATTACATCATGATTACTTTTGACAACTTGTATTATTTGCATTTTTTTTTACATGTTCACCACCTAGTGACTTTATTTTATGACTTGATTAGATTCAAATTATCCATTACAAAGCCTTGACACTTCATTTTGAACTCAATCACACAAATTAGACCAATTAGCCCTTTGAAGGCATATACAAGATCTAGGTGCTCCTGCACCAATCCTCTACTTATATCTAAAATATTATAGAAAAATATTATCATTTTATTGTGATGATGATGGTCAGATAGACACCTACTTCTTATTTTTTCCCTGAAATTTAAGTACCACTGCATTGAAATTTCAAATTTTTACCAAATAGATTTTTAAAAAAAGCATACCTAGTAGTTTAGAAACTACATTCAGTTTGCTATAGATTCTATCAAGTTACACATTTTTTAAATAATATAGATAACTTATTCAAATTTTATGTCAAGTTACCTAACTCTGATTTTTCTGAATTTTTTGCCACTTAAGGGCCTATTTTTTCCATGATGATCCTGCACATACCCTAACCCTTACACACAAGTCTTCCTTTGTTCCTAACAACTTATCCATTCTCATTTAGCTTTCTCCTAAAAACACACTTAGTTCCAATTATGTTCTTACTTGTCAGTCTAGGCACCAATTCCCAAGTTTGATTATTTTTTACCTACATAAGTTCCTCTTCGATTGCCCTTATCCAATTTTTATCCTTACATACTTCACTCACTAATTTAGATCCAACTTTAGACAATAACCAAAAATTTACCTCAACTTTAGCATCTTTCCTTCTCATTAATACACCTTTCGTCTTATCTCCAATAATCTAATCTTTGGAATGATTCTTCTACACATACTTAATGGTTTTAGGGTTCTTCTTTGGAGCTTCTTCCTCTTCATTTGTACCTCTTTTTTATCAATTATTCCTTCTGCTCTTTTGTAATCAAGTCCATCTAACACATATCCATCTACTACAATAGAATTCTATAAATTTTCATCAACTTTAGCATTTGCACTCTCAACTATCTTCCTCAACCTCTTGTTATAACATTTTTTAGCTTTGATCTTGATTTAATAGGGTGATCCCACAATAATGGTTTACAATTTTTGGCCAAACTGGACACTGAACTATTTTTTTCTAACTAAATCTTCACTTTCGGGCACCTATAGTGGCTAAACCATGAGGAATTTGAAGATGGTGCAAACTAGTGATCTACAACATTTTGTCTATAGATTCTAATTTTTTTTAAAAAATATATTTGGAACCATATTGCACTTATTTTTCCATCTCCTTCAAAAACTATCTTTTTTCAGTAAACACAATTTCTAAGGAGTGATGCTTACCATATACAACATCATTTTTTCAATGAAGGATAAAATTCTTTTCTTTTTTTTAATTTAGATTTGTAACTACGGTATCTAGTACTTTCATTTGGTTTCATAGTATTTTATTGATTTTTTTTCTTAATCAGGTTTCGAAGTCAAACCAATTACAATTCAGACATAGGCGGACCATATATAACATAACTTTTTGTGTATGCATCAAAATTCTTTTTTGTTGTTGGATCAAGGACTTCAATATCTAGTGCACTAATATTTTTCAATTTCTTTTTTGATAATCTACTATTTTTCCACATGTACAGAAGAAAGAGATTGATTTTTGGTGAAAAACCTATGTTTAATCAAACTAAAAAAAATACATAATAAAACCAAAACATATTAAAATTATATTCGTTGGAGAGATCTTTCTAAAGACTACCATCATCTAGCTGGATCTATGAAGCCTCCTCCATTTTCATCCTCAACTCATGCTTCAAAGGGAAAAATTATGGATATTTTTGGTGCTAGAGGGGGAGAAGGGGGGAAAAGGGGGATTTGAGCGAAACCCCCTTGCAGGTTCGCTCAAACTTGGGTTTGCTCAAACCAGGGTTTGAGTGAACCTCCTTTCCACAATTTTTTTTTTTTTTGGGAAAAGTGGGACCCAACATTTAATTGGTTTGCTCAAAGGGGGGTTCTACCAAACCCCTTTTACATTCGCTTGAACCAAATGTTCGTTTGAACCCTCAAAAACCAACATTTTTTCCATGGGGTCATTTTTTGCAATTTTCCTTCCTCACTGGAATTGTAAACCAGTTTTGTGGGTTTACCCAATATCTAAGGAAGATATCTTCATTAGACCTTGCATCAAAATTTCCTAAGTTTTCTTCATCTCTTTTGATATAACATTTTCTTCCAAAAACTCTAAAGTACTTCATAGTAGGAATTTTTCCATACCATAGCTTATAAGGAGTCTTTGTGATGTTAGTTCAAGCTTGAACTTTGTAAAGTATGTAAAAGATTCTAGATAGATTCTCTCTAGTAGACATCTGGTAGAATTTCCTCATTCACCATAGTCCTTGTAGCTTCTTGAATAGTTCTATTTTTCCTTTCAAAAACTCCATTCTTCTAAGGAATTCTAGGGGCATGCAGATTCCTCTTTATTCCATGAACTTCACAAAACATGTTAAAATCGTTGGACATGAATTCACCACCTCTTTTAGACCTTAAACACTTTATTTTCAAATCCATTTTGTTCTCAACCAAAGCTTTAAATGCCTTAAATTTTTCCAATGCATTATATTTCTCTCTAAGAAAAGTAACCCATGTCATTCTAGTGTAATCATCAATGAAAAGCATAAAGTACCTATCACCTTATAGACTTCTCAGTTTTGTAGGACCACAAAGATCTATATGCACCAATTCCAAAATTCCTATAGTAGATTGTTCCTTTCCTTTAAAGCTACTCCATGTTTGTTTTCCAAATTCACAACTCTCACAAACAACATTGATAGGTTTTATGATCTTAGGTAAATCTATCATAGTATGAACCAAAATAATTCTTTCCAAATTATCAAAATTCATGTGACATCCTCTGATGTCATAACCAACTATCATTAACCTATGACATAAAGCAGTGACCATTAACATCCTTAAGATAATAGATTTTTCCTTTTGTTCTCTTACCTATAGCAACCATAGTTCTGGATCCTTTTTGGATCTCACAAGCTTCATCCTTAAACACAAGATTGTATCATTTACTACACATTTTCCCAACACTCAAGAGATTATGTATTAATCCCTTAACATAGTAAACAATGTTAGTACTATGCTTTCCATCAAAATTGATTGAACCTATTCAACAAATCTTAGCTCTTGAATCATCTCCAAATTTAACTAGTCCACCATCATACTTTGCATGTTTAAAAAACTTAATTTTTTTCTCCAGTCATATGATTGGAGCAACCACTATCAACAACCTAGTAATTCTTATCTTCTTTGACATGAAAAATAGATAGAAAAGTACCTTCAGAAATAACATAGACATTCAGGGTGAGCAGAACCAAATTCAACTTTGATATCCAAAAATAGATAGTATACTTTCAGGGTTAGCAGAACCAAATTCAACTTTGATATCCAAAAATAGACATTCATTATCATCAAGGTATCCATAATTAGATTCATCATCAGAAATAACATCTTCTCTCACATAACAATCTTCCCTAATCATCTTCCCTTTATTTACTTTCCCTTCTCTATGTTTATTTCTTTCATCTCTTTTTGGTCATCTAGAAGCATAATGACCTATATCACCATAGCAAAAACATTTTAAAGGTAATTTACCTTGAAACTTACTAGTGTCCTTTTTCATCTTTCTCATGTAGTTAGCTTCCAGAACATCAAGATCTTCTTCACATGATTCTTCAACCTTCTCTGATTTCTCAGCCTTGAAAGAAGTCTCTACTTTTGTGCCTTTCTTCAATTTCCTCATTTCAAATGCAATCAGAGTGCCAATCAAATAATCTCTAGAATATTTATCAAAATCAACTATTTCCTCAATAGAAAATATATTTTCACTGTAACAATCCAGAAGATATCCAATAATTTTCTTCACCACTTTAGATTCTTTAATTGTTGCACGAAGACCTCTCATATCGCCTACCAATTCATCAATTCTCTAAATGTAGCCTTTAACTGTTTAATCTTTAGACATTTGCTTCATTTCAAATTATGCCTTCAAGTTCTACAACTTTTCTTGCTTGACCTTTGAATCTCATTCATAAATGCTTTCTAACTTACCCCAAACTTTGTTAGTAGTCTTTAGACTCATAACTTTAATTAATTTGGTTTTTGAAAGACTATTTGTAATAATGTACCTTTCCTTAGCATTGATCTCATGACCCTTGACTTTTGCACTTGTACTTGGACCATTCAAAGGTGTATTCTATGGAGTTTTATCTAGGCCTTCTCAATTTCATATCCTTGAGTGCACAAATATCTTTCCATCTATGTTTTCCAAAATGCATAATTTGTGCCATTGAATCTAGGGTACTCCAAAGTAATCTTGTTCGCCATCTTAGATCTACCTAAAGTGGTTAAGCTCTTCTTCAAGGAACCTCACTATGATACCAATTTTTGAGATGAGCAAGAGAACTAAGAGGGGGAGTGAATTATTTGTAGAAAATTAAACCTTCAAAACCCTCAACAGTAATAAGATCCACAAGCATTCATTAATTCCTTATTCTGTTAGATTGATTAACCATGAAATGTAGATGAAATAAAATAAAATCACAAAACCAAACACACAAGACCACTAGATTTTTGTGGAAAATAAAAAAAGAGAAAAAACCACGGTGATGATTAGCTCACAATATAAGTAATTGTAAAATTGGTACAAACAGGCTCATTGCTAGAATAGGATAGAATGTCCAAAAAGGCTCACAGCCAGGGCTCACTACCACAGAAAGAATACAAGATGATAGAAGAAGAATTTTACACAAAGAAACTCTTCTCAATGCAACAAGGAGTCTACCACAATTTCTTACACACTTTTGTAGCCACACTTGAAATATTTTGGATGCCTTCAGCTCACTACCTTTAGGAACCCTAACATGAAATTTGCACTACTCTACTCAAATTTTCATCACATACACTTTAATCACATCACTCTTTGCATCTATCTTGCTTATTAGTCTTTCATTACTTCCTTTTGCATCAACATCATTCATATTTACATCAACATCTACCTCAAAACTTTATCCAATGTTGACCACTAGTCATTATACATTGAAATTCAAACTAGGTCAGCACCTAAACATTCCCACAATGGATAGGAATGAAAGGTTTCCTACATAAATCCTTAATTAGGACCCAAATAGACCCCAATACACTTTAATAGACTTCCAAAATCCTTGCATGTAGTGTTAAACACAAGGTCGATCAACACCCGTGCAAACCACCATAAACATTAAGTACATGATTCCCTAGATCAAGCCAAAAGTTTCAGACATCATAGTTTACTTGAATTCAATCCAAAACAATCCATACACTACTTAGGATTCATCAAATACATCATTTAGGCTTGCATCAACAATTACTTCAATTCAGGACAATTGATAACCCTTTTTCGTGCATTGATTAATGAAACTTACACTGTACTACACCAAATGAAGCAAAAACTTGAAACCAAAAAGATAAAGTCATTATAAGAAACTTCTCAAATCTGCACAACCTAAATCCAAATAGTAGAGAAATGTGGAGTAGATACATTTCTCCCTAACAAAATAAAACATTACTGAACAACTGATTCACACACTGGTGAAAATATCTCACAATATATACCATCAAGAAACCTAAATTTTGAATATAACAACCTATGTCAACCTCTAATAACTTGTAAGATCCACATAGTTATAGCATCAACATGGAAGGAATGCAAAGCACATTAGGGGAGATCATTATGATCATTTGTACAACACAATTTTCTTTTTTTATTAAATTTTCTCAAAAGCACTTGGAAACCAAGTAACTAGAACCATCATCTCAACTCATTACCTCATCTTCAAACTCTACAAAAAAATAATTGCTCCATTTACTGACAACGCTTCCTCAAGGTGTCCACTACACTTGCACATCCTTTTTTCCTCTTTTCACAATTTTCTCAATATCCTCAACATCTTCATCCAATAGTTGACATCAACTACAACAAGTGCTAGTCAATAGACTTCCTATTCACATCAATGGAACCACCATCATTCTTGAAAAAATTAGAGGTTCAATTAGGTTCAAAACTTAAGGGAGAGTAGAACATAGCAAAATTGTCAAGGGTGACAATTTTTTATGCTAAAAAACTATTAAGCATAGTAGTATAGAAAGGTATACCTAGTATGTTCCTTGAACTATATAAATGTACATGTTAGTAGTGGCCCACTAGGAATATAACTTTCACTATATAATGAATACATATAATTTATTTAATGGAAGAGTACCTCTAGTTTAGTTTATTTTAGAATATAAATCACATTTTCCACCAAGAATTTGTATTATTTAAGGTATTTTACACTCTCTCTAGAATCACTTGAATGAGTTATGAATGTTGTAATATTCTTTCTAATTTGTATTTCTAGTAATTAATTTTTTTTGGTGAATTGTTAATAAATTAAAATATTATTATTTTTTCATACTAACCCTCTCTTTTATGGAAATTAGAAACTTTTAGGCATGCATGTCACTCTAAGATTCCTAGATCAATCACATGCTATATTACTTCTAGATGCAAGTGAATGTGTGCTAAATTTCAATCCATCTACTACTAAATACTAGTAAATCCTTCTTGAGAGAAACCACTCCTTATATTCACTTAAGTTAGATGCTCCAAATATATGTTGTCTTTGAAGTAGATTGTAGAAGTAATAAAAAAAAAATCATTGGAAATTTTCCTTACCTTATATTATTTATTATGGAAACCCATTTGTGTTTGTCACCTTGTCCTTTCTTGATGGGTGAATGTTGAAATATTAGTTACACTTATAGAAAAATTATCAACACAATTGAGTTTAACCATTTCTAACTGAAATTCAATTTTGGCAATATAGTGTAAGATGGATTTAATCCATTTAGAGTGCATATAGCTCTAACTTTCAAAACAATGTGGCCCATAAATACATATGTAGAATCAATTTGGGGTCAATTTATCAAACAATTAAAATTATATGATGCTTTCACAACTCCTATCAGTACATATAACATTTTAAAAAATAAAAATTGTTACGAAAATGTGTCTTAACCTTACAATTACATAAGGTATGGTTGACACATAAAGTAATGTTGATATGTCCACAATGGGGGGAAACATGGGGGTTTTCCCTCCATGAGGGGTCTGGGGAGATCATCCCCCTAGATGAGGTTTCGAAGGTAGTGTACCTCAGTGGGGGCTCTGGGGTAGCACCCTCGAAAGGAAAAAAATATTTATATTTTATTATTGTAAATCTAGACCATTCATCATTATGTCTTAGATTTGATGGCCGATATTTTATTAGCTTGAATTTCCCTAGAAGGAAACTCTATTTTATGAGGGTGTTGTATTACAACTATGTATTGTGATGTATTCTGAGAGTCTAACAGTATTCATGTTCCCTTTGGATCTCTAGTTGGTGATACTCCTACGAGAAGCTTTCTCTGCAAGTATATTGTAGTCTTTATGAATTCTAAATAAAATATTGCATGACTTTTGGAGTGTGGAGTTTTCTTTGGATAGGATTTTCCCCATGTAAATCACTGTGTTGTGGTATGGATGATATTTATGTTTATCTTTATTTAATTTTTTGTAAATAATAAAGATATATATATATTTTGCATTATTCTCCTCTTAGTATTAGTTTAGGAAGTTTTTCCACTACCTCAACTTCATTACAAGTTGTATCACAGCCTAATCACCTTTGGTTTTAGTTGTGGCTTGTTGGGTTTTTTTAACTAGTCCATATTTGAGTGGGAGATTATGTAGAAGATACTTTGCGATCTTGTTACAATAATTTTAAGATGGCTAGTTCATCAGGGAGAATAAAGGTGGATAAATTTTCTAGATATAACTTTGAGATATGAAAGTTCAAGATGGAGGATCTATTGATAGATCGAGATCAATGGGATGTTGTTGATGAGAATGTTTCAATGCCTCTAGATCCTACTTAGGTTGCTTAATGTGATGTTATGGACCATAAAGCCAAGGGTACAATCAGATTATGTTTGGAATACTATTTTTTAATCAATGTCCATGAAGAGACATATGCACAAAAACTATGGAAAAAGATTGGTATGATGTATCAAGCCAAATCTTTAGTGAACATGATTTTCTCGAGGAAGAAATTGTATTCATTGAGAATGGAAGAGGGTGGATGAATTAAATACCACATAGAATAATTCAATGTGTTGGTGGCTTAGTTGGCATTAGTTGGTGTTAAAATGGATGAGGAGGAATGTCATATCTTGCTCTATTTTTTGCTTGATTCATGGGATTCTCTTGTTATGGCTATTGGGAGTATGTCTATTAAAATGAAGACTGAAGATGTGGTGGGTTCTTTCTTTCTAAAGAGATGAGGAGGAAGGTATCCATTAGTTCCAAGGAGGCCCTAAATTTTCATAGAATACCTAAGGACAAACACAAGAATAAAGAGAAGCATGATAAATCCAAATCCATAGGGAGATCCAAATCTCCTAGAAAGTCCAAAGTTATTTTCTAGAATTGTGGTAAACCTGGACATATTTGTAAGGAATGCAAAGAAGAAAAGAATAAGAAAAAGAAGAAATTAGATTTCGATTATGAGTTTGAGAAAGAAGATGGTGATGCTTTCATTGTAGCTTCGGAAACTCATGTAGGAAATTATGCATGGTTAATTGAATTAGGTGCATCCTTCTATATGACCTTTAATAAATATTGGTTTTCAGAATATGAAGAATTTGATGGAGCTAAGGTGTACTCAGTTAATGAAACCTATTTGAATGTGGTTGGTCATGCTAAAGCTAGAATCAAGTTTCCTGATGGTAGAATAAAAATGATTAATGGTGTGTTGCATATCCCCAGATTAGCATGAAATCTGCTATCTAGAGAAAACTAATAGATGTAGGTGTGGAGGTAGTATTTTTTGATAAATGATGCAAGATTGTTAGAATTTCTATGCTGATTTCTAGAGGTGTCATATATGACATATTTAATAATCTTGATGCATGCATTGTTGAGTGTAATATTACTTCTATGAAAATAAAGTCTATTGAAGAGGTGATGGTTTCATCTTTAGCAAATGGTCATGGCTTTTAGGTACCCAAGGGTGCTCTTTCTTCTGAATCAAAGTTGTAGAGAAAACTATGTTATGGCATTAGAGACTTGGCCACATGAGAGAAATAGGTCTAAGCATCTTGAAAAATAAAATCCTTATCAAAGATTTATCTAATTGGAATCTTGAATTTGATTTATGTGAGCATTGCATTTAGAAAAATCAAAAACATGTTCAATTTTACTCAATTTCTCATAAATCTTGTGGTGTATTGGATCTTATTCATTATGATGTATCTAGTCCTATACATATTCCTTCAATCGGTAAATCTACATATTATGTTTCATTTATTGATGATTATAGTAGGACATGGTTATATTTTTTAAAGAGTGAATATGAATTTTTTAGTTGATTTAAAGAAATTAAAGCTATGGTTGAGTTGTAGACTAGAAAGAAAATAAAATGTTTGAGGACCCATAATGGCAGTGAATTTTTCTCTAATGATTTTGATAGATTTTGTAAAGATTGTGGTATTCAAAGATAAAATACAACTCTATATTCTCCATAGAAGAATGGAGTTGTAGAAAGAATGAAAAAAACATTGATGGAGAATGCTAGGAGCATGTTGAGTGGTGTTGGTCTAGAACAAGGGTTTTGGGTTGAAACTATTGCCACTACTTGTGACCCAATTAACAGGTCTCCTACATCAGCTCTTGTTGATAAGATTCCTATAGAGGTATGGTTGGGCCACAAGCCTTCATTAATACATCTTAGAGTTCTTGGTTGTGAAGCATATGCACATGTGCCAAAGAAGAAGTGAAAAAACTTGGATAACAAGGCTATGAAATGTATCTTCATTAGATACATTTATGGTGTGAAAGGATACAGTCTTTGGAATCCTATTGTATAGAAGGTAATACATAGTAGAAGTGCTATTGTTAGAGAAACTAATTCTTCTTTTATTACATTGCAACTAAAACAATGTAAACAAGAAGATGTAATTCAATTTCCTTCTATACTTGAGAAAGTTGAATCGAGGTCCATGGATAGACAAGAAGTTGAGGAGATATCATCTATCTATGAATCTTCAAAAGAGGAGGAAGAACATCCAACTTAGCTTGTTTGTAGGTCTAAAAGGCATACAAAACCATTTGAAAGGTATTCCACATGATGATTGGAGATGTATTTTTTCTTTGAATTAACATAGATGAACCTAGATCAGTAGAAGAGGCATTAGGTATGAATGATACAAAAATTTGGAAGATTCCCATGGATCAAGAATTGAAAATTTTCAAAAATAATGATACAAGGTATCTTGTACCATTTCCTGAAGGAAGAAAACCCATTGGTTGCAAATGGTTTATCAAGAAAAATATTGGTTTAGATGGAGGTATTGACAAGTACAAAGCAAGGTTGGTTTAAAAAGGTTACTCTCAAATTGAGGGTGTTGATTATGTTGGGATATTTTATACTATTGCAAAAATGAAATCCATTATATTTTTTGTTTTCTATTTTTGTTGACTATGATTTAGAGGTTGAGTAAATGGATGTGGAAAGTAATTTTCTTCATGGTGACTTGGAGGAGGATATTTATATGACACAACTAGAGCACTACATGGTGAAGGTAAAAGTAAATTGGTTTTCAATTTGAAGAAATCATTGTATGGCCTAAAATAGAGTCCTAAGATGTGGTACAAGAAATTTGATACATATGTGTTAATTTCGGGATTCGAGCTTTCTAAATTATATCGTTATGTTTATTATATTTTGATGATATGTTATTGTAGACACTGAAAAATTTCCTAATCAATATCATAAATTTGAAATAGATTTACTAACATCATTTCCTCTTTAAACTATCCTCTTTTTGCTTAATTGATTTAATTAGCCTAGCTCATTAATTAATTGCATCATTTTCATCTATTGGCCTAGTTAAATTAATTAGGTTAATTCACCCTCCTTCATGCTAACACTTCATCTCATTAAATTAAATAAATAAAAATATTTAATTTAATTCCCTAAGTCATCTTATTTAATTAAATAACCCTAAGTTATTTAAATTAAATATCATTCCCCACTTTTTCCCATTCATTAAATCAATTAATTTAATGAATATCCCTTTAATTCTTCTAATCCCATAATTGTGTAATGAAACCTTGTTTAATTAAAAATTAACTTAACCTTTCCTCTAAGCAAAGGGAATATTCCCATGGAATATTCCTTATCCTATTTTTTGCACAATTAAAACTTTGTTTTAATTTGTAAAATTACCTTTTTCCTCATCTTATTCTAAGGAATATTCTCCCTCCTCCAATCATGTCACTCAGCTTCTTTAGAAGTTAACCTTTTACCTTTTGAGCAAGTTACCTTTGACATATGCGAGTAGGTCAAAAGTGTGTTTGTTTGAGGTAAGTGTGAGCCCTTGATTAAATCCCATCATGCATTCTCATCTATTGATGAGAATCCATCATCCATGTCTCTCATCCCCTTCATCTTGAACCATTGATTATTATTTTTTATCTCAACCCTCTATTTCTCATTTCCTCTCCCATAAATAGGTCACTATTTAGAGACAAATAGATCCATTTGTGAAAGTAAAGTTATGTTGTTGAATTCACTTGCATCCTTACTCTCAATTTACTCACTTTTTAGCTTATTTCAATTTATTTTAATTACATAATAGATAGAGAATCCATTAATTCCTTTAATGCATCCATCTTACATCAATCATAAGGTTCGTTGAACTTCACATCAGCACGACACCAATTCCACAATGGGATAAGTTTTAGATGGATTAGAGTAGATGTTTTTGAAATATTTCATAATTTAGTATGTTAGGTTTTCATATATTTTTAGTTTCAAATTCATTTGAATGATCTTTTTGAGATTTAAGTATTAGTGGCTCTATTATTCTTCGATTCTTCATGGATCAAGTGTAATTCAACCAATACTAATGATCCTCATCTCACATTCTGGTGCTAGAAGGAGGGAAACTATTAATTTAACTAGTTTTTAGCTCGAATTTCATTTGTTTACTGTTTTGTAGGGTACAATGACACTCAAATTAGAAATAGCAATGCTATTTCAATAGTGTTTCCATATAGTGATGCCCTATCAATTTGAAACACTGACATTGAATTAATTTATTGACACTGATTTAAATATGGAAATGCATATTTAATCTAGAGGTATCAAAAAATTTAAACGACGATGCCCATTTTCACCAATATGACACTTTCAGATTTCAAACTGTGACACTACCATTAGCAGCGATGCCCACCAAAATATCGACATTATTGTGCTCACTATTCCAACTCCAGAGCAATGCCCATTTTCACCAAAGCGACGCCTAGATTTCAAATTGCAATGCTATTGTTTTTAGTGACGCCCTACTAGGGTAACAAATTTATGTTTGTTTTTTCAACATATGACTTAATTTCTTGGATTTATCTAACCACTGATGCATGCCTCATTGTTTTCTAGTTGTTATAATAACAAGGTTTTATAGGTTTTAAAGACATGGACCAAAAGTGAAGAAAGCCTCTTCTATCTTAAATTCTATAATTGTAACAAGCATTTGACACTTTGGGGAAATTATAACCCAATTTCATGCTTTCTACTTTCTATTTTAGGAAATGCACTAGAGTTCAATTGAGTTAAAATGAATGTTCAAAGTTGGATAAAATTGAACCCTCACATCATCATTTTACTTTGGGCTTAAAATTGAACAGGGAAAACTTCATCTTTCAATTGGTGCTTAAAATGAACTCATCACTGCTTTGAAGGGTTAAAACTTACAACTATATGTTGTGATTTGTGGTTTTCAATGTTGTTAGTGAATGCATATGCAATTCTCTCATGCCATTTGGTGACCTTGAGAAACAAAATCATTCTCTAACACTTTGCAAGATCACATCCATCTTTCAACTGGGCTTAAAATTGAAAAATCATGCTAGTGTGAGAAAAAGGCATAGAGTGTGTTCTCTCTTTGTTCATGTGAATGAAGATGATCAAACTACAGATGTACTTCCTTGCTATTGTTCACATTTAGAGGGCCTTCCTTGGTGGGAAAAAGTACTCACCCCAAGGGAATGACCTAATCGATAATGAGCTAAAGCAAAGCTACTCCCAACCAGTATATAAATTTGAATGTTGAGGAAATCTCAACATTATAGGCACTTCTATAGACAAGCAAGTTATTCTTGCCTCTTGTGTGGCTACCTGAATAGGTGCCATGATTAATAACCAATTTTTGTAAAAACATAAATCCTAAAATATTTTTTGGTGCAAGAATGGTTGTTCTAAAGCCACCTCACATCTGTACTATTCAATGGTGGAAATAGAAAAATTCCTTTTAATCTCTAGATTTTAAGGATTTTAAGATTTGGTGGTCCCAAGAAGTGTGTGCCTAGAAAGGGGGAGCCAGTGTCACCAAATCTCTAACTGTTCACATTGTCTAGTGTTTGGAGAAATCCTAGTGGTGATTCACAAAATATGGCCATTTCTATCTTATGGCTTTAAATGATTGTGAGTCAATTTGATACTTTGCTTGGTTTTAAAACAATCCAAATACAAGCATCCACTATCATCCTCAAATTTTCAAACACTTTGGTTTAAATATGGACTTCTTGGGTTAGCCTTAATATTACTACTTGTCCTAAGGATTTATCCTTAGTAATTTCTAAATATCTTGACATTAATATCAAACTCATATTTTCCAAAGACAACATAAGCAATTATGGTTCTCATCTCATAAATTTAATGAAATGGATATTGTGAAAGTTATGATGTTTTGGACATAGAAATTTAGTTTGAAAAAATAACCAAGACAAGTGTTTGTGGAAAAATCAATTCACTTAAGAAAAGATAAATTGAATAATGAACCCCACATGATTATTTGGATACCAATTGCTCTCATTGAACAACCTAATCTTCCAGGTGCTATAATTCAACCCAACTTTGAACTTATAAACGGTGAACAAATTGATCTCATTAGCAGTTTGAGAAGCTTCACTTTGAAAACAAGGAAACCAACACACAGTGGAGAAACACAACAACCATTCTAGACAAAGAAGAGGAACAAGGTGATATTGAGGTTGGAAGACCCATATTACTACCTCCTGAATGGCAATAAATATCTTCCTTTCTTCCATAAACTTAAACTATTTTCAAATGATCTTATGTAAAGTTAGAATCCCAAAACGAAGGTCAACATGTCATCACTTTAAACTTAGACATCTTAGTGAAAAAGAAATCAACTATCACATTAAGGCACTCTATGAGAATAGAAACAATTTTTTGATAAAATTTTATGAACGCACACTAAGAAAATATGTAGACATGTACACTTTCTTTTGGAGTCAAAATCCCGATCATTTTACATGATACCAAATTCCCATAAATGATTCATATGACAATCTAAATTTGTAGGGGAAAATCTCTAGCACTTCATTTTAGACATAGGAATTGTAGAACAAGGTATGGTCAAAAGTGGGCTTCAATATGTTATTGCAATCGTTACACTTTGTTGAGAAACTTTTATGCTCGAGCTAGGAGAGCTCAAACAGGTTTAAAAATTCACATCCATCCTCTCATTTAAATTAACATTGGGTCTTTAGGATTGGAACATTTTAGAGGTCTAGCATCATTCTCACTACCTTGGTCTCATCAAAACAAAAAGGTTGACTTTAGGTCAACATTGGGTCAAATATCTCACTCACCCCTTCATAAAATTTCACCTCCCACCTCACTTATCTTTGCAAAATTTCAAGTACATCAACACCTTGTGACTTAACATCAAATCAAACCACACCACCTGCTAACCTAGCTACTTTGTATGTGAAATGTATCCTTTTCCATGCACCTATCTATGTTAGTTATCATTTTTGAACTATCTCATCTTGACAGTCACAAGTCTACCCTAAAGATTTCAAAGTTCATAAGCATCCTTTATCCCAACATCAAAACATCGAACTCAAGTTAGAAGTGTTTCCCCAAAACATTTACAACTATCACTCTCCACTCCACCCATATTTTCATCCCCCACTATCACACTTTCTCCCAAAAGGCTTAGAGAATCCCTTTTACCTAGATTTGAGTTAACTAGAGAGTTCAAACATTATAAAAATCAACACAACTCTCCCATAGGTGACAAAATTTATGGTAAACACAAGATCACAACACAAGAGAATCATGGAGAAGACCAAAGTTACATTTACCTCAATTGATCCAAAACCTTTATAATTTGATCCTAGAAGTCATGTTACTCCATCACAACAACCATCATCTCCTTCAGGACCATATGATATTGAAGACATCATGAATAATCCATTTGAGCTTACTAGGGAGGAAATTTTGGAACATCAAACCTTTGAAAATATAGTTCCTATTTCCCCAACATTTGTAGCACATAATTTAACACAAGGTTTCACAACTCCATCACAATGGCTAAATCAGGCTTATATTTCAAATCTTGTGACAAGCCTTGCTAGAGACTTTGGACATGAACTTTCATTTGAAAATAGTACACTTGTGGGAAGACTTGAAACTATTCCTCCACCCCCAACCAATGCTTGGAAACCTACCTTTGGTGCTTCTCCTATTCCCAAAGCACCAAAACAATTGCATACATCACTTGAGCTTCATTATTCTACCACCACTTTAAAATTTTGGGGACACCCTTCTTCACCCACACCTATGACTACCACAAGTGTTCCTACCATCACACAAAGCAGTGTGGATAAAATATCTCCAAATAGCACACAAGGGCATGCCAATATTATATCACAAAATCAACCCTGAATGCAAATAGGGGCATCTTTATCCAACCCTCCAGTGGGTTCACCCATGCTATCTACCATTTCCACAAAATCCACCATCAATCCGCCTCAAAAAATCCCTCGGTTACTAGTTTGGTCAATCCAAGAAGTACTTTGATCATTAATCCTTTGTTTACATCTTTAGCACAAGGAAATCCTCAAAACACAGGACAAGAGAATATTTTTAATCAATCGACTCAAGGTCCTAGTGTGTCATTTCCATTCCTCCAGATTTCTTCCAACCCATTCAAGCTAAGAAATCATCACAGGGGAAACATCTAGAACCAACGACCAAAAGAAGGCTCTGATACCACTTGTAAGGAAATCTAGGGAGCACATCTAGTGAAAACTCCATATCAGTAGTTCCTTCGGTAACATTCATTTCAATTAGGTTGCCTCAAATACACGTACAACTATGTTCTAAAGCAGAAACAGACAGTTATTTCCACATTAATCCTTCTGAGAGAAACACATGTAAATTCAACTGCAATCAACAACACAGATACAAGATACTATAGAAAACAGAACAAAATTATTTTACGTCGGCAAAATCCTTTCAGATAAAAAACCCTACTCTACAAAGATTGAGCCATTGTATTATTCAGCAACAAAATGGTTACAATACAATTTCAGGCTCCTAGCCCTTCAGAGATTACATCTTGTTCATTCTGGATAAAACTGGTAACACACTATCCCTGAGAGATTAGGAGAGATTCCAACATAACACTGCCTCTCTCTTCTTCTACTTCAACCTCATGGCTTCGGCCTTCTGGCCAGCCACTCGGTCCACACTCTATCACTCTCTCTCTTGTTCTTGGCTCTTCAGCTCCTTGGCTTATCAGCCTATCAGTATCCTCTACAGAACATCCAATGCATACATATATGCATTTGTTCTCAACAAGCTCACTGAGAATCAGTTCAAGATCACACAACAGCAATCTCCAACTCAACAACCTTATCGTCGTAGACATTTCCACTCCTTTGTAGATATTTCCTTGCAAACCGTTCAGCTCCATCGCAACTGCTGCCAAAAAAATCCAACTGCCAACCGTTTGAATTTTGCTTCCTCTTATTGGTCAACGAGCCAAGTCAAACAGTCAAGAAAACAATCCACTGAGTTCGCATGTCGATGAGACACAAGAAGTGTCTCCCTGATGCTCATGGGATTTAATGATGATATCGGCATAGGTTCCAATAGTCGGCAAGAGGTTATATCAAACGCCATATCAATTTCAACTTTTCCATTGGCAAGACATTACCGTTCACCAATATTTCTCATCGAGTCTCTTGAAGTTTCACCAAAGCACCAAAGTTGGCAAGACTTTTGTCTCTCGCCGAGACCTCACTCCGAGCACAGCCAAGTCTTACCGAGTCAGCAAGACTTATGTCTTTCACCGAAACCATACACCGGCCAAACATCTCATACTGAAATGTCCAAGAGTTGGCGAGACTTATCGCTTTTGCCAGGACTTCATACCAAGGTCCCAAGTCACACTGAGTGCTGCATTCACCAGTCGGAAAAACTTATTTCTTTCGCCGAGACCACATACCGAGTGCCCATGTCTTGCTGAGTTGGCAAGAAATTTGACTTTGCCAACACCTTTCACCGAGCGCCAAGAGCTACACCGATGACTTCAGTTGCATCCTCGTCGGCGAGACCAACACCTGTTGCCAAGACTTCACGCCAAAGTCTCCAGGTTATCCCAAGCCCACCTTTCACTAGGAGTCATGCCGAACGCATCCCACACCGTTGGTGAGACAAATGCCCGTCACCAAGACTTCATAGCGAAGCCTTCAAGTCATACTGATGACTCCAATCGGTGAGACATCTCCTGGTCGCCAAGACTACATGTCGATAGGAGAAATTCCTGTAGATTTCCACAACAGCCAGATAGACCAAAGGTCATGTCGATATCGTCAAGACTTCCTATTGTCATTGAGACAACATTCTGACACATATGAGTTTCCCCGATGACCACGAGAAATAATGGCAAGACTTCACACATTTCCAAGACTTCATGCCGATACCCTTTGAGTTACTCCAGGTGTATTCAGTTGGCCAGACATCTCCCAATCGCCAAGAGATTTTCTTGAATGTTCAAGTCACCCTGATGACTACAATCAGTGAGACACCTCCCTGTCACTAGGACCACATACCGACACACTTGAGTTACCCCGATAGCTCCAGGAGAAAACATATCGGTGATACAATCCTCCATCGCTAAGACTTCATATCGAAGCAAATGGGTTACACTGATGATTCAGTCACCATAGGTCACACCGACATATGCTAGGCACCCGATAACAAACCCTTTTGTCACCAAGACTTTCCCACTCAAAAAAGGGTTACAGCGAATGCACCAAGTCATAGCGATAGGCTCCTTCGACAAGACAGAAGCAAAGTCACAGTGACATGAGCAAAACATAAGATTACTGAACTATCAGTCAGCCAGACACCATGAATTTCATAGCGACCATGCTTTCTCAAAGGTTTCAACCTGTGATATTGAGGCACATTTTCCAACAATCTCCCACTTGACGAAGATCACATAGGCACCTCCAAAGCAACCAGGAACTAAGATCACACTAGCTCCACCAATTCAAACCCTGCAATACTCAAGACACCCAATCAACATGATTCCATAGATATCAGTCCATTAGACAATCTGCAACAAAGACTAGGCATCCAATTGCAACTCACTATCCAACAAAGCAATCGATCACAGTCTTCCAGGAAACCACATAGACCTCAAACATGCTCTCATGCTCCATCAAGAAATCAGCTCCAACATCCAAGATTTCCACCATCCAGGCAACAATCCTATCATCTTCCAACATGCCACCTATGGAAGAAGGATATAATGCCAAGGTGTATAAGCACCATTCGAACAAACACAAGCAAAAGATCCTGGTGATATCACCAACAAGATACTGCTACCACTTCACTGTGCTCAAACACCATACAAAAGCAATATCAACTTCAAAGCCTCAAACAAAATACAATAGTGAAGTCATCCTCCAGAAACAAGATAAATAACACCATTTAGAACAACAATTAGAATGACTGCTTCCATCCAACTGATTAACCCACATGATTGAAAATATCACCCACAGCTTGTGCTATACCATCTAATCTCGCATACCTCAAAAGGTATCAACATTCGTAAACTTATGCCAAATTAGTAACAACAAATACAAGTTCCAGTGTTAACCAGTCAAAGAAGACAAGACACATACAAGAACTCCCATTGCCTGAGTAATCCAGATCTGGAAGATCAAAGGCATCAACAAGTCTACCAATAACAGCACTTAGAAATGCAACCATGTAGTACCAAGGAAATATCCACAATGATATGCACAACCTGCAACAAACTGCTACAAGGAACATTTATCTCACCACAAACCCTCACGGCCACAGAGAGAAATTATGCACATCATCTTCCTATAGAACGTCCTCCTACATACACTTCTAACAACCAGTTGTGTCAAGAATGATCTTCTTCATATCCCAAAAGAAGGCCTTAACAACATCCATTCATTCAATCACCAAGATCAAACCATCTTTAAAACCAACATGGATGTAAGCATCTCAAAGAAGATCAAACTAATTTATTTCCCATTTCAGGAAATCAGCCCATACAACATCTCCTACCAATTCTCATTAGCAACAAGGAGATAAAAGAAATTGTACAACTTCCACTATGAATCTTCTAGAATCATTAAACAGTAATTCAAGATCCATATCATGAAAGTAAACTTAATAAAACACATCTAAAAAATATAATGGGCCAAATACCTTTCAGATAAACTGTCGAGTAGACCAAGAGTGGGAATGAGAATACTCCTTTCAAGATATGTAATTCATCATGACTAATCCAAGAGAAATCTCCTCATAGGTCTCTTATTGAACTCACGTTCAACCAAGGTGTAGGCTTCTCAAACTTTCTACTGAAAAACTTTAACAAGAGTAACAAGCAACAACACTTCTCTCACAAGAGAAAAACAACCTCACCTTATTCTTCATGTATCCATGAGTACTACCAACCGATCATCCAATGCTAAAATTCAACTACATTACTGCACTATCACGAAGTATCAAGCAAATAATCAAAGCACTCAATACACAAAGAATTACCAGACCACTGTCAAAGCTCCAATCATCTAAATCAGGAACTTATCGTGACATCATGATCTACACATCCCCATAGGAGATCCCATGCTTCAAGTGACTTCTCCATTGTCTCAAGTACAATGCACAATGCCAAAACTCCAGTGTACAAGCAAGAGTATACCATGACATAAAGCAAATAGCTCAAAAATATCACCTATCAAGCACCACCAACACCTTAGCCAAAGACTCCAAGCATCCTCCATGGTTCCAAGATGTTGCACATCTTCAAATAATGTCCATGCAAAAGTGCAAGAACCCTTCTACAACACTAAAGAAGACCATTCACCACCATGTGATGAATCCACAGTCACTGCTAGAGCTCCCACTGAAACGTGACACCTGAGCTCTCCAAGCATCATGACCACCTGCTATGGGTTCCCATAACTAACTATACAGGTACTCAAAAGTATCCATCCTCTCATCTCAAAACACCACACCAATGCACAAGTGACCACGAACAAGGCTAGCTAACAAGTTTGTACCAACAATGAATCAACCTCATGGATATAGACAATCCACTTCCGAGTTGTCTCATAGCAAACATGTAGGTAAAGACAGCCCACAACATTGCACAACCCGTAGATCCATTCAACAGAAATGTGCAAACCCATCATTGCATTGGAAACTACAACACTGAGATATCAAAGAGAATAACCACGTAGACAACGTGACTCAAACACCAGATCACACTAGATTTGACTTACCAACATGTCCACTATGAGCACCATAATCAAGAAACCCACAAGCACCACCACAAGAATGCTGAGTGACAAATCATGTTTCAACACTCCCATGTAGAGAAGAAAACATACCTCCTCAAGCCATGCACCAAGCATGCAAACCTGCAACTATCTCATCTAGCAACACCCCAAAAGTCCAATATCTAGACAATAGCTTAATAGCAACTACACATGATCACAAGTTTTGCTTAACCGTGTAAAGCCTGCAAAACCACATAGCCATGCAAGTACAAATCATCCTTAGAAAGAAAACAGCAGTTCAAGAGAATCCAGGCCCCTTTCAGACCAACTCTAAAACCACCAATATGTACATGCATCCAAGAAAAAGAGAAAGGCTATTTCAGAAGTTTGCAAATCATCTGATGATTAACTCCATAGCCTTCAAGCATTTGAGGTTAATAGGAAATAGTGCCTTCCAACACCAGGAACCACCACCTGGCACAAGCACTCTGAAAAATCCACCTCATACTCCATAGTTATACCTCTACCAGCCAGGAGACATAGATCACAACATGATCAACTCCCTTTTCCATCTTGACCATCCTTCAAGCTGTATCATGTCTCATAATACCACAAGGCTTCCACTCATCAAAGGATCAATACATCAGTCCATTCCTCCAGATTTCTTCTGGCCCATTCAAGTTAAGAAATCATCACAGGAGAAACATCTAGAACCAATGACCAAAAGAAGGCTCTGATACCACTTGTAAGGAAATCTAGGGAGCGCATCTAGTGAAAACTCCATATCAGTAGTCCCTTCGGTAACTTTCATTTCAATTAGGTTGCCTCAAAGACACATACAACTATGTCCTAAAGCAGAAACAAACACAATTATTTCCACATTAATCCTTTTGAGAGAAACACATGTAAATTCAACTACAATCAACAACATAGATGAAAGATACTACAAAAAATAGAACACAAAGATTTTACATGGGGAAAATCCTTTCAGATAAAAAACCTCACTCTCCAAAGATCAAGCCATTGTATTATTCAGCAACAAAATGATTACAATACAATTTTAGGCTCTTAGCCCTTTAGAGATTACATCTTGTTCATTTTGGATACAACTGGTAATACACTATCCCTGAGAGATCAGGAGAGAATCCACCATAACATTGCCTCTCTCTTCTTCTACTTCGACCTCATGGCTTCAGCCTTTCATCTAGCCACTCATTCCACACTCTACAACACTCTCTTTTGTGCTCGGCTCTTCAGCTCCTTGGCTTATCATCCTACCAACATCCTCTACAGAATGTCCAATGCATACATATATGCATTCGTTCTCAATAGGCTCACTGAGAATTGGTTCAAGATCACACAACAGAAATCTCCAACTCAACAACCTTATCGTCGTAGATGTTTCCACTCCTATGTAGATTTTTCCTTGCAGACCATTCAGCTCCATTGCAACTGTTGCAAAAAAAATCCAACCGCCAACCATTTGAATTTCACTTCCTCTAATTGGTCCACGAGCCAACCAAACGGTCAAGAAAATAATCCACTGAGTTCGCATGTAGGTGAGACATGAGAAGTGTCTCCCCGATGCTCACAAGATTCACAAAAGATATCGACATAGGTTCCAATAGTCGGCAAGAGGTTATATCGAATGCCATATCGATTTCAACTTTTCCATCGGCAAGACATTACCGTTCGCCAAGAGTTCTCATCGAGTCTCCTAAAGTTTCACCGAAGCACCAAAGTTGGAAAGACTTTTGTCTCTCGTCAAGACCTCACTCCGAGCATAGCCAAGTCTTACTGAGTCAGAAAGACTTATGTCTTTCACCGAAACCTTACACCGGCCGAACATGTCATACCAAAATTTCCAAGAGTCGACGAGACTTATCACTTTTGCCAGGACTTCATACCGAGGTCCCAAGTCACATCGAGCGCTGCATTCACCAGTCAGCAAGACTTATGTCTTTCGCTAAGACCACATACCGAGCGCCCATGTCTTGCTGAGTCGGAAAGACATTTGACTTTGCCAAGACCTTTCACCAAGCGCTGAGAGCTACACCGATGACTTCAGTTGCATCCCCATCGTTCAGACCAACACCTGTCACCAAGACTTCACGGTGAAGTCTCAGGTTATCCCAAGCTCACCTTTCACTAGGAGTCATGCTGAACGCATCCCACACCATCGGTGAGACAAATGCCCATCGCCAAGACTTCATAGCGAAGCCTTCAAGTCATACCGATGACTCCAATTAGCGAGACATCTCTTGGTCACCAAGACTACATGCCAATAGGAGAAAGTCATGTCGATTTCCACATCGGCCAGACAGACCAAAGGTCATACCGATATCGGAAAGACTTCCTATCATCACCGAGACAACATTCTGACACATGAGTTTCCCCGATGACCACGAGCAATATCGGAAAGACTTCACATATTGCCAAGACTTCATGCTGAAACCCTTTGAATTACTCCGAGTGTATTCAGTTGGCCAGACATCTCCCAATCACCAAGAGATTTTCCCAAATGTTCAAGTCACCCTGATGACTACAATCGGTGAGACATCTCCTTGTTGCTAGGACCACATATCGACACACTTGAGTTACCCTAACGGCTCCAGGAGAAAACATATTGGTGAGACAACCTTCCATCACTAAGACTTCATATCGAAGCAAACGGGTTACACTGATGATCTAGTCGCCATAGGTCACACCGACATATGCTAGGAACCTGATAACAAACCCTTCTGTCACCAAGACTTTCCCACTCGACAAAGGGTTACAGCGACTCCACCAAGTCATAGCAATAGGCTCCTTCGGCAAGACAGAAGAAAAGTCACAGTGACATGCGCAAAACATAAGATTACTGAACTGTCAGTCGGCCAGACACCATGAATGTCACAGCGACCATGCTTTCTCAAAGGTTTCAGCCTGTGAGATTGAGGCACATTTTCCAACACCTACCATCACAGAAATTAGTGTGGATAAAATATCTCCAAATAGCACATAGGGGCATGTCAATATTATATCACACAATCAACCCTGAATGCAAATAGGGACATCTTTATCCAACCCTCCAGTGGGTTCACCCATGCTATCTACCATTTCCACAAAATCCACCATCAATTCGCCTCAAAAAATCCCTCGGTTACTAGTTTGGTCAATCTAGGAAGTACCTTGATCATTAATCCTTTGTTTACATATTTAGCACAAGGAAATCCTCAAAACACAGGACAAGGGAATCTTTTTAATCAGTGGACTCAAGGTCCTAGTGTGTCATTTCCATTGCAAAATTTAATGACATCATCCTCATCTTTTCCCATAGTTCCCTTTACTATGCTAGATTAATCATGTCCACAAACATACATTCCTCCACCTCATTCTACCATCTTACAAGGAATGTTAAATCAAGGGAATCCTCCACCTCTCACCAGCAATCCATTGCCTACTCAAAACATCAATATCCTCAATCCATCATAGATGTCCCAACCACTACCTAATCCCACATTACAAGCACATGCCTTACCTTTATAGTAAGCCCAATAAGCTTATCAACAAGCCATCCAACAACAACCAAATCAAGCAACCATAACATCTCAACAAGTAGCCTTAGCGCAATAGCAATAGCAAGCACAACAAGCAACCTTAGCCCAATATAAACAACAAGCACAATAAGAAGTCTTAGCACAACAGCAACAACAACAAGCTCAACAAGTAACTTTAGCCCAACATCAACAACAAGCACAACAAGCAGCCTTAGCACAATAGCAACAAAAACAACAAGCATCCATCACACAATAGGCACAACAAGAAGCCTTAGCGACACAACAAGCTTCCCAACAACAACATCAAGCACAACAAGTAGCTTTATTAGCACAACAACAACAATAGGCCCAACAACAAGCCCTAGTGGCACAACAAAATAGCAAGCTCAACAACAAGCCTTACTAGCTTAACAATATGCCCAACAACGAAAATAGGGCTCCTATTATCCTCATTTGAAATTCATCGATCGAAATGTAGTAGGAACATATTCATCACTTTTGCAAAATCTCACACCATCATACACCCTGGCATATAACTCATTTGTCATCCTACCATATGTTCCTCCACCCAACCTGCAAGATGATCTAGTATCACAATTGAAATCACTCTCACAAGAAATGCAAGACCTTCTTATGGGAAAGACAAAGAAACCCCATACACAAAAATTGTGTCCATATCCATTCAATCAAAACATCTCAATGATACCATTCCCTCCTAGTTTTCAAATCCCCAAATTTGAAAAATACAAAGGGAGAGAAAGTCTTGTACACCATATCAAAGAATTTAATGTCATGCGCATGGAGGTGGCTTACAATGATTCATATCTAATGTGCCTCTTCCCTCAAATTTTAATAGGTCCTGCTATGGATTGGTTTTCTCATTTGCTTCCTAGTATCAAAAATTTTCAAGAAATCACTAATAAATTCATCGATCATTTCTCCTTCAATATTGAAATGGACGTTAGTCTAGAATAATTATACACTCTTAGAGAGAATTAAGGAGAAAATTTCACTAACTTGTTACAATGATGGAGACAAAGAGCTAGTAAAAGCAAGTGGCCTCTTCTTGACAAACAACAAGTGGGAATCATTATAGCTAATCTCAATCAAAATCTATCATTCCACTTGAAAATGCAATGCATCACATCATATGACAAGCTTGTTCCTAGAGCCCTTAACATTGAAAGAGCTCTAATCTCACAAGGAAATACTCAGGTTTAAAAAGACAACCATCCTTCAACTAGTTCAAATGAGAAACCTTATGTCTAGACTAAGAACAAAAACGTAACAAACGATGATGTAGTAGATGTTAAGGCCATCATTGATGTGCCATCCAGACACCCTAGGTTAGTATTTTAGGAGTCTCTCATAATAAACTATCATCTTTCATCTGTGCATATCTTCATCCTATAAATCGATCGAGTCAGTCGAACTATGGGTCTTTGAGCTTGAACATAGGTAAGGCCATCATCAATGTGCCCTTGATACACCCTAGGTCAGTCTTTTAGGAGTCTATCATAATAAACTATCATCTTTCATCTGTGCATATCTTCATCCTATAAGTTAGTCGAGTCGGTCAAACTATGGGTCTTTGAGCTTGAACGTGGGAAAGATCATCATTGATGTGCCCCTGAGACACCCTAGGTCAGTCTTTTAGGATTCCTTCATAATAAACTTTCATCTTTCATCTGTGCATATCTTCATCCTGTAAATTGGTAGAGTCGATTGAACTACGTGGTCTCTGTGTGTATAACGTAGGAAAGGATTATCTATGATCATCCCTCTAGACCCCTAGGATAGGTCTTAAGGTTAGGTTCTTGGCCGTATAACTTTCAAAAATCCCAAAACATCCAAATAACTTTTGAAAATCCCAAAACATCTAAATAACTTTTGAAAATCCCAAAACATCCAAATAACTTTCAAAAATCCCAAAAACATCCAAATAACTTTCAAAAACCCAAAAAACATTCATAAAACCCAGAAAACCCTAAACATTCAAATATTCAGGAAACATAAAAACAATAGAAAACATTTAGAAAACCCTAAACAACCTCAAATAACCGAAAACATAAAAATCCACATAAACTTTCAGAAAAGACCAAAAACAATCTCAAAACATCTTTAAAATACCAAAAACATTGAAATATTCAAGAAAATCCAAATCCTCCCATCCATCTCGCTTTCACCCATAATAAATAAATCATCACCTTCACCCTTTGGAAAAAAAATAGAAGGAAAGTATAGCAAGTCGTAAAGGGTGAACCTAAAAGTTAAAATCTAAAGTCTATCTCATAGGTAAAAGTGTCAATGAAGTTTGTATAAATGACTCATCTTAGCATCACCGTCCTAACATCAAACAACCTCTTATCAATGTTTTCTAGGATGTATCCTTCTTGTGATGGACATTAGTATCAGACATCACCTTAGCTAAACTTAAACTAGGTAAGAGACATAGATAACACTGACTGTTTGTCTTTGATCTTTTCTTATGATTTATCTTAATAACCCATTTCGAGGACTTCTTGATGATGTCTATCTAAATTCGTTTAGAGAGAAAGGAATGGGGCATCGATCATTATCTTTCATTTTTTGTGCTTGTGGATACTATTGTAAAATAATCTTGGTGCATAATTGCTTAGTTGTGCGTAAGAAGGTTGTTCAGGGTATGTTGTTGACTATTGTATATGCTTTGGTCCAATATGTTCTAAACTTCTAACTTTCATTCCAACGAGGTTTCCGTATGTCAAGATTTGAACAAGACTTATCTTATCTATTTGTCAAGTCAAGTTCCATTACACTAGATACAACACCGTCCTGGTTATCAATACCTTGATGCATCGTATCTATGTGTTATATCAAACAATAAGGAATGATGGAAAATCCAATCTCAAAGTGTGAGCACCCCATCCTGCATTTTGCATTGTCTTTTCACCATCTCTAATAAAGTCTTGATGGATCATGGACTTGTTGGATCTTTTGAAGTAATCATCACAACCAATAGTTATTCATTCTTTATTCTTCTATCTTCTCTCCGCGCTAACCTGGTATTGTGACAGTCAATAAAAACATCATCAATGAATCCAACCTACATCGACAAACCATCAATATAATCATGGTATCCACCTCATGATAATTTCACATCATACATTTTGCATTATCATTTGAGTTGTGATGAATAATATAGATTTGTTATTCTAAGCATCTTAAGTTGCATAGGAATTTGCATCCATACATCCACATGCATACATCTCATCATAAGAGGGCATATAAAATATAAAAATAAATGCATTCATAACATCTGCATATCATAATCATCCATCTATATCATATCATGAACAGATAATGAAAAAGAACATAACATTGCATCCATCCATACATGAAATAAAGTGAACACATCGCATCATGAATCATTTGTATCCATATCAGTTATAAGTCAAAAATGAGTTTCATAGTACAAATTATGGACCAGTGTATGAACATTGATCAAAGGTACAGTATCCATGAGGCTATCAAAAAGGATCCCATGAATGAATATTAGTCATAAAGAATAGGGTAAAATCAAAAAGTGTCTATACATCAAAATGCTAGCCTTGGTGGCTGCTACCCTCTCTAGCTTGCCTCTTAGGTTGATCCTCTACTTGGGGTCATGCATCACTATGGTGTTAAAAATCCAACTGTCTCAAAGCCGCTAGAACATCTTGATGATAATTTCCTATAATATGCACCCACTATAATAGCCTCTATATAATCAAGTTGACACTGTTCAAGCATGCGTTGATGCCATAATGGTCTCCATTTGTTGCCGACGAGCCACCTCCTGATCTCTCTCTCTAATGACATCTTGTACTCTCTATAGTGCCTGATCTCTTTTAGTTGTAACTACAACCACTTATTGCAAGGCTTGGTATCACTCAATAGTAATTACCAAAACCTACTAGAGGGCCTGATCCCACTCACTAGTCAGTGTATGCACCTGCTACTATAGCTACTAAATCTGTGTATCTTGAGCATCTAGTGTGGTGGTGGTCTTGGCTGCTACTAAACTTGAGGCTGAACCTATGGCTATTCCTGAGAAGCCCCCATAACTTGTCCACCCTAGCCACCTTCTTCTCTACCTCTCCCTGCTCCTCTGCCTCTAGGTCTCCCTCTAGGAGGAACAACCATTGGATCTTTCAATCACCTGGGAGGAACAAACCACACATCATATGGCGGCATAGTTTGGGCTATCAACTAACCCTAATCATATGCCCAAGGCTATGCCACCAACTATCTGAAACTCTCCATGGCCTTTGTAGTAAGGATAGTTGGTCCCCATGTGGGAACCTCTTTGGCTAATCTCACAAAAAATTCCCTATAGCATCATTAGGTCTATCCTGTGTGAATTTGAACTACCATGCTACCCTATTTGGTAGATACCTCTCAATGATGTGGTGCTCTCAACCCTACATATATAAGGTCTATCTAGAAAAATACAACTACTGAATATCATCAAACCATGGCAGCATTTGAAGCCATGGGCACCAACAAAAAACTATCATATTTTCTATAACCCATCTCTAGTACAGGACCCCAATCTATCTAGTATTCTTGAGAGTGATGACACCTTTATATCTCCAAATGATAGGATCATCTAGCTCCATATCTACCATCTGAATAATTGGCCAAAGCACTGCAATTTTCTCCCAAGCCCAAATGTGTAGTAGAGTCACCCCTACACCAATGGCATGCCCATCACAACAAAAAAATTCATGCAAATCATGATTTAAGGAGGCTAGGATCATGGGCCCCCATGCAAAAAGTGTCCTATACAACATGCAATGCCATGCCAAGACCCATCCTAGGCTAAATCCTCTGCTACATCTATTTGAAGCCACCAAGCCTGACATGATGGTTGCGATGATCAATCTAAAGGTTAGCACATGACCTATGTATGACTCCAAGTCAATTAGGGATGTAACCAACACAGTATGATCCATCTCCATCATCTCAAGGTAAACATCAAATCTGACATTAGTATCATAAATCACACAGTCTTTGTGAATTAGAAAAAAAAAATATACACCAAACATCCTCTAAAGTAATTGTCGCCTCACCTATCAGAAGGTGGAAGGATGAGGTATCACTGTGCCATCTCACACAAAGCTATCATCATCACTAGGTATGTATGAATCACAGGCGCATATGCAACATACCACAGACTCATCTCTCCCAGGAGATCTTTGTGCAACTCTAATAGATCACCTAATCTCTCTAAGACAGTGGGCCTATGCTCCCTTGACATCAATGGTGGGAAGACCTCCTGCACCCACGAAGCACATGAGGTCAGGAAATCATCGAAATTTGACGTTATTTAAAATTTATGCCTGAAAAATCACAATAGTGTCACTATCTACACTAGTGTTGCTATATTCAAATTTCAAATAGTGATGCCGGATGTATTTAAAATTTCAAATTGAAACATGCATCACCAGATAAGCTCGCATCACTATTTAACTTCTAGCTTGACCTAACCCTAATTTCTAAATCGACAAGTGTGTCACCATTTAAAATTAGAAACCTTAATTTTAAATCAAGAAAATCATTGCTATATAAGTGTCACTATAAATCCTTTGGGCATCGTCGATTTCACTTTGGGAATCACTATATAGAGACGCCACCAGAATCTAAACTTCAATGCCTAATAAATGCATTGAAATTTCAAATTTCAAATTAGGTTTCGAATCACATACCAGTGGTCCTATGCTTGGAAGCTGGTGGAACTCTCAAAATAGATCAAAGATATGATTGGGAAGCTCTCGGCCTACCATTTCTTCGAAGGGTTAGAGCTCAAATCACAAGAATCTCTCAAGTGTGAATGCACAAATGAATTGAAAATGACCCTTTTTGACCTATTTAAGCTAGAAAATTAGGGTTTTCTACCCTAATTTAACCTTAAAGATGGTGTTTATCATCAGTTTCACCAATTTTTCCAATCTGGACCTAATTTTGCATCATTTTTTATGTTTTTTGCATTATTCTTGCATGCCAGAGCCTTTCTAAACCCTTGGGGCAGCTTTTCACCTTTATCATGAAATCAACCCAAAATTCAATTTTTTTTCCAGATTTCTCAAGGGGGTAAGGAGTCAGCTTTATCCTTCCTTTGGGGCATCTAAAAAATAAGAATTTTTTTATTTTTTGATTTAAGCAGCAGTTTTGATCTAAAAAGCATTATTCTTTGAACTGAAGCAGGATGTACCTCACCTCAAAGAGGGGCAAAATGTAGACACTAAAAAATGTCCTAATCAGTATCATGCATTCAAAACAAACTTAATAACATCACTTCCTCTTTAAACTATCCTCTTTTCACTTAATTGATTTAATTAGCCTAGCTAATTAATTAATTGCATCATTTTCATCTATTGTCCTAGTTAGTTTAATCAGGTTAATTCACCCCCCTTCATGCTAACACTTCATCTCATCAAATTAAATAAATCAAAATATTTAATTTAATTCCCTAAGTCATCTTATTTAATTAAATAACCCTAAGTTATTTAAATTAAATGTCATTCCCCCCTTTTTTCCCATTCATTAAATCAATTAATTTAATAAATATCCCTTTAATTCTTCTAATCCCTTAATTGTGTAATTAAACCTTGTTTAATTAACAATTAAATTAACCTTTCTTCTAAGCAAAGGGAATATTCCCATGGAATATTCCTTATCCTTTTTTTTGCACAATTAAGACTTTCTTTTAATTTGTAAAATTACATTTTTCCTTATCCAAAAGGAATATTCTGAGGAATACTCTCCCTCCTCCAATCATCTCACTTAGCTTCTTTAGTAAGTTAACCTTTTACCTTTTGAGCAAGTTACCTTTGACCTATGTGAGCAAGTCAAAATTTTTTTTGTTTGAGGTAAGTGTGAGCCCTTGATTAAATCCCATCATGCATTCTCATCTATTGATGAGAATCCATCATCCATGTCTCTCATCCCCTTGATCTTGAACCGTTGATTATGCTTTTTGATCTCAACCCTCTATTTCTCATTTCCTCTCCTATAAATAGGTCACTATTTAGAGACAAATGGATCCATTTGTGAAAGTAAAGTTATGTTGTTGAATTCACTTGCATCCATACTCTCAATTTACTCACTTTTTAGCTTATTTCAATTCATTTTAATTTCATAATAGATAGAGAATCCATTAATGGCTTCCATGCATCCATCTTAGTTTGTATATTAATTAGGGTTTAATATTTTAACATGGTTTTAGCTTAGAATAGCTTAGAAATAGCATAATTAGAATTTTTTAGCATAAAATCATGGTAACTTAGCTTGTGGCACTAGCACATCATGTTCATTTTAGCATAAAATAGGCTTTCATACATCAATCACAATGGTTTCATCGATTTTCTTCCATAGAATCAACTAAAATAGACTCCCTAATCATGAGATTGGGAAAGGGTTGTCATTTCACATCAAGACAACACCAATTTCATAACGTGATAAGTTTTAGATGGATTATAGTAGATGTTTTTAAAATATTTCATAATTTAGTATGTTAGATTTTGATAAATGTTTAGTTTCAATTTCATTTCAATGATCTTGTTGAGATTAAAGTATTAGTGGCTCTATTATGATTCAATTCTTCATTGATCAAGCATAATTCAACCAATATTGATGATCCACGTCTCACAGTTATTTACTGGTAAAGGGAAAGGTACAATTCTATAATTAAAATCTCATCTTGTTGCTAAATTTGAAATGAAAGATCTTGATGTAGCTAAACACATTCTTGGCATGGAAATTAGATGAGATAGAGTGAAAATAAAGCTATGGCCTACCCAAAGTATGTCAATTTAATTTTACATAGGTTTGATATTTTGGATTGTAGACCATTATGTTTTCCTATTTTAGTTGGAATAAATTTATCTATTTTAGATGATTTAACATCCTCATCAGAGATGGAAGACATGAGAAAAGTGCCTTACTAGAATGCAATTGGTAGTTTGATGTATGTTATGGTTTGTACAAGACTAGACATTCCCCAAGCATTGGGAGTTCATTCTAGATATATTTCTAATCCTAGTAGAGTTCAATGGGATGCAGTTAAAAGAGTCTTTAGATATTTTTCATGATACCTTGGATTATTCCTCATGTTAACATGGTAATATGAAAAAAGATGAGATTTCCCTTGATATTCATAGTTATGTAGATTTAGACTGGCTAGGTGATGTTGATAATAGATGATCCACCTATGCTAATGTGTTCACCTTATTTGGTGATGTAATTAGTTAGATGAGTAAGCAAGAGGTTGTGGTTGGTTTTTCCACTATTGAAGTTTAGTATATGGTAGATACTTATGCTTGTAAAGAAGTAATTTGGCTTAAGATACTATGTTCAAATATTGGAATAAAACATGGTGTAGTGGCAATCTATTACGACAGTCAGAGTGTGATATTTCTAGCTAAGAACCTGATATTTCATGCCTGGACCCTAGCAAATTGATATATAGTATCATTTTGTTAGAGATATGGTCAAAGATGGAAGGTTTAATGTGGTTAAGGTTGATACTTTGATGAATCTAGTCCATTCATTAACTAAGCTTGTAAGCATAGAGAAGTTTAGATGGTGTTCAAATACTTTAGGCCTGTCGGAACCTAGAAATTAATAATGATGTTTATTCACCCTCTCATTTCTATTTTAAGGTGTTTTAAAAGTGGGACATTTTTTTGAAAAAAAATTCTCAACCTTGCAATTACATAAGGTATTTTTGATACATAAAGTATTGTTGATATGTCCACAATTGGGTGGCATGCGAGGGTTTCCTCCCTATGAGGAGTTTAGGGGGATCATCCCCAAAGCTAGGAGTTAGGGGGTAGCATGCCCTGGTAGGGGAAATGCTTGGAAAGGAAAATTTGTTTATATTTTATTATTTTCAATTATAACCTTTCATCATTATCTCTTAGATTTGACAGTCAATATTTTATTAGCTTGACTTTCCCTAGAAGACAACCCTATTTTATGAGGGTGTTGTATTATGATTGTGTATTGTGATATATTCTGAGAGTCTAATAGCAGTGGTGTTGCCTTTGGATGTCTAGTTGGTGATAATCTTGTAAGAAGCTTTCTTTGCAAGTATATTGTAATCTTTGTGATTTTTGAATAATATATTAAGCGGCTTTTGGAGTGTGGATTTTTTCTCTCAAAAGGGTTTTCCCCATGTAAATCATTGTGTTGTGGTATTTATGATATTTATGTTTATTTCTATTTAAGTTTCCATAACTGATAAATATATATAAAATTGTTGCATTATTCTCCTCTCAAGATTAGTGTAAAAATTTGTTCCACTACCTTAGCCTCCTTACATAAATATCATATTATAGATCTATAGTTGTAGTTTTCAAAAAAACAAAGTCCAAACTAGAATTATGTTAGAAACACCAAAATATAAGTTTGATTTTCTTCTAACTAAAAAATAGCAAATATTTTTTAAACAGTTAAAAAAAATCTATGATTCACCATAGATGAGATTTTTTGTTAAGATAATATATTTTTTCTATTTCAAATTACTAGTTAGGAGAAAAAATGTCATATTATTGAAATAGTTATTATTTTTGTAAACACCAATATTAATACATTTAAAAATATATTTATCAAAATAGGGGAAAATTAATCAATGCACTAAAATTTCAACCTATAAATACATAGAAATTTGAAGATTTTTTTCTCTAGATATTAAATCATGCCTCAACTTAACAATACTTTTGTATGTTTTCAGTATAACTAAATGAAACAAAGAAAAATATAGTTTTTAAAATGTGAGGTAAACCAAATATGGTAATAAATGGACGTATTCTCCTTTATTTCATTAGGAAATGAGATCCACACAATGGAATGACTAACAACCTTGAGGTGAATCAAGTCAAACTGTGAATCTGTTGATTTCCCTTTTTTGCAAGGATGGGGTTCCTGGTTAAACAAAACTTTGGGGATAAAGATTAAAAATAGTAAATTGAACCCAAAAAGAAATTTACAACTTGGATCTAATACATTAAGCTCAAAATTGATGGAAACAAAAACCAAATCACAGATCAGAGAGAGGGAAAATGATGTTTACCACTCACCAAAAGAAATTTGTTGAAGCTAACCTATGACTCATTCACGTAGGCGTGAATGGGTCTTGGTTTAGGGTTTCTTTGTAACTTTTTGGAGCCTCTGCTATAGATCTGAATCTCTCAATTTTCCCAAGTTTTAGGTTCAAAATTCTAGAAATAAATTTTGTAATTGAGTTTTTATGTGACGACAACTTTCTTGAATACTTTTGCAACTTTGACAAGCTCTCCAATTTTTCTCTTCAAGAGATCTTCAAGATTTCTTACACCTAAATGTAAAAACACAAATCAAGAGGGAAAAATGATTTTTTTTTGTGAATGGTGGGTTTTCCTTGGTCAAACCCCATTTTGGTAATTAAACCTTGAAATGAAATAAAATAGCGTAAAAGGAATGATGAAAGAACACTCTATGTCACAACTCACAAAACCCTTGAATAAAAATTGGGATGTAAATTTTTAACTTGCATGAAATTGATTCAATAGATGTGGATCTTGATCTTGAAACTTTATTTGAAACAATGCCTTGAATGCTTGAATGTATCATGGAACCTACATCATCATATTAGCTCTAAAAACATGCATGATTCCAGATGACTTTTATATGACAATTGGATCTTGATTTCTACAATAATTCTTCAATAACTTTTCTCTTGAATTCCTTGAATAAAATACAAATGATGGTTTTTCAAAGGGACTTTTCATAGTTCTTGTAAGGTCTCTTCTTAGGGATCATCATCCCTAAATTCTCCAAGAGAGGACAAGTCAAGAGGAAAATATTCTCAACTTAGGGAATGCAACATCTAGCATCACCACTAAGAGGAAAGTCATATGCTAGGAAATATCATGCTCTCGGAGAACATAAAACCTAATATCATCACCAAGAAAAGGCACAACACAAGAAAAAATAAAATAACATGATCAAGCATGAGGATGTTGAAAATAATGCCAATGTATTCCCCCATTTTAATTAAATTGCTACACCATTGCTATGACAAATTGCTTTAAAGTAGCTAATAATCAATAAAGAGGACATGAGAGCTTATTCAGAGAACCCTATACCATGAAGCTACATCATGAAAATTGGTTTCCCCCAAAATGAAATCCAAAAACACATAAGGGATCCATAGATTTGCGATCAGTATATCTTGGCTACAATGTTGTTATAGAGCACAAAAATGTCATAATTCCCCAAATACTCATAGAACAGGAAGAATGACACATAGAGAGTGAAAAAAAAGAAAAATATTTTGGTTCAACTTGAAAGAGACCTGAATGTTTCAATTCCCTGCATCATCCCCAAAAAGAGACCATAAGACAAAATAAAAGATAAATGCTAATGACATATAGAAGAATGTAGGTAAAAATAAAGGAATTCACATGAATAGGGATACATAAAACAAAACAATATAGAGGATCACATTACACACATGAAATCACACAAAGAAACATGAAAAAGAAAACAAAGAAAAATACTAGTAAGGCACATATGATTCAACCTATTGCAGGTCATCTGCATCCCAATCTTTTGCAGTATATACGAAAGGTAGACAACTAGCCAATGGGACAACATCAAGTGTCAAACTAGGACAAGAAATAAGTTCAACAATCTTATTCGGAGGACAATAATTTAACCGCATGGAAGAGGAAACCATTAAATTTATCTCAATACACACTTGTTCATCATTTTTTGCAATTTCAATATCATCATCCAAATTAATCACAATAGGAGGTTTAATGATAATATCCATAGAAGTTTGTTTATGTTGCAGTGAGGGTGGAGAGGTATCATTCATTTTTGGAGAAAAAATTTTATTTTGGTTTTCTATGGTGTTCTTTTCTTCTTTTTCTTGTAACATATGAGCAATAGTACAATGTCTACAACTATGCTCTCTAGAATTGTGATTTCATTTCATTCAGTTTTCAAGTTTTGATTATGTAGGAGTGGGTTTATCAATCATATGTTCCTTTCCTTACTGTAAGGGAGGAATGGAAGGAACTATGGGGGGTTTTTCAGCCACTTCCTATTTATCTTTGTAAACTTATTTGAATTTAGGAGGTTTAACAAAAATTGTTTGATTATCTCATGGTCTCTTATATGAAATAGGGGGAGGATTTTTCATAGGTTGGTCTTAGATATTTGGTAGGTATTTTGGCTCAATAATAGTTTTGTCAAGGATAGATTGATCAATCATCAGTTGAGGAATATTGGTAAGAGATAATTCTTGTAGTGTCAAAAAATGTCATCCGTGACATTTTCAAAATTGTTTGGGCCCTCATATAAAATTGAGCTTAATGATGCCTAAACTTAGTTTTGTAATGTGTCTAACACACTCACATTAGGTCTTGGGCCCTTTTAAACTAAATAAATTTAGTCATACCTCATTTAGACAGTTGTAAAGTGTTGTAAAGGGTATGTTCAGGATCATCATGGAAAACACAAGCCCTTAAGTGGCAAAAATTTCAAAAACATTATAGTTAGGCAACTTGACATAAAAATTTCAATAAGTTATCTATATTATTTAAAAAATATGTAAGAATAGAATCTGTAGCAAATTGAATGTAGTTTCTAAACTACTAGGTTTATTTTAAAAAAAATCTATTTGGTGAAAATTTGAAATTTCAATGCAGTAGTACTTAAATTTTAGGGAAAAAATAAGTAGGTGTATGTATGACCACCCTAACCAAAATAAAATGATAATATTATTTATAAGATTTTAGATATAAGTAGAGGACTCATGTCTTAATGTGATGCATTTTTTTTATAATTTTTTTCTAAGTAAATCAAAATTGAAATTCAATTAATCCTATAGTATGTGAAGCATAGAATGTGATGCATGTTTTAGATTCAAAAAATGTGATATTGTTTGAAAGCTATAGATGCTTTTCAATCAACCTATCAATAAGGACTTTAGTCATAATTCAAATAGAAAATGAATAATAATTATTTATTAAATTCAAAGTAAAGCATAATTTATATTGGTGGAAAGCTGAGAATCTCCTTTAAAAACCCTTTTCATTTCATCAATTTTGGGTAAAAATATGTCATTAGCCACATAGCCTACACATACCCATCATATCGCCACTTTTTGGCCCATCATGATCCTGCACATACCCTAAAATATTTTCACACTTTTCTATGGTTTTATTAAATAATTGGGCTTATTTATGCTTTGATTGGCCTTATTTTGCATCCACAAGCCTTAATTAATGCATCTTTTCAAGGATAATCCTGACATAAACCAACATCCAATAATAATTTAGGCATTTTTAGGTTGTGTGGCCAAGATTTAGTGATTTGGGACTCATACACCACCTTGGGAGTATGAGTCCCACCTAGGGTTTTGGGTCCCAATCTTGATTTCACACCTTTCTAACCATTTTTTAAAATATGTCTCATAATTATGCCTAATGGAACTCGTAAAACACTTCTAGCATATGAGTCTTGTGTGGCCCAAAATTAAATTTAATTCAAATTCTTGGTGGTATTTTATCCCCCTAGATTTGATGGTGGCTTGTAGTAATGTAATTTAAAGAAATTAGGCATAAACAAGTATAAATACAAGGTTCTTTCACACATTTTCACCTAAACATTCAAGAGATCATCCTAAGCCTCCAATTATTCATTCATTATAGAAAATTGGAGTTCAAAAGAGCATTCAAGATCCTTCAAGGGAAGATTATCAAGTGTTTTAGAGCATTATTTAAGCATCAAGCATCATGTCAAAGTCATCATGCATCATGTTTGTTTTTGAGCTAAAATATTTGATGTAGGGTTTTATGATTCAAGCTAGCATTCAATTCAAGATCTATCACTTTCAAGCAAGAGTCAAGATCTACATCCATTGGAGCCACTTCATAAATGTTTGTAGCACTTTATTCCTAGGGTTTGGTGAGTTTCAAAATTACATCTTGTTCATTCATCATTCTCATTTCCTATTTCATCGCATTTCAAGGTTTGATTATCAAAACAAAGTTTAACCAAGGAATCCCATTTATAATAACAAAACAATATTTTTCCTTCTCTTTAGTGTGTGATTTGCAAATATGGGTTGAAGTCACATTGAAGAGAAATCTTGGAGAAATTTGTTAAAGCATTCAAAGTTTTCAAAGTTGTCACCTTGCATTTAAAATCACTAGAGAACATCTAAAGGCTACAAATTGAAGACTTAGATCCAAAAATTAGGTGGAAAAGATAGAGTTGACATTGAAGAATAGTTTGACTTTGAATTTCTAGAAAACCCTAACTAGGCTAATAAACCACTTCTGGCATAGGATTCCTAGTGTAGGAAAGTTTGTAGTTTACAAAAGTTCCAAAGACCTCTCTACTAGATTTCAATTTTTGTCTAGAAACCCTAATCTAGGACTAAACCACCTAGACTAGTGTATGAGTCCCAACAAGCATTAAAATTAGTATTTTTAGCATTTAAAGTATTCATTTAGTCATATTTAGATTTCCAGGTGTACACCTCTTATCTTACGGTTTTCTTTTTTGGTTTACATGCATTTTTAGGTCATTTAGTGAAGTATTACATTGTATTAGGGTTAAACATTAGATCTTACATTTCATTAGTCTTCTTAAGCCATAGCTTGGTAGTGAAACCTTCTTTAGTTTATAATCAAACCCTAGGATAACCCTATTGCAAGATCTCTTTCTCCTTTGTACACCTTTAGTTGAGATCTCTAGGGTTTTCCTTGAATGAGAGAGTGAGAAGATTGTTATTCTATCTCCCAAGCATAAAAGCATCAAAATTAAACCTTTCATTTTGGTGAACTTGCATTTAGAGCATCATAATTCTAATTTGGAGTGCATAATCATCCTCGATCTTTCTTGCATTAATTTTGCATTAGGGTTTGCACTAGTTAATTGGCATTCTAGGGTTTCTAAATTTTGCATTAGTGAAAGTGCATATAGATTGCATTTTTGCATCTTACATCATTGAAAATAATCTAAAATCTAAATTTTCATTTAGTCTATAGATCTTACAAACTAGAAAGCATCAAAAGCACTATTTTCTTTTTAAATTTGTGAAAAAAACCCTCACTAGGACTCATACGCCCCTCTAGGAGATTTAGTCCCAGTGTAGATTTTAAACTGCATGTTCTAGAATTCAAAACTTTTTATATGTGCTTCTATTTTCTTTTGATAACTTTTTGTTTCATTTTATAGAGTTTTTTTAATGTTACATTTAGTTCATTTAGATTAAATTTTATTTACATTTATCTTTCATTTAGTATGCCTTGCATGAGCATTTCTACTTGGTGTCCTATTGCTAATTATATAGTGAGATGAAGCTTGAGACTCATGTCATCTCGTGATAGTACAATCATCGTGGATCTTGGGTTGTCTAGCTATTTCACTCCTACTATTCACACTAGTTCAATAGGTATGGACCATACCCTTAACAATTCCTTTCCTTCAAGTAGTGTGATGCATGTTGAAACAATGGTTGCTAGTATTCCGCAAGAAAACATAATCCAAATCCATGTAGACTTAGAAAACCTACAAAATCAAATAAGTAATGAAAAAATTTGAACTACCCCCATCCCTACAATAAATAACATAGATCGCATGATTGAAACTGAAGAAGGAGTTGATCTTATGCATACCATAATTTAGATTTTTGGACCACTTCTTACCTCAAGCACTAGTTGTCCTTTACCTATGGATAATGTCACAAGACAAGGAGGAATTCAAATTCCTCCTCCCACAAAAATTGAATATATTCCTACCTATACCAACACTCAAGTTACAACAACAATGCAACTGACTAGTAATGTGATCCCTTCCTTAGGTATTTCCACTAGCATCCCTAGTACCTTTGTGGCATCGTATGTCATATCTCCTACCACTTTACCACCTATAAGCATTCCATTTACTTGTACTTCAAACACATACACACCTCCACCATATTCACCTCCATCTCAAAATACAATTAATGACCCTCTCATAAACCAACTTTTCCAAACCGTTTCATCCCTTCAAAAATAAGCTTCCACTATCAACCAAAATAAAAATCGCCCACCTATATATTATGTAAAAAATAGTCCCTTGTCCTTGGAGATATTGTGAACACCGATTCCACAAGGTGTAGAGGTGCCTAAATTTGAGAAATATGGGGGGAAAGGAGATCCTTCTAATAATGTTTCTACTTACATGACCTTATGTAGTGACTTTGTTCTTGATGGAAAACTCTTGGCTAAACTTTTCCCTAGATCCTTGAAGGATATTGCCTTAGAATGGTTTTTTCATTACCTAACAACTCAATTCATTCATTTAATGAACTTTTTGAGGCATATAAAAATCATTTCAAATTTCATAAGACTCCTAAGATGACCTTGGCTAATTTGATAAGATGTAAGGAAAAATAAGAGGAAAATATTACAAACTTTATTTCATGCTATCAATTGCTTTATTCACAAATTGATGTAAAGGTTCCCAATCCTCACTTTCAAAAGATGTTCATGGATAATTTTTAAAGAAAGATACAAGATAAGCTTACCATGATGAAATTCCCTCATTCATGTACTTATGTGTTGCCCTCCATGATTATCAAAACTCGGTTAGTAGTCCTGATGCAAATTCCACCTCTAGCCGAATTGAGAATTTCATGTCCACAAACCAAAATTTAATTACCAACCTTTTAGGAAGTATAATAAAGGGTTCCTCCAACTAAATCCCCCTTATAAAATAACTCAACATGTTAATACCCATGTAGTTGTCGTAAAATCAACTATACCCTTTAACTATGGGACCTGAAAAGATAATTCACTCCACCACCTGATACCCTTCATAACACAATGTCACAACTTTGAGAACAACAAATGGTCACATTGCCTCTCGTTAAAACACCCAATCCTAATAAGCCTCTACCTCCAAACATTAGAGCAAATGCTTATTTCCATTATCACTGACAAAGTGAACACAATATGAAACATTGTAAGTGTCTTAAACATCTTGTGCAAGACCTCATTGATTCTGGTCAGCTTTCCATTGGAGGTGTTAAGGATCAAGGAAATAAGTATGTTTCCCCTCCTAACCAAAACTTGCAAATCTTTACCAACCCCATGCCAAAACATAATATTTCATTTTTCAAATTTAGTCAAACTACACAAACTTATGTGATGAATGTTGACATGAATGATGAGAACATAGATACAATTCAACAAAGTCTTATGAATACTAATCAACAAGAAAAAAAATCCTATTGATGGTTTGGCTGCATTGGTCAAAACTCAACATCATAAGGGCCAAACTAAAAAGCCTCCCGAGATTTCTTTCTCCTCTAAAGATGTACTTAAACATGCACTTGATGGTCCTCTTTACAAAACCGACCGAATCTATGATAAGCCCACGAATGGGATATTAATAGATCCTATCTATGGAGAGAATGTGATCATTGAAGAATTCTTACTTCTACATGAGCTTTATCAAGAAATATATGACAAACTGAAAGTATGAATTAAGACACATAATAGTTTCTTTTACCCTACGATGCAATCAATCACTTTACCTCAAAAATTAGGACCAAAAACACTAGATGTCTCATTCTCCATCATATGGAGGTCAGATCAATTTCATGTGAAGCTTGGTCACCCATGGCTATGCTCCATGGGAGTGTTCCCATTGGTTGTGCATCAATGCTTAAGTTTCAATTTTGACAATGAAATTTTCAATATGCATCATAGTGGTTTCAACCCTTTGTCTTCCCATGGAAACTTTTCCTTAGACTTCTTCTAGCTCAAGCCTATGGAGCCTATTAAACCTCGTGAAGACTTCTTTTTCAAATCCTACTAGAATTTCAAGGAAAATTCATATCTAAATTATCCCTTTGAAACATGCCTCCACCCACCATCGAGCCTACCATCCTTGATGAAACCATGATTGAACCAAAAGAAATTCCAAGAAACCAAGATCAATCCAAGATAGAACCTTTTCCTATTTCCTACAAAAGACCAAGAGATAACGAAAACAATGTAGTCACACCTCCTAGAATAAAACAAGTTTACAAGGTTAAAGAGAAAGTGGTTGAACAACCTTCCATGGTCCCTTCCATTCCTCCCCTTAGGGAAGAAAATAAATCTATGGTTGATCAACCTGCTCCTACACAAACACAACTTGAAAGTCATAATAAAATAAATAGAAGTGCTACAGAGCATAGGCATAGATTTCATGCCCTTGCTTGAAGGTTAAACAAAGAAACAAACAAAGAAAATAAAGATCCAAAATTGATTGAAGCAATGCATGACGAGTCTCCCCCTTCCAAAAAACAAAATTATTTTATACCACAACCACAACAAGAGCTAAACCCTTCTTTGGAAATTATCATTCAAACTCCTCTTGTGATTAATTTGGATGATAGAGATGAGGTTGCTAAGATTTATGAACAAGTGCATTATGAATTGAATACAATATTTTCCTCTTCCATGAGCTTAAGTGACAATTATCCTAACAAGAGTGTTTAACCTAGTGATGTCCCTAGTTAAACACTTTCTATTGTCCCTTTGGGATGATTGGGATGTAGATGACCTACTCATAGGTTGGATTGCATGTGCCTTACTAGTCTTTTTGGTGCAAGTGCACCTTGTCCATTGAATGCCTTCAAAAGGAAAAATTTGTAAAATTAAATTTTCAAATGTAAAAGTGTGTAAAAGAGTCATATGAGGTCATATTTGATGTATTCAAAGTCACAAATAGCTCACTAGGTGGGGAAAAAAATAGAAAAAAGCAAAATTTGAAAAAATGCTAAAAGTTGCCAATTATGTCAAATGCAAAAAAAAGCAAAAATCAGAAAATGAAGAGTCTTTGTGGGAAAGTTGAAGGGATAGGTCAATGAAAGAAGTTAAAAAGGTATTTATTGTTTGGGGAAACATCTATAGAAATCTTGTAGAAGGCGAGCAAAAGATCATTCCTTGTATTCTTGAAGAATTTCTAATAAATAAAGTACCCTATACATAAAATACAATGCTATCTTTATGTTATTTTTTAGTTTTACATAGCCTGCATGGTATCTTTAGGCTCTAAGTTTGTTGTTTTAAGAAATTTATATATAATTAAAATTTCTTGCAAATCCATTTAGGAGCCTCGAGTTTATTGAATAGAACATTGGTTTGAGTCCATTTGTTGTATTTTGATCTAAAGCCCTTAAAAGTGGGGTTTTGATAGTCATTTAAAGAATTATTCCTCCATCCCATTGATGTAGGTTTATTTGATCAATGGGATGGATTGATTAGAGACTATTTGTTATGTATATGTTGTGTGTGGATTAATAAATGCAGGGAAAGATAAGGATTCAAGGTTAAAGTTGTTGTCCCACAGAAATTCAGTGATTTTCCTCACAAGCATGGCTCTAAGGTGGAATTTGGTGCAAAATAATATGTGAAGGTTGGGAATTGATTTCTATAGTTGGATCAGACCTATTGAAAGATGATTGAAGTGGTTTCAAGAGAGTAGGAGGTTTGTAAAGGATATTTTAAATAAACCCTTGGTTGTTTGGTTCTACATGATGCTTAATTGAGGGTTTAATGATATAATTTATTATTGAGCTTGTCAATTCCTAAAATTTTATGAAATGGAAGTTTTGAGATCTTGTTCAATTCTACCCAAGGCTATTTGGGTATTTGTTGTTGAATAGAAGGTACTTCCTTTGTAATTTTGGGCTAATTGGGTGTACTTAGGCAATGATGCTATCAAGATTTTAGTTGATCTCTCAAAACAAACTCTGCAAAGTTTTTGATATGTTTAAATGGATCAAAAAAGGTTTCTAAATGTGTGTTGGGTTAGTGAAGAAACAAATAGATTGAATATGAATTACCCGATTTAAGGGTTTTGTGACCTACTAGAGGAATGGGGGTTTGATTACTAGAAAGTGGAAAATTGTTAAAATGGTGATTTGTGTGCCATTGAAAAAAGGACCCTTTGCTTAACATGGGATTAATTCATGATTAATTGACTTAATGAGGCTTTGATTCAAGTTTTGTAAGGCATTTCATGCATCCACACTAGGTCTTTGGCCCTTCCACACTAAATAAAATGTGTTTATTGATCTCTATTGTAAAGATGTTGTAGAGTCTTGTAAAGGACTTTCACGCTTTTCTAGATGTAATGAACTTATTTCTCCTTAATTCAACATTATAAAATGTATTTTAATACATCATCACATTAATTTATAAGGCTTGTAAAATAAAGTTAATGTTAAACTAGTGTTGTAGTGTGTTTTGCACATTCACATTGGTTCTTGTGCCTTCCTAGGTTGTGTGGACCTCATTTTAGTGTTGTAAAGTGTATTTAATTACACTTTCACATTGAATTATGTGTCTGAAGCCCTAATTAACATTTACATCATCATTAATAGACCTCTCTTAACCCATATTGTGTATCCTGGGGCTTAAATTGATCAAATAACTGACATCTATAGTCATCATATAAGCCTAATTTTCTTACTTCTAGGCATTCCAGCTAGAAAAAATGACCCTTGCGGGACCCATTCACCATTATTGGCGCATTAGTCCCATCTAGATGGGACCTATTTTCCATTGGTGGCAAATGGTCCCATTTTGACTTAGTTTTGAGGTTTGAGCGGGAAAAACTAGGTTTTAAGTTCAAATTTTCTACCTGTCGGCCTGTGATGAGGTATTATTAGGTACTAAGGAACACTTTTCTATAAATAAGTATTTTTACCCTCATTTTACATACAAAAACTCATTATTACATCCTTCATCATTAATTCATTATCTATCTTCCCATCCAAATCAAGCAAGCTAGGGTTTCTTCATCAAGATTGCTTCACTAACTCATTTGACTACAAAATCTGACAAACATTTTTGACGAAATATGTATAATTTGATGTATTGTCAGGTGCTTGTAAAATTTGATATGTAATTTTCAAATTTTTAATAGTTTATCCCCGACGTTCATCAAAATTTCAACGAACCTGGGTTTCATCGAAATTTCGACTAGCAGTTTCATCGAAATTTCGACAAACATGAAATATAAGAAAAAAATCAAATTGTGGCTGACATAAAGAAAAGTGAATTCGCCAATTTATTTTGACAGATTTTTTCTATACTTGTGAATTTTCTCTACTTGAGATAGTTTGTGGAGAACTAACGACGATTTTGTTGGGAAAAATTAGAAAAAAATCAAGAAGATATCGCCAGGTTGAGGGTAGTCATTGTCTTTTTGCAGAATTCAGTTGTAAAGTCAGATTTGTAGTTCCAGGTTTGAAAATCATATTTTAAAGAAACATGTCATTAGATTTCATTTTTAGAGGTTTAGGGTTTTGAGAATTTCATGTCCATATTTTGTTGTGTGGAATCACCATAAGATCACAACCAAGGAATAGATTCTTGTGACTACAATTATGTGATCCATAACTTTATTGCTCATGTGGCATAGTTGTGCTATAACAAATACAAGATGCATGCATGTGTGACCCAAGTTTAATGTGTCTATGTTGTGATATAAATGGAGGCACTCATATAATGTAGCTAATTCAGGTTGTATAATGTAGGTGTCAATCATCATTGGGTGCATTCAGGTTGTCTCGAGTTTAACAAGTTACGATGTAATTATAGCATTGTCCAAGAGTGATTACCTCTTGCTGTAATAAAGAGCCTATAACTCTTGTTGATATGCAGAGTGGTTGTGTTATATCAATTATGTAGTGAATTCAAGCACAACCCATGTTTAATGGGCTATACTAGAGAGTGATCAAGATTTTCTAAACCTTATGAATGTTACTTAAAAGTGTATAGCTTAAACTACAAACCAAGTTTGTTACATACTTGAATGCAATCTTGGGTTACCACAAACTATAATAATGTGATATGCTAATAACCATTATGGAAAGTATTAAAGAAGGACCCATGCTATATAAGATACATTTCCTTGATCAGGTTTACATACCTTAATGATCAAACACAAGCTTCCCACACACTCTAGGATACAATCCAATATCATACCACAACCCTATCAAGATAACTAATTTTCTAACCCAAGATTTAAGGTTGTTTTTTAATACCAATAGAAGCATTGGTAAGAGCATGATTAGGAACCCTAGGCCTCCGTAGAAACATAAACAATAACTCTAGCAGATTAGTGAGGTTGCAATACTAGAAATATTGAGACATTGTAGCTAATAAAAAAATCTTGCAATCTAAATATTGTAGCCAATAACAAGCACACTATATAGCTTAGTGGCATTTGTAAATGCAATCTACGGTAAGAGGAATGACAGTCACTTGAGATGTGACAGTCAAAAAGAGGCTGACTAGTGACAAGATAATAAAGCTCAAACCTTGCATAGTAAAGTGGAGATTTTAACAGTGAATTTCCTTACCCCTTGTTGACCTTAAGGGTTTTTCAAATGCTTTTGGTAGTGTTAGACAAGGAAAATGCAATCATGGAATGACTATCCAAATGAAGTAACAATGGTAATTATAGGTTCAATGTTTCTTCTTAGCCATTGTATAATGGAGGTAGTGGATTGCATGTTTGAGCAATGTTTTGAGACTCATCAAATATGGGAGAATAGTGAATAATACCTTGTGGACTGTGAAGTAGTGTCAATAAGGTTGAAAGATCTTAAGATCTACAATACCATGAAACAATGAGTCCCCTGTAGTAAGTAGGCAGTCTATAGGGCATAGTTTGATTTTATAGAAGGATGCTCATGAAAGGAATCTTCAAGTGATAGTGAGTGAGTTGTTTGAGATTGCAATTGAGGGTGCAATACCTAGTCTTAAAGGAAGTTAGAAAAGCAGTAAATGGGCAAGAAAATAAAATCATACACAACAAACAATTCACAATGTTATCTTGCATAATTCCTTGAGTTTGAAGACAAAAATCTCATTGTATCTTGATGAAAATGGTGACCTTAATGGTCAATCACTAGCAACCATGACTTTAAAACATGTTATTGTGCTTATGGAGGCAACATTTTAAGCAAGGCGATGAGTGGTGGTTTGGAACAATGGCAGGTATGAAGGACTTGCTTTATATGCATACTATGCAGTCTAGCTTAAGATAATGTTCTTAGAAGAGATTGAAGTTGGATTATGAAACTCAAGGGTTACCATGAAAAGGATTAAAGAAAATATTGAGATCTATTTAAAAGCCACGGTCATGAAGATATTAAAGATGTCACATGCAAAACCCTAGTAGCTGGAGTAATGAATACAGTGTCAAAGAGGATAGTGTGTTGGGGAAGATTTAGGAGATCTCCACATTATCTAATTACAGGGAAATACATCATTTATTTATTTTTTTAATTAAAATAAATCATTCTAAACCCTATATAGGATACATTGATACTTCAAAAGTCTTTGAAGGAATTTAAGATTATGCAAATATATTTCAAGTAAATACCTATATTACAAATAGTAGCGGGAACAATGTTAGATTTGTTGAGCAGAGCAGGAATGAGATAAGTAGCAATGAAACCTATGCCTCCTTTCACACACATCTCCTCACCGTTCTCTATCATTATTTACTAAAACACTTCTCCATTTTGGCGGTCTATGCTTGAAAATAATGTTTTGATGAAGGTTATAGAGTATGTTTATTAAAATGAAAACTCCATTTTGGTGGGCTACGCTTGAAAATAAGATTTTGACAAAAGTTTTAGGGTATGTTTATTAAAATTTTAGAGTATTTGAGTGGGCCATATTCTTGATTCCTTAAATGATTTATTCAAATGGATTGTGACTAAATAAATGACTAACTATTTAGTCATTTTTATTTTTGTGACTAAATAATTTTTAATCAACGACCAAAATAGTAATCTATTTACTCATTTATAGCTAAGTTGCAAAAAATTGAGTAGAATTTAGTCATTTTTAGTTGTTGTGACTAAAATTTTTAGTCACCTAGTCATTTATTTGCCAAATTCTACTAGTGTGTGCTTCCTTGTGTGATTAGGGCTCTCTCAATGTTGAGGGCCCTAGGAATAAGCTCGTCATAAGAAGTGACACATTGCATCTTTAACTAAAAGGATAAATTTGTATTGACATTAGAAATGATGATTCTGACTTGTTGCTCCTTAGGAATGGGTCACTTGCTCTTACTAGCTCGCTATCTCCTTCGTTGTAGGAAATTTGTGATCAAGTTCAATATTCTGATTTTAGGAGTCTAACGGTTGAAAATCATAGTAAAATTAGAATTTAATAAGTTTTGGAATTAGCATTTTAAAGTGTTTTTTGGGGTCATTAACTTGAAACTATCTTCTCTTTTGCAGAGGTGGTTGCATGCCAAATGTTTTTGGTGTAAAATATCAAAATTATTAGATTTTGTTACCTGTCTATGAATAAAAATTATTGGAGTGTGAGTTTGATATTTTTTTCAAAAGATATAAATAGTCAAGCTTGGTAAAGAAAAATCATGTCAGATAATATTAGTCCAAAACAAAATGAAGAGACACTTGATCGATTGTGGGCTAGATTGAAAAGAAAAGGTGATGGGAAATGTTATTGTCCTTGCAATAATTGCAAGGCATTAAAGACAAGATGAATTTTAATCATAATAGCTGAGAAACATTATAGGCAACATGATTATCGTCGATTGGTAAGTTGTTCATTATATGTCTTTATATTGATTGAATTTGTAAATTTTTATATCATTTTAACATTATATATATATAATCACTTGATCATGATCATGGTTTATTTTTGTCTATCATTATCATAAAGGTGGGGTGCCCTAGGGCACATGATATGGATAATCATGGCCTGGAGAATGTGGTTTTGCAAGCAGACAAAAATGGAGCTGTGAATATCGAAGATGAAGTTAATGATCCTATCGAATAAGATGATCATGTGCCAGAAAACACAGTTGAAGATGATGGTACATATACATTGATCCATGACACATTTAGTGGTAGAGTTGATCATTATGATCGAGATGACTTTGATGATGTTCATGATTTACCTATACTTGATAAGGCATACAATCCCCTTTATGAAGGCTCCCAAACAACTCTTCTCTCTGTTGTATTGTTGCTATTGAACTTGAAGGTTATGAATGGTTTATCAAATATAGAAATCTCACGGATGTTAATGTATGTCATATATGTCATCTTTTTTCATCTATTTTAATTGGTGTTATTTCATCACTAGTAAATAAAGGATGAAATATGTACCATTAATATTCTTTATATTAACAAATTATTTTTTGTTGTAGATTGATTAGTGAATTTTTGTTACCACCATCAAATATTTTACCTCACTCATACTGATATTTATCTGACATTATGAAAGATATCAGAATGGAGTATCAAGCGATAGATACATGTCCCAATGATCATATTATATATCATAAAAAACATGAATTTGCAATAAAATGCCCGGAATATCATATCAGTAGATATCGAACAGATCAACTAACAAAAAAATGCCTCGCAAGGTTCATTGTTATATTCCCATTATTCCACATATGCAATGATTATTTAGGTGCGAAAGCTTAGCGCAATCTATGGATTACCATGCATGGAATATAAGTGGAGATGACATTCTTCGAATTCCTATAGATGATTTTGGATTTAGGGACATGGAGGCAAAATTTCCACACTTTAAAGAAGAAACTTGTAATCTCAGGCTTTCATTGGGAGTGGACGGTGTCAATCCATTTGGAGAGATGAGATCTATTTACTTGGTGTGGCCTGTTTTTGTTACCAACAATAAAATTCCTCCATGGATGTCAATAAAGAGGGAGCACATAATGTTGTCAATGATTGTTCCAAGTATTTGTTTACATCAATTTTCTTTAATGTAGTAGCATCTCATTTGTCTTATTTGTTGCATAATGATATTTTTTCATTCAATAGTCAGGTAAATTAATTTATCTATATTGCAGTAAAATGGTTATAATAATTATGTAATGTTTACGTTCATTCAACTAGGTAAGTACCAAGTTAAAGATATGAATGTATATATCAAGCCTCTTATCGACGAGTTACTAAAGTTATGGAATGGCGTCACTATGTATGAGATCTCTAGACCAATAGGACAAAAACAATTTCAATTCCATGCAATGCTTGTATGGACAATTCATGATGCCCCAGGGCTAACACATTTTTGTGGTATGTTATAACATTCAACTGCACTTTAACAATATTTAATTTGATGAAGTAGATATCATGCATTTTTTTAAAATAATATATTCATTATATATAATTATAAAATTTGACATATTTAATCTAATTATATATGATCTTGCAGGTCTTCAAACAAAGGGAAAATTTTCATGTCTAATTTGTGGTCCAAAGATGAAATCTCGTCATTCAACAAGTTTAGGAAAATAGGTGTTTGATGAGTATAGGCACTTCCCCCATAGAAATCTTAAGTATCAAACTACTGAAAAACATTTTTTTCAATGGGAAAGAAGAGACTACATCAAAACCACGAAGAATGACACCTCGCCTATGGAAGTTGGAATATAATAGAATTAATCGTCAAGGTTATACATCAGATCAAATTGTTTATCTATTATATATGATATGTTTTGAATTTATATTTTTATATTGTTTTGTGTTTACTCATACATTGTAATTGAAAATGATTGTCATTGTTAATTTGTTTAACTTATATGCTTCCTGAAGGTCATCAAGGAATTAATGGTCGGCTTCCACAGGGACTGAAAAGTTATCCCAAACAATTTAGTAGGTTGCCCTAGTATGAGCAGCTACAAATTGTGTATTTGTTTGATACAATGCATATCAGAAATGTAATGGAAAATATTGGATGGAAGGCATGACAAAGAAAAAATTGTCAAAATTTGTAGTGACATTTAGGAAGACAATCATGCAATGAAAAATTTCATTCAATTAAATAGCGATGGAGACCAAATTAATATAAGTGACCTTCCTTGCTTATTAACGGAGCAACAAAGCAATTCTATAAAGAAGTCATACGAAAAATTTGATTTCCCACAGGATTTGCTATGAACATAAACAATGTAATAACAAAGAAAGGTGAATTTGGGTCAGAGATGAAAATGCATGATTGGCATACCTTCATTAAGGTAATTATTCTAGCATATTATATACACTTGTATAATTCATATACTTTTCAATGTATTATGTTTACTACTTTTGGAAAAATAATGAAAAGATCATTTTATAATTGTTGTAGTACATTCTACCTCTATCTCTCCCAGACAACTTCAACAACAATGTCAAGCAAGTTATATATGATCTTGGAAAATACATGAGGTAAGTAGCGATATTTGTTCAATTTGTTGTATACATCTTATAATTGCCATTTTTTTTACTTGTTATGTAATATACTATATATTTTTGTTAAATCTCGTTAATATATTTGTTCGTTGAATCACTTGTAGATGGTTGTTATCTAAAGAAATCCATAAAGAAGATATAAATTATTGGAAGAGAAAAATTCCTCGTCTGATGTGTGAAATGAAAAAGTGTCTACCTTCAACATTTTTCAATGCACAAGAACACTACCTCATACACCAAGTTGAGGAGATTGAATTGTGTGGACCTATACACAAAAGGTCAATGTGGATGGTTGAGAGGCACTTGAAATTTTTGAAGTCTTTGGTTAGACAAAGAGCACATCCTTAGGGTTCTATGGTAGAGGGATATATGGTATACCAGACCATGGTGTACATTAGTGAATATCTTCCTAAGTTTGTAGCAAAGATCCATGTAGATCACATTTGGGATCCCAACTCCATTAACAAATTCGAAGGGGAGTACCTAATGGGGAAAGGTAGATTGAGGAAAGTGAGAGGTAATTATAAGATGGTCATGGAGATTAATCGAAATACATTTTACATATGGTTTTTATGTATATTTTGCTTATTTAATTTTTAATCTTCAATAAACATCAATTATAAATTAAGGTCGTATACTGTGCTATTGAACTAATTATATGTCATTTGTGAATTTCAAGTTTTTTTGATACAATTGGTCGAGAGTGGGATGCACTACATTTATACATTGCAAAAAATCTTGATTCGATGACGGTATGGATTGAATGATGTCAACAATCTGGTTGTGCATTAACATGGGAAGGTGTGGCTTCATTGGTTAAAGAAGCTCATTGTAATGGAGATTCAAATGTTACACAAAGGGAAACTGATTTAGCATACGGTTTAAGAGATAAACAGGTACGTATAAATATATTAATCACCCATATTATTTAATTATTTTCAATTATATTGATATATATATATATGTTGAGATTATTTTATTTGCATACATTTGGCCAAGAATAAATATGTTTATCAACTGATGATATTGCAATAATTTTTACATGTTTGACATATTGCAAGTGAAACACCACAAGGCTATGTGGTGCAATGGTCATAAATTTTGAATCAAAATGTTGGATGACATGAAGAAAACTTGTGATTCTAGTATAACTGTAGTCTTTCAGGTGACTAATGTTTCATCTAGAAGCGACATACATCCAAAAGTCTCAGAAAATTGATACTATGGAATTTTGGATGATATACTTGAGTGTTACTTTAAGTCCTTCAGATTAATTATGTTTTTCATCCTATGGTACAAGCTACGATTGAATGAAAATGATCCTAAGAGAACTATTATTGAACATGATAATGGATTTACCATGGTTAATACAAGGTCGATCGAGTGAGCTGGAAATGAGCCCTATGTTCTTTCAAGCCAATATCAACAGGTATTTTACTCAAAGGTTCCAGGTAAACCGAGTTGGTCATTTGTTGTTATACATGATCCAAGAGGAAGGCTGGTAAAGTATAATGTGGTGGAAGAAGAAGATACTGAATAACTAGAAGATGATGTAGATGATGATCAGGATCAACAGTTAGTTGATGATGTCCCTGACGAAGATGTCGAAGAGGAGGAACTAGATCATGATGATGTAGGAGTTAATGTTCATGAAGATGATATCCGTGTGGATGATGACATTATCAAAATTGATATCAATGGTGATGATGATGATATGACCAATCCTTACAATGTCGAATCTAGATTGGATGATACAAATAAGAGTTGCATGAAGAAGATCAATGACATTGAAATGTATGAGTTATGAGATTATATTATCTATTTGATATTAATTTCTTCATAGAATTATATTTGACTTACATGGTTACATAATTAATTCATGATGTTTTTAATTTTTATGCCATTACATAATTAATTTAATGATGTACTTTTTAATGTTTGAAAGGTCAAAAAATTAAAACATTTCAATAGTGATGTTAACAACCTTCAAATTAGTGTGTTTTATGTTTCATGTGATCATAAAAGATTAAAAAGTTAGTTGTATAGGTGGTTGTTCAGTGGTTGACATGTAAAGGCCTTTAAAAGGAATAAAGTGATCATTGTAATGGTTGCTGATGGTGGAGGATTTAAAATACAAGCTCTTGACATTCAAAAATCTATGTTTTTCTTCAAAAAATTTGTATTTTTCTTGTTGTGCAGCACTGTATGGTCACATGTAGCCATATTTTGATGTGAAATCAATTCTAGTTCATGAAGATATGTGTTAGCTTTGATTTGAAATTGATTTGAGGGCTTAAGGCGTTGATTTGAGTTAGAAAGCTTCATTTCTTTGCATATAGCTCGGTTACCCTATTTTTGAGGGTTTTGTAGTCCAAACATGATATAAAGGGGCTGTTACACTTTTTTTGATTATTGTAGCTTGTGTAAGAGGCCCCATGGATACTGTTGTAATTGTAGGATGCATGAATAGGGCGTAGGATGAGAAATAAAGAAGGTATAGCTATTGTCCTCAAGATTTTTGTGAAGAAAAGCATGTGAAATGAGAGGTTCAAGCCTAAGTTTCAACAAAATATGTATGGGAGATCTGATTTTATAAATTTTTATCCATGTGCAGACCTAATGGGTTATTTTTGAACACTGAATATAAATTATACACACACACACACACACACACACACACACATATGTATGTATTATGTATGTATATGCATTTCTAAATGTAAATGTAAATGCAACATATCATTAAAGAAATCTATATCTATGTATATACATGTGTATTTCTAAATGCAAGTGTAAATGCAAAGAGCATATGGTTTTGTAGTGTTATAGATACAACATATCCATAAATTAATGTAATTGAAATTCTAAAGTCTTCAACACATATAATATGAAATAGATCAAACTATTAAACTATATGAGAAATAAATGAAAATAGTAAATGCATATGTATGTGTATTTGTAAATGTAAGTGTAAAATAAATAAGAATAATGAAAATTATAAGAGAATACAAGGGCAGACTAGTGCCTTATTGGGTATATGGAGTCTAATGAATATCTACAAATGTGGATTTCAATAATGGCAATAATTCAAACTGTCAGGCACAGAAGTTGTTTATAACTTGTGTAAACATGCAAGTGAATAATTGAAAAAATCTTCCTGAGATAGAATGGAAATTCTATTTATGTGATTCTTCTTATTAATCCAAGTAACACTTCCCAATTGTTGTGATTCATTAAAATATTTTAATCCCTACTTTAGAGAACTGAATAACCAAATCACACATATATACTAAATGTATAATGATAAACTGAGTATAAACTTGTTATATCAATTTAAACAATAGAGAAGCATCAGAATGGAGACAATCAAATAACTGCATAAATTTAACAAATAGCTGATACCAAAATCTTAATCTGCAACTTAGATATCTTCATTTACTCCATCAAAATACATGCATCTGAGTCTCTACATATCAAAATTAATTGTCTACTACAAATGACCTATATGCCATCTATTTGGTGTTTGTATCTTGGCTCTATTCAACACTTAGTTCTCTGGGAGGTCAACTGTAATCTTGAGTTTTCAGTTCTCTAGGAGGGCTAAACAAAAATATGAAATTACAAAATAGAACCTTGTAATCACATTTGATGCAGATTCAAATACTAGTCGTCAATCCTTCGCTTTGGTTAGATGATCGAATGACTACCTTCAAAACAAACTAACATGATCTCCATCATGGAAATAAGGGACTACCATACTATGCATTGCCAAGGAAATCCACATGGTGCTCGCTCGCGATATTGCTACCGATAAAGCCCTCACAACTTTTGATCACGCGATGGCAGGCAACCGTGGATCTCAACCATTAGTAATCATGTTCATTCAACATAGTCACCAGCTTTTTCATTAACCATCAAGCACCTTTCCTACTAAGATTATAACATCTCCATTGATTTGAAACACGCGCATCTCATAAATGCTTTATTAACTCGCTACATAATGTATTAAAACCAAATAAATGTATCAAAGTATTTCTATCATCTCTTCAGCTTCATTAAATGAGATACATGACACTCGCCTGTGATATCGCTATCAACCAAAACAATGTGGTGGGGTCATCACGGGATGGCAGGGAATGGCTTAGATCCAATGATAATTGATCTACAGTCAAGCAAACTTGTCCCTCTGCAAAATATAAAACATTTATTAAAATAATGAGGGGACATCACTAGGACGATGATAAAAAATGACATAAGTTGTTTTTTAAATGAGGGAGCATGGGACCATCCAAGACTTAGAAAATAATAATGTTAGGAAAAGGAAATAAAACGATAAATCAAAAGGGGCCTAGCCTAGACAAAGCGATGGGGCTTAATTTTCTTTAAAACCATCCCCAAAAAGGAACGGCCCAAAAGATCCCACCCAAGGCGTAAGATAAACACTAGGGTTTTACATAAAGACAAAGGTAAAACCCAAACCTTAGGCTTTTCCCAAACACCATAGATGACCAGAGACATAAGGAAAGATAAAAATGGAACACAAAGAGAAATTTTTTGAAGTTCCATCACAAGGAAAGGTCTCCTCCCTTCTTGGTAGTGATAACCTCCTCCACACACAACCCTTAAAAATTATGAATAGAGGAATATAATCTTTGAAGAACTCAAAGTTGATTCTCTCCTACCTTATGCTTTTAGTCATTTTATCCTTACAAACATTTATAGTGATTACTAGAGGTACATAGACCAATTCTTCATAATAGAAGAATTTGATCATTCTTTTCCAATGATGGCATTATGAGAAAACCTTAGGTTAAATGAATAATTCCTAGCTAAGTTCTTAAAATCATGTCCAACTGTATAAGAGAAGACTGTTGCTATGTACCTAGATACCATGGAGAAAGGCTCTTTGGGCTCTTTCATCAATTATCCTACCTTAAAACATACCAAAATTCTCCTAGCAATTAGACATAGGAATATTTAAGATGACTTAAAAAAAATATATTTCCAAAGCATAAAGTTATGATGAGTTAACCAGGCCTAGTACACACTCCCTCCTTGTTAGCCACTTAGACATATGGAAATTAAATGTAAATTTTATGCTATTTTTAGTCATGTAGGTGTCTAATAAACCACTTCATGGTGTTTCCCTTCAAGTTTATTTATTTGAATGAAGAGAAAAAGTCCTTTGATTACAATTAGAGAATACATTTGAGGTCTTGGTTGTGTAACTAGTGGACTATAGTCACATTTAACACTTGTTACAAAGTTTGGGAGTTAAAACGTTAAGTAGATTTGATTTGTGATGGACACATTTGGACGGTAGTAACAATAATTTGCAATCTATCAAGACTTGTGTTGGTTGTTTTTACTATAACCAGGTTGGTCTTCTAATCTACCTATGGAATTTCCAATTCCAATCAAGGGCAGCTCGAAGGACCTGGACCAACTGACGAGGATTTTAAAGACCTACACTTTGGGATTTGTAAGACCTGAGAGGGTGATCTCTTAATGTGTTTACAACCTTTTCACCATTATCATAAACAACATTAACAACAACAAATAATTTCATTTAATAGCTCAACATAATAGGATAACACTAAATAGAATTGGTTGTTCATCACTAATATCAACTATTTGGAGCATGAGATAACTACAACACATCTCAAAGTATAAGATAGTCATTGATTTGCAATTTGTAGCAACCTCTAGGTAAAAATAGACAAATACTAAACCATAAAAATTAATACAACTTAGATTAGTGTCATATGTCCATTGGAGGAGTCAAATTCATAAATGTCTAAGGGTTTATGATAGATTTAACACATAACATATAAGATCCTTGATGACATTTCCTTACAATTTCATCAACATGTATTTTAACCAAATACTACTTATCAAATCCTTATACAAAAAATATCCACCTACAATCCCATTTGAGCATTTTAATTAATTACTTGAATTAAAGCTAAAACAAGAATCATACACACCACAATAGTGAGATGAAAAAGATAACCCTTGATCATCTTATTCAAAATTCAGATATGCATGTACAATGGAGAGACATGAGTTTTTCAATTCATATGTCAGTATTGTCATAAAACATCAGATCCCTATGAATTCAAGACTTACAATAGAATGACTCAAAGCCTAAATTGCAGTTTTCCCTAAAACCATCGAACTTTACAATTTTGCTCTGCACTTCACCTAGACTCGACCAAAATCTTACTTGCTAACCCTTACTTCTGGCCTTGAAATCCTTCGTATAGAAATGAAGGAGAAAATAAGCATTGAGCCAGAAAGCACATGTGTCACCAACCAATTGGACCGCTTTGTGAAATTCAAAAAAATTGTTACAACAACAATTTCCTAGAGAATCCTCTCGTTCATCATGCCCACCATTAAAGCTTACTCACGCGCTACACGAACAGCTCCAATCGCATTTGATGCAGATTCAAATATTAGTCATTGATCCTTTACCTTGGTCAAACCATCGAATGACTACCTTGAAATCAAACTGACACAATCTCCATCGTGGAAACAAGGGGCCCACCATACTATGCGTTGCCAACAAAATCCACCTAGCGCTCACCCGTGATATCGCAATCAATAAAGACCTCACAAATTCTGATCACGTGATGGTGGGAAACCATGGATCTTCAACCATCAGCAATCCATTTCATCCAACACAGTCACCAACTTTGTATTTAACCATCGAGTACCTTTCCTACCGAGATTATTACATCTGCGTTGACTTTAAGCGTATGCATCGTATAAACACTTTAGTAACCCACTATATAACATATTAAAATAAAATAGATGCATCAGAGTATTTTATCATCCCTTCGGCATCACCGGATGAGACACATGGTGCTTGCTAGTGATATCGTGATCAACCAAGACAGTGTGGTGGGGTCATTGGGGGATGGCAGGGAATGACTAAGATCAAATGATGATTCATCTACGATCATGCAAACTTGTCCCTCTACAAAATAAAAAAAATTATTAAAGGACTAAGGGGACATCACTAGGCCAATGACAAACAATGACATAAGTTGTCATTTAAATGAGGGAGCACAATACCATCCAATACTTAGGAGAATAAAGTCAAGCAAAGGGAATAAAATGATAAAACAAAAGGGGGGCAAGCCTAGATGAAGCGATGGGACTTAAGATGTTTTAAAACCATGATCCAAAAAGTAACAGAAAAATAGATCTTGCCCAAGGCATAAGATGAACACTAGGGTTTTACATGAAGACAAAGGTAAAACCCCAACCTTAGTCCTTTCCCAAACACCATAGATGACCAGAGACACAAGGCAGGATAAAATAGAACATAGAGAACAAAACTTTGAAGTTCCATAAACTTGATTACCTTATAACCTGTGAAATTCTAGTGATGAAATGATAGATTAATCATAATGTCACCTTGGGATCACATCACCATGAAATAACTTCATCCAACATCCTTATGAGTGTAGGTACCACCAAATAGGTATTTGTCAGATCTTTCTTCCTCGAGCGAGGGAAATTCAGGAAGAGAAGAGGAAAGCGAGACATGTAGTATGTCTAAAAGAGGGAGATCAACTAGAGGTCAAAAGATTAGAAGAAAATTCTATAAA